>JAIVEN010000012.1:16252500-17502500 GCA_026686845.1 Adenanthera pavonina | reverse complement strand
CCAAGAGAGCAAGTATGTAAAATACTCAGAGCGCTACCCAAAGAATAACAACCAAAAGTGACAGCTATTAAAGAAACAAGAGGAGAATCATATCAATCTGTCACTGCATTGTTTGGAAGCCTTGCTGAACATGAAGGGAGACTAGACCTTCTGTGGGAGCAGCAAAACAAAGGAAAAATGCTGATATTCAAAGCTACTACATCACCAAGCTCAGAAGATGATAATACTGATGATGAAAGTGATGATAGCAGCAGTGATGATGAGGAGGATGAGTTAAAAGAGTTGACCATCAGATTTGGCAAATTCCTCAAAATCAAAAAGAAGGAGCCTCAGGAACAAAAGTACTATTGCCATGCAAATAAGTTGAAGTACCAGTCAAAGAGGCAAGGAGGAAGATATGCAGAAAAGAAAAGTAAAAAAGCTAAAGTGGCATATACCTCTGCAATCTGGGGCAATAGTTCAGATGAAGATGATGAGGATACCTATCCATGCTTGATGGCACTATCCAATTATGAGGTATCGGATTCTAACTATGAATCTGAATCTGAATTCTCTGTTAATGAGTTGCAAGTTGCTTACAATGAAATGCATGATGAAATGATTAGATTAGCTAAAGAACTTGCACTCAGTAAAAAGAAAGTGATTTCCTTAGAAAATGACTTGCAATTGGAAAAGACTGAAAAGGAATAACTTAAATAGAAAATAAATGATTTAGAAAATATCTGTGAAACCCACACACACACTTCCTCTTGTGTTACATGTGATATATTAAATAAAGAAAAAGAGGAATTGACTAGAGTAATAGCCAATTTCACCCAAGAAAAGGATAAGTTGAATATTTCACATGGCAAACAGAATTCTAAGTTTGACAAGTTGGGTGCTGGCTATAGGAGTGAGTCCAAAAGGAAAAATAAATCCTGTTCAAAATTCTTTATGCCTAATGTAATGCCTAGCTCACCATCATGCACATATTGTGGTAAAAATGGTCATATTGCTTATCTGTGCAGCATAAGGAAAAATGGCTTGAGTAAAAGTATGAAATGGATTCCAAAGAATATCACTAACCCTCCTGGACCCAGAAACAAGTGGGCACCAAAATTTTCTTCTAGTGTTTCATGTATACATAAACAATCCAAGAAGAAAGAATACATTGGTACAAGAAAGAAGATGCTGAAAAGGAAAACTTCTCAAAACTCCAAAACTATAACCACAAATCACATGGAGAAGCATTAGAAGCAATTCTCTCACTCATTTCAAGGAAGCAACTTAAATGAAAACCATATTACTGACCTTGAGAAGAGAAAGAGCAGAAATTCAAGAGGCATTGGCATGTATGCAAAAAGAAGACATGAGGAATACTACATTGCATACAAGCCAAGAATAACAAGGAAATAATCTTTGGTAACCTCTAACCCTTACCCTTTTTCAATTATTGCATCATATATATATAATTGGGTAAGATTGAACTCTGGTCCCATATATACTTGAAAAATGTTCAAACTGACCTTTAGTGGACCCAAGTCAGAAAGGGTACCAAAGAAAGAAAAAGGATTTTCCCTTTTGCTTTTGTAGGTACTCCCTAAGCTAAATGGTGAAAGCCTCATAAAGATGGAGTATCTGATGCACTCAATTGGAGTCATACTGAAAAGGGAAGAAATTAGCTATTAACCAAGCTGGTTTGTAAGTGTTTAACAAATTTTCATATATATGCTTGGTTGGTGCTATTATTTGAGGTTATTGAAATAAAGTATGGTCCTTGTTCAAATGATGAATATGATGATGCTTACTGTAAATTTCAGTATTTGCATAAGTCCATTTCTTTATAACTAAACTTGTATGCTGTTTAAAATTCCCCTTGTATACTGATTTTGATTTAAGCCATGATTTGAAAAGCATACATATTTGAACAAATGCTCATGCTTGGGGGGAGCCTATAAATTTGCATGTAAAGGTTTTTAAAAGGATCTTTCTGATTTTAAAAGAAAAACTTGAATCATAATGCCTACATCATGTATTGATTGAATGAATATGCTCATTTGATGCATTATGCTTTCTTGGTTTTATCTTTATGAAATGCATAGATTGAGGGGAAGCATTTTTTGAAATTAAGTTGTTTATGCTTTAGCTCACTTCATTTTATTGTAAAGAGTTCTGTTGCTTGATCTTAACTTGCTAAAAGGAGCAAATGATGCCTCAACATCTTTCCTTGATCCTAAAGGAAGAAGGCAACAACTCTATAACTCTGAGATACCTCTTGTGATGTGTGCATATCATAATCATCTTAACAAGAAGCATCATAGCATTAGGTATCATAATAGTTTCAAGCCGCAACTGATGTTAGTTTTGAATATCACCAACAATTAGTATCAATTTTGAAGATGATTGGTAACAATGGGTATCAATTCTAATATCAGTATAATTTGACATAGTCTGAACATGCAGTGTACAATAAGTTTTGATGATGATTTACATTTCAGTCTATGTTTTTATGTGTGCTTGAAACATCCCAGACATCTATGCTTACTGGTACAACCTTACAAATAAGGAGAGAAGAAATACTTGTTATTCTTCAAACCTTTTTGTTGATATCAAATAGGGGGAGAAGTTGTGTAAAAAATATACATATGCTTAATCTGGAATTACTTGAATTAAACTGCATTATATGTGTTAATCATTTATTAAGCATATTTTTCACTAGTGATTTGTCATCATAAAAAGGGGGAGATTGTAAGGTTTAGTACAATATAAGTTTTGATGATGACAAATATAGAGTAATAAGGAACAAATGCATTATATATATCTTACATAGATAATATTCCTTAAAGAAGTAAAATACATATTAGCATGTATTTAATTATGGTTATAATACATATATCATGCTATGTGTAAATATATCCACTGTACTTTTACAATGAATAATATAAGTTAGATATATAAACTGGACTAACTACTTGGTTTGTAAGTATAATATATTAAATATGGGTTAGTCCAAGTAAGAAGAGTGAACATTAGAACACAGAAATGGAAATCAATATCATGCCTCACTCAAGAAAGAATAAAAGAAAGGATGCTCCAAAAATGGAAGATCAGAAGGGAGCATGCCAAGAAGAAAATGACCAAGTGGAAGTGGAACTCAACATTTGAAGACCTAGTCACTAGGTATGTTTTATTTTCACTTAGATTTTAAGGTGGGGTTAATCTTTAAAAATTACTTAATCTTATTACCATATGTTTTAAATGAGTTAGATTAAGTAAATCTGATGTTAGCTTTGAAAAACTCTGATGACAGACGAATTTTGAGAAGTTAAACTTCATATACTTTGTGAAAATACGACTTTGCTGACTGAAATTTGAAGCTCCAGAGATATCACCTCTGACAGACAAATTTCAGGTGTTGAAATTTGAATTTCGAGTCAGGCATAGTTAGTGAAATCTGGTTTTCAAGAATCTAGAGTTTGACCTTTGCTTAGTATTTTCAATATATCTCTCAAAATAAATATGGCTTTGATGTAAAAATTATTTAATATGAAACTAGACTTAATAAGCTTTTCAAAGAAGGTTATTTCACTCAAAATGAAAGTCATATGAAAAAGCTATGGTTATTTAAAGTTGAGTAGTGAGATATGAATTTTCAGTTTTGATCTCTTATCACTTTTTTGATTATATCTCACAAAATACGTTTGTTTTTGAAGTGAAACTTGTTTCATTTGAAAGTATACATTCAGAGCTTTCCAACCATAGGTCATTTGCTTAATTTGGAGTTAAAATGAGAGAGTTATAGCTTCTGCAAAATTGTCTACAGTGCAAAATTCGAAGTTACGTAGGTTCCGTTGCGACAGACGAATTTCGGGCCTCCGAAATTCGAATTTCGAAGAGAACCTTCGTGCAGAATTGAGCTTGCCACTGACAGACGAATTTTGACTTCCAAAATTCAAACTTTAGGTCCAACAGACGAATTTTCACTTTCAAAATTTGAATTTCGCGATTCCAGAAACATGAAAATACTTCTGAAACAACTAACAGACTAATTTCCACTTTCCAAATTCGAATTTCGCAACTCCAGAAACATGGAAATACTTCTAAAACAACCAACAAAAGACTTTCCACTTTCAAAATTCGAATTTCACAATTCCAGAAACATGAAAACACTTCTAAAACAACCAACAGACGAATTTCCACATTCAAAATTCGAATTTCGAAAGGAAGAACTTGTGCCATATTGAGTTGCTCACTGTCAGACGAATTTCGGGAACCAAAATTCAAATTTCGAAGGCATTATAGCAATATGGAATTACTGTTTAAACTTACCAGAAGAACTTTAAACTCCAAAATTTGAATGTTCCAACATAGAAACATTTATCAAGATGAAAATTCGAATTTCAGCTTTGAACATACGAATTTTGAACTTCAACGCTAAAAACTTTAACTTATGGACTCTTCGAAATTCATCTGTTAACATCCAAAATTCGAATTTCAGTGTGTCAGATTCATTAAATGGGGTTGGTAAACGGCTAGTTTTGCAAAGTAAACCGTTGGGTAACATCTCTAACGGCTAGATCTTGTATCTAACGTCTAATTACACTACAAAACTATAAATATAACATCATTTGAACTTATGGGTAATAATCTTAAGAGAGTTTATGCGAAAATGCTGCTACAACTTGTAAAATCCTTTTATCTCAGCATTGTTTGAAAAACCCACCTCAATAGAGTGAACTTTCAATGTATTATCTACTCTTCAAGAGAGTTTTCATTCTGTAAACATTTCTTTCTACATAATTCTGGGTAGAATCTTAGTGTGGGGAAACACTAAGGGATTTACACATCTTGTAAGGGTGTGAGGAGAGTGGTTTCACAAGTGCCTATTGAAACTTGTGAAAATGTACTGAGGCTTCACAGGTGCCCGGATCAAACCTGTGGGATATAGTGAAAAATTTCAAGTGGTGGCTTGGGGACTGGATGTAGGCCAAGTGGTTGGGCTGAACCAGTATAAATTATTGTGTATTTTTCTTCATCTTTTCTACTCAGCTGCTGCACAGAACCATCTCTGTTTATCCCTATTTTACTGCACTCTTAGTGAAATTGGGTTGTGATCCAAAAGAGCGAAAATCTTACATCACCCAATTCATCCCCCCTCTTGGGGGTGACCAGTCAACCTAACACGTGGGTCATTTTAAATACTTCATATATCAAATAATGTAACTTTATGGTAACATTGATATATCCAAATCTAAAATATAATTTAGTATTTGGTTTATAGTAAAAGTATAATCTAAATATAAGTTTTTTGTAGCTCAACACTATATCCCTTTTTTTAAGAAAAAAAAATCTTTACATAATCAATGTACTAGTTAAGGATGATCCAAGAATATACACCTTCATGGATTGGTTGATAGTTTGGTATTGGAAGTCTAAGGATCTTTTGGTTAGTGTAATTCATGTGATTATAATGAGCGGGGCATTGTGCCAGAAGAAGAATCTTAAAGGCATCTCTTCACTCCATATTGTTGTGATTTTGGCAGATTGAAGGAACTTGACTACTATGTTCTTGCTTGCAAAATTCTTCAAAAGATAACCCACATTTTCGTTTATTTCTTTGGAATTGTTTTCCCATCTCTCAAGTTTCTGTGAAATTTCTATTGTCAAATTTGAATTCTTCAAATCATATCTCCTTTATATTCTAGAAGATAAAGAATAAATATCTGATTGACTGAGGTTGATGATTCTAATTTGTAATTTTGATACTTTATTTGCTGTACCACAATTTTTTCCCTTTGTTGACAACCAAAGAATGTCAATCCTTTATATATATATATATATCTTCTAATGTTTATCTTTCATTTAATTTCCTTTTTCAAAACCCTAAACATCTGTCAGTTCGTCTCTGTTCAATGGAATTGAAAGTTTGTGCTCTTTTGGCTTGAGTTATCATGTATTTGTGGTGACAAACGAAATCATTGGTGTGTTATTTAAATTTGAGCCACTGATATGTCTTCATTGATCACAAAATTTTTCTTGTTCTCCAATTCCTAGAGAAGTTTAGAGTGAGCACAAGTCTCTTAATTTTGTAGCACTTTACTTCTTTTTATGTAATTTAAATAAGAGGATAAAGATGACAATAAAAATAAATTAAAGATTCTCTCTCTCTATTTTTTTTAGATGATGAATGTGCTTCATTTTGTCGACAGGTGTTTTCTTTATAAATTTTTTTTGTTATCTAGAGGATTGGTCTTTTATTTTTTCTCTTTCAAATATTCATTAATTACTAGAGGCTTGATAAAGAGTTCAAATTTTCATTCAACATGAACTACTTTATGCTTTATTTGGTTGGGGGTAGAAGAGGGGACTGGAGAGGAGGAAAATTTTTTTCCTCTTATATCTTTTCCAAGTCAAATAGAGGGAACATAATGCTTTTCTTTCCCCAAGGAGAGAAAATCTCCCTTTCACTAAAATTTATCGAACTAAATAAGGAAAAATCTTAATTTTTCTTTTCCTTTAAATCTTTCAAACCAAATAGTGAGTTAAGGAAAAAGTCTAATGAAAAAAGGTTGGAACTAAATAATCATTCCAATTTAATGTCAATCAGAGTCATTCCTCTTTCTTTTATGAGAAATAGACAATTCTAATATAGACTTTTAAGAATGACAATGTGGAGTGTAGGCCTTAATATGTTGCTTTAACTTGATTGATATTTATTTTTACTATAGGAGTGTTGTGACCTCAGAGATTCTCAAAATTGAACTTGGTGATTTTAAATTTGTCTATTAGCATCTCTTGCCACCATACTAATTAAACAGTCTATACATAAAGTGTGATATATAAAAGTGAGATAAAACTTCTTGTTGTTATATATAGAAGAGCGATATAATAATTTTTCATATATCGTATTTCGTTTCCTATAATTTGTGACGTTGACTTTGCTCTTATTCTCCTATCTACGTAGTTGAAGTGGAAAAACATAGTTTATACTAGGTTGATGTATAAATTTCTTCTTTAATATTGGCTTCCTACATGGCAATTTTGTGAGTATTCTTTTTTATGGATCTTTGTTGTTCAGTGTATATAGGTTGTCTATAGAACATGTATATGATGGGACCTATTCCTCCAATGCTTGGCAATTTGTCTTTCACGGGCAAGCTGTAAATAATTTTGTGTTTTTGCAGTTATTTCAAATTTTTGCAAAAGCAAAATTTTTTAATTTTCCATTTGAGAGAATATCTTTACCAATTTAAGTATTTAATTATATTTTTTAAAATAATTTAATTCTAAATATGTTAAATTTTAAAGTGGTTTTATAAATATTATTCAAACAAAATCAAGTCACTTTCATTTAAAATCACTTTTGTCCAACTCTAATTAGAGTGCAATCCCATAGTTCCAAAAAGAACTCTATCATTTTAATTGATTATAATTAAAATACTAGACTTATTTTGTTATAATCATTTTAATTGATTATATTATTTACAAATTGTGAAAGATGCAGCCTGTTCAAAATGTTGCTTAATGCATGAAAAATCCATTGAGGGGGCATTACAAACGTGGGGAAAGAGTAATTGGAAACAT
The DNA here is from genome assembly GCA_026686845.1 of Adenanthera pavonina. Classification (NCBI taxonomy): domain Eukaryota; kingdom Viridiplantae; phylum Streptophyta; class Magnoliopsida; order Fabales; family Fabaceae; genus Adenanthera; species Adenanthera pavonina. Next base: position 17,494,937 of record JAIVEN010000012.1, on the reverse strand, counting down.
TTTATTTAGAGCCTCAAACTGAAAAATATATAATGATACCAATTAAATTAGCTTTCCTTCATACACTCAAACCCCTCAATCTCTATTTTTTTTTTTGTATGAAAAAACACACAACTTAACTAATAACAATTCATGAGAAAAAACAGTTCACAAACATTTGGAAAGAAAATGCGATGGCTTAAGGTTTTGGAAAATTGGATTGGACCGTCCGTTTAACTGGGAATATGATTTACTTTAGTCCGGAATAAAGAGAAAATTGGGGGATTTGAAAACTAGTTAAGAATTAGTTTATTCATCCTTAAACAAGACAAAACTAGTAAAATTGATTAGTTGACTAATGGTCTTGGGGTTTTTCTTTTCTTAATAAAGATGTCCAAACATAGTGTTTTGATTTGCTTTTTTAGTGTTGACAGGCTGCTTTTTTTTTTTTTTTAATTTCAAATAACCCCAACTTTGTTTTTGGTAGAGCTCTAATAACCCCAGCTTAATACAATATCTAATTGCTAAATCCCAAATTCCTATGCATAAAAAAAAAATCCAAATAAATATTCGAGCTCCATCATCTCTCACAGTCCCTCGTTGGCGTCCCTTTTTCCACCGGTTCAGGCAAAGCTTCATCCTCCTCATTCCTCCGTCGTTGTCAGTCTTGGTGAGTTGGGCTTCTCCGTTTCTCTCTTCTTCCTTCTTCAATTTCATCGTTCTCCTTCTCACTCATTCCCTCGTTTCAATAATGCTTGCGTCTTAGGAGAGTGATTACTGGCTTCTTCGTTTCGTGGCTCCCTCACCGTAATCCTCAGGTTTCATCTTCTCCGTTTCTTACTAGCTCGTGGCTCAGGTGGCTTTTTATTTCCCCGCTGCAACTCTGTTACTTCAGTGTGTTCTTTTTGGGTGGAAGTTGGAACTCGTTGATTATATTCTTTTTCACTGCAACTCGATGCATTTCTGTGTCTCACTCTGTTCGTTTTTTTTTTAAATGTATGTCTATTGTTTGATATGCTGGAACTCAAGTAATTCCTTTCAAGAATGCTAGCTCAACTCCATGAACAGTTTCCTCTGTACTTAGCATCCCAAAAGGAAAGAATTAGATAAGTAAATTCTGTTCAAAATTTTGCACCAACACTCCTTAGGATTCCCTAAAATTCTTCAACTTTGTTCAGCTAATGATGCCAAATTGCCAATTGACTATTATTTATTGAGCAATATATTCTTCGAGTACCATAATGGATCATTAATATTATTTTGATCAGGTTTAAAAAGAATATATTGTTGATTCCCTCATTTTAATCAGGCTTCAGGTAAATTCTCTGGTTTTCTATTTGCACATTCATTTAGAAATCAGTTGAGTAATTTCATGCGGTGGGGGTGCTCTTTTTCTTTAATTGGTTGGTTGGAAATGTTGGACAATCTTGATTAGCGTATAAAAATTTGTTTTCCAAGATTGATTTGACATTAAAGTTTGTTCTGATGCAAGAAAACAATGCCATGTAATTATTTGTTAATATGATGTGATGTCAATTAATACAACAACAACAACATTAGCCCTATGCTACTAAATGAGGTCGGCTACATGATTAAATGGCGCCATTTAACTCTATAAAAAATCATCTTTTAGATAAATCATTTATCAAGAAATCCCACATTCTATCCTCTCCCAGCGTTTTTCTTGGTTTCCCTTTATGCCTTTTTATAGGACTGTGATGTCAAGTAAAAAAACCTTAAAAAGCATTTAAACAGTAAATGAACAATGCTTTATCATTTTGTTTTTATATAACATATTGATGCATTGATTAGTTAAGGAGTTGTCTTCAGAAGTGGATTCAACCTTGGAGGTTGAGCATTCTCCAATACTTCCAGTGGTTGGGGTTTTTTTTTTGACTAAGTATATGCTTAATTCATAAATGATAGGTGTGTTAAATTGGTTAGTAATCAAGAGACATGTAATAATATTAGAAGTAAATATTGTTTTTTTGGTCTGATGAAGTAATATGTCTGAAAATTAAACTTGATCAATTGTAATTTTATTCACAATTGATGTTATTTACTGCATCCAATAAACAGTATTCTATAATGTGTACACTCTCTTTTTGTAGAAATTTTCAGTATGGATGGATGTTGACTTTGGAATTTGGATATATATTCTTTATTTTACGTATATATTATTTGATCAAAATCTTATGCCTAATGATTTCATGGAAATTCCTGTGACCTTAAAAATTGTTTAAAATTAGTTTAAAGTTCAGTTTGTGAACTGTGAAAGTGCGAAGTGTGATGCCCTCATTTTTATGGTCATAGTTCACACTTTCTCACTTCCCTTCCTTCTCTGCTCTTTGCTTCATAGTTCACACTTTCACAGTTCACAAACTGAACTCTAGACAAATTTTTAACAATATTTATGGTCAGAGGAATTTCTGTGGAATCAATAGGCATAAGATTTTGCTCAAAACCAGACCAAAAGCCCTCATTTTAAGTGTTCTGTGAAGCACTGAAGCTATTTTCTTTTCTTCTTCTTCTTCTTTTTCTGGTCTGAAGCTATTTTCTGCAGATTACTCTTTAGTCAACCGAAGTGGCTGCATGAAGCTATTTTATCTTGACAAGATGCTTCAATTTTGTTGCATCATCATTTGAAGTTTCTGTCATTTAAGCTTTTTCTTTTTGTTTTTTTTTTGCATTATAAATATCTGGCATCATCTTGTTCTGTCAAATCTATGTTTGTTCTCTTGATAGTGTTTGTTTTCTTTGTTTGGTTCTGGAGTTTGCGAGAGTATAACATTATTGCTGCCAAAGTGTTTTGGACTTAAAAAATATGTTATCTTCAATTATTTAATTTAATAGGCACTAGGAGACAGTTGTGTAAGTTGTATGTATGAGTTGAACACTTGAACCATGTATTCATTTTCTTTAATATTGTCTTTCTCTTCATACTAGTTTAGGAGACATTTTCTTTACATTGCATGAATATGGATATGGATATCATTGTTTATGGTGTTTATTGTGGGTGAATTGGGTTGTTTATGAACTTATAATGTTTATGATGAATTGTGGTTAGTGAATATTATACTAAACTATTGTTTATATTTTAGTTTGAATGTTAATTTTATGGTTATGGATGGACATCTTTTATATTTTTCATTTGTATTATTTAAAATATATAAATTTATTCATAAACGGTTTGATCACGGTTCAGTTCCAATCTGACCACTGAACCTTGATGTCTTGACACATTGACTAGTCTGGTTTTAATACCTTGCTTTTGGCTTTCTGTAAATTAGTAATACCACAAAGAACATGGGTTTACCAAATGTTTCCGAGGACTGGTCAACAGAAATGGAGGTTGATGCATTTCGACAGCTCTTTCCACTACGTTTTTATGAGCGTCACCTTGCTGAATCTATTCGACCTGATGCTAGACCACTTGGAAGAGCTAGAGATACAACTATAGCTCTTGGTTCGTCACTTTCTCTGTTTACAGTCTAAAAAAATCTGTCTTCTACATGGTGCTTTATTCATGTAATGAACAAAACTGAATCTGTTAACTTCATCATCAGGAGCTGTTGGATCTGCTAATGGATCGGCTCTTGTTAAGATTGGATCAACTGTTAGTCACTCTCTCTATCTACATTGCTCTATGATGTCTTTGTATATTGAGGTTCTTAATTTTATTGTTGAATGTATTTTAATCACATAATTTATTTGTTACAGACCATGTTGGCTGCTATTAAAATGGAAGTTATGACTCCCTCCTTGGAGTCACCAGATGAGGGCTGTATAGGTAGGTCATCATTTACTGCGCAACTTGTACTTTTTTCCCCCATCTTGTTTGCTCAGGTATGTCAATTTCTGTTATTTCAGCCATTGATTTCCACATGCCTCCAATTTGTTCTCCAATTGTTAGGCCAGGCAGGCCAGCTGAGGTGGCACCAGTTGTGTCAAAGCAGTTGTCTGACACTATTTCAAGGCAAGTTTTTTTTTTTTCTTTCTTTCTGTTTTTGTCTAGGACATTGATTTCAAAGTGCTCAACATTTAGTTGTAATTACGATCTATCACAGTATCACTTTGTTAGATTTAGTTAGCTACTAGTAAAAAGCCTCTTCACTCCTCCCTTTGTGTTTAAAATAGGAAGAAAGGATGAGGAAAATATATGGTTAGAGAAAAGCTTTTTTTGACATCTGTAAGTTATGACCATATATTGGCATTCGTCTACTTGTTGCAAATGTTTCCCATCTAATGTTGATTTACTGATGTAGGACAAAGTGGAAAGAGGGGGAGAGAGAGAGTGAGAAGTGAGAAAATAGAAGAACTTGAGGGAGGGAGAGAGGAATTGAATATTTTTCAAAATATCATTCAATTGGCAAAAGTTGAATTCAAATGAGTAGTCCTAGGGCTTAATTATAGAGTTTTAATCTAAAAGTCCTTAAAGGAAAGAAGGAAACTCTTCAACCTATTTTAAGTCTAATCTAAATCTAAATAGAAGATAAATCCTAATAAACTAAATTAAAAGATCAAATAAACGAAATAAATGAACTAAATTAAAAACTAATTCTTTTTAGGTCCAGCATAAGTTTTTAATTTCCCATCAAACACATAAAGTGGTTGTGCCTGCCCTTAGGCACATCTTTTGATATATTTTGTTTATTGGGAGAAAAATTAGTACTGATTGTGATTAGTTGGACTTGCATTTATAACTTGTGTGTAAAGTCCTCTGTTTTATGTGGTTACTAAAGAACACAATAAACAAATATTGACAATTATTGTCAATAAATCAATACAATCTATGTTATTGGTTGATATTCAAAAAACTCAACAGTATATCAAGAGTGCGATAATTGCATTCATGAGGTTGTGGCATTTTGAAGTCCTATAAAAGTATGTTGTAGTCACCATTATTATCAAACCATAATTGTAATTTTATATGGCATAAGAAAGAAGTTTTGGTATCTAGCTACTTTAGATCTGTTCTGCTGATACATCTTCGATGTGTCCTTATACTCTGATATTTGCCAATTTTATACCAGAAACCCATGCAACCTCATTCAATTTGTCAACTATGTTGTACTGCTAATATGTTGATTCTTGTGTTTTAGCCTTGTTATTATTAAATGCATCAAGGTTCTTTTCCCAAGTCAATTATAAATATTTCTTCACCCATCCTGTGCTCGTGCCACTTCCATCCCTAGCATGACCTATGTTACGTTATGTCAGTCTCTCTTTTTTTCATTTTTGTTGAGGACTGATAACAGCCTGTATGATATTATTAATGTGGAGCATTCTTCTTATCTTTTGAATTGAATTCCTGGTAAAATTGACCTCCTCTGTTTTGATTGACATCTTATTTTTGTAGTTCTGGAATGGTTGATTTGAAAGAATTGTCCTTGGTCAGTGGAAAAGCTGCATGGATGGCATACTTGGTAAGCTTTTAATGTTTACTGTTTGGACGACTATAATCGAATGACATAAAAGCAGCTGTCTTTATCATATAGGATGTTTACTGTTTGGATGCTGATGGTGCTCTTTTTGATGCTGCTTTACTTTCTGCAACCACTGCCTTATCTCATTGTAAGTTTTGCATCTTCTGTGTCATTCAGTCATATTCTGAACCCTTCAGAAGTTAGAACATATTGTGACTTTTTTATATTCCTGGAGAATTCATGCGTTATTGTTGACATTCTTATAGTAAACAGCTAATGTAATATATCTGTGTTGTTAGCCATGTCATTTCTTATGCAAGTTTCCATGTTTGACAGTGCAAATTCCTACAGTTGCCATGAATGATGATGGCAAAATAGTGCTAATGTCTGAGGAGGATGGAGAAAAGTTGGCAACAGAGCCAGTTAATAAGGAGAAGAGGAAGCTTACATTAAGAAACTTTCCATTCTCATTAACATGCATACTTCACAAGAGCTACATCTTGGCAGATCCTACTGCCGAGGAAGAGTCCATAATGGAAACTCAGGTGACTATAGTTTTGGATTCATCTAGTCAACTCATATCCCTTTACAAGCCTGGCGGGTCAGTTCTTGCCTATACGTCAGCTGTTCAGGTTAGTTTTCAATTTTTACCAAGAAACTAAAATTTCATGAGACTGATGAACTTCCCAATATATTTGGATGTTAACAATTACAAGCTATTATCCCATCTAAAGCTAATCATGTCATAGTGCATGAAGTATTTTTCATTGTGAAAACTACCATTACTTTTTTTGTGCTTAAGATTTGGTTGCACAAAAAGATATGAAGTTATCAGAACTTATGTAGTGCCACGGCTCATTCCCAAAGTATGACTGTGTATTAAGGCTTCCTTAAGAAATTAGTTTTTTTTACTATTATTATTTTTGTTGTTGTTTTGAAAACAAATCCTTGGAATTAATCGATATAAAGTATTTTTTTTTAATGTAATCTGCTGGTATTGTTTCCTTTTTTTTTTTTTTTTTTAAATGTAATCTGCTGGTATAGTTTCCTTAATAAGCCATTGTAGATGTTCTTTTGAGGTGAGCCAATGAAATGGCAGACTGGAATTGTGCCAAAGTAGCTTGACACTTCAAACTAGTAGGAACTTTATCCTATCGTATAGTGGAAAAAACCATGAAGAGAAATTTTGATTGTTCATTGGACGCGTCAGTTACTCAAGAGCGTGAAAATGATGGTGCATACTAGAGAGCAAGATGTTGGGATAGGAGTTAATGATAATTGTGCTGTGGTTTCAGGATTGTGTGGCATTGACCAGGCAACGAGTAAAGGAGCTACAGAGTATCTTAGATGAAGCAAATTCTGCTATGGAGGTTGAGTAGAACCTGAAATTATTATTCTCCGATCATTTTGACAGCAATGCTTCTTGATTCTTCTATAAATTTCAATTTTTATAATTTTTCAATTTTGTTACTCTCTGAAGAGGTTTTTCGAAGGGTTGGCTTGTGTAGTCCAGTTTTGCATGATTTCATATGTTGGTTTGTAGTCTTGTGGGATTTTTCCCTTTTGAAGAGATGTCCTAAAAGCACCTTTTGGTACTGAGGGATTTCGCTTTTGCTGAAAATATTTACCGTTCTTGAAAATGAAGTAAATTAACCTTTATAACAGTATTCCGCCTGAAATATCAGACAAACACGCTCGGTCTTTTTTTTGCTTTTGGCACTAACATAAACAAACTCGGGCTAGAGGTTGCATTTTTCACACACAACCTGGAAATATCAGATTCTAGTCAATTCCACTTGTATAGTTTCTACCTTGTTCAATTGCGATATTTATTTAGATGCTTATGGTGATCTTATTCGGCCTTTTCATGATAATAATCCGAGACAGGTAAGCCCAGGCCCATGATTAAGTCTTGAAGTATAAAGGACACAGTAGGGGCTGGGCTCTGTTGTTGGTCTCGCATCAGCTAATGAGTTGGAAGTTTTCTAAATATCCGTTTTTTGGTTTTTTTTTGGATAAATTCTAAATAGCCAAATTGAGTAACCTGTCATGAAAAATGGCATTTTCAATGGTAGAATAATAAGCACCCTGATAGTGCAGGGTCATGAATGGAAATCTATTCTTGACTGTTGTAGCGAAGGAAACAAACTGGATGTCTGATGTAATTAATTCATTAATTAGTAAGAAGAGTACATAACCAAATGAGAAAGGTCGGGTGAGAGAGAGTGGTGATGCCTTGAAGAGTCAAGACAAGAAATGACACGGTACATATCCCCCCTTTTCTTTTAATAAGTTGGTAGTTTCGGAAGGTACTTCCATTACTGCTTGTGGGGCTCTAACTTCTAGTAGTCTAGGATTCAACATGTACTTTCAGCTGCCTTCAAAGGTCTAAATATCTTGAGTCTTGGGATTGAGCCAACTATTGAACACTTAAACTCATTAACATTGCCCTTAAATAGTAAAGGAACTTCCCACCATGGAGTTGACATGATTCATGTTTAGAAGAGAGAAGGCAGTCTCTATCACTTCCACCAAAGGCCATGTGCTTTTTTTTCAATCCTTTTGTTTGTTGGAGGTCATAATGACAATTAGCCAACCCTTCTTTCTCTCACAGCGCCGCAATCATGCATGCACAATCATTAGGGGAATCATGTTCTTCTTTACAAATTGGAAAAAAAAAAAAAAAGAAGAAAAGGGCTTTCATGTTGAGATTTTCCCCCTTTTTAAAAATTATATTTCTATCTAGTTCAACAAGCACTCATTTCAACTTTTGCTCCCCTGTCAATGGCGGTGGCTTACAAGTAAGGTCCCTTACTTTTTGTTTGGTATTAGTTCTCATTATCGGAAGACGACGCCCATTTTGCTCCCCCTTTTACTTTCCTCATTTCTTCCCTCATTCTTCATAACCCTTTAATCTTCAAAGTTCTTATAATGTTATTAAACTATCACTATTTTATTGTTACTGTACACTCAAGTGAGAATCATTCCTGAATTTTATAAAATAATTTGGACAGATTGGAGCAATAACCCACCATTCATGTTAGAAATCAAACATTGCTGGGACAAAATAACTTATAATTTTTTTTTTAGATTTTATGATTTATTTATTTTGAATTCACAATTTTATTTTCAAATTTTTACTTTGCAATTTCTTTTTCAGAAAGTGTAACTTCTTGAATCTAAATTTGTAACTTGTTTTCCACATTTTCATTATGAATTGTTTCGGTACTTTTGTAATTTCTTTTTTAGATTTTGTAACTTGGTTACTTTGAATTTGTAATTTGTTTTCCAGATTTTTATTATAAAGATTTTTATTATGAATTGTTTTACTGTTTTACAATTTTTTTCTAGAATTTACAATTTGTTTATTTTGAATTTGCAACTCATTTTTCTAATTTCTACTATGAATTATTTCAATGTTTTTGTAACTTATTTTACATATTTTATAACTTACTTATTTTGAATTTACAAGTCATTTTTTAAATTTTTACTATAAATTTTTTTTGGTGTTCTTGCAATTTCTTTTACATATTTTGCAATTTATTTACTCTTAATTTATAATTTATTTTTCATATTTTTACTATGAATTATTTTAGTATTTTGTAACTTCTTTTCTACAATTTGTAGTTTGTTTACTCTAATTTTACAACTTGCTTTTCAAATTTTTATCATGAATTATTCTAAATTAAAAAACTTTGGAACAAAAATTGAAAAATGCTAAAAAAATTCATAGTAAACAAATAAAACTTGAATGTATTTTGGTAATTTACAACTGGAGGGCATCGACCAGTTGTCAGTAGCCGTTGATTAGCCTTTAGTGACTGCTAACCAGTGATGATAGGGGAGAAATAAAATTTGAAGGTTTTTGATAATTTTATATTTTTTTATGTTTAATTTAAAAAGGTTGCTCCCCTTTTATACTTAAATGACCAGTAAATCCTATTTTGTAATAAAATTATAATTTTAGTCTTGCATAGTAATTTTCGCAAAAAGATTAATGCAAAAGAACCCTTCCCACAATATGTCCCATTATGATTAAATATAATTTATTAATAGCACTTGCCACTAAGTAATTTAGCGTTAGTGTGAATTGTGTATGCTTGCTTCCTCTTCCCTTTTTTTTAATAGTAAATTAAAATTAAAAATTCTGAAAAAGCAAAAGAGAGAACAAGGAAGGTTATAAATGGAAAAATCATTCAAAACAATCTATATAAACCAATATTTATCATGAAAGGTAATTAAAATTATAATTATATTAAAGGATGAAAAATTAATTAATAGATTATTATAACCTTATAAAAACTTATTCACTTAAAAAAAACTTATAAAAACGTAATTCTAAAAATAAAAAGACTTTTCTTTTTAATTTAGACAAACTCGTCACCGCCTCTCCATTCTACTTACTTCTCTTTGGCTTCTTCATTTGCCACTTCTCTCTTCGACCACTTCCATGACCTCCCCTCTCATCATTTCTTTCAATCCAGCATGCATGAGGCAATAAGAAAGCCACCCAACACCGCAGACAAAAGTTTCTTAATTTGATTTCCTCATATGAATGGGTTACCTCACATGTGAATCTGTTAGAGATTCAAATCAAAACATCCTAAGATGCTTCTCTGCGGGGATCATCAATATGTTAAACTAATAACTAATAAGTAATTAACTTTTACCACCAAAGTATCACATTGAATCTTAGGCATTATTTCTTTCTTTTTTTTCTCCCAACAATTTTAGGCCTTGCCGCCACTATCCCACAAATTATGAAACTCGGTCATGAGAATGGTTGCATTATATATCAATAAAAAGAAGACAAATCATCTGAAATGGATTGACTCAATGAATTAATCTTCGCTAGTTTGAACATGTTCTAGCGTGTCATATTCCATCTTCATCACCGATTCTTCAAGTATCCTTCCCCTACATTGCCCAAATCCTCCGATCAAATTAAATAATCAATTTAATTAATGTGCTTGATTAAATACTCACCATATAATGGATTACGTATTGCAGATCAATCATTTTTTCTAATTTATTTTTGAAAAACAAATCTAAATTTTTACTTCATGTGTATCTATATATATTTAATAAAATAATTGAGTCAAAACTCGGGAGAAAATTAATTTAGCCAAAATGATACCTTTGGTCCATTAACTTTGTACTAGATTTCAATTTCGTCCCTTAACTTCATTAACTATCTTTTTAATTCTCTAACTTTCAAAATTCAATAGAAAAATTCCTTATCCCTAACACCGTTAATTTTATTAAACAATACATTCACAGTAATCCGACTCATTTTTATTAAAAAAAATCCAACTCATTTTATTTTTAAGTTGCCATCTCATATATATTTTTCAATAAAATAAGCCATCAACTCGTCCCTTCTCCGTCTTCTTCCTTCTGAAGTTTCCTGTTCATGACCATGGGTTTCATAGTGCCATTGTGAACCAAGAAAACAAACCTCTTCCTCCCATCTCCTGAGTTACTCTTCCCCATAGTGAGAGTTTTGCTTCGCCAACATGAGAGTTCACAATGAGAATTCAGTTGGCCCCAGTGACCCACGGTGGCCTTGATTAATGCAAGGTTCCAATTCTCGGAAGAGTTCAACTTCCTCTTCAGAAAAATCGTGGAAGCCTCACACAGCTATACCAATGACTTAATTGATTCGAGGATTCAGGTTTGTAGAGGAGGAAGCCACTGTCTTGATAGATGAACAAGGGTCCGTTTGGTTTTCAGCTAGTTAAAATGAGTTTTGGTAGAATTAGTTTTGTAACATAGTTATGATAAAAATTGATTTTGGACTATTATACTTATATTTGAATGATTTATTTGAAAATTGGTTTTGACAAAACTCATAATTTTCCTTTAAATTGAACTTAAACTTTATCCCATGATTAATTTAATTTACTTGGACTAAAATTTAATCTACATTTATTTAATTGAGAACATAATACATTCGATATAACATTTTCTTACGAGTTATGATCTATAAAAATTAAAATTTTGAAGGGATATTTTAGTCATTAGATAAGAGAAATTTTATGAAAATTTTATTTTTTTAATTTTTCTAATTTTTCTCATTTTTATTGGTCCATTTTTATCTGACTTTAAAATAAATACAGATCAGAATGAAGAAGTAGAACCGAGAAGCAGCTCTGCTTTTGCTTATCCATGAACCACGTTTTGGCTGAAAAATCATTTTCCAATGGAACTAGAAAATGAAGCCAAATATCATGCATTACTATTAAAATCAAGTTTTTACCCAAAATTTGATTTTAATAGTAATACCAAACAAGCGCTAAGTCGTTGAAAAGGAAGCTATTCACAGTGGCCATCAACGGAGATGATGGTTGCGATAGAGGTATGAGGATGCTGAGTTTTTCTCAAGAATCCTATTGTTTTTGGTAAATCATTGATTTTTCTCAATAATGTCAAAGACGCTTTCTTTGTTTGCAAGGATTGTCGAAGACGTTTTATGAATTAACGGCGCAGTCTCCTAGGTTTTATTTAGAAGTTGAGATTATTTATTTTTTAATTTAAAGTATTTAAAATATAAGATTAATAAATAAAAGATGAGATAATGATTTGGTTATAAAGATTAACATGTCATCATTTTAGAATGCTTTGTCAGCATTTTCAGTTAGTAAAATTAACAGTGTTAGAGATTGGAGACTTTTTGGTTGAATTTTAAAAGTTAGAGGAGATCCCTAATAAAGTTAAAGGATCAAATTAAAACTCAATTTAAAGTTAAGGAATCAAAAGTATGTTTTTGCCATTAAATTATAAGAATAGATGTGAATGGTGTTGCGGTAGTTTCTTTCTTGATTCATGTTGCATTGAAACAAATGAAAAGGGGGAAAGTGAAAGAGGGCCGTCATGAAACATTTTTTTGGTTTGTCTTATTAGAATTATTCTTTATTAAGAGGATAGAATAGTAATTGAGTATTTAGTATAATTTTAATTTTTATGATCCTTCATGATAAATATCATCGCCTATATATATATAGATCCTTCAACCTAATTTTCCAATTATAAATTGGGTAAGGACGAGGCATTTCAAGCGGCCGCCACTAATACCACCACATTTCCGTTGCTGAGGAGAGTGAAAGCAGAGACGAACCAGAAAGGCAAGAGGATTCAGTGATGTGAATGAAAGGTTCTTCTGCTGCAAATTGTTCTTTCGACTTCTCTCTTCTTTAAGAGTTTGGTACTTATCCCAATTTCACAACATCTCATAGTGTGAGATCTATATTGGATCTGCTTATTTTTTACTTTCGTTTTGAGATCTATTCTGCTGTTCAATTCGCTATATTTGCACAATCTGTATTTGTCAAAATCGAAAAGAGTCAAATAAAATCTTTGCGGTTGCATTGCTTTGAGAATTTTTCAATTTTATTCTTTTAATAAACATATATTAACTATTAGTAATATTCATAATATGTCCCTTAAAGAGCTCAACCAATTAACTGGAAAAAGTAAAAGCATACTCTTACTGTCCTGTACTAATTGCACAGCCGGCCAAGCGATGACAACGTGGCCCTCTCCATGAGATAGCTTGTGAATTCTGACTTTAACTGCATGTTCTTCAGCATTCTGTAACCATTGTTCTTTGATAATGGACAGCAAGGATCTTTTATTAACCACTTCTAAGTCGGATCTCAATCTGGCAACAAAGCAGTCTTCTACGTACTTCCATGCAGTTTGAAATAATATAATGTATATATTATAACAATAAAATTTTGCTTCCTGCAATTCATTATGAAAAACTTTTTTATCCATTTAAAACCACTACCTTTGTTTATTTTTTATTTGACCATGGACTTCAATATCTGGAAGTATACAGTATTCCAACAATGCTCAGGAAACACATTTGGTCTTTGGGTTCTTCCCTTTGGATGTTGTGGATGATGCACTTATGGGCTATTATGAGATTTTGTGTGATGAGAGGATGAAGATCAATTCGGCCATGATTTCCTTGATTAAAATCATGGATGTTTCTAAGAAAAAGGAAAAGTGAGTTAATCTGATAAACATTTAAAAATTATATTTATTCACATTTATCATCTTTTAGCTTATGCTTTTTGTGTAGCTACGATATGTGCGGGGATTCTAGTTTGGGTCAAATCATTCATATACTTAGAGATATTCAAAAAGTATAAACAAATGGAGAAAGGTTGCCAAAAACAGCTAAAGAATACCAATTGGAATGTTCGAAAGGGCCTTGATGTGTGCGGGATCCTAATTTGGATTGAATGAAAAGAGAAAACAAAAAGAATATCCAAGAAACAAAAAAAATAAAAAAAAAAAAGACAAAGTCAGTGCTTGTTGCAAGCACTGACCTTACCATAACTTTCTACAAGGAAAAATATCCAATGCTTGAAAGGGCAGTATGATGAGAAATTCCTTCAAACATGCTTTGACAGAGAAGTTCTCTAATTTCCTTTGTTCTCACAGACTTCTTTTTGCTAATATGATAAATTTTCTCCAAGGAGAAAAACTCCTTCCTCCTAGGTTTCTTCTTTCTTCTTTATATCAAACAAATCTTGTGTGAATTTTTCACTGGTTTCAGTATCGTTTAGCTTTTCTGTGACCCGTTGCTCCATGGATTCTTGTTTTGTAGTAATCAACTCCCTCTGATGCTCAAAGTCTTTGTTTTTGTTAGAACAAAATCAATTAAAATTCACTTACTACAGGGTCAAAAGATATTATTCAATTTTAGCCGCAATGGAGATAAGAATATCGACCATTCCAACAGATTAAGACAACCATGTTCATAAAATTGGTTGAATTGATTAATTCGAAAATCCTTTAAACTTGTTTTAAACATAAGACTGAGTTGTTGTAAAAAAAAAAAAAACAACAGAAATTTTACAACGACCACAAAAAGGAAAAAAAATTAAAGTCACTTTAAATTACCTTGACTTTGTTTGGAATGAGTAGACTGGTTATTGGATCAATATAAAATAAAATCTATAATAAGCCAAAATATTCTTAAGTCATAATTAGTGTAACTCATTTTTCAACTCCATATAATGTAAAAAAATTGTATCTAATTATAGAAGATAGTTGTAAAAACAGATTCATTATACATTAATTGATAAGTTGTTGGCAAATATCCTTTTCAATCCATTGAGATAGTAGACCTATCCTTATTTATTTTCTCTTTTTATTGTCAAACTTAAAAAATTATGATAAATAAATGTCTCTAAAAAAAGAAAATAAAACTTAAGTTTTGCATATTCAGAGATGTCTTAGGAGAAAGCACAATATAAATGTCAAAATCGTACAACTATTTTTAAAAAATTACATCTAATATTTAACATTATCACTAAGCACTTGATTTAACTGGTAAGAAGGTTATAACCACTTAACCATAAATTACAAAGTGGCATCACAGTGAGAAATATAAACTCTGCGCATTTAAAAAACAGAATAAAGGTTTACATATTCATGAAGGTACCTTGGGAGGAACCGAGGAAGCAAGATATCAATGTTGGAATCAAAAGCCCTCGAGAATGTCTTCAATTTGGAGATTTTTTTTTTCATGCAAATTTCCTAAGTTCAAAATGATGAGATAAAAGGGAAAAATAATTTAGTACTCTAAGAATGCAATTATAAGTTATAACATAGAAGAAGAGTTAAATGAAATAACTGATTTCAACTCATCAACTGGTACATGATATTACACACCTATGGACCAAGATCTTTAAATACGGTGAGGATCATTCTGTTGATGTATCTCTTGAAGCTTTGGCGTCATTCTTCCTATTGTTGTATAACATTTCTCATCGAATTGACCAGCAACTTCAGCTTTTTGAGTTGTAAGATTCCTTCCAGTAGTTCCTTGAAGTAACTGGCTCGCACTTGAGAATCTCAAGTGCTTTAAAGCTTTCAATGAAAGATATATCATCTAGCTTCAATCCCACCAAATGTAGAGTCCGAAGATTTGGCCAAACCTGTGAATTGACTGAAAGTGGCAATAACAACTGCAGCAATTTGTTCCGATAATCTTCATTTATTATAGCAGGAACCTTCAGCACTTCGATGCAATGAAACAATGTATTTGAAAAACTAAACGTGCTTACACATATCAATAGAACCTCAAGCTTTGGGGCATCAAATCCATGAGGAAAACGATTAACTTCATTTTTTGGAAATATCATTTGGTATCCAGTTGTCACTTTGGGCTTTAACTAATCCGATGAGCTGTGGTCAGGCTTCATTTGGGGAGGAGTTCTCTCAAAAGTGTACGTTTTCAGCATTCACACAGTTTTGAATTTGAGGCATCATTCTTAAGTGATCCTAGCCCCTTCTATTAAGATCAACAACCCGTTGGTAATGATAAACTTCATTGTACCACGATGATATTGCATAACATTCGCTTAGAGCTTCATCAATTGGTCTTGTTGCAATTTTTCCTTGCATCTTGTTTCCTATAGATCCATAAAGAAACATCATGAACAATGTCATGAATCTTCAAGTAGCCTTCTCCTTTATGAGGATGTGTCAACAAACTAGACTCTATGAGATTGTTTATTCCTGAATTCACAAGGCTGCTGGCAATTTTGAGTTCTTCTATTCCCTTGCATAGGCCTAAAACCATTCCATATATAAACAACCCATCTCTAGAGATGTCATAATCTGTAGGAAACAAACCACACATCAAGAATAAGGACTTAGCCGCAGTGTTTCTTAAATAATCATAACTGAGCTGTAAACACGTGAAAGCATATGTGTTTGTTTAAGTATGAGCATTTGTAAATTTGAGAGACCTATCCCTGTGGGTTGGAAACTACACTCAGTATAACATTTGCAATTTGATAGTATACTACAATGCAACATGCAAAACATGGCACAACATAAAGGCACTAACTGTCAACTCTCACCAAGAGCAAAGCAATGACAACCAAATAAAATAAATAAAATACAAAAGATATAGAACCCTAGTTTGTTTTAACTAAGTTTGAGTTCTATTACTTTTTTATTTTGGTGTGCAATAAAAGGTTTTCCTAAATGACAGCTAAAGATTAAAGGCCCATTTGGTTCGATTCCTGGGTGCCTAAGGAATGGGAATCTTGTGTCTAATCCCAGTGTCCAGGGAAAAGGCCAATTTGGTTCAATTCCCGGGCTCCTTAGGAATGGGAATCCTAAGACTAATCCCAGTGTCGTTTGGTTGGCACATTGAGGTAGAAGTAGGGACTCCCAGGGAATGGACAAGCTTGAAAAATTGGGATTAAGGATTCCTAGCTTGGTCCTCATCTTTCATGATTCCATGATGTAGGAATAACCTCCGGACATCATTACCATCACCCATCTTCTTCGACATTCATCCATGTCCTCTCTTTTCTCGTTGCCTTTACCGTCATCAACCTCCACGGTTGTCCTCCTCCCTCTCCATCTCTGATGTCGTCACCACCGGCATCCAACTCCCTTTACCTTCGATCTGCTTCTTCCTTGCCCTCACAGCAGGACCTGGTCACCACTGTCTAAACACCCATAGTCAGTTAGTCGTCATGTATAGGGTCATTATCCCTCTCATCGTGTATAGGGTCATTGTCCCTCTAACCTGCAGCTTCTTCCCTCTTCTTCATCTCTGTCACTGGTGGCAGAAACTTTCGAATAAATCTAGGCTTCGATCTCACCACCACTAAATGTCATGACAATAGATCCATGGCTGTCAGCTTCGATCTACATCCATGGCGGTAGAGGGAGTCTAGTTCAAGTTCAACGGCCTTTGATTTATTGGTTCACGGGGGAGACGATGAAGTGGAATCAGTTTTTGAATTTCTTTATTTTCTAAAAGAAATCTACAAAATTGTATATGTGTTTTTGATGATGCTATGATTTAAGGAGGATAAAAGTTTTGAAAAGTCCTAGTTTGATTTGGGAGCTTAATTTTTAGCAAAATTATTTCTTCATCTTGTGATGCTGTTTGTTGATCTATCGGAGGAGGAAGGAAAAGAGAAGGATAGGGAAATTTTTATTTCTAATTGAGGGTATTTTGGTAAAATACCCACTTTTATTTTTATTTAATTAAATATCAAAAATAAAAATATTCCCCATTTCCATTATATTATGACAAATAGATTTATGATGATTATCATTCCAATCCATTTTATTTCCAACCATTCCAATACATTCCATTCTTCGAGAACCAAATGGGTCTTATTCCTGTGACACATAGACCCGTTTGTTTAAGCTTTTTAAAAAATCAATTTTTGGATTATTTAAAAAGTAATTAATTGTTTAGAGATTTTATAAAAAGTAGAAGTTATTTTATGTTTAGTTAAAATCATTAAAAACACTTTTTATTTGAAAATTGATTTTTAGCTTGTTTGGATATAATATCATAAAAGCGTTTTTTCTATTATGAAATTACAATAAAGGACATGAAAAAAGCACTTCCTAAAAAACATGTTTGGATAAAAAAAAGTGCTTTTGTATATATTAAAATTTTTAAAATAAACAATTCATAATTATAATAATTAAATCTTTTTAGGAAGATGATGTAATTAATTAAATAATTAAATTTATTTAAAGTATATAATTTTACTTTAAATAAATTTATTTCATATTTTATAAAATGCTTCAAGAACATCCAAATCAAATGAGTTCATTTTACTATCAAACTCATGTAAGAACAAATGTAAAAATATCATATCAATGGTAGTGTCAAGACAAGTCAAATAAATGTCAAAATTTTCCCATAAAAAAAGTAAATAAATCTAGCGTCACACTCTCGTCTTGACAATTGGTCTTTAATAGCATTTTTTACTTCTTCCATGTATCTAACATCTGCTTGTGTTGGACTTTGCCATTCATCATGATTAGATACATCATTATTATTCCTGTCATTGAAATTTTGCTCTGTATTTTAAAACTGATTAAGATTCTCAAAATTTTCTAGAATATCCAAATCACCTAAGTCTATCCTTCTAATATAATTATAAATAACAAAACATACCCATATAATGGAAATTTGAGTTTCAAGCTTAAAATTGGTCATATTCTACAATATTCTCCATCTTGCTTTGCAAACACCAAATATTCTTTCAATAACACTTCCCAAACTAGAATAATGAAAATTAAAAATTTCTTCTTTTGATTTTAAACCCGGAGCTAATCTAAAAGGTGGAAAATGATACCTTGTATTCCTATATGGTCCTAAGAAATCTTTGAATGATACATATCTTGAGTCAACAAGGTAATATTTACCTATGTATAAATAGAAAATATATTAGATAATCTTATAAAAAATATTTATAATATAAAATGTAAATAATTGAAGTTATATAATATTAATCTTCAGGAGGATAAGGGAATCATAGATTTGGTTTATGAAGGGTGTCCATAAAAATTCTTGCATTATGAACAGATCCTTCCCGGGCATATAATGCAAATATAAAACACATATTAAAATCATTTATTGCCATCATCCTTTCTTATTAAAAAGAGGTAGCTTATTTGCTAGGACATGTATACTAATATGAAGGCCATCTATTGCCCCTATGTATACTAGAATTTTGAAATCATTCTTGAATGTGTCTATATGTGGCTCCTTGGCCTATCATATACAAGAACAAAGTAATACTTTCATTTGCTCCAATGTGTTTGGCAGGTGTCAATCCATAATTATTAGTTAACTTCCTTATCAATTGTTGAAACACATGTTTTCTCATTCAAAATTGCTTAAAAAACTTGTTTTCATTTCCTTTTATCAACTCTAATAGCCGCTTATGACTTGAGAGAATTGAAGTAGTTTTTTTCTCTTTCACAACATATTTCAGTACATGATTTGTAACTAGAAAGGCAGCCAAACTCCTTGCAATCTAGAATCCATAGATATATGATTATTTTGGACTTCAATTTCCATTTTAGAACCATCATCACTTTCGTTTGAACTATTAGTCATCCTCTATAACAAATATAAATTTAATCAATACACAAAACTAAACAAATATATAAATATTTCATATAAATATTATAAAAAATTGCATATCCAATACTCCATCAAACAAAAATAAAATAAACAATTGTCATCAAGAAAAATTAAACTAAAATATGTTCATCAAGTGACAAAATGCTATCCTATGTGGGATGTCCTGCTCTGTAAATTTGTTTAGCTAATCAGTAGTCATATCACGATCATTGTTCATGAAGTGACAAAATGCTATCTTGTTCTCTTTCTTGGCTAAGATTCTCACGGATAAAAAATATTGATGTGTTCCTTTTACTAAGTCAAGAATCTCACCTAACAATGAAAAAAACTTCTCATGGCTAAAAGGGTCATCTACTTTTGATTCTATGACATTAGCACCATCCCATCAATAGTATGATTAAGAGAATGTTGAAGTTTCTCAGCTATTCTAATTTTTTTGTCTCCTTTCCCCATTCTCTTCCTCTTTTTTGAATTCGTGTTTGAAGCACTTGGAATCACATTTTGTTGAACTTGGTCACCAACTTGATAGCTATTCCCTTCATCCTCACTAGCTGGACTTTTTTCATTATGCTCAATATCATTAGCATATAATGAATGATACCTTACTCCCAAACACCTCTTAACCTGACATAACTTCAAAAAAATCTAACCAAACATAGCCCAAATATCTCATATTTGCTTTCCAAACATCAAAGCAGTGGAAGAAAAGTCAAAGGACACTAGAAACTGGGCTAGGGCCGCGGCTGCTACAGTACCGCTACAGCCTTGGTGTCCTCTGTTTCACTGACACCATGGCTTGCTTCCTAGCGTTGTGGTGCCCCCTGCTGGTTTAAACCAGCAAAATTCCAACATCATGAGGTGAACTTCAGACTCTCATAACTTTATGCTCCGACCTCTGATTGACCTGATTTCAACTCTTACAAGTCAATCTTGTCCCAATCTATCCATAACATCAATTTCACCTTAATCCATCTCCATATGAAAATTTCGGACACCCGACACAGTTTTGACCACATTTCAACCAAAACTCACAATTCCCATTTGCCACTAAAGGCAAATTGACCATTTGGGACCACTTATACATGTCATAATCCACCTAATTGACTTGTCCAAAGAGGTTTCACCTCAAAGGAACCACTCCTATAAGATTTGACCTCCTTGAACTCCAAATTGATATAATGGGCTACTTGCCCCAAAACATACCAACAAGGCCCAATTCCACCTTTGGGCTCATAAACACTACCATGCTGACTCAACAACACACCGTACCATGCATGTATAACAAGACATCACATCCAACACCATTCCACATCAATATCATAACATTAACATACATACACATCCAAATACCATTATAATTATCTAACTCCTTATATCCATTACAATGCACTATCCTACTTAGCACACCATACATAGACGATACAATCTATTACTGCAACTTGGATATTCCCATGTCCGAGACACTACTCCCTTGTCTTCTCCAAACTAGTGTCAGAACCTTCACCTAAAATGTTAGTTCATGGGAAAGGGGTGTGAGATAAAGTCTCAGTAACCGGGAATAACCACACACAATATATATACTGATCAACAGAATTGTACATATGGTGCAATTAAATGTTAATGAATAACATGTATGTTCTCCTTCATACACGGCTAGAACCATGAACTGTCGTCATTACAAGACATTTCAATAGATAATTCCCTTCCAACAGTTAGTGAAGACTGATTTTGGGACATCACCAAGCTCACCTTACCCTAATGTAACTCAGCCAATGGTTACACTAGAGCTCGAACCATGGTCCTCCTTCCCCTGGACCATTGCGAATTGATGGTGATTTAAGGAAGGTGCATTCCCAAATCCACTGTCACTTGGTTCTCCCAAGGAGAGGATTTAGTGACAGTGATGTTTCATTATATCATATTATCCACTGTCATATGGCTCTCCCGAGGAGAGGATTTAGTGACAGGGATCTTTATCATATCATCATCACCTCATCATTAATCTCTTACTATGCAATCATGGTGAGGATTCCAATGTCATGCCAACATGTCTCAAACACACATATATATCATCATCACAAACACCATATGGACATGCTAGCATGCAATGATATAGGGATACTACACATTATATATACACAACATATACAACCATCATATATCAACTAGCCGTGTGCATACCACGATATGTAGAAAACCATACATATACACAACCAATATCATGGTATAAAAAGGAACATGCATATGTACATATATATACTATCATATCTCACTATACAATACAAATTATACAAAAACCTGGTTACCTCAATTGTCACTACCACGCGCACATGAGTTCCACAAGCTTTCTTGAATGCCAATCCTATGACTTTACTTCTCTGATCAACCAAATAACCTTCACAATATCACAATTCCTCAAATTAACACAAGATACCACCTAACCACAAACACAATTCGACCATATAGGCCTAACCCAAGGTTCCAACCATATTTTCTTACCTCAATGAACCTCATATAACCATTTAAACCATAATTAATCTTATATATTTTGGATCTCACACCTTATCAACCAGAAATCAACCTAGGGTTAAGCTTAAATCATGCATATTCCCTTTAAAACTCACACCCAAGCTTCATAAACACTAAATCACACTCCATTAATCCCATTTCATCCATTTTAATTGGTGGGATTCGACCACAACCAAAGATCCCAATATATACCCAAAAAATCCCAACTCAAAACTGAAGAAAATGGAGAGGGAGGAGTAAAGATCACTTACCAATGTGAATCCAAGCCCCTGAGGTCTGAAAATCACTCCCAATGGCCAGAAACTTTGAACCCTTGCACTGCTTCTCCATCGCTCCCTCCGTTTCTTTCTTTTTTGTTCTACTGAAATGTTCTCGGTTTATAAAAAATTATTCCTGTTCGCCGCGGTTCCAGTAAGCCCGCCACAATGCCGTTGCTTTTAGCCAGAAAAATATTTGAATCTGTAGCTCACTCACCATGGCGGCCTTGCTCCTCGCCACGGCGTGGAGCTCATTTTGGCTCTACTTGGACTTTTCCTCTATCTTGGCCCTCCAGTTCTGCACACAATGCCAATGACACTTGGTTAACTTGGGACTAAGTTAGGGACAATGTAATGAGGGTTGTTACATCCTTTAGACAATTGTGGATCCTGATATGGCTTTACAACAGCAAATCCAGTAGCTATTGTGCCCTTCAAACATTTCTCTTGCAAATCTAGGAATTTCAGTCCCTCATTCTTCCATTTCAAAATCTTTGGATCCTCCTAAAATTAAATGAAAAATAATAGATAAATAAAATAAGTCATCATAAAAATCATCTAAGTAAAAAAAGAAATACAGTGAATCAATATAATTATACCTTACTCTTTTCAGCCCACCATTATTCAGAAGCCCGTATGGTTCTTTTATCATCATTCCATCCAAGGGTAGTGTCTTTTTCAACCAACTTTGCTAATGATGTAAACTCTCTTTTTAAAGCGTCTCATCTATTTTTCAATTGTGTGTGATCATAAGCAAACCCTGTTCTCTCGTGAAATTTTTCTTGGATATTCTTCCTCCTATCTTTAGAAAAATGTGTATTTGGTCTATTCTCAGCTTTTATCTCTTCAACACACTTTCAAAAATATTTCAATTTTTTTATCCCATTTTGCCTTATCTCTTCCGCCTCCCTTAGCACCTCTCATATCTTTTTTGGGTGCCATTCCAATATTATTTTGAATGAAATAGTTAATATATTAGTGAATAATATAGGAAAGATAAACATATAGAATTTTCATGATATTTAATCATTTTTCATAAAATCATTATCCAATGTTAAAAGCTTCATGATTACTGTATAGGGTTTGTGTTTGGTTCTATTGACGTATAAGTACAATAGGCTTTCTAATATGATATCCCTCCCAATATTTGTTTATCATAGTTACCCTAAGCCACTTAAATGTAAGATACTTTGTAAAAGATAAATACAAGCAAATACTACGTGCCAAATAATTGACGCTCAAGATAATCAACACTATTCTAGGATGACGTAACTAAAGTGGTGGATATCAAAAAGGATGGAGCTAGGCACAGAGGCATAGGAGAAAAAGGAATACCAAAACCTTAAAGAATAGTCCAAAAATCTGGAAAACAGAAATGAACAAAAACAAAGAGCCAAAAACAAGTTGAGAGAGAGAGAGACGACAATCAAGCAAGATATATAGACATCATTGAGTGTATAAAAGAATCAGAATATAAAGATTTGCACCCATGGGCCTCTGGAGATTCTCAAAAGTCTAGAACCTTTTTCAAAATAAAGAGATAAAAACCCTAAATCACTGAGACATCAACGATTGAATTGTTTGAGCTTCATCAATACTTACATGCCTGGAAGCAACGATGGCGGCAAGCTCTGTAGATGTAGAGCAACAAAGAGAGATGATTGATATAGGCTAATAGCAAGCTTCACAAAGGCAACTGTAAGCTTCAATGGTTTCAAATTTGTCAAGGCTTGTAAAGGGTAGACACAGAGCAACGATAGGAAGACTGTAAGCTTCAATGGTTTCAGATTTGTAAAGGATTAGGTAGATGTAAAGTGATAATAGAGAGACACAGAGCAACGATAAACTCATCATCGATGGATGGACTTTTGAAGGTTATTTTTGTAAAAAAAAACATCTTTTCTCTTTCGTCCATCGCATTCGCTTTTTTTTTTAAAAAGCTACTCTTAGTAGCTTTTTAAAATAATAAAAAATCTGATTTTTTTTCAAATTCTAATTATTTTAAAAATCTTAAACAAACATTCCAAAAGGCTTTAAAAGTGCTTTTCTCATAAAAAAACTAAAACAAACGGGGCTCATCGAGATCAGTAAAGTGGATTTTGCCTCTCTTAACAAAGGAGGGGAAGAAGACAAATAAGTGCATAGGCATAAGAAGATAAGAAGATGAAGATGAAGAGGAACCATAGCTCCATAAAGATGCAAATAGATGAAGAAGAATAATAAAAGTAACTCCATTGTGAAAATATAGATACAAAATAAATGAGATTTAAATTAAATAACAGACTTCATGTTATTTCTCAGTCATTGCACACACAAAATAAATGAGAGAATTTTAAGTAAATGACAAACTTCAACTTGTCCTTTCTCATTGCACAATGATTGATCTCCATCTTCTAATCTATCATCAAATAGAAAGTGGATCTTTAAGAAGATGCACCTCTTGCAGCTTATCACATTTCCCAATTGTTGTATAACAATCTTGATTGAGTTCACACCATGACAAATCCGACAACTTTAACTTTTTCAATTCTATAATTCCTTTTGGCAGTTCCTTAGATTTACTTGCTTGCAAAATGAGAATCTCAAGCTCTTGCAGGCTTGTAATGAAAGAGAGATCATGTAACTCCAATCCAACCAAGCGTAGGGTTTTAATATTCGGCGAAAGCAGATATTCTCCAGCTGATTGTGGAAATGATAGCAACTTACTATGGTAATTTTCATTGATTATAGCAACAACTTTGAGCACTTTCATACTTTGAAAGGATGTATTTGATAAATCCAATTTGTTCTTGTATTAAGCAAAAGAATCTCTAGATTTGGAGCATAAAATTTATGAGGAAAATGATTACCTTCCTTGTACCAGGATGATATTGCATAAGCCTCCCTTAAAGCTTCAGAATCTAGATTCTCCACAATTTTTCCTTTCATGTTGTTTGCTATTCATAAAGATACATCACGAACAATGTGGTGCATCTTCAAGTGGTCTTTTCCTCTCTGGGAATGTGTCAACAAACAAGACTCTACAAGAATGTTTATTCCTGAATTCACTTGGTTGCGAGCTATTCCAAGTTCTGCTTCCTAGCACAGGCCTAAGCCCATTCCATATCTAAACAATTCTTTTATATTGATATCATGATCTTCAGGAAACAAACCACACATCAAGAATAGAGACTTCACCACATTATTTCTCAAATAATCATAGCTTAGCTTCAAACACGTATAAGCATCCCTTACACCTTCCGACATATCCATTGGTTTTGAATGCTGCAGTTGGTGCAAAGCTACCTTCCACTCATGATAAGACTGTCCTTTCAAAGTGGTTCCTACAGCTTCAATTGCAATGGGTAGTCCTTTACATTCCTTAGCAATATCCTTTGCCATATCTTTTGACAACCAAGAAGGACTATCAAGTGCAATTTGAGCATGATGTTGGAATAAAGACCATGATTCCTCTTCAGACAAAAGCTCCAACCGAATACCTTTTTGAAAGTTCATCAAAGAACATGTGGTTTGAAGGCGTGTGGTTTGAAGGATTTTACAACCTTGGTGAACCCCAATATCCTCAAGATTAAGTTTTCCCCACACACCATCCAATATTAAAAGGACACGATCATGGCCTCCTTGTAACCTCAAATGAATCCTTCTTACTCTTCCAGCTTCAGTTTCTTCTGTTAGTTTCAGACCTAACAAGTCAGCAATTTCTCCTTGAATCTGTTGGGAAAAGGTCTCAGCAATTAAAGAAATAAAACTGAGAAATAGTATTTATATGAGCAAAGTCTAACGAGAGGATTTATCTGAATAATGCTCTTTTATTCTCTGCATGAATGAACTAGAAACAATGCCTATAAATAGGCTTACATCTAATAGAAACAGATTCGAATCAACGAAGAATTAGCAAAATAATCTTAACAGCTCCTATTTTGACTGAACTACTTCCTAACTTATTGACCAAGTACAATCGAAAATTATAGAACAAGTAAATAACAAAAAACAGAATAGTCACGTGCAATATTTTATTAACAGAGCAAGCCATATGCCACTTTTAATCACTCTTCAACATTCCCCCTTGATTGAAAGTTGCACACTCCAAGTAATGATCTGAGATACACGTGCTTTTGAGCTGGTAGAGCTTTTGTAAATATATCCACCACCTGTTCTTCAGTACTGCACTGCTTCAAAGTGATTGTGCCATTTGCCACCAATTCCCTTATGAAGTGAAAATGGATGTCCACGTGTTTGGTTCTTCCATGCAGTGTGGGATTTTTAGTTATTAAAATTGTTGAGCGATTATCACAAAATATTTGAGTGGGTCCTTCTTGCTTTTGCCCTATGTCATTTAGTAGCCTCCTTAGCCAGATTGCTTGACACGCTGAGGATGTTGCTGCCACGTATTCTGCCTCTATGGTTGACAAGGCTGTTATACTTTGCTTCTTTGAACTCCATGTTATGGCTCCTGAACCAAGAGAGAAAACATTCCCAAAAGTGCTTTTCCTATCATCCAAAGATCCTCCCCAGTCACTGTCTGTGTAGCCACTTAACTTGAAATTAGTAACACATGAATACCATATGCCATAGTCAAGTGTTCCTGTAACATAGCATAAAATTCTTTTTGCAGCCCCAAAATGATGCTTTGTTGGATTACTCATAAACCTCGAAACAACACCTACTGAAAATGCAATGTCAGGCCTGGTATGAGTCAAATAAATTGATCCACTAACTAAGCTTCGAAACCTTGTTCCATTTGCCTTCTCTGTACCATCTTCTTGCTGCAATTTTTCATTTAAATTCATGGGGGTTCCTGCGCTTTTGCAATTTGCCATATGAAAGTGCCTAAGAAGATTTTCCTCATATTTCTTCTAAAAAACAAACACACCTATTTCTTCTTGCTTAATTTCCAGGCCAAGAAAGTAATGTAGCAATCCTAAATCAGTCATCTCAAATGTATTCATCATATTTTTCTTGAATTTTTCAAGTAAAGAGTGAGATGAGCTCATGTAAATCATATCATCAACATAGAGACAAACAAGTAACAGATCAGAATTACCTTGTCTCTTTATGTATAGTGTTGGCTCACTTTCACTACGTTCAAACCCATCTTTCAGAAAGTATTGATCTATTTTACTGTACCATGCCCGAGGTGCTTGCCTTACTCCATATAGTGCCTTCTTCAACTTATAAACTTTATCTTCATTGCCTTTAATCACAAACCCTTCAGGTTAATCTACATAAACTTCCTCTTCTAATTCGCCATTCAAGAAAGCGGACTTAACATCAAACTAGTAAATAGGCTATCTTAATTGTGCCCCCAATGCCAAGAACATTCTCACTGTTTTAAATCTTGCAATAGGAGAAAAAGTTTCTTCAAAATTGATTCCTGGTTGCTGTGAATATCCTTTTGCAATGAGCCTAGCCTTGTGCTTTTGAATACTTCCTTTAGCATGATACTTTGTTTTGAAAATCCACTTCAGTCCAATTGTATTTTTTTCTACAGGTAATTCAGTTAGTTCCCACGTATAATTTCTTTGAATTGCTGATAGTTCCTCATTCATTGCATTTTGCCATTCTATTGCTTCTGCTACTTCCTTGTATGTCACTGGGTCTATAACAACAAGAGCAAAGGCATCTGATTCATAAATTTCTCTCAAGGACCTAAACTTCCTTGGAGGTGTTTCATCAGAAGATTCATTCTCAAAGGATGAGATATTGCTTCTAGCGCTTGGTGAGCTGCTACTTCTATATTCTGTACTTGGAGAGCTTGCTGGACTACTATCACTTGATTCGGAATGATTGGCATCTGCTGGTACTGGATCTATTATATCTTCCACTTGTATTTCTACTTGCATTTCACTCTTGCTACTCCAGTCCCAACCTGCACTTTCATTGAAAACCACATTTTTGCTAACAATAACTTTGCCACTACGAGGATTGTATAGTTTGTATGCTTTAGGCTTAGTACAATAACCAATAAAGATGCATTTTTCAGACTTACTATCTAATTTTTGATGATTTTGTGAGTCAATCAAAGCATAAGCTATACTACCAAATATTCTTAAGTGGCTTACCGAAGGTCTTTTACCTCTCCAAGCTTCAAATGGGGTCTTGTCCAGTACTGCTTTTATGGGAGAAAGATTTAGCAAATACACTGCAGTAGCTACAGCTTCGGCCCAAAACTTATTTGGAATCCCCTTCTCTTTCATCATGCTTCTTGCCATTTCAACAGCAGTGCGATTCTTCCTCTCAGCCACTCCATTCTGCTCTGGTGTGTAGGGTGCTATC
Organism: Adenanthera pavonina; assembly: GCA_026686845.1. Classification (NCBI taxonomy): domain Eukaryota; kingdom Viridiplantae; phylum Streptophyta; class Magnoliopsida; order Fabales; family Fabaceae; genus Adenanthera; species Adenanthera pavonina. The sequence continues at coordinate 17,466,534 of JAIVEN010000012.1, read as the reverse complement.
AACTCTCTTCTAATGCCCTGGTCTTCACAAAAGGAATTGAATTCATTGGACAAGAACTCACCTCCTCTATCTATGCACAAGGTCTTGATACTGCAACCATTTTGTTTTGAACCAGAGCTTTAAATTTCCTGAAACATTCAAAAGCTTGTGATTTGAATTTCAAAAAATAAACCCAAATCATGCGGGTATAATCATCTGTAAGGAGCAAGAAGTAGTGACTTCCACCAAGAGACTCAGTGTGCATAGGTCCACGTAAGTCTGCATGAATTAGTTCAAGGTAGGTGAACGCTCTCCCTGCACAACCAGTGGGAAAAGACTTTCTAGTTTGCTTTCCATATGTGCACCCCTCACAGATGTCTAGCTGGTCAATCTTTGGCAATCCTCGAACCATATCCTTCTAACTCAACAACTTCAAACCTTTGATATTGAGATGCCCATATCTTAAATGCCATAATTTGGAATTATTTTGCCCATTAGCCACCAGGCTGCAGTAATTCATATCAGCTACTTCTAATGGAAACATCATCCCCTTGGTCATTTTAACACTAGTCACAATTTGACCTGTTTGCTTATCTTTAATAACACATGCTTCATCATCAAATAGAATAGAATATCCATTAGATATTAATTGCCTAACACTTAATAAATTATGTGCTAGTCCAGGAACATACTGTACATTGTGCAGCAGCTTTACCTTCCCTTTACTGACCTTCATTGCCACGGTTCCTTTTCCCTCCACTTGGATTTCTTTATCATCACTAAGCTTAACTTTCATCTTCTTTGATTCATCTAGTTCCTTGAATAATTCTCTCATGCCTGTCATATGATTCAAACATCCACTATCTACAAACCACACAGAACTTGCAACTTGATCATTATCATAATGGGCCATAAATAAATTACTTACTTCTTCACTTCCTTCTATAAAATTAGCTTGATTGTCCTTGGACCAGCGCTCTGCCTTTACATGCTCATTCTTGTTGCAATTGTGGCATTGAATGTTTCTCTTTTGATTCCTTTGCTCATTCGGTGTTGTCCTTTGTTCCGAGCCTGTAATATCTCAACTTTTATGGGATGCTATAGAATAAATAAAAGATAAGAAACGAAGTGAGATAAAAGTGCTATATATAATCGGGCTTTAGAAAGAATTAATTTCTCATTTAATTTTCAGAAGAAGTTATGTTTGATCCTTAATTGGAATTAATTTTCCATAAGGTCCTTAGTAGAAATTAATTCCAGAATTCACCCCAGAAAATATGTAATATACCACTTGAATGAAAGTTCGCTCCAAACTGAGCGCAATGGTATAAGTATTGCGTACCCGGGAGGTCTAGGCTGAGAAATAGACCAATTTAAAGTTATTGTAAATAGTGAAAAAAGGAAATAACAAAAAATTGGTCTTTGAGTGAAATTACAAGAAAGTGCCCAAAAGAATGAATAATTATGTTTTTGACCCAGCTTAAGGGCAAAACAATCATTTCCCAAATTAGAAGTAAAATTTGAATAATGAATTGAAGACTCAAAAATGAAAAATTTGACATTGTAAAATGCAAAAAGAGTTGAGAAAAACAGAGAGACATCATTAAACATGAAAAAGGGCAAATGGATCATTTTTTTCAGATTAAATGGAAAAATGAGAAAATTATATTTTAGCCCTAAAAATATGAATCTTTGTAAGTTAGTCCCTGGTGGAGAAATTCACGCCAAGATGAAATGAAAATAAGTTTGGGGAAAATTACAGCTAATGACCCGAAAGTGTCAAAAATTATGAATTTGCCCCGGGTCAAGGGCATTTTTGTAAATATGAAAAATTATAGTCAAAATGAAGCTTTTAATGAGTTAAGCCCAATGGAATATAGCAAGGAATCTATTAAGCTCAAAATAATGTTTATTGGGTAATTATAGTCTAATATTAATATTTTACCCAATAAAGGTCAATTTAGACTGTGGGAAAAGAAAGTATTGATTCAAGGACAATGATTGGACCTTGTTAAAATATATTTTGGACCAAGATAATGATTTTAGTCCAAAATTTATTTTCGGATAATCCTGTACCAATGCAATGACAATTTCAGTGAAAATACTTAATTGATGTGGGTAAATTTAATCGGTAAAGGGTATTTTGATCCATAAAAATTATTTAAGCAATTTTTGGCCCAAAAAAAAGGAGGTGAGCCATGTATGAATGAGCAGATGGGACACATGTGAAAGTTTCCAAAAGCTTTTTTAAGAAGAAAAGCAATAAAGTCAAAAGAAAAGGTTAATTGAATAATTATATTAAATAAATATATACTTTATGTCATTTTTGCCTTCATCTTCAACCTCCCTCACGCTGAACCAATGGAGAAGAGAGCAAAGTGGCGTGAAAGAGAGAGAGCAAAAGGGAGAGGGAAAAATCACAAGTTTGGTCCCAAAAACTCAAGGTAATTTTTTTTAACCATTATCTTGTGATCTCTTGAGCTTTTGAAGAGTTTAGTGGGCTATTCTCTCTCATTTTTCTCACTGAAATTTTGACCTAGAGAGAGAGTAGAGAGAGAAAGTTGTGTCATGAAGAAATCAATCCATGAAAAAGAATGTATAGGTCTTAAGCAACAAGATTATGCCATTATATTGCAAATTAATCGGTAGATATTTTTCTACAAATTTATGAAAATTTCTGCCTATTTAGGGTTTGGAAATGAAAGAGAATTTCATGATTTTGACCCCAAAAATGAATTTTTTGGGTCCAAAATAGGTAGATACAAGTATGTTGTACAAGAAAATGCAAAAGGAAAGCAAAGTGAAAAATTAGAGTTAAAGTGAGTTCTTTATGAAGGATATCATGCAATCAATGACTTAAGACCTTGTCTTATGATGCTATAGGGTTTCAAGAAGTGTTTTAAGATCAATGGAAGTGCCCACAAAATTTGGATTTCATTGGAAAGCAAGAAGGTAGTTATTTTCCTTGTTATGCTTAATGTTGTCATACTTTGTTTCCATGATAATATGACTATGCCATATAATTATTTGAATGCTTTATGATGTATTTTTATTGTTGGCCGAATGTTTGAAGGGTTTTATGACCCTAGGATGTCCATTTTACAAAGTGTTACCATGCCAAAATTTTTATGGAATTGTATGGCATAATATGAAGTTATGATTTTTATTGATGATTTTATGAAATGATATGATGATGTGAATGCATGATTGGATATAACTACTGGGATTCTTTGAATCTCACCCTTCCAAATGATCATCATGACTAGGCCCAAGCTGTTGAATCAAGAGTTTTGATGATTGTAAACCAACACTCAAGAGCTTGAATTGAAGATATCAAAGGAGATCAAAGCTGTGTCAAGTGAAGACTTTATGAGTATTTGCTGTTAGATCTCTTGTAGGATCTTTAGTTTTTGTTATGATTGGGTAAAAGATTTTGATTTGAGAAAAAGATGTTTTCAAACCTTGATTTTGTGTTAAATCTTTACCTATTTGAAAAACACCCACAAACAGACGAAGGTTGAAAGATTAAGCTAAACTGTCAAGTTGGAAATTCGAACTTTGCCTTTGGAAGTTCGAACTTCGAGCTGAAACTGAATGAGTCTGAAGAGATGGCTCTCTGTCAGACGAATTTTGGCTGCTCAAAATTCGAATTTTCATCTAGTCTGAAAGAAGCCTTTCTGGTAACAGACGAACTTCACACTTTCAAAATTCGAATTTCAAGAAAAAATGAAGTTTGTGAAAACCAAAGAAATTCGTCTGAGACTATGATAAAATGCATCTGAAATCAAAATGAAATTGAGTTTGATAAATGCTCTCTGACAGACGAATTTTGAACTGCTAACATTCGAATTTTCATATAAGTCTGAAAGAAGCTTCTTTGTAACAAACGAACTTTAAGTCTCCAAAATTCGAATTTCAGACAAAACAAAATTTGAGAGAATAGAAGAAATACGTCTGATACTATGTTAAAGTTCATCTGAGATCAAGAATGATTTAAGTTTCAAAACTGCTCTCTGACAGACGAACTTTGAACATTGAAATTCGAATTTCAGAAGCAAAAATCTTAAGTCTGTTTAAGTGAAACATCAACATTCGAATGATGAAATTAGTCTGGAAAGAGTCTCTCTGACAGACGAATTTCACCCTTTCAAAATTCAAATTTCGAGGGCACTGTAGCAAATTGAAAACACTGTTCACACTTAACCGAAAAATTTTCTTCTTGAAAATTCGTATGTCACATTGTGAAAATGTTTTGTAAGTTTCAAAATTCGAATTTCACTTAATGAACAGACGAACTTCGTGTTGTAACGTTGGAAGCTTTAACCTTCGGTTCCTTCGAAATTCGTCTGTTGACCAGCCAAAATTTGAATTTCAGTATGTCAGAAACATTAAATGCGGTTGGTAAACGGATAGTTTTTCAGAGTAACCGTTGGATAACTTCTCCAATGGATAGATTAAAGTCTCTAATGGATATTTGAGACCTAAATCTATAAATACAACAACATTTGAAGTTGTGGGTAACAAATAAAACAAGTGTGTACCGAATTTCTGCTAAATCTTTTCTCAAAAGCTTTTACCCTCTCAACTTCTATACTTGTACTGAAACTTTCATATCTACTCTTTTCAAGAGAGTTATTTTATTGTAATCAATCTACTCTTCATCTGGAAGATAGATTTACTTATGAGGGGTATTCACAAGGGAATTGGGAAGCACATAGTGAAAGTGCTTGGAGAGTTTGAGAGAGCTCAGAAACAGAGCATACTCATGTACTGTGGCCTTAGCAAGAAACCCATTGAAATTCTTGTTGTATAGTGGATAAATCTCAAGAGGTGTCTTGAGGACTGGATGTAGGTCAAGTGGAAAGACCGAACCAGGATAAATTACTGAGTTTTCTTTTCCCTATCTTTACTTTTCTGCTTGCTCTGTTTTACGCATTGTTTTCATTATACTGTGATATCTTCACTTACTTCACTTTGTGCAGAAAAAATTCAATCTTCCCAATTCACCCCCCCTCTTGGGAAGTCAGCCTTGCTAACACAAGCCATGGTAAGAAGGGGTCAAGAGTACCAAGGAGAAAGAAGAAAGAGGATGGAGCATAATGTTGCTTGCAAGTTATAATGCTAAGTTGAGAAAATATGTATCATGTATGTATGAGATGAAATTCTGTAATTATATATTATTGTGTTCCTTAAAGTCCTCTTATGATGATATGTGTGGATTTGGAACAATAAATGTTGATGCATGAGGTTTATGAAGTTTAGTATATGAGTTATGGCATAATTATGAGCAAGATGACCAGTATTGATTTGAGCAAGGGAATTATGTTCGAAACAGAGTGTCCAATATAAGTGTTATATATGCTCTTAAAGTAGACATAACAAGTTTTAAAATGGTCCAAAGATCACTCCATTTAGAGATATGTATGAATTATAGTGATTTTTCAAAATTAGGATTCAGAATAGAGAAAGATTGGGAAAACTGGAAACTAAAAGTTAGGTACTGGAAAATTAAAAAGATGATATAAATATTGCAGAGCTCCAAAAATTTATTGGTTTGTATTTATAGAAAGGTCTATGTTTAAAGTTTCATTTGCCACTGATTTGGAGGTAATTGGAGCTATATGATAGGAGATATGGAGGTTTTCCCAAAACTGTTCCAGCAAAAGTGGAATTCTGACCCTTTATGATTTAAGTTAATGTTATGCCCTGCACAAGTTGAATAAATGTACAAGAAAAATATTTATAGAAATTAGACTCACATATATTTCCAATGACATAAGGAATGCATAAATTGGCTCAGGATAGAGTGAGATATGAATTTTTAAATATAAGGCCAAAATCCTGGGGAAGAGAAACTGACCAAATATACAGTAAATGTTTGAGGAATAAACTGTATAAATTGGTCAAGAGAATGATCTGTTTCATATTTTTTCCATGTAAATAAGGTTTTTATATATTTTTAGAGACTTGAATCACTATAAAATTATTTTTTTAGAATTAGTTATGAATTTTCAAATTTCAGTCAGTAAAGTGAAAACTACCATATGAACAGTAACTAAAAATTTTAAAAATTCTGATTTTCATTCTCATGTGATTCAAGCTTAAGATTAAGTATAATCAGATATAAAAGGAGTCTAATTCATGGGAAATGAGTTAAAAAATAAGGTGTTATAGAGCCTCTACCTCTGCTATGATATCTACCTCTAAATCCTCCTCTGCCACGTCCTCTCTTGTCACCTTCTCTTGGTTAAGGTGTCTCCCCTTTTGCTTGAATGCCTTTTCCTCCACCTTCTCTGCTGATCGATTGATCCTAGCTTCATGTGCTTGCAAGGATCCCATGAGTTCATCAAGTGTAAACCTAGTCAAATCTTTGGATTCCTCTATTGCAGCTACCACATGATCAAACTTAGGAGTTAAATTCCTCAAGACTTTTGTTACAACAGTTTGATCAGTTATTTGATCTCCATACATTCTCATTTGATTAATGATAGCCACTACCCAAGATAAAAAGTCCTGCACTGACTCACTGCCTTTCATGTTCAAGGTTTCAAACTCATGCTGTAAAGTTTGAAGTTTGATAGTAATTACCTTAGATGAGCCCTGATATTCCATTTTGAGAATCTCCCATGCTTGTTTTGATGTTGTAGCAGCAGCAATCCATGAAAAAATGGTCTCATGCACTGCTTGTTGGATGAAGAATAGAGCCTTCGAATCCTTTTTTCTATTCTCCCTCAAGCGATTTTCTTCATCAGGATCTGCAAAGCCACCTTCGACCAAGTCCCAGAGGTACTTAAATAGAGTCTTCATTTTGATGCTCCAGAACTCATAACTCTCTCCCTTGAAAACTGGAATGAAGGGTTGAGTAACACTCACCAAGTTGCCATTGGTTGCCATCGAAAGCTCGCCCTTACTCTGATCAACCGAGCTCTGATACCACATATGTTGGGAAAAGGTCTTAGTAATTAAAGAAATAAAACTGAGAAACAGTATTTATATGAGCAAAGTCTAGCAAGAGGATTTATCTGAATAATGCTTTATTATTCTCTGCATGAATGAACTTGAAACAATGCCTATAAATAGGCTTACATCTAATAGAAACAGATTCGAATCAACGAAGAATCAGCAAAATAATCTTAACAGCTCCTATTTTGACTAAACTACTTCCTAACTTATTGACCAAGTACAATCGAAAGTTATGGAACAAGTAAATAACAAAAAACAAAATAGTCACGTGCAATATTTTATTAACAGAGCAAGCCATATGCCACTTTTAATCACTCTTCAACAGAATCGTCCTCAAGTTTGGAGTTTGTGAAACAGTTGTAATCAAAACATGATCAAAGAGCTTCAACTCCTTAGCTTTTATACCCACCTGTTTGACGAGAGTTGTTTTACCTGATTCTCCCATCCCATACAACCCTACCATCGAAATGTCAGCTTCTTTTATTGCTTCCATAAATTCCTTGAAAGCTAACATTGTAGACTCAAAATACTGGAAATTTCCAGAAGGGAAGTCTTCGATGTTTGGAAGGACAGGACGACGAGAAAATGGCTCAAACTTGCTATTATTGAGAAGCTCTCTCATTTCCTTTGTTTTCATGGATATCTTTTTAGTTATTTGATGTTTCTCCAGAGAGAGGAACTCTTTCGCAGTTTCCCCCTTTTATCTTTCAAATCATCCAACTCTCCTCTGAGCTTGTGCACCTTTTTTATCCAGTCTTCCACATCTTTTTCAATCATTTCAGCATTGTTTCGCGCTTCTGTGATTCGTTGCTCCACACTTTCTGGTCTTCTAGACATCTTCTCCCACTGATTCTCAAAATCTTTCCGGATGTTTTTAGAACAAAAACGGTACTGTAATTCACTTACTAGGGGGTCTAGTATGAAGGGAGCAAAATAGTTTCCAACACCGGACGCAATACGGATGGCAACAGCTTTGCCCATTTGAACAGATTTAAGACAACCTGCTCATAAGATTGGTTGAATTGATTAATCCAAAAATCTATTGAACATAAATGTAAGCATGTGATTGAGTTGTGGTCGGAAGGTAAACAAAAGAAATTTTACAACAGAAAAAACCCGACATGTTAATAAAAATTGTTAATAATAGGTTGTGGTGACTAGATTGTATTTATTGAAAATCTTAATATTTTAGAAAATTATGATAATTTTTTACAATAATTATCATTAAATTATAACTCCATCTTAATTATATTTTTCTTATTCTTTCAACTTTGATTCCATAAGGAACAAAAATGTAAAACTAACATTAAATGCTGTATAAATTATATAAAATGATTTATATTTTGAAACCGTTCAAAAAATATATCTTATATTTATTATCCATATTTAATTTCCCTTTTATTGTCAAATTTCAAAAATTAAATGCTTTTGGGTTTTGGCGCATTCAAAACCTACAACGTGGTTTTTTTTTTGTCAGATACAACATGGATTACTAGCACCACACGAAGGTGCCCTAACATCAATTATACGTGTTTAAAATAAATTGATTTTATATGGATAATATAAATTTTCAGTTGAATAAAAATAAGAAAGTATATAATAATAAAGATATCAAATTTGATATGTAATAAAAATTTCAGTAATTCAGTTTTTAATATCTTGACAGTGAGTGTCGCAAAAGGGATGTGATGCCCACATCGGTGCCTATTATCAGCTTCATCTCCTCTGGTTGATGTTTGGTTCACAATTTTTTTTTTTTTTTGAGTTCGAAGAGGGATGGCTTGGGTAGAGAAGGTACGTTGGTATGGTATATTAATTGTCTGTTAGCTTAACTATGAGTATGTATCTTTCTTGGCTGTACGACTTGCTGACTTTTTATGAAATGGTACGAGGCATTTTAGTCAGAAAAAAAGGGAAATGGAACAGTTGATCTGAAAGACAATGTATGCTTGTTAGTCACCCTAGGACGCATGAAATTACAAGACTCAAAGTAATAAAATGAAAAGGAACCAAGATGAAGGGATACTCACTCTATTATTTCTGGTTAAAAAAGTTCCTTTCTATTTGGGACAACCTTCCAGCATCCAGTAGTAAGGACTAATCTGAATTCTTGTTGTGATAGGCCCTAGTTTGAGGGAGAGTTTCTTAACGTGCATTATTTGTTTATCTACAAGAGTCGTATTCAACCACCATTTGGATAAAATAGAAATACAAAGAAAATTGCTTGAGGAAAAAGCTATAGTCACATACCTGATTAACTATCTATAGCTCGCAAGTTCCAGCTAGCGCCTTTGGAAGTAAGTTTCAAGAGTTTCTAATGCAGCATAACCCCATGGGACTGGTTCAAATGGTAAGAATAATGATTATTGAGCTGATAATAGTGATCAGGAATAGAAAATCATGCGAAGAAATATAGCAGAAAAGTAATTAATAAAGACCATATAGTCTCAGGAAAATAGTTTCATTTATACTTACCTAACTATCTTCCACTTCCAGTCCCAGCAAGAGTTGTTAGAGAAGCAGCGACGGATGGAAACTAATAATACATTCAACACTTTTCTCATCCTGTAGTGTATTTATAGATTCTATTTGCATTGGATGCTTTCCTCCAGTTGAGCAGATAACAAGGAAACTGCATTTACAGACCACGGAAACTGCATTTACAGAGAGAAGTATACAATTTTTTTTTTTTCATTAATGACTGGCAGACAGGTGCCGCCCAAATGGGTACGGACTCATATTCATGATAGGGCCCACCGCACGTGAACGGCTCACAAGATGAACCTAAAGAGAGTGTGTGTGAAGATATGGAATGGAATTGACCAATCAGGTGCTCCACGCGTTAGGAAATTATTGATTGGCTTGGCCTTCATCATTTGTTTCCTTCCTCACGGGTATTCGTATTTTTCACATTTAATACTCCTTCCGTTACACTATATACAGTGAAAGAAATTCATGTTTCAAAATATAGTGTATTATGTGAATTATATTATATTTTTTTATTATTTTTTTAATATTGTCCATAATAAATAAGCTTATATATTATATGATTATCAATATATTTAATAAAAAATTTTTAATAGTTTGATCAAATCATAAATGAATGAAGGAAGATTTTTCTAAAAACTTCATTTTTCACAATTATCAATAACTCATGAAAATTTGAAAAAAAGAATAAATGAGATAATTGATGTAATTTATTAATGTAGGAAGTATTATTAAATAAGGGTAATTTGTGAAATAATGAAAAAAAATTTCGGTTACTAATCATTGTCTTAATAGGTGTGTTAGTTAAAAGTGCACTATAAACTGAAACAGATGGAGTATAATACTCGCTCCTTTTTTTAGTACCTTCGCCTTTCGTCAGGTTATCAAGTTGTATTACTATATATTAGTACCTCCAGGAAGATAAGGATTGCTTTTCGTTTTTTCGAAAAAAATTGCAGATTAGTGTAAATGTAAGAGCTAGGATGAAGATTCGCATCGACTTCAAAAAAGTCCTACATCTAATCTCGATACATTCTTGGCCAAGGTCTTCGGAAAAACGGGCAAAAAGACAAACGTCACACCTCTTTACCTTTCCTTAAGTTTGTTTTATTATATTGTTGGAATTTTTTAATTGAGCTGGACTGACTTATTATTACTGTTCCACAATTAATTAATTAATTAATTGAGTGATTATTAATTAATTAAGATTTATATTTAATAATTACTTTTTTTTAATTTTGAAATTCAAGAAAGGAGATAACAAGAGCAGTTATTAAAAGGTTAAATTTATATATTTTTCTTTTATGATCACAGAAAAATATGAAGTTTAACCTCTCTCAGTCAATATTTCATCTGCTTTGTTGCTCCATTTCTTTCTCTCACTCGTATACTCTTTCTCAATTTTCATTTGCTCTGTAACTACTTACCAATGAATTTGCCACTTCCTAACAATTTTTTGGTGTGTAAAAACTACAATAAATCAAGCATACACCCTACACAACCATTGAATACACAAAGCTAGCGGGTACCTAACCTCTGATTGACTACAAAATTGTGATTCAAAGCTTCTACTTTAAAAAAACTAAGCAACTAACACCATATCCACTATTCATTAATCCCAAATTAGCTTCCCATACATCACCCCCAAAATTCCATTGAAGCATTCAAAACTGAAATTTCAGTCAAAACCCCAAAGAATTTGAAACCCATACATGGCCCATGAAATCTACCATGAAGCTTGAGAAAAGAAGATAAAGAAGGAGAAGAAACCACATTAACTTGAAAATTTGAGCCTCATAAAGCACAAAAACCTCATCCTCTAGCTCAGAGAATGACACCCCAGTAGAGCTTTCTCGATCTCCTCTTGAAAACCCTTTTCTAGCATGGTACTTCTCTCTCTTTGATAACAATTTTCAAGTTGGGCATCACGACTAGTTGAGCGTTTTTTATCATTGTACATACTCTGCACATGATCTCAACTTTGAAACCCCATAACTTAAGTTACATATCTAAAAAAATAGCAAATGAAGACTCTACAAAAAGCTTTAGATGTTTATTTTTCAATGCAAAATGTTTCACTTCAAAAGGATGTCATTTGCTCGTGCAAACTGACAAATTTCAAATATTGCTAAGGATTTGCTTAAAAAATATCATATTATGATTTCGTTGATCAATGCCCAATTAAACCATTCACTGGTGGAAAAAACAGTTAATATAGACTTTCTATAATAGCTGTCCCATAATTATAGAAATGGGAGTAATAAAAAGTCATTTTTTAGAACGGTTGGCTAACCATTCTAGAAAGATCTTTCTAGGACAGTTCACAAAAGCAACTGTTTTGGAAAATACAACTGAGTAACATTTTCTAGTACGGTTTGTAGTTTGACACCATTCTAAAAGTTCCATTTCCAGAACGGTGCTTAACCCAATCATTCTAGAACAATAATTTTTTTTTTAATAAATGTACTTACTTTTGACATCCATCCTTCATGTAACTACATTTATCCAAAATACTTTATATACATCGCAGCTACTTTAAAGTTAGAAACCAATTAGGACTCATCAAATATATATATATATATATATGCATTCTAACTTCAAAAAACAATCATAAAGGTTTTCCATAATCCAACATCATATCCAAAAAGCAATCACATTTTTCCCTAATCCAACTATACAAACATAGACTCTAAAGATCATAGTTCTACCTACTTAAATCAAAAAGATTTTGTTAAACAAAAAACTAATCATACTTCATCTTCCATATGTGCACCTTCCCCTAGTATAAACCCCTGCAGAAAATAAAGAATAATCAATATGTGATATAAATGATATTTATCTTGAAAATAAGAAATAATTAAATATGGTGCATGACAACATTTAGATACAATTTGGTTGTAAATAGTGAAAAAACATATAACTGCATGCATATTTAATCTTATCAAAAAAATAACACCACCAAGAAGAATAAAAAGCTTTCCAACATAAAGAAATATAACCATAAATTACAAACCCTGTACAACTAAAGTGAACCAAAACAGCGTCCATAATTGAACTAGATCAACACATGCCTATAGATGTTTAGTAAAATTAGTGAGAAATACAACACATATATGCATGCCATAAAAAAAGGCAAGCCTCATACTTGCTCTACACTTATGCAATCTCAAAACAAATTCATATATAGATTGCATGAAGTACATCAAAATTTAAGCAAAAACATGATGAACTTAAACTCCTAGAAGCCAATTAAAACATGTAAATAATGTGTATTGTAAAGAAAACACAAGATAAACCCATTGACCCTCTACATTGAATAAGAAATAATCCAACATTTAAAGTGCTTAATTTACATTGAATTTAACTCAAGAAACTAGCCCCTTTCTTATACCATCATTCATTGAAAATAGAAAATCAAAGGGACATTTGCATACTTAACTAAACCATTTCAACACCCATCAATATACATGTTCCCAACCAAAACAATAAAACTTGCCAATCCAAGCTACTAATTATCCAATTTTCGTCCAATAATAAGTACAAAGACAATTTAAAGACAAAAAAATTACAGCAAGAATGACTACTAGTTTCAACCTTCAAATGTATATAACCTAACCTTTAATGCGGAATGGCCTCTAGAAAGTATTATGCCCACTTGATCTTAATGTTTTTAATTTCTTCTCCAGAAAAAGGTTCAGTATTGTGAAATCTCTACAAATTCAAAGCCCATCAAAATATGAATAACTCGAAAAGGAACAAAATGAAATAGTGAAAAATATATTTACCCCTTTGTATGAAACAATAATGCCTGATGTGATAATATCAAGCATATGTTTCATATAATAGTAACCATATTCTGTGCTCCCTGGTTGTTTACCATACTACAAATGAACAAAGAATAACCAAAATAAAAAATGGGGAAAATATTATTCCATAAAGAGCTCATGTTCAAAACTTACCTTTGGGTACTCCCATGTGACATCTTGCATCATATTTCGATGCTTACCTTTCATGACATGGTAAGTATCCAAAGCTCTAATAATCAAATACACGCAAGGAATTATATCATAGACTAATCAATATCACAAAGCAAAATCTTACACAAACACACTTACGTCTCAATCATATCTCTGAATTTGTCTTCTGGCTCTTTCCATATAGAGCAAAACCAAGTGATAACATTTTGCCGAGGGCAAATAACCATCAACTGCCAATGGTCCCTACAAAATAAGGAATGAATTATACAAAATCACAATATCATAACAATTACAAACTTTTTCTTACCTGCGATGATGTGGTGCAAGGAAACATTGCTTATTGCCCTCCTGGAGCCTAGAACTAATGTAGGTTTTTATTTCATTTTCCTTATTCCCTAGGCGTTGGATGCGATGTGCGCAAATGAATCCAAACAAATCACTTTTTCCTGATAAGTTGCAAAGGTGATGGAGATGCCTATGATATTACAAATATGTGAGTTTTAAAAGTTGAATGATTGGATATCATTTAGAGATTATAATATACTCACTTCACAAACAATTACAAAATCAATATGTTTAGCTTAGCATTCATCAAGAACTCCATCATATTCTTCTCGTAAATGTAGAAGTCATAATCATGCAAATTAGACACAATCCCTAAATCTATATGAACCCTCATAGGCCACTTGATGTCCATTGCCTCTAAACATAGATGTTTTAGGGGATCCATTTGGGGTTGGGATTGGGGCATTGATGGAGCAATTTCCTACATAAGTAAGTAATGATTAATAAAAATTGCAAGCCATATAAAATATAAAGTATAAGGAAACACAAGATAGTAATAAGATATTCAGTACCTGAGCTGAAACCAATTGGACCAATTTACTTGGCCATAAAATAAAATTCTTGAGGGCTTGCCCCACTGGTACAACCTCATCATTGGGAAATGGGATTGGAGCATCTGCAAATTCAACTCGTTCAATTACCACTCTCACTTGATCTTTTTCTATTTGTTTGTAGTGGATTAATTGCCTTAAGTTGTGAACTCTCCCATATGCAACTAAACGCCTATGTGGATCCTGTAAATAGAGCTCACATGCTTCTCCAGTTGCTTGTAGGGGAGGATCCTTCAATACTGCCCAAGTGTACAACTCTCTTTTATGTTATGAGGAACGGGAGAGTTGTTCGTCTCGGTAGGTGTGTTCATCTGTAAAGGCAGCCCCATTGAGCCAAACATAGACATCATTTGCTCCTTCCAAGCTTCCATCTTTGCTTCCACTCGTGCTTCTACCTTTGTTTCCAACATCATTTCCATCTCCTTCCTTGTCATTAGTCATGAGACATAGCGTGAAGGCGCTCCAAAGTATTCCCTGATGTCGACTCCTCCTCTAACTCCCCTGACACGACCACCATGCTCTTCTTTCCCTAGAGTAGTGGCCAAGATGTCTTTTCGTCTAATGGGAGTAAAGCTCCCTTAGGAGTATTGTTCTTGAAGCTCATCTTGTAACATAATATAATAAACATAAATATAACCTTCATTAAATACTAAAGCCAATTGATTGATCCTAAATTACTTACAATCTTCTCAGCAACCATACGAGCCTCCTTAGTGACATAATCCCCTTTCTTTTTCCTATGTGCTTTCTTCCATTTCTCAAGGCGAGTGGGTGGAGATGGAGGATTAATAACAATGGATTTGTTAGATTGAGCAGCTTCTTGTCGTTCTTTCCACTTCTCCTACATAATCTTTTCCTCAAGCCCATCATAACCCCCACAAGACAATGTATGGGGATACAAATTTTTTGCTTGTAACTCTTGACCTTTTATTCTTTTCTACTCTTAAGAAAATAAAAGGAAAGTCTAGGTGCAGAAATAAAAAAAAATGAAATCAATTCATTTCTTCATTCTACATTTACTAACTTGAAATGTAGGAACTTCTCAACTTTTGACAAAAGCATGCCAAATCTCTTCATCAAGAAACTGATAATCATCGCAAGGATTGCAGCACTTCAAGTCACCAAAGATGTATCTAGTGGTGAGATTGCTCCTAAAGGCCTTCCAACGCTCCCCTGCATATTTTATCATCTTCTTCTTCACCAAATTATTATCAGCAGGAATGTCATAAGTTAGCTACAATGTACACGCAAACAAGGAAGTTAGTGATACAGATACATATAATAGTTAAATAATAAAATAAGTATATGGTCTAATATACCAAGATACTGTCCCAAATATTTCCCTTCACTTTGTTAGATACATTAGTCCAATCATTCAACAAGATGCTCGCCTTACTGTGTCCAAGTAGGGCAACAAAACTCTTAAACTGGATTCTATTAGGCCCAATAGGATTTCCGCTTGGACTAAAGTTAAAATGTATCCTTTGTTCACAACCATGATCAAGGGTCAACTTTGTCAACCATGTGCCCCGCCTACCCCTTTTACAGATAGGCTTGCTGGCTTGCCCACTTTAAGAATTGCTAGAGGGATTGCCCATTTTCCTGTTTAGACAATAATATAAGGAAGTTAAGTAAATTGAAGATATTTAAAATTTCAAATAAGATAAGTAACACATATAATTAAAACTATGATATTTAAATTATCAAATCATTTATGAATACTTTATTTAAACTATCAAATCATTTATGAATACTTTATAAAGTATGATATCTAAAATACAAACTAATTCCCTCCTGCTAGTATTTCCATTTTTTCATGTAAGGGTATTCTCCCATATCCCTTCATGATGATCATTTCTTATGGCATTTACATCATCTACTTCATCTTCTTCATCAGGTAGCCTTGATACAAAAGGAGGAGTCTCACAAATTTCAAAACTTAACTCATTATTATCATCACCAGCAAACATTCTTTTTCCTTAAAGAACCACAGACCACCTTTTATCAGCTGGATCAATGACATAAAACACTTGTTTTTCATGGGTTGCCATGACAAAGGGCTTCTATTTATAACCAACCCTATTAAGATCAACTAATATAAAACTTAACTCATCTATTTGTACACCATTATTACTATTAACCCACTTACATTTGAAAACAGGTACTTTAAATTTCATATATTTAACCTCCCAAATCTTTTCATGTTAGCAAGGCTGACTTCCCAAGAGGGGGGGTGAATTGGGAAGATTGAAAATTTTCTGCACAAGGTGAAGTAAGTGAAGATATCACAGTATAAAGAAAATAACGTGTAAAAACAGAGCAAGCTGAAAAGTAAAGATAGGGAGAAGAAAACTCAGCAATTTATCCTGGTTCGGTCTTTCCACTTGACCTACATCCAGTCCCCAAGACACCTCTTGAGATTTATCCACTATACAGCAAGAATTTCAATGGGCTTCTTGCTAAGGCCACAGTACACGAGTATGCTCTGTTTCAGAGCTCTCTCAAACTCTCCAAGCACTTTCACTATGTGCTTCCCAATCCCCTTGTGAATACCCCTCACAAGTAAATCTATCTTCCAGATGAAGAGTAGATTGAATACAATGAAATAACTCTCTTTAAAAGAGTAGATATGAAAGTTTAAGAGTATGTATAGAAGTTGAGAGGGTAAAAGCTTTTGAGAAGAAGATTTTGCAGAAATTCAGTATATACAAGTTTGATTCATTACCCACAACTTCAAATGATGTTGTATTTATAGATTTAGGTCCCAAATATCCGTTAGAGACTAAATCTATCCGTTGGGGAAGTTATCCAACGGTTACTCTGAAAAACTATCCGTTTACCAACCGCATTTAATGTTTCTGACATACTGAAATTCGAATTTTGGTTGGTCAACAGACGAATTTTGAAGGAACCGAAGGTTAAAGCTTTCAACGTTACAACACGAAGTTCGTCTGTTCATGAAGTGAAATTCGAATTTTGAAACTTATAAAACATTTTCACAATGTGACATACGAATTTTCAAGAAGAAAGTTTTTCAGTTAAGTGTGAACAGTGTTTTCAATTTGCTACAGTGTCTTCGAAATTCGAATTTTGGTATCCCAAAATTCGTCTGTTCACTGAACGTTAAAAGAGACACAGTAGTTTACTTTCTTCGAAATTCGAATTTTAAAGGTGTGAAATTCGTCTGTCAGAGAGACTCTTTTCAGACTTATTTCATCATTCGAATGTTGCAAATTCTTGTTATTCGTATGTCTATGTTTCACTTAAACAGACTCAAGAACTTAGCTTCTGAAATTCGAATTTCAATGTTCAAAGTTCGTCTGTCAGAGAGCAGTTTTGAGACATAAATCATTCTTGATCTCAGATGAACTTTAACACATTTTCAGACGAATTTCTTCTATTTTCTCAAGTTTTGTTTTGTCTGAAATTCGAATTTTGAAGACTTAAAGTTCGTCTGTTGGAAAAAGCTTCTTTCAGACTTGTATGAAAATTCGAATGTTGGAAGCTCAAAATTCGTCTGTCAGAGAGCATTTATCAAACTCATTTTCATTTTGATTTCAGATGCATTTTATCATGGTCTCAGACGAATTTCTTTGGTTTTCACAAATTTCATTTTACTTGAAATTCGAATTTTGAAACTATGAAGTTCGTCTTTTACCAGAAAGGCTTCTTTCAGACTAGATGAAAATTTGAATTTTGAAAACTCAAAATTCGTCTGACAGAGAGCCATCTCTTCAGACTTAATCAGTTTTAGCTCGAAATTCGAATTTCCAAAGGCAAAGTTCGAATTTCCAACTTGACAGTTTAGTTTAAACTTTTAACCTTCGTCTGTTTGTGGGTGTTTTTCAAATATTTAAAGATTTAACATATAATCAAGGTTTGAAAACATCTTTTCTTCAAATCAAAACCTTTTACCCAATCATAACAAAAACTAAAGATCCTACAAGAGATCTAACAGCAAATACTCAGAAAAACTTCACTTGGAACAGCTTTGTTCTCCTTTGATATCTTCAATCCAAGCTCTTGAATGTTGGTTTAAAATCATCAAAACTCTTGCTTCAACATTTCAATCACCCCAAAATATGATATGGAAGCTAATATAGGTTTTTGTCTTTTGAACTAGAAAAATGCATTGATTCAACAACTACCATAACCCCACTACTTTGCATAGTACTCTTATTATCTTGGGCCTTTGTATAGAAAGAATACTCATTGATATCATATGTACTCCAACATACGACCTCAAATTCAGGCCCATTGGCTAACCACCTTATTGTGTCAGAAACATTATCATCTTTCATAACTTCTTAATTGAACCATGATATAAATGTCCTATTGTGCTCATTCATCAACCATTTATCATTCTTCCGAGGGTTTTTATCTCTTATAATACTTTTATGTGTGACTAAGTAGGGTTGAACTTTATCAGTGTTATTCAAGATATATAGATGTGCTTGTAGCACTTCTTCATGACCTATTCCATTTACTTTTAGCTCCTGAGTACCCTTACCTGCACCTCTCCCCTCATGGCATGACTTAGGAAGTCCGATAGCTTTTGCTTCTGACACATACTCAGTACAAAACTCAACGGCTTCTTTGGAAACATATCTTTGAACAATAAATGCTTTAGGCCGTTGTGGATTCTTGACATACCTTTTTAAGATTTTCATATATCGCTCAAATGGATACATCCACTGCAAATAAACAAATAAATAGGGCCATATAGCCTTATCTCCTTTACTAGATGGACAATTAAATGTACCATGATGTCGAAAAATGAAGGTGAAAAGTACTTCTCAAGTTAGCGCAAGATAACAACAGCATCATTCTCTAGCTCATTCAATTTCTAAGGGTCAATGACTTTGCTACATATAGCATTGAAAAAGAAGCATAGTTTGGTCATAGTGTATCTTAATTTTTTTACCAATATGTCTTGAATAGCCACAGGTAATAGTTGTTGTATCAAGACGTAGCAATCATGAGACTTTAAACCCACTAATTTCATATATTTCATCGACACAAGCCATTTAACATTCAAAGAATATCCTTAGGGCACTTTAACACCACGTAAACACTCACAAAAACTTCTCTCATTTTTCGGTAGTGACAAGCTGGGGGCAAGTAAATCCTCTTACTTAATTCTTGCAGAGCTAACTCTACTCATATTCCCATGGCAACCAAAGCTCGTCTCACATTTGTACTATCTTTGGTCTTGCCCTATATGTTGAGAAGCGTGCTAATAAGACTATCACACGCATTTTTCTCCACATGAATCACATCAACACTGCCTAATGTAACACCTTTATCTAGGATCATTTCCCATATATTATACCTCATTAGAGACCAACTATACTTAAATAAAAGCTTGAATCACAATAAAATATTATAATAAATTTAATCAATTTAAAGGGTACTATTCATTTAATCCCATTTTTCGGCAAACTTCTAAAAATTGTAACTAATTCAATAAAAATCATATGAGAGTGATTCAAGTCTCTATGGATATCTTAAAACATTATCTACATGAAAAAAATATCAATTAGAGCAACTACTTGGCCAATTAGTACAGTACATTTCGTGAAGTTTTCATTGTTCATATGGTAAATTCTTGAAATTCCAGTTTTCTGTGCTAACTTTGAAAAATCACCATAATTCGTATACACATCCAAATTGTGTGATCTTTGGATTATTTTAAATCCCTGTATGTCTAATTTTCAACCATGTATAACATTCATACTTTATACATCAAAAGTTCTAAACAATGGCACATGTACTCTGCATAGGTCAGGATGACCATTTTTATCCTCATACTTACAATACAAAAATTGTAAGATATTTATATGACCATATTTCATTTTCATATCATGTCACACATTAGCTAGGACTTAAAGGAACATAAAAAATTGAAGAAACATATTTAACCTCATCATTACAAATTTACATAAGAGGTCAAAACATATGGTCAATGCAATCACCATCAAATTAAATACCAAATTCTTTCTCTTTTCACTTCTCTTCCTTGGAAGTCTTGCCATTGTTGCTACCTAATCATAGTTAATATGTAGGAGGGTGAGATTCAAAGAACCTCAGTAGATAAATCCCATACATGCCATCATATCATCACATTTTTCATAGAAATATCACATAAACCTTAATTCATCACATAGGCACATTTGAACATATAAATTTTATAAAAATTTTAGCAAAATTTTGTTTTGCAAAATGGACATCTCGGGGCTCAAAACCCCTCATACAACTCAGCCAACATCATAGAAATATCACAAATCAACATTTCATACATACGCCATAGTGTCAAATATCAAAGAAATAATAATGACAATGTGATGTTAGTAAAGAGAATTATCTACCTTATAGTACTTCCTGGCTTCCCACACTTTGTCCAACACTTCTTGGACCTTCTAACACTTCTTCAAGCTTTTTTAAGCTTCCTCAAACCTAAACATATCATCAAACAATTACTCAAGCTAATGGTTCCATGACTTTCTTCAAAAAGTGTTCATGAAACCTAATTCTTCAAAAAATCACCAAAAATTCATTCCTAGCTTAAAAAATGATGATTTATACCTCTATTCCATGTAATTTTTTGTGAGGAATCCAAATATGTTCTCAGAATTACCAAATTCCATCTCTAGCTATGGTTACTATTAATCCAAATTAAGCTTCAAAACCCTAAATTTTCACTTTCTTAATCTTAAGCTTTTTAATGAAATCAACACTTGTTCCTAAAGTTTTGGACCATGAGGAACCCATTTTTGAGATCCAATTTATGAAATTCCAACCCTAAGTGTGAACAGTAGCTCATAAAAAATTAGCGAAATTTAAGAAAAATTACTACACTTTGTTATACAACAAACTACTTGCATATTCAAGCTTTAAATGAACATTCTATCATTTCTCCTATGATTTATGGTTGGAAAACTCCATTTCTTGCTAAATCATGCCATGGACAAAACCTTAAGAAGATGGAGAAGAATTTCTAATCTATGAACCATGCTTCTAATACCATAGATAGCAAGCTTAGAATGATAGTAGAGAAGCTTACCAACTTAGCTTTCAATCTTCACTACTACAAAAAAAGCTTTTAACATCTACATTTTAGATCGGGTAAAAAATAAAAGATCTAAAAAATGGAACCGATGGCATTTTTGTAAATAAACTGTGAAATGGGGGACTTTCTAGATCGGTTATAAAAATAACCGATGTATAAAATACTTTCTAGATAACTAGAAAAAACACACTGATGTAAAAGATAAAACAACATAAATAAAACATTTTTTTTCACTTTTTTAGATCTGATAGGAAAACCTTCTTATGTAAAGAATTTCCCCGCGTATGAAAAAATTACCTTGTTTACTTCCCCGCCATTTTGCTTCATTTTCGACATAACCCTACCTCTCCCGCATTCTGGAAAATCTCGAGCTCTCAAAACACAATCTACTCCTTTTGCGCAATCATCGTCAGTCTCTCTCATTGTGAGTCGTCTTTTCCTTTTCCTCTTGCACAGCCGCACACAACCCATGACTTGTTTACTTCATTTGCTGTTATTTGTTGCTCGCCGTAGGTTACGTCTTGGGGTTTTGAGATTATTGTGACCACACAATGAGAACAGTGCTTGGTCTTCTTCCTCGTCACCTTTGATCCGACCAAGGCGTACGACCCAGTGGTGTTGTTAAGCTTGTGGTGGCAATGTTGTCCTTGACTCCTTGAGCAGCATCGATACCCCATGGAGTAGTCCCCATGAGG
The DNA here is from genome assembly GCA_026686845.1 of Adenanthera pavonina. NCBI lineage: Eukaryota > Viridiplantae > Streptophyta > Magnoliopsida > Fabales > Fabaceae > Adenanthera > Adenanthera pavonina. The sequence goes on along the minus strand of JAIVEN010000012.1, from coordinate 17,444,468 downwards.
ACTCACCCACCCAATCCCTCCTCCACCGATCGACCTCCTCTGCTTAAGCTCTAGCATTCAAATTCACTTCCAGTACGCTGCAAAGTATGGGATTAAACCAGCTGATCCTCTCCAAGTAGAAATCAACCAGCAGAGTTGAGGTGAGCTTGTTTTCTGCAAAAGCCTTCTGGATGTCATCTATGGTAGCTTCACTGACTGTGAAATCGGAGCCTTGATCTCTTTGACCCATCCTGTCAGAATATTTAGTATGCGTCATTCTCAAGTTCTTTAATTTTACTGTGATTTGAGTTTGAAGATGAAGTTGAATAATTTCTACAGATTTTAAGGGAAAGAAGAAAGTCAAAGGTGGAACTAGATACTTTTTGTCAAAGCATGTAGCTAGTGCGTCGTTTTCATGGGGTTCGAAAGAATTCTGTCTGAAAGAATATTGTGGTTTGAAAGAATTATTTTATTAAGTTTCTTATTCAAAAAAGAATCATATCCAGTTTGCTAACGGGTGTTTCCTTCAGGATTCTCGGGAGCAAGTACTGATGGATTGGGCTTATAATTTCCTAGACACTATTATCTCAAGTTAAAACCTTTTCTTAGCTGAAACTCTAGTTAAAATGTCTGTTAAATGTGACATATTTATAGTCCTCAAGGAATTTGTAGGAAGGAATATAATGGCTAAAGGAAAGAAATTAAGATAGTATGTCAATTATCCTGTGCTTAATTAATGAATACACTTCCACTTTATTTTTGCTTTGTCTTTTTCTCCACGTTCTGTTCAGATATATTATTAGAATACTGCATATAGTTTATATATAAGTTCCTTTTCCACTACAAACTTGCCAGAGAAATTAATAACTATGTTGTATGTTTGTGTGGAAAGACTGAGATCACAAATTTTCTTTTGCTACTAGTTTTTGCTTGTCAACTACAATATATGGAATGCACAGGCCTTTGGAAAGAATTTTTCTAAATGGATGTAATGTATATTGTCCCATGATTCTGTGGAAGTGCTCTATTGCTCAAGAGATAAAGATTTTACTCTGACTTTGCAGGAAGTATCCAAAGAGCAGGCTCAAAATTTTCCTTCAGCTTTAGCATAACTCTGATAACGGGTTCTTAAGGTGGAGTCAACTCTTGAGCAAAAGGAAGAGGAAAATACCACATTGAGGGAACAACTGAAACAAAACAAAACAAAATGGATTGAATATGAGGCGAACATGAAGTCAATGGAGGAGACAAGGCAAAAATAGATGGCTTCTTTGCAAGTAAGTATTTGGTTCGTAAACATTAATTTTTAATGTGGTTTACTTTTCACCCTAGCCTTACCCGTGGTTGAAATAGATGATCAAGTCAAACTTTAAATAGTTGATTTTGTAGGGAATTCCTACCACCTCCATAATTAAATGACAACACTTGGATAATTGTCACTGTCTTGTTGAAGAAAACTCAACTAAAACTTTTAGGTTGGAAGGGACTAGTAGTTAAATACCGTGATTATTTTTGCTCTAAATTTGTCTTTGTTAATTGGAAAAGAAAAAAAAAATTATGGTATACTTCATATGGTTGATAATTTTTATAGAGTCTTTCTTTTTTAGTATAAGACAATCATGCTATCTCACCTTATCCTCGAAGCCAAATTCCAAGTTCCTAAACTATATGCTTACATATTAGGATTAGGATTAGGATTCACTTCGATGCATCATATTCTACTTTTACTACAAGACAAACCCAGACAATGTCACGTGGGTGTCCATTCAACCATGCACATATAATATATTTTTATATATATTTGATGTAAGAGTGCAAATTACTTGTAGCTAGCTAGTGAGAAGATGGAGATTGTTGAATGACAAACATAAAGGGCCAATGAAAAAAAAAAATAGCTGCGTCACACTATAAAAATAGGACACTTTGGGAAAAGCTTCCAACAGCTCTTTTCTTTGTTTCTCTACCTCCAATAATTCAGTTTCTTTGGTCCCCATCTCTTTCTAATAATGTGTCTAGTCTTTGAAAAAGAAATGATGTCCCCTCTAGCCTTTGCTCCTTCTCAACCCTCAACCCCACAATCCCTTTTGGTATTAGGTTCTCAAACGAACGTGGTTAGGTTAGGGCTAGTGAGGTCCTTAGTAATTGAGCTTCCAAATATATATATGTATATACATATAAAAGTAGAAGCCTAAAAGGTGCAATCATGGTATTTGCATTAATTGCTGTGGAACTTTAAAGCAAACCCCAGAATCTACGCATATTTTATGTATTTGCATTGTCCCTATGTTTTCTTCAATATCTTCTCTGTCCTTTTTATTGTCTTTTGACTATGTCCCTCCCTGCGGCTCGCCGACACATAACATTAATTTTTTGGATACTATGTGTTCCTCCAAAATCTCTGTTATTACTATATGCCAAAACGTTTATTATACTTATATATAATTATATATTGATCTATCAGTCTATTATTTTTGTCACCATATGAATATGCACTTTGGTTTGGGTAAAATATTAAGATGGTTAAACCCTTGGAGGATTATAAGTAGAAGTTGACTATTAATGTTGCATTGACATTATTAGTTTATCATCAACTAGCAAGTTGATATACTTAATTAATAATTAATGCATCAATTTCATGCAGCGAGGCATGACTTTAAACATATATATATATATAGGTATCATTGCATTCTCAAAATTACTGTGTGATAATACCTAGCTAGCTAGCTTGGGTAGGCATTTGTGCATTATGAATACTATGCATATTTTTCCTTATGTAGAGATTCATATCAGGAGATCGATATGACTGAACCAGTTAAAGTATAAATACTGTTTTATTCTCGTATTGTGATGTAAATTTCGTGTCCCTTACGTTCCTTGAATCAGGCGTTGTACACGGCCTGATTGAGATAGATAGATTATTAAAATAAATAAATAAAAGGCTTAACAAACAAGTAGGTACGAAAAATCCAATATATAATGTGGTTTGTCTTTTTTCTTGTCAAAAACAAATGACGGTTGTTTTCTTTTTTGTGCTTGGCATAGGAAATGTCAAAATAAAATAGAGAAATGTTGGTTTATATGTATGTGTGTGCATGGTCACTACCCTATAGCAATAAGTGTGCATTATAATATGCTAATTAAGGCGTGAAGTTTTCTCCCTACACGACTCTTATACGTTAGGACCGTGCATATTCTTCATAATTCTGTCTTTTGTTGACCCAACACAACATAATCTGTCTTAATTTCATGTTTTCAGGAAAACAGAATTGGGAATATATCAGCTAATTATACCAACCCACCTTTTATATATATATATATATATATGAACACTCCCTCTCCTTTTTTTTAATTACCATATTTGAAGAAAAAATTTATTTTCATTTATCTATCAGCTGTCAAATTTCATTGCTTTATGAATTACTTTTTTTTTTAATTTATACGCATATCTATTTTTTCAAAAATCAAAGCTAGCATGAATTATTCTTTTTTATTTATCAATTTATTAAAGGATATATTAGTAAATTTAGGAGAAATTCTAACATATTACTCCCTCCGGTCCTATATATAGGATTTTTTACCTTGATCCTGAATATAAGACCCTTTACAATATACGAGGTGGTATTTATTATACATTTCTAAAAAATACTCATATTTAATGTATCCAAAAAAAAAGAGGGAAATTAAATAAGGGTAGTTTTAAAAAAATATTGGGATTTTTTGAAAAATTGAGTTAGTTAATTAGTTTTAACTCCCCTTCTTAATTTAGATAATTAGGTTAAAATGGTTTTGATATTAAGGACCAAAATGAGCAATTATATTTCTTAATATATGTGAAAAAATAAATGGAAGGAATATACTGTAGAATGAAAACCTAAAACTAAATATTTGCGTAATAAATTTCTTAATATTTGCGTACCATCACCCCCAGATGGAAGACCCAGCCCATCAAAATTCCTAAAGGTAGGCAAACCCACAATATAGTAGCAACCCAAGTTTATGTATGCCACGTATGCCTGTCTCTACTTCCCTCTAATTGCTCTTTTCCTTTTAATAACTGCCTTCTTTGTTCCTCTTCAACTAGGGCATGTTTGTTTACACAATTCAAAGGTCAAATCATGTCTAAAGATTTTATAGTGTAAATAATATACATAACATATTAGTAAAAGATTAACAGCTCATTCACAAAACTTTATCAGTATACATTTTAACAATTTTTCTCAAGTTGTCGGATTAAGGGGGAGTGTATGTTTACTAATAACAATGACTTATTGGTCGGAGATATTTAGTACTTAAGGAAACTTTTATTGGTTATCAAAACATGGGAAGACATATTAACTATACCTTAAAAAACCTATATAACTATACTAGTTAAGAACTATGAATTCAGATCCTCTGCAGTAAACAATTTACTATATATACATGTGTGTGTCTGTCATGTCGTAAGAAAGAAATAAAAGAAAAGGTTGAAATAAGCATAAACTAATGAACTGCCGCATACACTTCTATCTATTTCTATCACTCAGCACTACTACAAAAGATCAAAATTTCAAAGTGAAAAAAAGATTGATGCAACACATAAGACCAACATTTGACGTGTGTATATATATGTAACACCCCCCTCCACAGCCAACTCAATTGCCTCATTACCTTTTAACTTTAGTAGCTCAAAACAATAGGGTCACAAAAGAAAGTCTCACTCATAAGTCATGAGTCACCAAATTCACTAACCGTACAAAGAATAAAGACTTTTGATTGTATCTCTCTATTTTTTTTTTGGTAGAATATTTGGCTTATCTCTTTATATTTTGATTATCATAATATAACTGCAATTGTTTTTTTAATGATTTTTTTCATTTTAAAACTCAAAAGACATCTTTTATTTACAAAATCATCTTTTTATAATTTTATTTTTATTTCAATCCAATTTTTATGAGCGCATGCAACACACACAAAGTATTTAGCCTTGCATTTTTTTTTTTGAGTATGCAAGTCTAACTCATATTCTCTTCACTTAAAGTCTAATCAAATGATGAACTCATGTTTGAATGACAGATCCATAAGTATAACATGCTCTAAATATGGTCAAGCTTATTGGAGTCACATATTAAAAAAAATACATTTGACTAACTGAATGTGTAATTGGTGAGTGTGAATTAACAGGTAGTAATAAAATTGGCATATATTTTTTTTAAAAATAAAATTGGCATCTATGAATAATGCATTTTGTAATCTTTCCTATACATCTAAATCAATTTCATTGTAGATGAAGGAGATTGAGTGTTTAGCATAGACAAAAGAGTCTAATACCAAGGCACTAAACAAACTGCTACAGTTGATTTATCTAAAAGGTTAAAGGCGTTGCTTTCCCTCAAGGTACTAGAGGTAAGGTGTCTAATTGCCTTATTTTATTTATGAAACGTCACTAGACTCTATTCAAGTAACATTAATATATTATTGGTGGCTGGAATTATACTGGGAATTTTTTGTTAGTATTGGGGATATTTTGATCATTGTAGATGTGGTGTAAATACTGAAATATGTTGATGTGCATGTAATTCTTAAATGCCTCATTGATTTTCTTAATCAACATATTGTATTAAAGTTTCATTCCCTACTTAATGTAAGTATAAGATTGTCATAAGTGGTGGACATACATACAAGGTGGGAGGGGACACACATCTTATCTTAGAGAATTGCTTGAGTTAGCTTAAGTTTAAGAGATTAGAAGAGTGCATTTTCATCATCATGGTTTCGATCTATGCATCTAGATTTTGTGCTATAATTGAAGATAACTTGTTAACTCTAATCTCCTTTAGGTAGTCATAGATCGTAGTTGGATGAATGCTAGACGGACAAGTAATGAATATGAGACTGGGGTGGAGGAGTTTTTGGAATTCGCTAAAAGGAATGTTCCTGATAATAATGGAGCATTTTATTGTCCATGTGTAAAGTGTCTGAATGAGAGGCGACTAAGCATTACGGATATAAGAGAGCATATACTTTGTGATGGGTTCAACAAGAGGTATACAGAATGGATATGGCATGGTGAATTAGAAATGCCAAGTGTATCACAACAGGCAGAAGTTGATGTGGATATGGAAGATCGACTAGAAGACATGATTCGTGATGTTGGAGTAGAGGCCTTTGAGCGAGCACATGTATATGATCGCTTGTGCAATGATGCAGAGAAGCCTTTGTACCCAGGGTGCACTACTTTTACACGGTTGTCAGCAGTGTTAAGATTGGTCAACTTGAAAGCGAGAAATGGGTGGAGTGATAAGAGTTTTACAGAGTTGCTTGAGTTGTTGAAAAACATGCTTCCAGAAGATAATGAGCTGCCGGATCGTAACTACGAGGCAAAGAAAATCTTGTGTCCAATGGGTATGGAGTATAAAAAAAATTCATGCTTGCCCTAATGACTGCATATTATATAGAAATAAGTATGAAATGCTGCAAGTTTGTCCGAAATGTGGCGCATCACGCTACAAAGTAAAGGAAAATGGTGATGCTAATTGTGATGTAGCCACTAAGGGGCCCCCTGCAAAGGTGTTATGGTATCTTCCAATAATACCAAGATTCAAGCGCTTGTTTGCTAATGCAAAGGATGCAAAGAACTTGAGATGGCATATAGACGAGAGGATACATGATGGAAATCTTCGACATCCGGCTGATTCTCCTCAATGGAAGACAATTGATCAATTGTTTCCTGAGTTTGGCAATGAGCCAAGAAACCTTAGGCTTGGGCTTTGTACAGATGGAATGAACCCATTTGGTAACCTTAGTAGTCAATATAGTTCATGGCCTGTTTTATTGGTGATTTACAACCTACCTCCTTCACTGTGCATGAAACGCAAGTACATCATGTTGTCTTCGATGATTTCTGGGCCAAAGCAGCCGGGAAATGACATAGATGTTTACTTGGGACCTTTGATTGAAGACTTGAAAATGTTGTGGGAGGAAGGTGTGGATGTATTTGATGCATATAAGAAGGAGTCTTTTAGGATGCGTGCCATGATCTTCTGCACGATAAATGACTTTCCAGCATATGGAAATTTGTCAGGATATAGTGTTAAGGGGCATACAGCATGCCCTATATGTGAAGAAGGCACATGCTACAAACAACTACCATTTGGAAGGAAGACAGTCTACCTTGGTCACCGGAGATTTCTCAGACGAAACCATCCATATCGTAGATTGAAAAAAGCTTTCAATGGTATGCAAGAGATTGAAATTGCTCCAGAGGCATTAACCGCAGAGCAAGTTTATCAACGGGTGAAAGACATTAATGTTAACTTTGGTAAGACCCAAAAGCTTGCAACTGAGAAAAATTTATGGAAAAAGAGGTCTATCTTTTTTGATCTTCCATATTGGCGGAGTCTTGAGGTGAGGCATAGTATTGATGTGATGCATGTGGAGAAAAATGTGTGTGATAGTATTATTGGAACGCTTCTCAACATACAGGGCAAGACTAAGGATAGTACGAATGCAAGGCGAGACTTGGTTGAAATGGGAATACGATTAGAGTTAGCCCCACAAGAAGTAGGTAAGAGGAATTATTTGCCCCCTGCTTGTCATACATTGTCAAAAAATGAGAAAAAAAGTTTTTGTGAGTGTTTACATGGTGTAAAGGTGCCCCAAGGGTTTTCTTCAAATATTAAAAAACTTGTTTCAATGAAAGATATGAAATTAATAGGCTTAAAGTCTCATGATTGCCACATCTTGATGCAACAACTATTACCAGTGGCAATTCGGGACATATTGCCAAAAAAACTGAGGCATACTATAACCAAACTATACTTCTTCAATGCCATATGTAACAAAGTCATTGACCCACATAAATTAGATGAATTGGAGAATGATGCTGCTATTATCTTGTGCCAACTTGAGATGTATTTCCCGCCTTCATTTTTTGACATCATGGTACATTTAATTGTTCATTTAGTGAGAGAGATAAGGCTATGTGGCCCTGTTTATTTACGGTGGATGTACCCATTTGAGCGTTATATGAAAATCATAAAAGGGTATGTGAAGAATCCATATCGGCCTGAAGCATCTATTGTTGAAAGATATGTTGCGGAAGAAGCTATTGAGTTTTGTATCGAGTACTTGTCTGAAGTAGAAGCCGTGGGACTTCCTAAGTCTCGCCACGAGGGGAAAGGTTCAGGTAAGGGTACACGTGGGGTAAGAGTAAAGAGCATGGGTCGTGAAGAAGTGCTACAAGCACATCTATATATCTTGAATAACACTGATGAAGTTCAGCCTTACTTAGCTGCACATAAAAGCATTATAAGGGCAACAAACCCTCGGAAGAGTGATAAATGGTTGGTGAATGAGCACAACAGGACTTTCAGATCATGGTTCAATGAACAGGTTATGAAGGAAGATAATGTTTCTGATACAATAAGATGGTTAGCCGATGGGCCTCAATTTGAGATCATATGCTGGAGTGGATATGACATTAATGGGTATTCCTTCTATACAAAGGCCCAAGATGACAAGAGCACTATGCAAAATAGTAGGGTCATGGTAGTAGCTGAATCAATGCATTTTTCTAGTTCAAAAGATAAAAACCCTATATTGGCAACCATATCTTATTTTGGGGTTATTGAAGACATTTGGGAGGTTGACTACATTAAATTTAAAGTTCCTGTTTTTAAATGTAAGTGGGTTGATAGTAATAATGGTGTTCGAACAGATGAGTTAGGATTTAAATTGGTAGATCTTAATAGGATAGGTTATAAGGAAGAACCCTTTATCATGGCACAACAAGCAAAACAAGTGTTTTATGTCACTAATCCAGCTAATAAAAGGTGGTCCGTGGTTCTACAAGGGAAAAGGGTTATTGCTAATGATCAGAATGATGACTCTAGTTTTGATATTTGTGAAACTCTTTCTTTCTCATCGAGGCTACCTGAATTGAATGAAGAAGATGAAGTAGATGATATATATGCTGCGAGAGATGATCATGATGAAGGAATATAGGAGAATATCCGAACATGAAAGAAGATTGAGATACTAAATATCATTTTTCAAGGTCTTGTACTTATGTCATAGTTTAATGATATTTAATTTATCTTCTTTCATAGATTTAATTATGTTTGTTACTCATCTTATTTCATAGTTTAATGATATTCAATTTATCTTATTTCATAGTTAATTATCTTTAATTTATTTTATTTCATACATTAAATTATGTTTGTTACTTATCTTATGTCATAGTTTAATTATCTTATTGTCTAAATAGGCACATGGAGAATCCCATTGGTAATGATACTCAAAGCCGGCAAGATAGTCAATCTACCTGTAAAAGAGGTAGACGTGGCACACGCTTGAAAGAGCTGACCCTTGGTCATGGTACTGAACAGAGGATAAATATTCAGTTTGATCATAGTTGGAATCCAAGAGGGCCCAATAGGAAGAGATTTAAGAGTTTTGTTGCTCTTATGGGACGAAGTAAGGCAAGCATCTTAGTCGACAAATGGGAAGAGATCCCTGATATTGTGAAGGATCAGATTTGGAAAAGTATCACGGTATATCACTATATACTTAAATATCTTTCTAACTATTAATTTTATCTACATCACTAACTTCATTATATGTGTGGGTATTGTAGCTCACCTACAATGTTCCTCTCAATGATAAGTTGAGGACGAAATTGATACAATATGCAGGGGAGCGTTGGAAGGCTTTCAAGACTAGCCTCACCTCTAGATACATTTTTGGACATTTGAAGGACGAAAATCCTTGCTTGGAGTATCAATTTCTTGATCAAGAGATGTGGCATGCTTTTTACAAAAAACGAACGAATCCTACATTTGTGGTTAGTAAAAAAAGAATATGGAAATGAAATTATTTTATTTTTTATTCATTTTTTTACTTGAACTTACCTTTATTGTTAACAGGAGAAAAGAGAGAAAGCTAAAGAGATACAAGCAAAAAATTTGTACCCCCACACATTGTCTCGTGGGGGTTATGACATGCTTGAGGAAAAGATTATGGAAAAGAAGTTGAAGCAGCGAGAAGAAGCCGCTCAAGCTGACCCATCTGTCATTATTTCTCCCCCATCTCCACCCACTCGCCATGAGAAATGGAAGTTAGCTCATATGACAAAGGAAGGAGAGTATGTCTCTGAGGAGGCCCGTTTAGTTGTAGAGAAGATTGTAAGTAATTTAGGATTAATCAAATGTATTGCTTTAACAATTCAAGTGCTAAGTATGTTTGTTGTTTTGCTTTATAGGATTCTCTTCAAGAGCAGTACACCCAGGGAACCTTTACTCCCGTTGGAAGGAAGGACATTTTGGCCATTGCTATAGGGAAAGAAGAGCACGGTGGCCGTGTGAGGGGAGTTGGAAGAGGAGTGGGCATTAGGGATTACTTTGGACCACCTTCACGCCATCGCTCAGGAATGGTTTCAAGGGAGGAGATGGAAGATATAGTGTCGAGACATGTGGCAACACAGATGGTAGCTATAAGGGAGGAAGTGCTGTCTATTTTGGCCACCCAGGCAATGCCTTCACGACACACACCTAACGAGAGGAATGATTCTCCTGTAGTTGATAGCACAAAAGGGAGTTGTGTTCCTGGTCTAGTAATAGAGGATCCTCCAAGCCAAGATACTGGAGAAGCATGTGAGTTATATTTAGAGGATCCTCATAGGCATTTAGTTGCTTATGGGAAAATATACAAGTTGGGTCCAACCATCCACCACCAGCAAATCAAAGAAGATCAAGTGAGGATGTCGATTGAACAAGTTGAGGTTGAGAATGTACTAGTACCATACCCTAATGATGAGGTTCAGATGGTTGGGCAAGCCCTCAAAAATTTTATTTTGTGGCCAAGAAGATTGGTCCAAGTGGTTCTAGCTAAGGTATGAAAAATGTTATTATTAGCATGTGTTTTTCTCATATTTCAAATTTGATATAGTATATAATTTTTATTAATCATTAATTGCCTACTTAATTATGAAATTGTGTTATCCAAGGAACTTACTTCAATTCCCCAGTCCCAACCGCAAATGGATCCGATGACACGTTTGTGTGTAGCAACAATGAAAATCACAAGTCCTATAAGGATTTTTATGGGTAAAGGGATTGTGGATGATGACAAAGACTATGAATTTTATATTCCCAAGAAAGATTTGTTGGAGTTCATGATGAAGGATATGTTGAACATATCAATTCTCCAATTGTGGATTATGTAAGTATATTTTTATTCCTAGATGGATATCTAAACATTGAACTCTTAAAACTCATATATTTGCAATATCATAGATATCTCCATCGCCTCTGCATCCAAAAGAGAAGAAGTGATAAGTATGGATTCATATGCCCACAACACATTCAAGATGTAGGGAACAAGACAGATGAGATAAGGGCCTACATCGGATCTAGGATCTCAGAATGCAAGGGCAAATGTTTGCTGGCACCATATCATCATGGGTAAGAAAAATATTGTAATTAATATAATATTATGACTTTATGTAATCCATTCCTTATTTTGTAGGACCCATTGGCAATTGATGGTTATCTCCCCTCAAAGGGATGTCATCACTTGGTTTTGCTCACTATGGCATAAACCGAGGAAAGATTTCATGACCATGATTGAAGCGTAAGTGTGTTTGTGAAAAACTTTGATTTGTGATATTTATTACTGCATAATATAATTTTTTGCATGTATTTGATTGTAGAGCTCTAGATACTAACCAAGTGTTGGGGGGTAAGCGCCCACATCAGCTAAAGAAGGTCAGCTGGGTTTGTCCAGAGGTAAGTAACTTGAATCCAAACACTTTCTGGAACAACTATTCCTCCTTTCTCATTATGGTCATTCTTTCTTCATTTGTAGATTCGTAGACAACCTATAGATAGCCTAGAGTGTGGATTCTATGTGATGAAACATATGTACGAAATCATTACTTTAGGCGTTTTTGAATCATTTGAAAAGGTAATTATATTTTACACAAATTAGTTTTATTCTTTTGTCAGTTTATTTTTTAATGGGCTTCAAATTTGCAGACATTTGACATTAAGGAATGCTTTTCTAATGAGGAAATTGAAGACATTCAAAACCGCTGGGCAAATCATTTTTTAGACATCACCAAGCTTTAAAGGTAAGACCTATTATGGTCACTACTCAAAGGTATTGGTCTATCTACTATCTATTGTGAATGTCTACATTGATTGTATTGATATGCTGAATTTGAAACACTTGTTCCCTTTAATTGCAAGTCTAGCTATACAATATTACAATTTTGAAGAATTAGTGAATTTTTTGAGCTTTTGGTTTGTCCTAATTGTTTTTCTAGTCATTTTCTCAACTTTTAAGTTCCTAGAACCAACTTTGGGGGCTCAAGTATTGGTATGGCAGTGTGTACATGTTTCCTATTGATTTGATTGTTTTTCCTATTCATATGTCTACTTGTAAAGATATATATACATGCTTAACCTTCTAATCTTGGGCAAATAGGAAGACAAGACATTGGAGAGTTTGGTACTGTTATGGGAGAGTACCCCTAGCCGCTCAAATGTTTAGGAGTGAGGTTTGTTTTGTGACCCATTTGCTTCTTATAATTTGCTGTTCTGTGTTAGTATATGTACTTTAGGGATAATGACTGTATTGTGCTGTTCTTACTACTGTAAAAACTTGTTTTGAGGTGTAAATTCCTTTGGTGAGAGTAATACTATACCAAGTTTCCATCACTCTTATTGTCTTATAATTTATCTTCATTTATGTTATTGAACTGTTTATATTGACAGTGGATTCTTCCTCAAAAATATAATTTACAACCATGGTGCTTTGGGTTTTTGGCTATGGATCTCATGTACATTGGAAGAAATGTTCACGAATGTGGTTTGTTTTGTGACCCATTTACTTCTTGTAATTTGATGTTCTGTGTTAGTATATGTACTTTAGGGATTATGACTGTATTCTACTGTTCTTACTACTGTAAACACTTGTTTTGAGGTGTAAATTTCTTTGGTGAGAGTAATACTATACCAAGTTTCCATCACTCTTATTGTCTTATAATTTATCTTCATTTATGTTATTGAACTGTTTATATTGACAGTGGATTCTTCCTCAGAAATATAATTTACAGCCATGGTGCATTGGGTTTTTGGCTATGGATCTCTTGTACATTGGAAGAGAAACTTGTAAGGATTGGGTATATCGATTTGTTTTGATTTTCTTTAAAAGTTGGTTCTAGGAATTCTATGAAACAAACCAATGGTTTACTCCTCCACAATCTTTGCTTGATTTAATGGTTGGAGTGGATCTAAAAGCTAGTATTGCTTGAACTGAAATTTTGTTGCTCAGAAAGAGTTGGTATTGCAATTTGATGCAAGGGTGAAGGGTTGTCACTATAGCATGAATTAAGATTGATTTTTACTTGTAGCAGTGAAGCACTTTGAATTTTCATCTTTTGTTTTTACCTTTTCATTTTCAATTCTCCCATTTCATTATTGCAGTAGAGAAATTAGTAGTTGATGTTTATCTAACTGTTATAATATAAGTTCTATAAATGAAATTGGTTGTCCTTGTTGGTGGTGCTGGAAAATGGTTAGTGCAATGTCATATTTTGTTGTCTAAGATGAATGTAAACTTCAAATTAATTTTATAAAAAAAAAAATCAACATTCTACATCGGTTGTAATTATAAACGATGTAGAAATTGTAGTTTCTACATCGGTTAAATTTACAACCGATCTAGATTAACATAATCATGATCGGTTCTTTACAGATAACCGATCTCGAAGATGAACTTTCTAGATCGGTTATATTTACACCCGATCTAGAATTATTTTTCTACATCGGTCCAGAAAGGCGATCTAAAAAAATCTACTTTCTATATCGGCCACTTCTACATCAGCACCATAACCGATCTAAAATGCCCATTCCAACCGATCTAAAAAGTCATTTATGTACTAGTAAAGCTTGCCTTAGATTTCTTCTTCTTCTTCTCTCTTTTCTCTCCTTTCTTTCTTGCATTCTTCAGCCCTCTATTTGCTGCTGGTTCTCTCATGAAGGTGTAGAAGAAAGAGGGTAATTAAGTGGTTTAATTAGATGGCTAATAATATAGTCAACCATGGTTAACTCTTAATTAAACATAGGTTACTTTTTGGCCCAAAAAAGTGACAACTTCTTAGAGAAGTTTTACCAAAAATTCAAGCTGCCCAAGCTGCCCCAATTTCAAGTCCAATGAGAGGGTTTTGAGTGTCTAGTTTGCTAAATTTTTCCTGGTCTAGATATATCTTGAACTGAATAATTTTTAACCGTACCGATAAAACTATTTTTTACAGTAATCTAGCATTGTTGGGCTACATGACTATTCTAATTATATTTTTATATTTCCATAATTATCTTGTGCTAAATAATATCTATGTATAACCGATATCCTGTTCCGGTTACCTTCTAATCATTGGTGAAGCCCATAATTTACTTTATCAGTTTACTGTTACTTTTGGATACTTGCACTAATTATTTCTTTATTCTTGAACATTAACCCTTAGTGCTATATACCATTGGACTTCTCTCGTCGAGAGCTTCATTTTGACAGTAATTTTACATATTTACAAAATTACCCCTGACTTGGGATTAAATTATAATTTTTTAAATATTCGAGTCATTAGGTGTAATTTCCCTAAAGACTTTTGCACTTGGACTCCACGTTATTTTATGAATTTAGGGACATTAATGTCATTTTTGAACTTCTTTAGGGGCAAAAATGTAATTTCTTATTTTTTCGTCCAACCGGGAAAATTGACCTCTTTACCATTTTTCATGCAAAACGGTGTATGTTCATTTTCACAAATTCTTTGTACATTTTATGTTATTGTTTATTTCTTTCTCTTTTATTGCTTTATATATAATAAAATTTTGGGATATTACATCTAACCTCAAGACTCTACCAATATGGAAGACTAAAAGAGATAGATCTCTTTTTCCATAATTTTTTTTTTAAGTTCCAAGCTTTTGAGTCTTACCAAAGATAACATTTAAGTCTTTCACTCGTTGATATATTTGCTCTACAGTTAATGCCTCTGGTACATTTCCATTCTCTTGTGAGCCATTGAAAGGTTTTTTCAATCTACGATACGGGTGATTTCGCCTGAGAAATCTCCGGTGACCAAGGTACACTGTCTTCTTTCCATGCTTAAGTTGATTGTAGCATGTATCTTTTTCCTAGATAGGGCATACTTTATGCCCTTTAACACTGTATCCAGACAAGTTTCCATATGCCAAATAGTTATTTATTGCGCAAAAGATCATAGCACGCATCTTAAAAGACTCCTTATGATGCGCATCAAACACATCAACACCTTCCTCCCACAACTTTTTTAAGTATTCAATTAAAGGTCCCAAGTAAACATCTATATCATTTCCCGGTTGTTTGGGGTCTGAAATCATCATAGACAACATGATGTACTTATGTTTCATACACAGCCAAGGAGGCAGGTTATAAATCACCAAGAGAACAGGCCATGTACTATGTTGACTACTAAGGTTACCAAAAGGGTTCATTCCATCAGTACAAGGTCCAAGCTTAAGATTTCTTGACTCATTGCCAAAGTCAGGAAATAATTGATTGATTGTCTTCCATTGAGGGGAATCAGCTGGATGTCGAAGTTTTCCATCACATATTCTTTCATCTGCATGCCATCTCAAGTTCTTTACATCATTTGCATTAGCAAACAAGCGCTTAAACCTTGGAATTATTGGAAGATATCATAATACCTTTGCAGGAGGCCCTTCAGTGATGATATCACAATTGGTTGTTTGTAGTGTGATGCCCCACATTTTAGACATACATGTAGCCCTTCATACTCATTTTTGTACAATATACACTCATTAGGACAAGTATAAAATTTTTTATAATCTAGACCCATCGGACACAAGATTTTCTTCACATCATAGTTTCGAACTGGTAATTCGTTACCTTCCGGAAGCATTTTTTTCAACAACTCAAGCAACTCTATAAAACTTTTGTCACTCCACCCATTTCTCGCTTTCAAGTTAACCAATTTCAACACTACTGACCATAGTGTAAATTTAGTGCATCCCGGGTACAAAGAATTCTCTACATCATTGCATAAGTTATGATATACTTGTGCTTGCTCAAAGGCTTCTACTCCTGCGTCATGGATCATGTACTCTAGTCGATCATCCATATCTACATCAACTTCTGCCTGTTGGGATACACTAGACATTTCTAAATTTTCACCATGCAATATCCATAGTGTATACCTCCTGTTGAACCCGTCACAAAGCACATGCTCTCTAATTTCCACAATATTCAATCGCCTCTCATTCAAGCATTTTACACAAGGACAATAAAACTTCCCATTACTATCAAGAACATTTCTTTGAGCAAATTCTAGAAACTCCTCCACCTCATTCTCATATTCATCGCTTATTCTTCTAGCATTCATCCAACTACGATCCATGACTATCTTAAAGAGATTGGTGTTAGTGTGGGATAGTTTTTGTACACTAGAATGGAAAATAGTTTTAAACAAACATAGTATTTTGGGAGGTCCTACCAAAGTTGTTAAGATAAGCTTCAAAATTAGAACATACATCATATTATCCTCTCAGTTGTATATAAATTTTGGTGGAGTCATTGGCCAAAAAAAAATTGACAAAGCCTCCCCTAGAAACTAGACCTCCAAAAATTTTACAATGAAAAACTATCAGCCCACCAATATCAAGCATTCAAGCTAACAGACCAAAACTATACAAAGCTCACATGATCTTTCATTCAAGGACTTTGTCAAACAGTACATTCAAGCATTTTTAGTAATATCAATTCCAATTTGAAGGTAAAATAAACATACCTTATGAGAGGTTTCATAGCACAACTCACATACTAGATGTGGTAGTTCTACCTTGACCTAAATATGTTAAATGTATCATGAACAATTATCATAAATCAACTTATTCCATCATATGACTTTGCTCAACATATATAAATTAAACTCATTTTATACTTATATAGACATAACCAAGTACTGATTTTGAGTAGATTTCTAAAACTTGTGATGATTGAGCATAGGATGAAAGTGGTCAAAGGTGGAGGGTGCAAGGACAGAGATAAAGGCACCTCAGCATCCACAAACATAGGGTCATTTAATGTCTATGAGCTCACCTCTAGTTCTGCACTTAAGGACTGATAAATGAAAATAAGGAAAAAGAAAATTGTGGTTTTGGAGCTTCTTTCTGGTTTCTGGGAAAAAGAAACAGTTTCTCATCCCTAGGAAGGAACGGGTTTGATAAGGTGAGGGTGGGTGCCTTGATAGAATAATATTAAATTATCTCTTCCAACTATACTTTGCCAACTTTATCAGCTACTTGCATCACAAGATTCACATGTACATCACTCATTTCAAGTCAAATTGAAGAAGCAAACCTATCAATACAGGCCTGCTGAGTGTGCTCATAGCATGAATAGTGTTTCAATGAGAATGGTTGCATGCTTATGAAGAGAGTAATTTTTTTTTGTTTAGTGATCTTTCTATTATTCAATTATTATTTTTTTTTTGGTGGTGTTTACCTGCAGAATGAGCATAAAGCTAAACAGCAGATATTTCTTGTGTCCATTAATACAACAACTTTACCATTTTGCCCCATCAATCCTGTTCACATGTGGTAACCTTAACATAGCAGATTTAAGTATTTTCCCCCTTTTAGAAGCAATGCAATGAATGAGGAAAACAGATATGATGAATTAGAAAGTCAAGATTGGAATCAGAAAATAGCCTATGAAAGAAACTTGCCTTGATGTAGAATGGACCCAAATGTATTAGAGTTTGTCGAAACTGAAAAAAAAAAGGTACAGAAATCACGGTTGATTCAGTCAGTCACTTTTCCCGCCCAACAAATATAAACTAATGAGTTCATACACTGCAGAAAAATGGTAAATGGAACACAACTTAAAAAGCAAGTAAAAGAGAAATAATTTTCTGCCACCTTCCAAAATCCAAAATATATGTAAATATATCAATGGTTTGCTAATGCAAGTGAATGTAATGCTTAAATCTATAATTATAGTAGACAACAAAGTATGAAGTACGTCTTCTAGGTTCTTGAGTAGTTTACTTGCTAATGAGAAACCAGATTATCGTAAAAATGCTCCTACATGGCAATGTATTTGTGTTTAAAGCAATGCACAATCAATCAAATTTATAGTCCAGGATTTTGACAAAACCCAAGAGCATCATCAAAAGAATAAAAAGGTCAGACAGCAAAGGATGCCTCAAATACAAAACAGCAAAACTACCTAAAGGAAGAGGCCATATAGGGAAACATACCACAAGAGCAAAACAAGCGTGCAAGCATGTATGCACCAGTAGCATGCCAATTATCATGCACCAGTAGCACGCCAATTATCTCAACCAAATTTTACTATCTTTATTTATGGGAAAATATTTTTATTTTTTTGAGACGGACTGTAATCCTCAGGCATAAATAAAATATCCATCATATCATTACATTAGTGTTGTCTAATCAAATATGGTAAGAAACATGCTAGAAACGAAGATTCAAAACCTAATCAATCATGACTTGATGAATTGAGCAAGAGTACAACTGTTCAACCATTTTTGGACTGCATAAAAGCTTTTAAAGATCGAAGTATTTTGCTTTTTGAACTATATCTCAGAAGCGTTGTGTTCTACAAGTGTAAACGCACAAATGCAAGGAAAGCCTTTGATAGCATAAAAAACTTTGGCGTAGAAAATGAATTACCTTGATTGCACGCTTTTTTATGTCTTGAACAAAGAGCTGCCAAAATGCTAACCTGAGCACATGAAATGAAATGATTGCTGCCCTGTACAAAGCCAAAAATGGGCCAAACCGGTAGATAGTGGAGAAATTTTTTGAGCCATAAGCTCCAAGAGCATGCCCAAATTCACTTTCTAGGGATTCTCTCCAGAGTTTTGCATACTCAGCAAATGGCTTTTCCCCATGCACACTGGTGAAGCCAGTTGAATACCTGCACCAATATCCCCAAGCTCATGTGCCAGTGCAACAACCATGGAAGAAGAATCCAATGAACATAAGTTTGAAACCATAATTCATTAGAGACAATAATTTTGTCCTAATCCGTAAAGTAGCATTCCACTCACAAATTGTGATGCAACGAGCAACATGGAAACTAGCCAAAATCTTAATATATAACCTATATATATATATATATATATGATATTGATTTATTTTTGTTAAAATATTAACTATTTAACATGATTTTCATTCAAATTATCTATGTACAATGACATATAAAAATATATTAAAAATCTAATATTTTTACTTATTCTTCATAAAATTTACTATATTAAATATATGATTTTATTCTCCCAACCAAAACGTCCCTGCTTCGAAGCCATGAAAGCAAAGCAAAGATGATAGGTGTACTGTTTGTGTTAGCCCAAAAACAAAAGCATAAAATATGACTCTTTTGTCTCATCTAGATGTGGATAAACTTATTGTGATGAATCATACAACATTGCAAATAACTTAAACACTGATATTAACTTGTCAATCTCCCAATACTGTGTTACATCCTTTTATTGTTAATATTCAGTTATGCATGAGAAATTTTATACCATAAGTCATCACCAACTTATGTAAGTGCTAGTTTGTAGTCATTTCATAACTACATATATGTCTCGTCTTAAAAAAAACAAGTGACATAAAATAAATACAAAATTAGTGCCCCTATCTGTCAACTTGAACTCACACATATACTAGTAGTTCTCTGAACTTTCAAAACTGAAAATGAAGTTTAAAAACTTTATGCTTTAAGAAATAGATCCTTCAATCTGCATAATTTCTCCTAATATTCTAAGATATCTAGTTTCTTTAAATGTTTAAGATCAAGGATTGCCTCCCCCAAGTAATGATATATATCCATGAATTCAAACTTCCCAGTACACCAACGTAGGCGAATTAAAGTACCAAAAGGTTTTAATGTATTTCAAATGGGATAGACAACTATATGTCCCAAACGAAAAATGCCACATAACTTGACAACAGACAACACCCACTATTTGACATGCAAGCCTTAGTGGTCCCAAGAAATTAAGCACTACCCATAATTTGATATACAAGCATAAGTGGTCCCAAAAAAAAACACACACACACACACACACAATTTGACATATGTAGAAGCAAAGTAGTCACGAAAAAGCAACACCAAAATGGATAGTGCAACAACCCAACTATTGACCGTGATGATGGGGTTATATGGATGGCTTCTTGCTGTGAATTACTTCAACAACTACAAGTTCATATTATATATATGAAAAGAAGTTGTAAAAAATCAGAGATAATATTACTGTAGTCATCAAAGTCATCAAATAGCCTTAGCAAACTCCCAATCGCCAAAACAGCCTTCGGATTCACATCATCCATTGCCCTCGTATATAAACATCTTCATGCATCAAAATCACTTGGACCAGGTTCAAAATTTGGGAAATAGGGGGAGTATGGTATGGACTGAAAAATGAAGGGGAAACAAAAGAACAAACTAAAAATCAACACCGACTATGGAGCAGAGCACATACGACGTTTGGTGGAGGACATTAGGGCTAATGGGTGTCTGGGGAGAGAGAGCCGACGATGGAGTTGAAGGAGTGAAAGCCGACACTGGAGTTGAGTCGAGAAAGGGTTTACCACAAGAGCTGAAAATTTGTTCGATGAAAAGAGTTTGCCGCGAGAGACCAAAAAAAAGGAGTGAAGTCTGAAAA
Organism: Adenanthera pavonina; assembly: GCA_026686845.1. NCBI lineage: Eukaryota > Viridiplantae > Streptophyta > Magnoliopsida > Fabales > Fabaceae > Adenanthera > Adenanthera pavonina. Next base: position 17,423,752 of record JAIVEN010000012.1, on the reverse strand, counting down.
ATTCTAATTTTTTATTTTCTTTACAGGGATATAAGTCACCGTTCTGGAAATTAAAACGTTCTAGAACTGTGAATATATACACTGTGTTTGAAATTAAAATTTAGAACGGTGATTATTAAAACCATTTTAGAGAACTCACATCTAATGTTTATATTTACAAAATTGCCATCGATTCTATTTTTTAGGACATATTTTTTATTAATTGTTATAAAATCCAGTCTTAAATTGGCTTTTTTCCACTAGTGATTTTGAAATACCACCAAATCTTTTTTGATAAATCTCAATATCATAAAGGTCATTGGAAGTTATCCAAGCATACACTATAACTCTTCAAACTGAATTTTAGCCTCTTAAGTCCCAAACTTCTTTTATAAATAAGTTCCAAAATTACTTAGATTTTTTAAAAACCATTAAAATTGAATTCTTTTTTAATTCATTTTGGAACTTGGTTATTCATTAGTCATGCTCTTAATCATATAGGGTGTTATAAATGTCCAAGAGAGACCTTCATTTATTGAATCCCTATGAAAAAATTTGTGAGAATTTCTCACTATAGTTTTATTCATTCCACGAGATTAGCCAGATTCTCTAAGTTATGCAATTTGTCTCGCTTTTCTTTGCATTATTCCAATCCCTATGTTTTACTCTTTCTCTTATTCTACTTGCTCCATCACAACCTTAATATCATGCTCTAGTTTTTGCAGTTGCTTTTTGACTCAAGCCACCAAACAGATTTCTGGGACCATTAGATCATGTGAATGGTTGAGATTCACGCATTTGACATCATTGCACAACTTTGACGATTGAGGTTATCCGCTTCCCATTTTGATACTTGCGGAGGCCCTGCTCAAGGAAAAGTTGAAGCATTTGTTTAATGAACAAAAATAGTTTTGACCATGGGAAAACTTCTACACCTCTCGGACAAAACAAGAAACATCACTCAATAGGCCTTTTTATCGTTAAGGCCTTTTGAAAAATGTATATTATATCATACTTTTGTCATTTAATTTAATTCACATGCATCACAATTTTGATTTTCAAAGGGATTGAACTTTTTTTCAATGACAAAGTATACAGAGGAAAGTATTCATTGGTCATTACGGTTATGGACTCATATTCATGATTAGGTCCACCGCACCTTGAACTCACTACAAAAAATATGACTTTCGATGATGACAAAAGTTGTCGTTGAAACTGAAAATGTCATTGTCGAAAGTTTTCAGTGGTGATATTTTTGTTGTCAGCATAAGTCTTGTCGCCGAAAATTTTGGCGACGACAAAAAATGTCACCGCCAAAGGTAGACATTTAGCTACTAAATTGTCGTCACTAAAAGTTAGTATTTGACGACGACACAATTGTCACTGCTGAGTGCTGTCATTTCGCGATGATATTTAGTCGCCGCCAAAAGTCTATTGAACACCATTTCCATATCACCATCGATCCGCGCCACGTCACTGCCACATCACTTCATGCCATGTCACTTTTGGGCCCTGCGACGTCATCATGGGGCCCACGCCACGTGGCCACCCCTATGTCATCACACACTAATGTATGCACATATATATATATATATATATTTATAAGTCAATATATTAGTAAAAAATACGCATATGTTTTATTTTCAATTATTAATATCATAAAATATTTTATTTATAAGAATATTGATATCATATTTTTTTAAATCTTAATAATTATCCTATAAATATTTTTGTTTTCTTTGGCAAGGAAAAATTATTTTCCTAGCCAAATTTTAAATTTAATTTTTATTTGTAAATAAAAATAATTATATATATAATGTTTATGATCTATGTGTTTTAATAATTTATTATTTTATGTTATTTTTTGCACAGTCATATCATATAATATATATCGTATATTATATTATTAATAAATTATATTATATATATGCTTAATATATATTAGAGGTGGGAGGGGACTGAATATGATTGAGTTTTATGTTAGCCTGTGATCTAACTCAAAGTCTTGATTGAGTATTATATATATATACATATCCATTTTTTAATTTTTTAATTTTTAAAGAAAAATAAGAAAATTGAACTTTTGCTTCTTGTGTTAATTATAATCGAAGTAGTTCAATATGGTCTAGCTTATCTTTTTTACCAAATAAAATTATGACACAAATACCTCAATATGGTTCAACCCAAATACTTCAATGATTAATCTATATAGTCTTATCCCAAATAGTTCAATTATGAATGTGTTAAACTATTATGGTATTCCTAACAAAATGTGTTTAATACTTTACAAAGCTACATATAAATATAAAAAAATTAAAAAAACCCAAAATATTGTAATTTTGATTATCATAGGATTTAAAAAAAATGCAGTAAACTAAATATGGTATAATTGGGAGAATAAAAAATATTAAAAAGAGTGAGAGAGTGAGAGAAAGGATTCAATGATACTTATTCTCTAAATATTGTCATTACTTATTCTTTAGGAAAATAGACTAACAATCAAAAAGTCTTCTTCCTCTACGTGATAGTACTTTGTTAAACTTTTATATTATGTGAAAATATCCATACTACCAACACTAATAGGAGTTTTGGATGTGAGTCTCAATCATAGCATGATTGATTATTCTCTTAGATTAACTATTGATCATGGTCTTGGTATGTTACTACTTCATCAATCATTATTAGTAATAAATAAATGAATATTAATTTATATGTTAAATATATTAGCAATTAATTACTTAACCTAAAAGGAATTACTCCAAATATATGATTGATCGTATTAGATATTAGATATTAGCTTGTCCTTCAAATTCTCTTTTATTGGTGTCCTCCTTATTCTCGTTTATTAGTGTTATCAATCCATTTATTAATTAAAAAAATTATCCTAATAAGAATAACATATTTCATTAATTAAGATAAATGAAGAATAAAGATAAATGTAGAATGGATTCAATGCTTCAACCATTCAAGTCTTTAATTTCAAGTAAAAAGAAAACACTTTCAAAATATTTAAAATATTTCAAATGAAAAGAAATAGTAAAATTATTTGACTTTTACCAAATATATTAGATAATCTTTATAATACAAAATATATGTAAAATATTTTATTTTTATTATAAAATTGTGCAAATATAACATAATTATTATTTCAATATGTTATTTATTAATTTTTAAAATAAAAATAATAAAAATTCAAAAAAGTAGCTTTAGTGACGACAGAAAGAGTCATTGCTAAAAGTGTGACTTTTGGCGATGATATTAGAATGTTGTCATTGAAAGTCATATTTTCGGTGACCACAAAAAGAATCATCACTAATAGTATGACTTTCAATGACGACATTTTGGTGTCGTCACCAAAAGTCACATTTTTAGCAACGCTCACCAAAAGTATGACTTGTAGCGACGACTTTTTTTGTGTTGTCATCGAAAGTCATACTTTTAACAATGACTTTTTCTATATTGTTATCGAAAATCACACTTTCAGTGATGACTTTTTTTGTCATAGCTAAAAGTCACATTTTCAGCGATGACTCTTTCTATCATCGCCGAAAGTCATACTTTTAGTGACGACATTTTTTGTCACCACCAAAAGTACATTTTTAGCGATGATTTTTTCTTGTTGCCATCAGAAGTCATATCTGAGAGCCTTTTTTTTTTTTTAGTGATTGTAGACAAGATGTCTTTGTCTTTATTATTTATTTCTTTCCTCACGGATTCATATTTTCCACCTTTAATGTAACATTCACTTTTTCTTTTTTTACTTGCTATCTAAGATTTTAATAAGACTAAAAAATTAATTAAAATGTGAATTTTTTTATAATTTCCTAATATTTTATTTAATAAATAAATAAATAAATAAATAATATTATTTTTAATTTTTAAAATAATGGATAAAGAATATAAATAAATAATTAATAATTAATATTATTTTAAAATTTAAAAAAAATAAAAAAATTAACATAATAATAATTTTTTAAAGTGATATGCATAATAGTAATAATAATAAAAAAATGATGAGAATGATGGTGATGACTGCCATGATGATAATGATAACTGATACTGATAATGACAATATTCGTGACAATGTCAGAGATCTCGGAGACTACGATAATGATAACTTTATAACATGTTTCCATGGAAAGTGTCTGTCACATGCATGGGATGATGGCTGTTAAACGTCATCAAACGCAAACTAATTAAGCACGAAAATTAAGCCAAGCGAACGACTGGGAAAGCATAAAAAGCACAAATTTTTGTTTTTTGTAAGAAAACGACAGATTAAATTTAAGTGTCCATTGTCAGCGACCAAAAAATAAAACAGAAAAAGCATTACCTTTCGTCGGGTCATCATGTTGTATTACTATATAGTATGTTAGTACCATCAGGAGGATAAGGATTGCTTTTCTTTTTTTACAAAAAGAAAATTGCTGATTAGTGGAAATGTCAGAGCTAGGAACAAACTTCGCATGGACTTCAAAAACAAAGTTTACGGGAAAAATGGGTAAAACGATGGAAATGGATTCAGAGCGTTCTTATAATCTGAAAATAAGACCCAAAACTTTATATGTAAACTTAAAATTTTCAAATCTAAATTTTTAGATAAAAACTTTCATTAAGAATGAAATTTTTTGGATATTTATTGAATTTTTTATATCTTAATTGAAAATTTTCAAGTCAAGATTAAAATATTTCAATAAAGACCTAAAAAATTTTATTATGAATGAAATTTCATGTCTGAAATTTTAGGTTTTAAAATTTTAAGTTTACCTGAAATTTTTTAAATTTTAATTAGACATTTTTACATCTCAATTAAAATTTTTTAAGTTCAATTAGAAATTTTTAAATCATAAAAATATAAATATTTCACCACTAACAAAATTGTAATTTCTTTTAAAGAAAAGTGGTGATGTAGATACAGATAAATAAAAAAAAAGAGATAATGGTCGGGACACGCATAGGGTGTGCGTGGATTTAATCCACGCACCGAAAGAGGACTCGTATTCTTGGCCTTGTTACATCCAAATAGCTCCAATGAGGTCCTAAAACATAAAACATGTAAAATCATACATGAAAGGCCAATTTAACCATACATGTAAAATTGTTATTTTAATGCAAATTGGAATTCAAATTTGGGTGTCTTATAAGCATGGAATAAATACACCACTTTACATTATTTTCCTTAACTAGGAGAGAACGCTTGTCAAAAACTTCAATACTCGTGAAATTTCAGAAGAAGTTTCTCTAGTCAAGAAATGTCTCAAAGAACTCAAAATGGGTCCCAAATGTTTTTTGCATATTTGCACATAGGATGAGGTACACGTGAGGTATGTGCAAGTCTGTTACGGAGCAAACAAACCTCAAAATGGTCACTATATGAAAGAATGTATCTATCAAACTAAAACTATGTCCCATTATTTAGAAGTTAATAACAATAATTATTATCCTAAAGTTAAATGTATAAGAGTTAGAATTAAATAAAATTTTAAATATATTATGTAAAAGTATAATTTTAAAGAGATATATGTAATTGAATAAATTATTTACCTTCACAAGTGTTTTCTACATGATTTCATTTATGAAAATTGTTCAACAATTAACTCATAGTCAATAACAATTTTCTCTTAAAAATTCTTTTATTTTCCATTCAAAATTTCATATACAAAGTATAAAATGTAAATGAAAATTAATATGATTTCACTAAAATAATATAATAAATGCATAATTAAAAAAAGAAAATGATTTGATTAAAAATATGAAAATCAAATAAAATTAATAAAGTTTTACTAAAAAATAACAATTCATAATACAATATATATATATATATAGACACACACGTATGACAAATAAAAATATTTCCAGAGATCATACAAATAAAAATATTTCCCTGTTTTAGAATTTTCCTAGTATCAAAAACCCAATCTTCTTCCGTTCACAGGCTTGGCTTCCTCTTTCTCATGCTATCGGCTTCCTCTTTCAATTTCTCACATAATTTTCCGCCTTTAATGCCTTCTACTTTCTTCCTCTCTCACATTGAGTGCATCCTCTCTTTGTTCCTCTTCTTGTTCAGCGGGCTCAAAATTAATTGTGTTAAAATACCAAATTGAGCCAAATAACATGTAGCAGTTAGCATTTTCGGTGCAGATCATGGAAACCCACCGGAAGGCCACTTCCAATGACTTCGACATAAAGTTCAGGTAGGTCATGTGATGCTTTTAATGTTTAGAATTTGAGTAAAAATAATTCACAAGATATAAGATGTTCATAATTCAGCAGGGGACATATATGCCCAATCTTGGAAAATTCAATAGGAATGCTACATCTAGTATGTTTTCTTTCACTTGTTTTTGTACAAAATGATTGTTAATTATATCAAATTACATCATTTCAGTGCATTTTCCTTGAGTTACGCATTCATATATGTACATACTTGACACTCAGGATAAGAAAATGTATAATGTAATCCTAATAATGCATGGTAGTATGTTTTTTGCCTTATTATGCATTATTTTGTTTCCTGAAAGATTATAAATCCTCATCTTTGTTGTAGACTTTATGGGGAAAGCAGTGGAGCAACCAAGCCCCTTTGGTAGAGTTGAGAGACTAGGAAAAGTGCAAGAGAATGTAAATTGTGGAAGACATGCAAGCAAAGAAGGGAGTAGGCTTTTGAAGAAGACCACGCCACAACTTGATGGAATGAAGTTGCGGCCTCAGAGTAGACAGTGAGGAAAGACCACAAGCTTGAGATGCCCATGCCGCTGCTTCATGACATGAGACCGCGGCCCTATGACAAATAGTGAGCTAAACAGCCCGGCTTGATGACACAAAACTGCAGCCTGGATTCTATAGCCGCGGCACCAACCCTTCGTCAGCAAAACGTAAAGCTTCACTTGAATTGAGTATTTGAAGGGTTTGAAAGAAATATTTGAGAGAGGCTGAGCTAGGGCACGGAAAGGACGTCCAAAACTCAACTTTGGGAGCTTGGGTGTGCAAGGGTTTGGCTTCTTGAAGGAGATTAAAGCTAGGGTTTGAAGCATTGAAGAGATTTTAGCTTCTCTCTTTGGTTTTCTTACATCTCCTTCTTCCTTTTCTTACTTGTGTTCAATAATGATGTTGATTGAGATATATTTTGTTATGATTTTATTGAACATGAGTGGCTAGTGCTCCATTTGTAGGATTATTTTGAACCCTTGTATGGATTAAGTACTCATTTCTTCGTTATATTTGTGATTAATGCCATCTTTATGCTGATTTAGCTCTATTCTTAATGCCTCTTATTGTTTGGCCATCAATAAGATTGTCTAGTTTATTTAAGTTATGCTTGAGAGAACTAGCTTACATAGAGAACTTGAGTTGAGTCATGTGAGAACTCGAATCTTGCTTTGTTGAGTGAAGAGTTGTGTTAGTGGGGTTGAGATATACTCACTAACCTCATATAGTTACTTAGGATTTGAATTGAATTCGAGTTTAATTAACTAGCTAAAAGATTACTTAGTTAATTAAACTTTGAGTTTAGCCCATAACTGCGACCTGCGAGTGACTTCATAGCCTCTATTGCCTCACCTCCATTTGTGTGGCCGCTGAATCCTTGCCTCACCTCTATCCATTGCCTCAATTGTGGTTTCTCCCTGAAGATGCGAGCTACGACTGTGACTTGTAAGGTACGAGCTGCGGCTTGCAAGCCTCCATCCATCGTCTCCCTCTTCCCATCTTCAGTAGCTACTAGTGGTATGTGTTCTCTTCTCAGTTGTAGCTCGCATCTTCAAGCATGTCGTTCAGATGCTCTTTGGTCTCCCAATTGCAACTCTGCTTCTACTTTCCCCAGATTTGACTCCAATCCTTATTCCACTACCTTCTTCTAAGTTGACACTTCCTCCTTCAAGCACGTTGTTTAGATGCTCACTGGTTCTTCCCAAGCCCAAGATCCTCCTTTTCCTCCTCCTTCCTCCGCTGCCTCCGACAAGAATTTCAACATCCCTCCTGTCAAAACTGCCCCCAAGAAGTAAGGCTTCAAGCTCTATAAGAGGAGGAACAACTTGAAGAATAGCCTTGTAACACCCCTTATGTTATTTTTCTTGGCTTTGTGTTCAGGACCAGAGAAAACAGGACGGAGGAAGGCTCAAGTGGAGTCTGGAAGAGCTCCACGCAGTGGCGAGAAGCATGGCTGCCGTGGTAAGAACCTTTCCAGTGGCATTGTTCTAGAGGAATTTTATGGAGCCATGGCGAGGATCGGGAAATTTGTTTAAATCCGAATCATTTCAGACGAACGGAAAAGAAAGAAACGAAGGGAGCGACGGAGGAAACCGAGGGAGCTGAGTTAGGGTTCGAGATTTCCGGCCATTGGGAGTGATTTTCGGACCTCAAGAGCTTGGATTCAAGTTGGTAAGTGTTCCCTACTCCTCTCTCTCTCCATTTTTCTTCGGTTGAAGTTTGGGATTTTCGGTGTTAAGGTTGCATTTCCGGTTTGGGGTGAAATCCACTGATTGAAACGGATAATTTGAGGTTAATGTAGTGTGTTTTGGTATTCTTGTTGCTTGGATGTGAGTTTTGAAGGGATTATATGTGATTTGAGCTTAACCCTAGGTTGCTTTTGGTTAGAGCTCTTGGGAATCCGAAGTGTATGAGGTTGTGTAGTGTTGGAGTGATCCCTAAGAGCTTATTGATGCATGTAAAAGGGTGTTAGAACCTTGGGTTAGGTTAATGTAGTTGAATTGTGACGTTTAGCTTATTGGTACAATGTGTTAATGGAAGAATTGTGGTATTGTAAAGGTAGTTAGCTAATCGAGAGGGGTTCACATGTATTGGATAGTTTAAGGAAGCTTGTGGAACTCGTGTGCGTGTGGTAATGATAATTGAGGTAACCGGATGTTTTCTTATATTATATCGATTACGTTATATGATAGTAAGTATATTTATGTATATATGTATGTCTCTTTCATACCACGATATTGATGTGTTTGTGTGTATTGTTTTTATATATATATCGTGGTATGTATACAGTTAGATGATGATTATATTTATGATGATGAGATATATGATGGTGGTGTTGATATGATATGATATGATGCATACATGACATTACAATGATGATGATATGATGATACATGAGCATCACCACATGACATTGTGAGACTGTGATGTATGGCGGATAGAGTGGTGATGATGTGATGATGATATGATGTATGATTAAATATATATGTTAGGGAGGATAAGGTTGGACTATATATATGTTAGGGAGGATAAGGATGGATGATATATATATATATGTTAGGGAGAATAAGGTTGGATTATATATATATGTTAGGGAGGATAAGGATGGATGATATATGTGTTAGGGAGGATAAGGATGGGGTCCCTGCGAGGGCGACATGCATACCATTCATTTCATATTGCATTCATGAGTTGTGTGAGATATATGTATATGTATATATGTATATTTGTGTGTGATTGTTCCCGGTTACTAAGACATTGTCTCACCCCCTCTCTTTCATAAACTAACCTTTCAGGTGACGGTTCTGGCACTAGTCCGGAGAAGACGCAGGAGTAGCTGTGTACGTGGGAATAGTCTATGTAGTGTGTGTGTATTTTGGATAATGTATCTTGTACCAAGTAGGATAGAGAATGGTTTGTAATGAACATATGGTTATTGTTAAGGATTATTATAGTTGTATGGCATGGCTATATATGTGGTATATATGGTTGTTTGGTTTTGAATGTTGAGAAGTCTGTATGTTAGTGTTGGTGAGCTCAGAGTGGCTTTGAGGCTTTGTTGGTTTGTTTAAGGGCCTGTAGCCCATTTGGCCAAGTTGGGTTCCAAGGGGTCAAATTTCAGAGGAGTGGTTTCTTTGAGGTGAAGCCTCTTTGGACAAGTTGGTTTGGGGGTTTTGGACCTGTATGATTAGTCTGTAAGCATCCATTTGTCTTTGGTGGCAAATGAAGGTTGTTAGTGATGTGTTTTGGTCATTAAGTGGTCAAAACGGTGTTAAGGGTCCAGAATCTCCATACAGAGTTGGATTAAGATAAAAGTGGTGTCCTTGGATAGATGAGGACTAGATTGACTTGTAGGAGTTGGAATCAAATCAATCGAAGGTCGGAGCATAAAGTTATGCGGGTTAGAAGTTCAACCTGAAATGTGGAAATTGCTTATATGGGATATCAGCATGGGGTGCCGCGGCTCCATAGTCCAAGCCGTGGAGCCAGTAAATCCAGAAGCTATGTAGAAACAGGGGAGGCCAGAGCCGCGGCAATACTGTAGCGACCGCGGCTCCAGCCCAGTTTTTGGTGGTTTTATGGTTGTTTCCGCTGCTTTAAGGCATTGGAGAGTTGTTTTAAGGTATTGGGGGTTGTGTTTGGTTAATATCGAAGTTTTTGGTTAAGTTCAGGAGGTGTTAGGAGGTAGGGTGTTATAAGCCTCATGATCAACACTCTTGTAACATCCTACCTCCATACCTAACCAAATACTTCAAAACCTGACCAAGCACAACCGACATCTCAAAACAACTCTTCCATATTCAAAGACACAGCGGAAACAACCCGAAAGCATCAAAATCTAGGCCGGGGCCTTACACAAACCAACAAAGCCCGACAACACTCTGGACTTACTAAGATGGCCATACAAACTTCTCAACAACATTCAACCATACATACCACAAACATAAACATACATATATCTAAACCAGTCTCAACCCTGACATACATTCATTACAAACCATTCTCTATCTTGGCACAAAATACCATTACAGAATACACACGCTACATAGACTATCCCCACGTACACAGCTACTCCCGCGTCTTCTCAGAACTAGTGCCAGAACCATCACCTGAAAGGTTAGTTTATGGGAAAGGGGGTGAGACAAAGTCTCAGTAACCAGGAACAACAACCACACACAATATATATATACACATATATCTCACACAAATCATGAATGCAATATGGAATGAATATCATGCATGTCACCCTCACAGGGACTCCATCCTTAACCTCCCTAACACATATATCATCCACCCTTATTCTCCCTAACATATATACATAATCCAACCTTATCCTCCCTAACATATATATATATATAACCCAACCTTATCCTCCCTAACATATATATATAATCCAACCTTATCCTCCCTAACATATATATATATATAATCCAACCTTATCCTCCCTAACATATATATATAATCCAACCTTATCCTCCCTAACATATATACATCATCATACATCATACCACCATCACGTCATCACCACTACATCCACCATACATCACAGTCTCACAATGTCATGTGGTGATGCTCATGTATCATTATACCATCATCATAATGTCATGCATGCAACATATCATATCATCATCACACATATCATCATCATAGTCATAACCATCATCTAACAGTATACATACCACGATATATATATATATATACAGCACACACAACCCATCAGTATCGTGGTATGAATGGAATAAGCATATATATATACAGATACACGTACTATCATATAACATAGTCAATACAATATAAACAAACACCCGGTTACCTCAATTGTCGTTACCACACCTACACACGAGTTCCACAAGCTTCCTTGAACTGTCCAGTACACGTGAACCCCTCTCGATTAGCTAACAACCTTTATCATGTCACAATTCTTCAATTAACACAACATACCAACAAATCAAACATCACAATTCAACCACATTAACCTAACCCAAGGTTCCAACACCCTTTTCATGCATCAATAAGCTCTTAGGGATTACTCAAACACCACACAACCTCAAATACCTCGGATTCCTAAGAGCCATTACCGAAAACAACTTAGGGTTACGCTCTAAACATACATAATCCCTTCAAAACTCACATTCAAGCAACAAGAATACCAAAACACATTCCATTAACCTCAAATCACCCATTTCAATCGGTGGATTTCACCCCAAACCGGAAATCCAACCATACAATCGAAAATCCCAAATTTCAACCGAAGAAAATGGAGAGGGAGGAGTAGGGAACGCTTACCAACTTAAATCCAAGCTCCCAATGGACAAGAATCACTCTGGGACACCGAAAATGCCGAACCCTAGCACTGCTCCTCGTCTCTCTGCGTCGCTCCCTTCGTTTTCTTTCTTTCTGTCGCGTCCGACTGATCCAGATTTAAACAATTTTTCTGACTCTCGCCGCGGCTCCAGCATACCTCGCCGCGGCTCCAGCAACCAATCCGGAACAATGCCACTGGAAAGCTTCTCGCCGCAGTGGCCCTGCTCCTCGCTGCGGCGTGGAGCTCCTCCAGACTCCACTTGAGCCTTCCTCCGTCTTGTTTCCTCGGTCCTGAACTCAATGCCAAGAAAAATATCATGAGGGGCATTACACTCTCCCCTCCTTATAAAAATTTCGTCCTCGAAATTTCACCTCTTGCCTCAGGCAAAATATCTGGATACTTCCTCCGCATAGAATCTTCAGTCTCCCACGTGACATCATTGGACATCAAACCGCTCCAAAGGACCTTTAACAATTTAATGGTCTTATTCCTCAACTGCTTCTCCTTTACATCCAAAATTTGCAACGGTGTGACCTCAACAGTCAAATCCTCTCGTACTTGAACTGCTTCATTATCAATTATATGAGACGGATCCGGATGATACTTCTTGAGTTGAGACACGTGGAAAACATCATGCAACCCAGCAAGACTAGGCGGTAGCGCCACTCGATACGCTACTGGCCCAATTCGTTCCAGAATTTGGTATGGACCCATATACCGCGGAGTGAGCTTCTTGGCTCGAATCGATCTTCCAACACCAGTAGTAGGAGTGACCTTCAAGAATACATGATCCCCAATATCAAACTCCAATGGTCTTCTCCTCCTGTCCGCATAACTCTTTTGCCGACTCTGAGCGGTAAGAAGCTTCTAACGAATACTCTCTATCTGCCGAGAGGTTTGATCCACAATATCTGGGCCCAAAAGACTCCTTTCACCAAGTTCAACCCAACACAATGGTGACCTGCATCTTCTGCCGTACAATGCTTCATATGGAGCCATTTGCAAACTCGAGTGGAAACTGTTGTTGTAGGCAAATTCAACCAACGGCAAAAACTGATCCCAATTGCCTTTATTCTCCAGAACACATGCCCGCAGCATGTCCTCCAGAGTCTGAATAGTCCTTTCAGTCTGCCCATCAGATTGAGGGTGATAAGCAGTACTGAAACTCAATTTCGTACCCATAGCCTTCTGGAGAGATTTCCAAAACCTGGATGTAAACCTTGGATCTCTGTCGGACACAATATTTATCGGGACTCCATGCAATCTTACTATCTCATTCACATACAACTGGGCCAACTTCTCCATTGAAATAGTTTCTCGAATTGGAAGAAAATGGGCCGACTTCGTCAACCTGTCCACAATGACCCATATCGCATTGTGTCCTGAAGAGGTCCTCGGTAATATCATTACAAAATCCATGGAAACGCTATCCCATTTCCACTCTGGAATCTCTAAAGATTGCAACATACCAGCAGGCAATTGGTGCTCAATTTTTACCTTCTGACAAATCAGGCATCTTGCCACAAACTCTGCGATGTCCTTTTTCATGCCTGGCCACCAATAACCTCTCTTCAAATCCTGATACATCTTAGTGGTACCTGGGTGGATAGTGTACTTACTCTTATGAGCTTCCTCCAAAATGATCTCACGCAACCCCGCAACGTTTCGTACACAAATCCGACCTCGATACCGGATGATACCATCCTCCAGAATATCAAAGTCCTGGGTCTCCGCTATTTCAACCTGTTCTCGAACGCCTAAAAGATAGTCGTCCTCCATCTGAGCAGAGCAAATGTTCCTCAATAAATCACTTGATACACTGATGGAACTCATTACTAGTACTCCAGGATGGACATTGATGGATAACTTCATATCTCTCAGGCTTTCCAGCAACTGTTGCTCCCTCAACATCATTATGGCCATATGGATTGACTTTCTACTCAATGCATCCGCCACAACATTGGCTTTTCCAGGATGATACTTCAAAGCAAACTCATAGTCCACAAGGAACTCAACCCAACGCCTTTGCCTCATGTTCAATTCTTTCTGATCAAACAAATACTTCAAACTCTTGTGATCACTGAATACCTCAAACTGAGCGCCATAGAGATAATGCCTCCACAATTTCAAGGCAAACACCACAGCCGCTAGCTCAAGGTCATGGGTAGGATAGTTCTCCTCATGAGGCCTTAGCTGCCTTGAAGCATACGCCACAACTCTACCTTGCTGCATCAGAACACACCCTAAACCCTTCTTAGAGGCGTCCGTATAAACAGTGAACGGCTCTGACAGGTTAGGGATAATGAGCACTGGGGTGGACGTTAGACAAACCTTCAGCTCCTGGAATGCTCTCTCACACCTGTCATCCCAAATGAAAGATCGATCCTTATGGGTGAGTCTAGTCAATGGCATAACAAGTTGAGAGAATCCCTTAATGAACCTTCGGTAATATCCAGCCAATCCCAGAAAACTCCGAATTTCAGTCACCGATTGCAGTCTCTCCCAATTCAACACCGTTTCCACTTTACTAGGGTCTACAGCTATACCTTCTGCAGAAATCACATGACCCAGAAATTTCACCTCCCGTAGCCAAAACTCACACTTACTGAGCTTAGCATACAATTGGTGATCCCGCAATACTTGCAACACAATCCGAAGATGATGCGCATGCTCTTCCTCACTCTTGGAGTAAACCAGAATGTCATCAATAAAAACCACCACAAACTTATCCAAATACGGCCGAAACACCCTGTTCATATAATCCATGAAGATTGCCGGGGCATTTGTCAACCCGAATGGCATCACAAGAAACTCATAATGACCATATCGAGTCCGAAATGCCGTTTTAGGCACATCCTCAGCACGTACTCGCAATTGATGGTATCCCGACCTCAAATCGATTTTAGAGAATACAGAAGCACCTGCCAACTGATCAATCAAGTCTTCAATCCTAGGCAAAGGATATTTATTCATGATCGTCACCCGGTTCAGCTGCCTGTAATCAATGCACAATCTGAGGCTACCATCCTTCTTCTTAACAAACAACACTGGAGCTCCCCAAGGCGAAACACTAGGTCTGATAAAACCCCTCTTCAACAAATCCTCAATCTGTTTCTTTAACTCCTTCAATTCAGACGGCGCCATTCGATATGGAGCTTTCGAGATAGGACTAGTCCCGGGCACCAAATCAATGGAAAACTCCAGTTCTCGTGGTGGGGGTAAACCAGTAATCTCCTCTGGAAACACATCAGAAAATTCATTCACAACCGGATATCTTTCGACACCACCTTGCATATCCACATTCACAGAGAAGAAAACCAGAAACCCTTGACATCCTTTCTTCAAATACTTGTCAGCTTGGGCAAAGGACAAACACATATTCTCATCCCCTTCCACACTAGGGATATTCATAGGCAAAGACACAGTCTTCCGAGCACAGTCGAGAATGGCATTATTCGCCTCTAACCAGTCCATTCCAATTATCACATCAATCTCTTGCAACGACAAACAAATCAAATCTAGGGTAGTGCTTCGGTGTTCAAAATGAACCACACAATTCAAACAAGCTTGAGCAGTTCTTAGTGAAACTCCCGTGGGTGTGGCTACCGACAATTCAAAAGGCAACTCCATTGCCACAACACCCAATCTCCGAGCACAATCAAATGAAATGAAGGAATGCGATGCACCTGAGTCAAACAAAGCATGAATAGAGTAACTATTGAGTTTAAGTTTACCTCTAATCAAGTTAGGCGCTACATCCGCTTCTTGTCGAGTGATGGCAAAGACTCGTCCGGGCATCGTGGGCCTCCTTGTCGCATCATCACGCCGTGGCTCCCAACAATTCCGCGACATATGACCCGGTTTCCCACAATTAAAACAAACCAAACACGGACGATCACCATGACTAAACCCGCATTTTGTGCACGGATTCGATGCACTACCAGAACTGTATTGAGATGGAGCTGAGTCCCTTCCTACATACTCATTCTGACTGGAACTCCCTTGTTCAAAGCCACCTCGATAAAAGGGTCCTCTGCCAAACCGACCTCTATTGTGCTGCTCTCTACCAAACCTGCCTCTTCCTCTACCATGACGACCTCGATTAGGGTGACCCCTTCCTCCACTAGAACCTGTACTACCACCACTGCTACCACTGCCTGAACCACTTCCCTTACTAATTCCTCCTGTAGGTCCTAGGTGAGAAAAGGCCCGAATCATGAAATTCCTTCTGTGCTCCTCAGCTTCCTTCATTCACATCCCCCTGTTCTTGCCTATTCATTCTCTCTTGCAACCTATTCAACGTTTCTCCTTGAGTATTCACCTGATTACTGAGGCCAGTCAACATCTCATGCATTTGCCTCATCAGATCACTGTTACTCTGCCTTCCTCTTCGAGACATTCTTCCTACACACCAGCAACAACACATTCAATTATATGGTTCTGGACTAGAATTACAGTGGGAATATAGTCTGTGTATTCAAAACATGTGCCAAGTAGTACTTCAAGTAGAAACAATGGCCCAAAACCATTGCTCTGATACCAAAATGGTCAAACTAAGACGATCACGCTCATGGCGACCAAAGGTACCTCAGAAGCTCATTTTACTCCTAGCCTCTCGACTAGGGAAACCACAACGGTGGCAAGCCGATATGGCCATGTCACGGTAAGAGCTAATGCTTCGCCACTATCCGTCCTCACACTATGAGAACCCCTGATCATGGTGGTGAATTCGCCCTCTTATTAATAAGCTCTGATACCAAAATGTAACATCCTACCTCCAGACCTAACCAAATACTTCAAAACCTGACCAAGCACAACCGACATCTCAAAACAACTCTTCCATATTCAAAGACACAGCGGAAACAACCCGAAAGCATCAAAATCTAGGCCGGGGCCTTACACAAACCAACAAAGCCCGACAACACTCTGGACTTACTAAGATGGCCATACAAACTTCTCAACAACATTCAACCATACATACCACAAACATAAACATACATATATCTAAACCAGTCTCAACCCTGACATACATTCATTACAAACCATTCTCTATCTTACTTGGCACAAAATACCATTACAGAATACACACGCTACATAGACTATCCCCACGTACACAGCTACTCCCGCGTCTTCTCAGGACTAGTGCCAGAACCATCACCTGAAAGGTTAGTTTATGGGAAAGGGGGTGAGACAAAGTCTCAGTAACCAGGAACAACAACCACACACAATATATATATACACATATATCTCACACAAATCATGAATGCAATATGGAATGAATATCATGCATGTCACCCTCACAGGGACTCCATCCTTAACCTCCCTAACACATATATCATCCACCCTTATTCTCCCTAACATATATACATAATCCAATCTTATCCTCCCTAACATATATATATATATAACCCAACCTTATCCTCCCTAACATATATATATAATCCAACCTTATCCTCCCTAACATATATATATATATAATCCAACCTTATCCTCCCTAACATATATATATAATCCAACCTTATCCTCCCTAACATATATACATCATCATACATCATACCACCATCACGTCATCACCACTACATCCACCATACATCACAGTCTCAAAATGTCATGTGGTGATGCTCATGTATCATTATACCATCATCATAATGTCATGTATGCAACATATCATATCATCATCACACATATCATCATCATAGTCATAACCATCATCTAACAGTATACATACCACGATATATATATATATATACAGCACACACAACCCATCAGTATCGTGGTATGAATGGAATAAGCATATATATATACAGATACACGTACTATCATATAACATAGTCAATACAATATAAACAAACACCCGGTTACCTCAATTGTCGTTACCACACCTACACACGAGTTCCACAAGCTTCCTTGAACTGTCCAGTACACGTGAACCCCTCTCGATTAGCCAACAACCTTTATCATGTCACAATTCTTCAATTAACACAACATACCAACAAATCAAACATCACAATTCAACCACATTAACCTAACCCAAGGTTCCAACACCCTTTTCATGCATCAATAAGCTCTTAGGGATTACTCAAACACCACACAACCTCAAATACCTCGGATTCCTAAGAGCCATTACCGAAAACAACTTAGGGTTACGCTCTAAACATACATAATCCCTTCAAAACTCACATTCAAGCAACAAGAATACCAAAACACGTTCCATTAACCTCAAATCACCCATTTCAATCGGTGGATTTCACCCCAAACCGGAAATCCAACCATACAACCGAAAATCCCAAATTTCAACCGAAGAAAATGGAGAGGGAGGAGTAGGGAACGCTTACCAACTTAAATCCAAGCTCCCAATGGACAAGAATCACTCTGGGACACCGAAAATGCCGAACCCTAGCACTGCTCCTCGTCTCTCTGCGTCGCTCCCTTCATTTTCTTTCTTTCTGTCGCGTCCGACTGATCCAGATTTAAACGATTTTTCCGACTCTCGCCGCGGCTCCAGCAACCAATCCGGAACAATGCCACTGGAAAGCTTCTCGCCGCAGCGGCCCTGCTCCTCACCGCGGCGTGGAGCTCCTCCAGACTCCACTTGAGCCTTCCTCCGTCTTGTTTCCTCGGTCCTGAACTCAATGCCAAGAAAAATATCATGAGGGGCATTACAACTCTCGTCCCAAATTTCACTCATGGTTCTGGATTTTCTTCGCCTTACAAGCCCGAGATCTTGTCCCCCAGTTTTCTTGATTTTCCCTCACTCGCGCTTAGCCCCGTCATGCCACTGAGGTCAATTATCTCAGTCAGAAGGAAAGATGAAAAAATGACCATTTTGCCCCTAGTAAAAAAAAAAGAAAAAAAAAGGAATGAGAAGAAGGCGGTGGACATACGCAGAAATTGAAACAAATTTTATGAATTTTGGGAAAAATTACACCTAATAACTTGGAAGTTTTAAAAATTATAAATGTGTCATGGGGTAAGGGTATTTTTGTAAATATGAAAAATTATAGTCAAAATGAAGCTCTCATTGAGTTAAGACCAATGAAATATAGTATAAAATTTATTAAGATCAAAATAATATTTATTGGGTAAGTATGATTTAATATTAATGTCTTACCTGATAAAGGTTAGTCTGGACTGGAGAAAGAGGTAGTATTCATTGAAGAAAAATATGTGGATTTTATATTTGGACCAATTGGGATAAGTATATTATGATAATTTTATATCCCAATATAATTATAATTAGTATTCCAATAATAGTAAAATATAATGCTAAAGTAGCTTTATTTGTCCAGACCGGTTCAGGATATATCTGGATAAGTAAATATCTGAAATTTTTGGACCAAAATACTCCCTATTTCATACTCCACAACCTGAACATGTCAAAATAGCCTTAGTTTATTATTTTTCATGAAAAAGTAAGAAAAATCAAGACATTAAGTGGCAAATTTTCATTGGTTAGTGCAATTTATATATACTCCCTTCTTTCCCATGTTTTGGCCTACCATTTATCAAGGAAATGCGGAAGAGAAGTCTGCAATTGGAGAAAGGAAGGGCAGCCACGTGAGGAAGGAAGAAAAAATGGGAAAAAAATGGAGGAAAATCTAAGAAAATTTGTAAGTGTTTTCTTATGACTTACAAGTGTTCTAGTTTCTTTTCTTCATTGTTTGGCTTAAATTTCCATGAAATACTTTCTTTCCCATCTCTCTACAATTTCAGTCTAAGCTTGTTTGAGTATGGGGAGTTGTTATAAAGTCATAAAATCATGATTTGGTATGAGATTTTGCAAGAGGAATCAAGTATAGTATGATTTAAGCAAGTTTTCAGAAAAACCAATTTCTCTTACTATAAGTCAGATTTTGGTGAGCTTATTATGATGGGAAAGAGTTGGATTTTCATTGTTTTGTTGCTAAAAATGGATTCATTGGGTCCAAATTAGCTAAAAATAAGTATTGGATTCAAGGAAAACCAAGAGATAAAGAATTTGGATTTTTAGGGTTTTAGTGAGACTTTGTAAAGCAACCTTTGTTTTGAGTTGATTAAATTGATATTGAATGATGTTTTAGGACTTGTGGGAGTTCAAGAAAGCTAGTGAAAGTTTTGGTTCCAAATGCAAAAGCAAAGGAAAACATAAAAGGTAGCTGGATTTGTTTTATTGCAATATGTTATTTTTTATTGTTTCCATGATTATAACTTGTTGCCATATTGTATTTGTGTTGTTCTGTGACTGGTTTTGGGTGTAAAATGAGGAGTTTTATTTCCTGGGATGTCCATTTTCTAAGGGGAAACTTTGTCAAAATTTTTACTTAGCAATATGGTATTTTAATGATTTATGTGTTTATATGTCAAATATTTGTGAAACCTGGATGATATATTTGCAAGAGATAAACTAGCTACTGAGATTTTCCCAAATCTCACCCCCCAAGCACTAACATGATAGGTTCAAGTGATGGCAATACCTCCAAGACGACAAGAGGTAAGGAGAAGATTAATGATGATTAGATTTATAGCCATCTTTGTTGCTTGTTTTCTCGTAATTATATATGAAATCATATGTATTTTCATGAAGCTGTGTTTTACCTCTATAATGTTCCTTTAGAGTTATTGTGATGATAAGAATAAATTTTGGAAGAGTTTGAATTATGTAAGTAGGTTATGTATTTAGTTTTTGGAAGTTGGTATGTAAATCTGTCCATTATGCGCACTGATAAGTTATACTGTTACTGTTCATTCTAAATTCAATTTCCTATACGAGTGTTTATATTCTTGGAAAGTAGACATGGAGATCTTTCCAAGGAGCCAAAGATCACTTGATTTGGATAAGTATACGAATTGTTATGAATTTTTGAAGATGGCTCAGAAAATCTGGAAAAGTAGTTTTGACCAAATAAATAGTGTATTTCAACGAATTTTATGAATGAATTAGCTCAATTAAGTCCCATATATACATTTTTCTCATGTAGAAAATAATTCTAGCTATTTTTAGAGACTTGAATCATCCTCATACGATTTTCCTAGATTTAGTTATGATTTTTTAAAGTTTAGTCGGGAAAATCAAATTACCAAATGAATAGTATTTTGAAAAATTGAATTTTTCTCATTCAATCTTCTAATGATTCAAGCTTCTAAATTAGCTCATTTAGTATCATATATGCTGTCATACATGGGAAATAATATAAGAAAGTAAGGTATGACACTTGTAACACTTCTGCACAACCCATGCTTTTCACTTTGCCTCCCCGTGTACCCATACCTTCACGTCTTCCGTCATGGCAAGATTTTGGAAGTCCAATAGCTTCTACTATTGACAAGAATTCAGTAAAAAACTTAATAGCTTCGGCAACATATCTTTCAACAATAGATGCTTCAGGCTGATGTGGATTCTTGACATACCCTTTTAGGATTTTCATGTATTGCTCTAATGCGTACATCCATCTAAAATAAATTGGGTAACAAAGCCTTATCTCTCTAACCAAATGAACAATTAAATGAATCATGATGTCAAAAAACGATGATTGGAAGTACATCTCAAGTTGGCTCAAAATAACAACTACATCATTCTCCAATTCATCCAACTTCTTGGGGGTTTATCACTTTGCTTCATATAGCATTGAAGAAAAAACATAGTCTAGTTACAGTGTGTCTCACTTTTTTTGACAATATGTCATGAATAGCCACGGGTAATAGTTGTTGCATCAAGACATGACAATCATGAGACTTTAAGCTTACTAATTTCAAATCTTTCATTGACACAAGCCTCTTGATGTTTGAAGAATGCCCTTGTGGCACTTTGATGCCATGTAAAACACTCGCAAAAACTTCTCTGCATTATGGACAATGTATAACAAGCTGGGGGCAAATAAGCCTTCTTCCTACTAGCTGTAGAGCCAAGTCTGCTCATATTCCTATTTCAACCAAGTCCAGTCTCACATTCACACCATCCTTACTCTTCCCATTTTTGTCCAAAAGTGTTCCAATAAGACTATCACACACATTTTTCTCCACATACATCACATCAAGACTATGTCTCACCTCAAGACCATGCCAATATGGAAGATGAAAGAAGACATACCTTTTTTTCCATAAATTATTCTCAGTTGCAAGCTTTTGGGTCTTACCAGAGATCACATTAATGTTTTTGACCCATTGATATGCTTGCTTTATAATTATTGGTTCTGGAGCATTTTCATACTCCTATAAGCCATTGAAAGAGTTTTTTAATCTATGATAAGGGTGGTGCTTTTTCAGAAATTTTCAGTGACCAAGGTTGATAGTCTTATTTTGATGTTGAAGTTGATGGTAACATGTCCCTTCTTCACAAATAAGGTATGCTTTGTGGCCCTAAACACTATATCCGGACAAGTTTCCATATTCAGGGAAGTCATTGATCTTGTAGAAGATCATGGCACACAATACAAGCCTCTTTGTGATATGCATCAAACACATCCACACATTTATTGTAACACCTTATCAAAATAAGCCTCCATTCTTGACCAATTTCCTTAACTACTAACCTAACGCAGCCCATATTCACTTCCCAAAACATCATAGTAGCGGAAAAACACCTAAAAGGCACCAAAACAGGATGAGGCCACGGCCTGTTACAATACCACCATGGCCTTAGCTGGGCAATAAGGCTTGGTATCGTGGCCAAGTTGCTGGCACCTTGGATCCAGCAATAGAATCCATATAAGCAAATTACTGATTTTTCGGGCCAACTTCTGATGCACATGACTTCATGCTCTGACCTCTGATCGACCTAATTCCAACTCCTATAGGTCACTCTCATCATAATCTAACCATGGACACCAATTTCACTTGAATCCATCTCCATATAGAGAATTTGGGCATTCATAACTGTTTTGACCACTTTTTGACCAAAACTCACAACCTATCACCTCCAATTGCCATCAAAGGCAAATGAGCACTCAGGGACTATTCACTTAGGTCCTATTTGGCTCAACCAACTTGTCCACTACCTCGAAAAAACCTCTTCTCCAAGAATTGACCCCCTTGAATCCCAAAATCTCATAATAGGCTATATGCCAAAAACTCACATATATGGCCCAAAACCACTTTTGGGCTCCCACATACGGCTATTCTAGTGTACAAACACTTGCTCCTACATAAAGACGTATACTGGGGTCCATTATCATTATCACACATCATTATAACACGTGCATCTTTATACTCCCAGGATACACGTGTTAGCAAGGCTGACTTCCTAAGAGGGGGGTGAATTGGGAAGATTGAAATTTTTCTGCACAAAGTGAAGTAAGTGAAGATATCACAATATAATGAAAACAATGCGTAAAACAGAGCAAGCTGAAAAGTAAAGATAGAGAGAAGAAGACTCAGTAATTTATCCTGGTTCGGTCTTTCCACTTGACCTACATCCAGTCCCTAAGACACCTCTTGAGATTTATCCACTATACAGCAAGAATTTCAATGGGCTTCTTGCTAGGGCCACAGTACACGAGCATGCTCTGTTTCTGAGCTCTCTCAAACTCTCCAAGCACTTTCACTATGTGCTTCCCAATCCCCTTGTGAATACCCCTCACAAGTAAATCTATCTCCAAGATGAAGAGTAGATTGATTACAATGAAATAACTCTCTTGAAAAGAGTAGATATGAAAGTTTGAGTACAAGTATAGAAGTTGAGAGGGTAAAAGCTTTTGAGAAGAAGATTTAGCAGAAATTCGGTATATACAAGTTTGATTCGTTACCCACAACTTCAAATGATGTTGTATTTATAGATTTAGGTCTCAAATATTCGTTAGAGACTAAATCTATCCATTGGGGAAGTTATCCAACGGTTACTCTAAAAAACTATCCGTTTACCAACGGCATTTAATGTTTCTGACATACTGAAATTCGAATTTTGATTGGTCAACAGACGAATTTTGAAGGAACCGAAGATTAAAGCTTCCAACGTTATAGCACGAAGTTCGTCTGTTCATGAATTGAAATTCGAATTTTGAAACTTACAAAACATTTTCACAATGTGACATACGAATTTCCAAGAAGAAAGTTTTTTGGTTAAGTGTGAACAGTGTTTTCAATTTTCTACAGTGCCTTCGAAATTCGAATTTTGGTATCCCAAAATTCGTCTGTCCACTGAATGTTTAAGAGACACAGTAGATTACTTTCTTCGAAATTCGAATTTTGGAAGGGTGAAATTCGTCTGTCAGAGAGACTCTTTCCAGACTAATTTCATCATTCGAATGTTGCAAGTTCTTATCATTCGTATGTCAATGTTTCACTTTAACAGACTCAAGAACTTAGGTTCTGAAATTCGAATTTTAATGTTCAAAGTTTGTCTGTCAGAGAGCAGTTTTGAAACTTAAATCATTCTTGTTCTCAGATGAACTTTAACATAGTTTCAGATGAATTTCTTCTATTTTCTCAATTTTTGTTTTGTTCAAAATTCGAATTTTGAAGACTCAAAGTTCGTCTGTTGCAAAGAGGCATCTTTCAGACTTATATGAAAATTCGAATGTTGGAAGTTCAAAATTCGTCTGTCAGTGAGCATTTATCAAACTCAATTTCATTTTGATTTCAGATGCACTTTATCATAATTTCAGACGAATTTCTTTGGTTTTTACAAACTTCATTTTACTTGAAATTCGAATTTTGAAAGTGTGAAGTTCGTCTGTTTATCAAAAGGCCTCTTTCAGACTAGATGAAAATTCGAATTTTGAACAGCCAAAGTTCGTCTGACAGAGAGCCATCTCTTCAGACTTATTCAGTTTTAGCTCGAAATTCGAATTTCTAAAGGCAAAGTTCGAATTTCCAACTTGACAGTTTAGCTTAAACTTTCAACCTTCGTCTGTTTGTGGGTGTTTTTCAAATATTTAAAGATTTAACATAAAATCAAAGTTTGAAAACATCTTTTCTTCAAATCAAAATCTTTTACCCAGTCATAACAAAAACTAAGGATCCTACAAAAGATCTAACAGCAAGAACTCAGAAAATCTTCACTTAAGACAGCTTTGATCTCCTTTGATATCTTCAATCCAAGCTCTTGAATGTTGGTTTGGAATCATCAAAACTCTTGATTCAATAACACGTACATACAACTAGGCTATAACAATCTACTTGGCATAATACTACATAAACTAAATTACAACCATTAATTATACTTGGAATTCTCGAAGATGGAGAGAACTGCACCTCCTTGGTTTTCTCTGAACTAGCACCAGAGTCTTCACCAAAGAGATTAGTCATGAAAGGGGGTGTGACACAATGTCTCAGGGACAACCACACATACATATATATGATCAATATAACACATATGCAACCGATGTCGAGTAATGCTAAATGTCATGCAATGCATGCATCAATGCATGTCTCCCTCAACACTGCTAGAAGCACGAGCTGGCATCATCACAAGACATTTCAATAAGCGATTCTCTTTCAATAGTCGTGAAAACTAATTTTGGGATATCATCAAACTCATTTCACACTACTATACCCGATCAAAAGTCATACTAGTGATTGGACTGTGGCTCTCCTTCCTCTGAACTACCGTGAATTGGTGGTGATTTAGGGAAGGTGCAATTCACTGCCACCTGGCTCTCCTGGCCATATGAGAGGATTTAGTAGTAGGGATCCTATCCTTATCCTCCATAATCATATTTATATCATCATATATCATAGTCTATTGCCACCTGGCTCTCCCAAGGAGAGGATTTAGTGGTAGGGATCCTTCATCATATCATCATATCTCATCACCACCTCCAATCAACCATATCTTACTATGCTTATGGGTGGTGATGTATATGCCATGCTAACATGCCTCGAAATGAACATATCTAATCATTATCACAATCATCATCATGGTCATGCTAGCATGCATTCATGTATGGATGCCACAATCACATATACACTATCACACACATCATCCATATATACCAATATCTTGTCTAGCCTTATGCATATCACGATATATAGAAAACCATACACATACACATAATGATATTGTGCTATGAACGGAGACATGCATATATATATCAACTTATAACACAAATATACAAACAAACAATACAAACACTCAGTTACCACAGGTTGTGAACACCACGCACAGGGGCTTAGGCAAGCCTCTTGAGCACCTATCTTGAACTAAATGCCTCTACCACTACAATAACATAATAACTCAATTACCACAATATACCTTTAACCAAAAACTACAACTCAACCATATAGGCCTAACCCAAGGCTTCAATACCATTTCCATACACCATTTAGCTCCTAAAGCCCATTCAAACACTGATCAGTTCTATACATTTTGAATTCTCAATTTTCTCCAACAATTTCAACCTAGGATTAAGCTTTAAATAATGCATACTCCTTCTAAAACTCACACCCAAGTATCAAAACCACCAAAACACACCTTATTAACCCTATTTCATCCATTTTAATTGGTGGATTTTGGCTAAAACTGAAAATCCCAACATATCCCTGAAATATCTTAACTCAAAACCGAAGAAAATGAAGAGGTAGGAGTAGAGATCACTTACCAACCAAAATCCAAGCTCCCAGAGGTTAGAAATCACTCCCAAGGGTCGAGAATCATGAACCCTAGCTCTGCTTCTTCCTTCTCCTTCCATTTCTTTCTTGCTCTCTTGTCCTTAGCCTAATTGAAATGTGTCAAATTTAAACAAAATTCTCCTCGCTTGCCGTGACATAAAGCTTCTCAGCCTGGAAAATATCTCCAAAACTGCAGCTCTCTTGCCGCGGAAGCCCTGCTTCCTACCACGGTGTGGAGCTTCTTCTGCCTCCACTTGAACCTTTCCTCCGTCCTGGTTCCTCCGATTCTGCACATGGCATCAATTACACTTGGTTAGCCAGAGACTAAGTTTAGGGTAACGTAATGAGGGTTGTTATATTTTTCCCACAACATCTTTAATTCCTCAACCAAAGGTCCCAAGTATATATCAATGTCATTTCCTGGCTGTTTTGGGCTTGAGATCATCATAGACAACGTGATGTACTTGCATTTCATACACAGTTGAGGAGGGAGATTGTAAACCGCTGGTAGAACAGGCCATGGACTATGTTTACTACTAAGATTGCCATAAGGGTTTATTCCATCAGTATAGAGTCCAAGCCTTAGATTTCTTAGCTCACAACCAAATTTAGGAAACAATTGATCAATTGTTTTCCATTCAGGAGAATCAGCTAGATGTCGAAGCTTTCCATCATATTTTCTCCCATTTGCATGTCGTCTCAAGTTCTTTGCATTCTTTGTATTAGCAAACAAGTGTTTGAACCTTGGTATTATAGGGAGGAACCATAATACATTCAATGGAGACCCCTTAATAATCTCATCACCATCCTCCTTCACTTTATTATGTGATGCCCCATATTTTGGATATACATCCAGCCTTTTGTACTCATTTCTATACATTAAACAATCATTGGGGCAAGCATGTATCTTTTTAAATTGTAAACCCATTGGGCATAGGATTTTCTTTGCCTCATAGTTGCGATTCAGAAGTTCATTACCTTCAGGAATCATATCTTTAAACAACTCAATCAAATCTATAAAACTATTATCACTCCACCCATTTATCACTTTCAAATTGATCAATCTCAATACTACTGACAATCGTGTGTATTTAATACACCATGGGTACAAAGGTTTCTTTTTATCACTACACAACCTATCATATACATGTGATCACTCAAAAAACTCTACTCAAACATCACGGATCATGTCCTTCAATCGATCATTCAAATTTGCATCAACTTCCTCCCTTTTGAACACACTTGGCATTTCTATTTCACCATGACATATCCATTGTGTATAGTTCTTAGTGAACCCATTAAAAAGTAGATGATCTCTTATTTCTGCAATACTCATTCGCCTCCCATTCAAACATTGCATACATGGACAATAAAACCCCCATTATTATCAAGACCATTTCTTTTAGCAAATTCTAGAAATTGCTCAACTCCATTCTCATATTCGTCTTTTGTCCGTCTAGCGTTTATCCAACTACAATCCATGATTACCTAAAGGAAATTGGAGTCCACAAGTTATCTTTAATTATAAAGAGCTATATTATAATTTCCATATTAAAGGAAAGTCAAGCTCCAAAATCTAATCAATGAAAATAGATCACTTGCATGGTTCCATAATTTCCGTAAAATACGTTAGTGTCCTATGAGTTATGTAAAAATTTCAGCGAAGTCTCCCCTAAATATTGAGCCTCCCAAAATTTTTATAATAGTCAATATTAAAACACCAAATGCAGAAAATACTCAATCAATAATATGGCAATGTAAAGCTACCATCAATCCATTAGTAAAGAAACTTTAAGGGTCAAATTTTCTATTTTTCAATAGTGAGCTTATTTGTAGAATTTGAACTAGGACATCCAAATTTCACTATAACCCAACTATTTCCAATAGTAATATACTAGGCACACCCCCATACAAAATTTGGAAAACAATTCATTAATATTTCATTAAACTTGCAAAGTACCTTATATACACACTAAAATAAAATTGAATGCTCAAATCCACTTGTGTTTGTTTCAAGTGGCAATGGCATCAATATATCACTATCAGCTAGCCAAATAGCCATCCCCTTAATTGACCTCTACATTTATTTTAATAATTATCAATAATTCAATTGCCAAGAGAATAGACCTGCAAGATAAGTCATAAAGCTTTCATTTATTTCTTATGAAATTATTTCAGTCTTAGATTTTTTTAAAATTTTTTTTTACATCTAGTATTTTCTTTAAAAAAATATCACTAACATATATTTTAACTTAAGATAATGTAACCGAAAAAAAATAATTTGTTGCGACAAAAGCTCCAACAAGAAGTGCAAAATAAAATCCATCAAAAAGTTCATTTTTCCAAAAAAAAAAAATTGATCGTCGAGGATAACATGAACAAATTGGCCACAAATTGCATCAGAATTCACTTGTGCATCATCTTAAAACGTATATATATAATCTAACGATATTTTTTATACTATTAATTTTTAAATTTTTCTCTTCATTTAATTATTATTTTTTTTATTTGAAATATTTTTTTAAGAGAAAGTTATATTATAAGTTTTTTAATACTTGAAAAATAAATAATCTGCTCACAAAAGGGGATTCTCTAAATTTAAAAATATGAAGATATTTTTTCTAATTTTATATGATTTTGAAAATCTGAAAAGAAAGGGATTGATTTTGGTTTTTCTTTATCAATTTAAAAATCTAAAGATATTGATTTAAATTGATACATGGATATTGATTAAATGTTATAATATTTTGATTGAAATTTATAAGTTTAGAAAGATTTGCATTAGGAATCCTAACAAATTAATAAATAATTTGTTAGGATTTCCTGCTCTTGGAATTGATATGCATATAAAAAATCAGATAATCTATTGATATTTTTGACCAATCTCATCATTTTCTTTTCCATTAATTTGGTCCGTCCAATCAAATGTTATTAAAACTATGTATATTATGTTCCTAAAAATTGTGTACATTAATATCAATTAATGTATTAATATATAATAAAATTTATAATAAATTATACTATTTATAATTTGTAATTGATGAAAATATGTCTATATTTTTATACTTCATAAAACAAATCACATAAGTAAAATTTAGAGAAAGATAAATTAATATAATAGATGCATTGTTTGGAAAACAAGTTTTTTTCTAAATAAACAAAAAAAGTTTTGATAAATTGTATTATAAAAAATGTTTATCAACACCGAATATAAAAAAATACCTAAGATGGATAATATCCATTGATTTTTTATTTTTATTTTGTTATGTGCTTTAATTTTTACCTAAGCTGCCCTTTCAAGTTTTCAACCTAGCAAGCTTTACTTTTCTTTTTTTTATTCTTTTTTTAGGCATAATATTTCTTAATAGAGTCACCATTGATAGGTTTTACTAATTCTTGTCCATCGATGTCCATCAAAATAAGTGCACCCCCTAAAAAAGCTTGCTTTACCACATAACGACCCTCATATGATGGGGCCCATTTTCCTCGATTGTCCTCTTGATTTGGAAGAATTTTCTTCAAGACTAACTCCCTTGGCTCAAATTCCTCAGGGTAAAGCCTTTTATTAAATGCTCTAGCCATTCTCCATTGATAAAGCTGCCCATGACATATAGCGACCAATCGTTTTTCCTCAATCATATTCAACTATTCATATCGAGTTTTAATCCAATCATCTTCCTTAACAATTGATTCTATCATGACCCAGTGATGGGATTTCCATTTCAATCAGTGTTACTACCTCCATTCCATATACTAGAGAATATGGTGTAGCTCTTGTTAATGTACGAGCCATGGTACGATACCTATTGAGGGCATATGGGAGCATTTCATGCCAATCCTTGTAAGTAATGGTCATCTTAGCAATGATCTTTTTAATATTCTTGTTAACAACCTCCACTGACCCATTCATTTATGGTCGGTATGGTGCAGAGTTATGATGCTTGAATCTTGAATTGCTCACAAAGCTTCCTTACCTCAACACCATTCAAATTAGGAGCGTTATCTGTGATGATCTTTTTTGGCAAACCATATCGACAAATGATGTTTGATCACAAGAAACGAACAAAGGCCTTTGT
This sequence comes from Adenanthera pavonina, assembly GCA_026686845.1. Classification (NCBI taxonomy): domain Eukaryota; kingdom Viridiplantae; phylum Streptophyta; class Magnoliopsida; order Fabales; family Fabaceae; genus Adenanthera; species Adenanthera pavonina. The sequence goes on along the minus strand of JAIVEN010000012.1, from coordinate 17,393,161 downwards.
GTGACACTAGCCAAAGAGATTGCTTCAACCTACTTAGTGAAATAGTCAATAGCTACAAGTAATAGATGACCATTTGTGGCTTTAGGATTAATAGGACCAATTACATCAATTTCCCACATGGAGAAGGGCTATAGGGCCATAAGGTTATGTAAGGGGCACGGTGGAGCATTAATTCGATCAACGTAGATTTGGCATTTGTGATATTTTTTCACATATTCGATGCAATCTTTTTCCATTGTCAGTCAAAAATATCCACACCTTTGCATTTGTCTAGTCATAGTATGGCCATTAGCATGAGTCCCACATATTCCATCATGAATTTCAGCCATTACCTTCTTCGCCTCAGGTGAATCTATATATCTGAGCAATGCTCCGTCATGGGCCCGCTTGTACAAAACCTCTCCACTAAGGAAAAAGTTCATTGCAAGGCGCTGGAGAGTCTTCTTATTATTATCTGTTGCCCCAGCTAGATATTCTCTACACTTGATGTAGGACTTAATATCATGAAACTAGGGTTGCCCATCAAATTCCTGTTCTATATTCAAGCAATGTGCTAGAGTATTTCTAGCTTCAACACGAATTGGCTGAATATGAACCCCGTAATCTAGCTTAACCATGACAGTGAGTGTTCCTAAAGCGTCAGCAAACTGATTTTTGTCATGAGTCATATGAGTGAACTCAATTTTTTAAAACTTGTTAATCAATTCAGTCAAGTACTTCTGGTTGGGGATTAATTTTGGGTCCTTTGTTTGCCACACCCCTATTACTTGATAGATTATAAGCACTGAATCCCTAAAGACTTTGAGATTTTTGACACCCAAGGCTAAGGCAGCTTGCAAACTACTAACACAAGCTTCATATTCTGCTACATTATTTATACATTCAAAATTGAGTTTAATGGCGATGGGGAATTGTTTCCCTTTTGGGGATACTATTACTGCTCCCACCCTACATCCATGTACATTAGCCACTCTATCAAAGTACATTGTCCACTTAGCATCCTCTAATTCATTCTCTACTATTAAGACATCTTTGTCTGGAAATTGAAAGTCCAGTGGCAGACTCTTATTCAATGGATTTCCAGCTAAATGGTCAGCAATGATACTCCCTTTAATTGACTTGTGAGTCATATACTTTACATCATATTCTGAGAGTATTACTTGCACTTCGACACCCTACCTGACACGTAAGAGCTTTCAAAGATATATTTAATGGGATGCAATCGAAAGATCAACCAGGTAACATAATATAACATGTATTATCTTAATTGTCATGTAACTCATACTAATCCACAACATGTCTTTTTAGTGACAGGATAGCGTGATCCATAACCATTGAATTTCTTGCTCAGATAATAAATGACATGCTCCTTTTTGCCAGATTTATCTTGTTGTCCTAACATTGCGCCCATGGAAAATGGCAAGATGGTTAGATAAAGGATTAATGACTGACCCGGTGCAGGAGGTGCCAAAATGGGATGGTTCAACAAGTATTCCTTTATCCTCTCAAATTCTCATTGGTAATCTTTATCCCACTTCCCAGGATTCCCTTTTCTTAATAGTTTAAATATCGGCTCATAGGTGGTGGTCAAATTTGCAATAAACCAAGCTATATAATTTAAATGGCCCAAGAAGCTTCACATGTCTTTCTTTGTCTAGGGTGGAGGAATATCACAAATTGCCTTGACTTTATCTGGATCCACCTCTATTCCCCTATTGCTGACCATGAAGCCTAGTAGCTTACCAGCTTACCAGACATAGCCCCGAACACACACTTATTGGGATTCAATCGAAGCTTGTACTTCTGCAGTCTTTCAAATAATTTCCGAAGAATTACCACGTGAATTTCTTCTTCCACTGAATTTGCTACCATATTATCTACATAAACCTCAAGCTCTTTATCCATCATGTCATGGAATAATGCCACCATAGCCCATTGGTAAGTTGCACCTGTATTTTTTAGACCAAACGGCATCACCTTATAATAAAAGGTTTTCTCCTTATCATCTGAGTTCATAGAGATTTGATTGTATCCTGAATACCCATCCATGAATGAATACCCATAACTCCTTGCCATGTTATCAACTAGCACATCAATGTGTGGTAGAGGAAAATGATCCTTAGGACTAACTTTATTCAAATCCTGATAGTCCACACACATCCTAATGTGTCTATCCTTCTTAGGTACCGGTACTATATTTGCTACCCGTTGCGGTTACTTAACAACATCTAAGAAACTGGCATCTCATTATTTCTTTACTTCTTCTTTGATTTGAAGAGATGTCTTAAGACTCATTCTCCTTAATTTCTGCTTCTTTGGCTTGATGTCAAGAAACAAGGGAAGTTTGTGAGAAGTAATGTTGGGATCAAGCCCTGGCATATCTTGGTATGACTAAGCAAACACATCTAGGTATTCTCGAAATAAATCTATCATCTCTTTCTTCTCAGGATTATTGACTATCTTTAACTCTTTTTTGGCTTCCTCAGTTCCCATGTTGGTCAACTCTATGACTTCTTCATGTGGGATGAAGCCATTTTCGAAGGATTCAATGAGCTTTGCGAGCGTATGGGGTAATTCGGCAAGCACAACACTTTCTTTGGACTTGCAATCAAACGTATCCATAGTAATGCAAGTGCCATCCCATTCTCAAGAGTCTCTGTGTCAGATAAGAGTTTCAAGAATTCTAGTTCCCTGGAAGGCAACAAAATAAAGTGGAAGTAAGCAATGAAGTATAAAGGATTATAGAAATCACTGAGAATTATTTAGATAAGAGATCAACGTAAAAGAATAATATGAAGAATATAATGAAATATATAGACATAGGAGAAAGAGACGGATAAAGAGAATGAAATATTGCATTCATAAAATCACTGCATTTAATCCTCAAATGTAAAAGGTTCCAAAAGCCATAAGTGCAAATTTTCGAAAGACAAGACATAATAAAAACTCTAAAATATTACTCTAATGATATAACATCAGGCATTATCTCAGATTTCCAGTTTTCTAGTGCTTTTCCAAGGATATAAAGCTAAATCCAATATCATTTTCCATAACTTTCCTCTTTATCTTCTTTCATGGCAATAGAGTCATTCATGTTGATTATCTCAAGAAGCCTGTAGGAGTATGTCTCTAATATGAGGAACTTTTGATTTTCCTTGTGATTTCCCTTTGCTTAGCCTCATCTGTTCAGCTAAAAGAGTCTCTAATGGGGGATCATATCCCAACCCTTGACGTCCTAAATTTTTGGAGAGTTTGATTGGCTCCTTTACCCCTTGTAGTTTAACTCCAAGCCCTTTTTCCTTCCTGTACCTACTATGCTTCATTATCTTGGCCACTACTTGTTGCACATCTTTACTTGGCTTGTCATTTTCCATAATCTCAAAGATGTGATAGAAATTACCACTTGTCCGCTCTATGTTTTCAATATAAGGTATGCACTTAGCTTGCTAATCATGAGTTCCTATTCCCCATTAATGGTAATAAGTTGGCCGTCCTTGACAAATTTGATCCTTTAATGTAGAATGGATGGTACAACCCTAGCATCATGAATTCAAGGTTGTACCAAGAGCATAGTGTATGCAACATCAATATTTATGACATGGAATTATACTGAAAAGATGTTTGGCCCTATCTCAATTAGGAGATGGACTTCTCTAAATACTTCCCTTCTTGCCCTATCAAAGGCTCTGGCAATTAAATCACTACATTCTATAGCAAACATGTCCACCAAAATTTCTTGTAAAGTCGCTAGTGGCAAGACATTGAGAGCAGATCCATTATCGATCAAGACTTTTACTATTATATACTTGTGACACTTTAACGTAATATGAAGAGCTTTAGGTCGCCCTGCAAGAGTTTGAGCAATTTCATCTTCATAGAAAGTGATTTGGGCCGCATTCTTTATAAAATTGACCACGTGAACTACTTTTTCCGGAGTTATGTCTAGTTGCACGTATGCACTTTCTAATACCTTTTGGTGTGCTTTACGATGGATTTCAGAGCATATAATGAGGGACATAATGGAAATTCGAGCTGGAGTCTTTATGAGTTGTTCTACAATATCTTATTCACTATGCTTCATGATCTTTAAGAATTCATCAGCATCAACTTTTTTGTCAGTCACCACTTTTGATCCTAAACTTTCCCCTTCTCCCTAGCTATCACCTGCTGCCGTATCATTTTCCTTCGGATAGATGTGACCACTCCTTGTAATCCTATTTATTAGATAATGGTTATTAACTTTTGTAACTTATTCTTCGCTAGCTTCCCCTTGGGCTAAGAGATACTTAGTTCTTAGGCCATAATTCCAAGATACTGCATGATTACTATCATATAGGAATAGTTCCAGCACATGAATAAACGCCATTGGTTCTTTCTCGTGTACCGCTACCTGAGTAGTTGAGTTAACAACCAGAAGGGATCTCTTTGAACTTGATTCATTTCCTGTCTCACCAGTAAATAAAGGGGGAGGTTTTGCTGTTTCAAGAGGGAATGATTGCTCACTGCTTCCTAGAGCTGGAGCTTATGCATTGATTATAAGGAATGAACCTTTTGACCTATTGAGAGGTGGTGGCACACTTTGTTCCTCCACCATGCATATGGGTTTATCCTTCAATGTTCCCCTTTCAACCCTAATGATCCCAAACACCATCATCTTCTGTACAACTCTTTTGAACACCTTACAATCCTTAATATGAAGATCTGCATTCCCTTGGTGACATTCATAGGAGTATAAACCATAATTATCGATTCTACTTGGCTTTTCCCCATCATAAAATATATATCCTGCCTGCTTGAGGTGATTAAATATCTTTCTCATGGTAAATTTGAGTGCATTCATGTCTTTAATCAGCATAAGGTCTTCTTCGATTACATCGACTTGTTTCCCCTTATCATGCTTTGGAAGTGGATTGGAGACAATATTTGGATTCTTGTCTCATTGCACGCTGATATAATTATTATCTAGAAGATCCAACACACTCTTCCAGAATGCTCCACATCGGTTAATTGAATGTCCTTCTAAACCCATGTGATACTCACAAGTTTCATCCAGATTATACCATGAAGGAAAAGATGGTTGCCAAGGTCTTACAAGATGAGGGCCCATGAGCTTCTTCTCCACCAATTCCTTAAAAAGCTTTGATCTACTGACGTTGAAGTTAGGTAAAGGACGATCATCCCTTGGGGGACATATGGCTTTAGGATATTTATTCTGGGGTAAGACACTAGCTTGCTAATTGAGATGTGGTTGTGTAACTGGCTAAGGGTGTTGAAAAGGCTGAACAAATGGAGCTTTGGCTTGGTAGGGAGCATGTTGCATGCGAGCACTGTACACAAAAGGATGTGAATATTGGTGTTGTGAGTTATGTGGAGAGTATTGTTATATAGAGGTTTAAACGAGTGTTGGTAGGGATCTGAGACATGATTCACATCACTATCTTTCTTCTTAATGCCCTATCCTTTCTTATTCTCTGGATATATATTCTCCAATCTTCCATCCCTGATGTTGGTATCAATTCTTTCTCCTATCTCAATGAGGTCAGTGAAGTATTTAGCATAAGTTTCAAGCATAATTCTAAAATAAGGCTCACCCAGTGTATCGATGAAGTAAGAGCATAACTCAGATTCAACTAAAGGTGGTTGGATTTCTGAAGCCATTGCTCGCCATCATTGTGCATACTCTTTGAAAGACTCAGTAGGTCTCTTATTCATTCCTTTCAATTGCTCCCTAGTAGAGGCGGAATTTAAATTGAATTGATATTATTTCATGAAGATATTTGTCAAATATCTCTACTTCCATAGCTTAGAATGGTCTAACTGTTAGCAAGGCTGACTTCCCAAGAGGGGGGTGAATTGGGAAGATTGCAATTTTTCTGCACAAAGTGAAATGGGTGAAGGTAGCACAGTGTAATGGAAGCAATGTATAAAACAGAGCAAGCTGAAAAGTAAAAATAAGGAGAGGAAGACTCAGTAATTTATCCTAGTTCGGTCTATCCACTTGACCTACGTCCAGTCCCCAAGACAACTCTTGAGATTTTTTCACTATACAGCAAGAATTCAACGGGCTTCTTGCTAATGCCACAGTACAACGAGTATGCTCTATTTCTGGAGCTCTCTCAATCTCTCTAAGCACTTCTACAATGTGCTTCCCAATCCCCTTGTGATTTCCTCTCACAAGTAAATCTATCTTCCAGATGAAGAGTAGATTGTTTACAAAGATATAACTCTCTTGAATAGAGTAGATATGAAGGTTAAAGTACAGATATTGAAGTTGAGAGGTTAAAAGCTTATGAGAAGAAGATTTGGCAGAAATTCGGTATATACAAGTTTGATTTGTTACCCATAACTTCAAATGGTGTTATATTTATAGATTTAGGTCTCAAATGTCCGTTAGAGACAAAATCTATCCGTTGGGGAAGTTATCCAACGGTTACACTGAAAAACTATCTGTTTACCAACCGCATTTAATGTTTCTGACATACTAAAATTTGAATTTTGGTTGGTCAACATACGAATTTCGAAAGAATTGAAGGTTAAAGCTTCCAACGTTGAAATACTGAAGTTCGTCTGTTCATGAAGTGAAATTCAAATTTTGAAACTCAGAAAATGTTTTCATGTTGTGACATACGAATTTTCAAGAAGAAAGTTTTTTGGTTAAGTGTGAACAGTGTTTTCAATTTTCTACAGTGCCTTCAAAATTTGAATTTTAGAAGCCCAAAATTCGTCTGTCTGTAGAACATTCAAGGAGGCACAGTAGTTCACTTTCTTCGAAATTCGATGTTTGAAGGAGTGAAGTTCGTCTGTCAGAGAGATTTTTCTCAGACTAACTTCAACATTCGAAGTTACAAAACTCTGTCATTCGTATGTCAACATTTCATTCCAACAGACTCACAACCTTAGCTTCTGAAATTCAAATTTTAATGTTCAAAGTTCGTCTGACAGAAAGCAGTTTTGAAACTTAAATTATTCTTGATCTCAGATGAACTTTAACATTGTTTCAGACGAATTTCTTCCATTTTCATAAGTTGTGTTTTGTCTGAAATTCGAATTTTGAAGACTCAAATTTCGTCTATTTCAATGAAGCTTCTTTCAGACTTATATGAAAATTTGAATGTTGGAAAGCCAAAGTTCGTCTGTCAGATAGTATTTTTGAAACTCAATTTCATCTTGATTTTAGATGAACTTTAACATTATTTCAGACGAATTTCTTTGGCTTTCTCAAACTGCATTTTATTTGAAATTCGAATTTTGAAGATTTGAAGTTCGTCTGTCACTAAACGGCTTCTTTCAGACTTAGATGAAAATTTGAATTTTGGAGAAGAAAATTTGTCTGACAGAAGGATATCTCTTCAGACTTGTTCAGTTTTAGCTCGAAATTCGAATTTCCAAAGGCAAAGTTCAAATTTCCAACATGCCAGTTCAATATAAACTTTTCAAACTTCGTCTGTTGTTGGGTATTTTTCAAATATTTCATAATCTAACATAAAATCAAGGTTTTAAAACATTTTTCCACCAAATCAAAATCTTTTACTCACTCATAACTAAAGCTAAAGATCCTACAGTAGATCTAGCAGCAATTACTTAGAAATCCTTCACTTGAAACACTTTGAGCTCCTTTGATATCTTCAATCCAAGCTCTTGTATGCTAGTTTTGAATCATCAAAACTCTTGATTCAACACTAACTCTATAAACCAATGCAGAGTTGCTTCGGTGAAGCTTTCATGGAAGAAATGAATGAGAAATTTCTCATTTCTAGACCAGATTGACATCCTTGTGCAATATGTCTTCAGGTGATAATGTGGATCTCCGTTGCCATTGTACTTGTTGAAGTCTAGGACTTTAAACTCCTTGGGAATAGCCATGTCAAGTGCCAGACACAACTCATTTAGGTCAAGGAACTTATGTTCAATTACTCCTTGCAAAGCCCGCAACTAATCCCTCATTTATGACACCTCTTCCTCTAGGCTGACCTTACTGGCAGTTTCTCCACCTTGAGAGAACATATTATTAAGGGGTGGATTTGGAGCCATGAATGTTGCGATGTTCTCCTGATTATTGACATCATGGGTGTACACATACCCTTGACCCCACTGTTGGAACCCTTGTCTACCAACACCTAAAGTTGGGTTAGGTGGAGGCCCATTTTGACCATTGCTAGTCCCCTCGGGTGTACTTTCCGTGTTCATACCCCACGGTTGAGTACTATTAGTGTTAACATCCTATCTTTTCTCATTGGCACTCATGCCTTGGAGCATCTTCATTATCTCACCCATTTAGGTTTGTAGGCCATGTAATTGGTTCTTCAGTTCTACCACTTCTTCTTCCAACCTTTGCTCGGTTTTAGAAAGATGAACTTCTAAGGCCATTAATTTTGCTCAAGCACATATTAAGTAGACTCATGTCAGATGAGTAGGGTTAGACGGATTACTTTTATTTGGAGCAATGTTGACCTACTTTAAAGAAAGAAAATAATTTAATTATTTACCTTACTATTATTGAGATACTAGTGAGTTATCATATGAGTTAGGTTAGCATAAGTTAATAATTTAGATGTTTTGATGATTCTAAAACAAATGAGCTTAGAAGATCCAATATCAAAGGAACACAAGTGAAATGAAGAACAAAATTGGAGTCTCCTGTTGATTGAAGAACTGTTTTACATATTTAAGGAAATTATCTATAAAAGAAGGTAGTTGAGCTTTGAATTTCAATTAACCCAATATTAAATGAGATAACTAATTGAATGATTAATTATTAACTCATGATTTCAAAATGATTTTGATGAAAAGAAGTATCTCATGAGGATAAAGCTTCAATCTCAAAGCTTTTCCAAAGTCCATTCTTTCTCTTACCTCAATGAGGTCAGTGAAGTATTCAATTGGTTTTCATTAACATGTTTTAGGTTATGAGGATAAAAATTCAATCTCAAAGCTTTTCCAAAGTCTATTCTTCAATTTCATGAGAAAAGATTGAGGTTATTCGCATAACATAGCTTGAAGACTAAGTTCTTAAGAGTTTATCCTGATAAGGTGCACCTTAGTCGTATAACGAAGTGAACAATGAAGAAAAGTGGTACTGTGCAGCCCGTTATTCGTATAACCTAGGGATGTTATCCGCATAATGTGTGTCATAAAACACTTGGACTCCTTGGGTAAACAGGTTATCTGCATAACCAAGGGAGGTTATCCGCATAACCTATATTTCAGAATACTTAAACTTTCCTTAGGTAAACAGATTATCCGTATAACCTTGGGAGGTTATCCTGATAACCTAAGTTTCACAAAAACTTAATTTGAGAAAAACTTAATGTTATCCTAAAAACTGAGTGCATTTTTAGGAAAATGATTTTGAGTTAAAACTTAGTCATTATGGGTAGCACGTTATCCGCATAACCTAGCTAGGTTATCCGCATAATGGAAGCTCTACGTTGAAAACAAAGGCAAATAGTTAGCTGTTATTCACATAACCTGAGGAGGTTATCCGCATAACCTCTATCAGATATATTTAATGTGGTAGGTGAATGGCTATTTTATTGAGAGTAATGACTAATCTTTGTTTCTAACTGATAGTTCTGCCCCATAACTATAAATAGGACCTCATTTAAGTTGTTAGATAATGAGAAAAACAATATATATGCCAAAACTCTGAGGTTTTGATTATTGATTCATTCAAAGCTTACCTACCCTCTGTTTTACTCATTCATTATATCTTAACTTTCATACCTACTCTTTTGAGAGAGTTTTTATTCTGTAAACATCTACACACTTGTAGAGAGTACTTAGTGTAAGACTACACTAAGGGAGATAGTCTTACTCTTGAGTGAGAAGAGTGACAAAACTGGTTTCAGTCCAAAGTTTGGGCTGGTATTATACTACAGTCATTGCAAGAACCCATTTAAATCTTGTAAAAGATAGTGGAGAAATCCAAGTGATGGCTTGGGGACTGGATGTAGGTCAAGTGGAATAGACCGAATTATGATAAACTACTGAGTCTTCTTCTCTTTACTCTTATTTCTTATACTCTGCTTTCTGTAATCTTTTAGTATCATTACTGTATTTCATCTTTGCAGAAAAATTTCAATCTTCCCAATTCACCCCCTCTTGAGAAGCCAGCTGAACTAACATAAGTTTCATGACATAGTGACCCTTGGATCCATGTCAAAACTTGCTACAATTATTAGTTAGGCCCCTTCATGTCCCTTACAATACATATTGTATTTGGGGAGCCATGAGGTTGACAATCGATTCATAAGAACTCTAATTGCTTTATAAATGATGTCTATAAAAAGGGAACATGAGTGAAATCAAAAACTTTAAATTTATATAGTTTGATACATCATCATGATCATTATTACATCACCAAGTTCGAGCTAGAAACCTTAATTCTTCCATAATTTCCTTACATAACAAAAGGAAGTTTGATATTTCTACAAAAGTGTTAAAAGGATGGGATCTTTGCTCTACCTGATCATAAACATCAGGGAGTCTAAGAATGCTTGTGTTGGAGATTGTGCCCTTGGCCAATCATTGCATTGTTAACATTTTACTTCATTGAGAAAAAGAAGGTGTTTTTTTCCTTTTATTACATTATTATATTGTTTGCATGTTTATTTTTATAATAATATCCTTGGATAAATCATTTTATCATAAATGTCCCTAGTCAATCATCTTTGTGGGAACAATGATGAATTAAGGCTATTATGATTTTGATTGATAATTATGTGATAATTATGTATTAAGATACAAATAAAAAACATAAGCTCCTATTAGGGAATAGGCACTGGATCGACCCATCATAAGATAGCTGCATGAATCAAGCCATAAGTATATCTCATATATAACCGTGTCACTAAACCCTCAGACCTGAGATCACCATGGCTTCTTACCTGGAGAACATTATCCTTTGTCATAGTCAAAAGTCACCTTTAGTCAGGAGATCAAAAATGTTATGATCGGGCATAGTGGAATTTATGTGGAAGAAGATAAATGGTCAAGATAGAATTTGTACCTCTAATTAATGAAGAGATATATGTGGGCCCCTTAATGAGTGAGACTGAGAAATGTATGGGCGTGCTCGAATGAAAGAGTTTCCATTTGTTCTGTCAATTTGCTCAGAGATCGAGAACGTGATGGTCAAGTAAGATGAGAATGACGTTTTTATGCCTTATACTTGACCTATATATCATAAGACAAAATGGATGTAATCGAGTTCTTTGATGGATTACATTGGATCACCGATCTCATATGATTTGGGTCGTCACAATGTCTTGCTAGATGTCATTTGTGACTTGTAGGTCCAATAGTGTTATTAGCCTACTGCTAATATTATATGGGCCTACAGGGTCGCACACAAGAACGGGCCAACTCGAGCTAGAATGTCCAAATTTATTGAATCTAAAATGTGTTTAGAGTCAATGAATTTAACGTTTAATTTAGGGTGATTGAATTATATATATATTTGATATATATTATAAAATTTGAAGTATATATATGTGTTTGAAATATTATATATTTGATATATATTATATTATTTTGAAATATATATATATATTATTTTATTCAAATTAATTTAAATGAATTAGTTTTAAATTTAATTTTATGTGATAGATTTAAATTTAAACTAATGTCATAATCTAAATTTGATTTAGATTTGATTCTAGATTTAAATTAGATAATTAGTTTAGATATCATTCTATTAGATAAATTTAAATCTAAACTAATCTATTTAATTAACATTTGATTTAATTTAAATAATTGATTTAAATTAATCAAATAATAAACCTTATCTATATAATTATATAGATTAGGGTTATTAAACATAGAATTAAGAGAAAGTATCCACTCACCTTAGAGATTGAGTGACTACACACTCACACAGAGAAAGTGTACGAACTAACATAGGACGTACACATGTTCACAGATAGAGGTACTAGCACACCGTTCGAGTTGGACTCACTATTTGTGTGGATACCGATAGAGGGAGCTGATCAGATGCGTCGGTTCCTGGGATCCGAAGGTAGGAAAAGAATACCAAAGGGACACACTGGAGGTAAAATTATTTTCTACATCTCAATCTAAACAATATTGACAGATCCATAGGAGGAAATTTTCTTGATATTTTTCCACTGTGCGTGTACTGAAATTCTCTATAGCTTGAATTCACCAATGTAATTAATCTTTCAGTGTGATCTCTCCACCTATCCACCGCCATTGCTTTTTCAGAATAAAGTGTTCCCCAATTTTCAGTTACCTCAACACGTTATTGTACTTGCTTAAGCAACCTCTCGATTGTAGCTAATGAATCCCCTGTGATGACTGCTAATTCATTTGTCTTGTCCTCCAATTATTCAGTGACCATTTCCAATTCCTGTGACAACCTTCTTAATGGACGAGGGTCTTGTACTTCTCTCTCAAGTGCATCTTTTTCTTTTACAACTTGCATCAGCTGTGTCTGATTGTTCTTCATTCTATGATTACTCTCTTCAATATGCATGTGAACATCTCTGATGGTTGGCTTAAGCTTTAAATTTTCCTCTTTCAATTTCTTTACTTCTAGATTTATCTCACAATCTCCCCATTTCTTCATTTCCTCTACTGCTTCTTGTAAGGTTGCATATTCATGCTGCAAACGAATCCAGGCCTCTTTTCATCCGCCATCTATTCTCACCAGCTTTTCCAATTCCTCTTTCATCCTTTAAAGTTGTTTGACTAACTCCTTGTTTACTTCTACTTTATTACCACAGAGCAAAGGATCAAGATGTGAAAAAGTTTGGTTGACTCCTTTAATCTTTTCTAATAACCAAATTTGATATTCTTTTGTGGCATATATCTGATGTGCACCCAATTCTAGCTACCCTTTATATTCTACTTTATTCCAAGCACTCATGACACTTTGACTTAACTTTGTTGTGGAATCATCATGTTGGAATTGCATTGTTTGAACTACAGCTTTCGAGGGAACCTTTTATGGGAAAGCATACTATCTCAACAGTACTGTGGAGTTATAGTTTATCACTCCTCGTGGACCCATTAACAGCCTCCGCAACAATAAATTATTTCATCTCCCTACCACCATGCCAATCTCCAATGGACATTTTCTACTCTAAGTTGACTAAAAGCTTCAATCCACTCCTCCCGATCCCATCTGGTTTTTCCTTCTTGGTTTTTGAATGAAGCCAAAGGAGGAAGAGAATTATCCTTCTCACCTTGGAGTTTCTTCCCATACAGATGATTCATAATCCACACATTCAACAGTTGGAGACAACATCTTATTCTCCCTCCCTTCTTGGCATGACAAAAGCTCAAGGTCATATAGGTTTCTGACAATATTACAGGTATTAGATTTACCTAATGATGTTCCACCATATGAAACACACTAATAGCATGCTTGTCAATCACCCTTTTTGCAAATGGGAATACAATAATCCCATAGATTATCATTGCAAGCACCCTATTGAAGACTATCCATTTCTTTTGTTCAGCTAATTCTTTAAAATGATTTTCCATAAACTCCCTTGAGACTCCATCTACACTTTTGGTAAAGACTAAATGCACTTTATCAATACTAATCTCCAGAAGCTTCATTATTGTAGTGTTTGATGCTGTATGTTGGGGTATCTATAGGCACGATCCCTTTTCTTTAATGGTAAAATTAAGAGTTCACCATACTCTTCTATGGTCAGCGCAACCTAGAAATGAAGAAATGTGAAACATCTTAAAATGTCATCCCAATATTGTCCCAGTATAGAAAGCGCCTGCGTCAGAATAAGTACAATGAGTAACTCTAGTATGTCACCATATCTTTTTCTGAAGTCTGACAAAAGATTACCCTTAACACATCTAGAAAATACTTTCAAACTATCAATTGGCTCCATAACTGCTTCTAACTTAAACCCTTTTCCACCATACACTAACCCTGTTGGCCTTAAATCCATGATCCCTTTGTGTCTTTAACTTATGCTAACCTTATCCAATAATTCATTGGTTTCCTGAGTGAAAAGAGAAACAGAAAGGAGAGATAAAAAGAACCATGAATTCAATTGGTTAAAATATTACTAGGTCCTATTTTAATAGTTATGAAAGCTTCTCTCTTTGAACATCCTCATTGCATCTCAAGGAGATAGAAACTAGTCCTTATATCATGATGGACAAGGTCCCTCCATGAATAAGGTATAAAAATATTCGTGGACCTATTAATATGATAACCACTTAACTAATGTAATTTAAATTATATGAAGAGAAGATGCATAAGAAAGGATATGCTCCCCACTGTCCTATATTAGGTACATCCTAGGGTAAGATTCTTGGCTTTACCTGGTTGGGTTAACATCTAAGCTTCATCTATTATTGTGTGCAAGTTTTGGGATAATTCTATTTTCCGAAGAGGTTCCCAAGTTGTACCCATCATCAAGACAGAAACCCTATCCAATAAACTTAATCCTTTGAGAGCTTTACTATACTAGCCCTTCACGGACTAAACTTAGCAAATAGGTAACAACTCGAGTGATGTCGTCACAGTGATCTCTGGGACTTTAATAGCCTCTCCAAGAAACCGTTACAAACTTCCACTATCCTGGGGAACTCTTAGACTTGGGTGTAAGACCTATTATGTGTGTGGGATTAGATGTGTAAGTGCTCAATGTGTAAGGAGAGCATACACACCTCATGACCTAAACACTACCCAAATTCCCTACCTGTAGATAAAGCAATACATAAATAGATAACAGTCATCTACCCTAAGATTCCTTCTACATGTTATCTATCTTAGCACATGTTATTCAATCAACAAGTAAAGCATATGAATGAACAAAAATATGAATCATGTTGTCTACCCTAATCATGTGAGGCAAGCAACATTTAAGAAAGTCCACCAAAATAAATAAAAAGCCATAAAACTATGCATAATCAACCCAAATAGGCTTGACTCTCAAAAGCTTCCGCAATGGAGTCTCTAAACTATTGCACCTAAAAATGCGATGTGGATAGTGTGAAAATGAGGAAAAAGAAAAAATCAATATCCGCGACGAGAGCCGATTTAGGAGGAGTCGCCACCAAAATTTTAAGAAAAATTGTGGAAAACCAAATGAAAGGGAACAGATGGTCTACGAATCATACTAAGGTTCGAGAGTATGATTGTGAGTGGGGAAGGTGTTAGGTACCCCTATAACACTTGTTCCTAAGAATGGTTGCCTTAAGTTAATTATGCAATTTTTATGACTTTTTAAAAAATTATTTTGGTTGCCCTTTAATCATTCACATGTAAAAATAAATATAATAATAAGAGAAAATGAAAAAATAAAAATAAAAAAATATGAGAAATTAGGAATAATGAAATAACAGAAAAATATTATTTATTTACGAGCAGACTTGACCCAGAATCAGAGTATAGGGTCTACGTATCCTACGATAAGAATTAAAGTCCATGTAGTTCGGAATATAAATGGTTGTTACCTAGTTGATATTTTTTATTAAATTTTTTTAAGAGAGAAAGTTCAAAGAAAATAATTTATCTTTTCATGGACGAAACAATTTTCAAAATTGGTTGGTGTGTATTAATTTGTAAAAAATAATTTAATTTCTTTTACTTACTCTTATCATTTTCTTAAATCAATTAAAAAAAAAGAGAGAATGCATGTTTTACTCTAAGAGGTGATTAAAATACATGTTGTCAAAAAAATAAGTTATACTTTTTAAGCCCTCTTCAGATGGAGGTTGAGAGCGCTCTAGGAGAGAAAGGCGAAGTGCCGCCACTTTTGAGGATGAGCTTCAATCGACCAAGAAAGTTTGAATACGAGCTGAAGAGATAAAGGGGAGTACAATGGTTATTGATTCGGGGGCTACAGCTAATGAGAAGGCAGGCGATGAGGGTGTTTCTTTTCGAGACATATTGTTAAACAAAGCATAGGTGAAGGTGGGAGAGATGGAATCTGAGTTGAAAATATGTGAGGAAGATTATAAGATTGGGAGAGAGGGGATCATCCTTACCAATGACTTCTCCGACCGAGTTTACCAATGGTTTGCAAAAGAAATGGAGAACGTGCTGGTACTGAAGCTCCTAGGAAAAGTTATAGGGTATGGTGATATACTTCTGAACCTTAAACAGATTTGTCATCTAAAAGGCTCTTTTAATCTTGTGGACATGGAAGGATTGGCTGTTGGATCTTTTAGGCGTCCTTTCTTTTGTTACTAATCCAATTTAAACAAAAGTACAGCATGAAGCATAAACCGTGTAAAGCTGTGTAATGCGTCATATCAATCTACCAACAACATGTTTATTCATTTAATCGAATCAAGAATGCTAAACCTATGTCCAAAGATCGCAAGGAAGAAAATCTAAGGAGACAAAACCCAAGTTTCAATTAAACTAGTTTCTCTTAAAACATTGATCAGATAGCAGTCAAACATTTCTCATAGGCACCATGCCACTTTCGGATAAAGAGAATCATAAAGACTCACAAAGTGCAACTGAGACAATACAAGACATTCATCCAGGCATCCAAATCAACAACCATCGACACCTTAGCCATTCTAATAACACTTAAAGGGGCCGAAGCCTCTTAAATCAAATCTGTGGCAAAATGCTTGAACTCAACTCCCATAGTATAATAAACAACCAAGGCCTTGAACACATCCCTTTTAATTGATTAAGACTTAAGGAAATATGGCCAAGCATTTGGACACATAGGCTTGATTATGCGGTAAATGTTTAGCAAGCAGACTGAACTAGCATGAACCAAAGCAGATCATTACTCGGCAAGGGAACGAATCAAGATTCAAAGAAAAAGACAGGCATGATCGAAATTCTCAGGAAGCAAGCACCCAGAACCATGGTCTAAGATCAAGTAGTTAATTTAAACAAATTAACTATTAGAATTTGTAAAATCCTGCGAAAAGCAACCTAGAAAATGGCCAAGGACAAATAGAGATAGTAAACCCAAGGAAAACAAGGAAAACAATTGCACCAACTACTAACCCAAATGACCCAATGACTTTAAATTTCTTCCCGGATCGTCTGCTCCTTTGTCTTTTACCCACGGCTTCGCCTCTTTCTTGTATCACCATCGTGACTAAGCTCCTTCCTCTGTTCACCTCTGCTCTTAGTCTCTCGGTGTCTCTCCTCTTCTCTCCTCGGCTCTCGGTCTCTCAGACTCCTTATTTGCTCTCCTTAGCTCTCGGTCTCTCGGACTCCTCCTTTTCTCTTCTTGAAGATGCCCCCATTTTATAGAGCTCTCCGTGATTGGAGAAGAAACCCGAGCATGTGGTCCTCGGTTTCTCTTTCGTGTACGCCACCATCTGCTTTCGCTGCTACTTCCTCTGTTTTCTCTTTTCCAATTCGGTTCCCTGCTACCCCTTCTGTTTCTTTTTTCTTTTCGTGCCTGCTGCTCCTTCTGGTGTGCTCTGCTTCCTCGGTTTTACTTCCCAATCCTCGGCTTCCTCTGCTTTTCGGACTGCTCCTTCTTCCTTTTCCTTTCCTGCACACCTTCCGTTTCCAGTGGCTCTCGTGTTCTTTCTTTTTCTTTTCAGTCTTCGCTTCTTTTTCTGCGGTTGCCTCTCTGCCCTGGCCGCTTTCTTTCCTTCGTATTAGCTGCTCCCTGCTCTGTCAGGCTTTTTATGCTTTTTTCTTTGTCTCTCTGCCTCCATCGCGTTCGCGTACCTGACTCCCTCAGTCTCCCGTATTCCCTTTGTTCCTGCTCTGCACGCTTCTGGCCTCCCTCTGCTTCCTTTTCTTTTCTGCGTGGCTTTCTCTGTTTCTGGCTCCTCGAGAGCCCTAGTGTGCCTGAACCCTAATTAGGGCTCAGGTGATTATGGGCTTGAAATGCTGAGCCCAGCATTTCAAGCCCAATGTCTCCCTCTCCCCCTTTCCTATTTTTTATTTTATTTTTATTTTTATTTTTTTGTTTCGGTTTGTTGTTGGTGTTTTTTTTTTCTTTTTAAGTTTTTTTTATTTTATTTATGTGCCTTTCGTATTTTTGTCACTTTTCCTTTTCTTCTTTTTCAAGATCCCATTAAAGGATTAATTTAAAAGAACTCTAACTATTGTATTGATTATTTATTATTTTGATTATATATATATATATTTTAAAAGCCTGGACGAAATAGGGTGTTCACAGTTGCACCTCTTTACTAGTTTTTTATGTGAGAATAAGGAGAATGTAGTTTTGTGAATTCTCGCATAAGGAACGGGTAAAGATTAGAACATGAATTTTGTCCGTGTAAACACGCAAATACTCACTTGCCCTTGACGCAAAAGGATGCAAAATGACACAAGCTTTCAAACCCGCGAGACTCTCTTTTGGGTGTGAATGATTTAATTCGAAGGTAAATGAATGAACATCCTCACACTAGACATGCAATGTACACGTGGACTAGGATATGACTAAATAAAGATTAGAATATGACTCTAACAGATGGACAAATGATTGGTCAACTTTGGCTGGGACCAAACTGATGCAACGTGCAATAATGCGACACCTAAGTCGACCAGACCAGGACGAATGTAGTGATGCGGTATGCAATGATGTGACTGTAATTAATGCCAATGCGAAAGCAGAATCCAAACAAAATATCATATTGATGAGCTTCATGATTTTCTCCCTTAGAAGACAAAATGAAGAAGACATGTATTTTGTTTGGGGCAAGATGCACGAACAACCACAACAAATCAGAAAACCCAAAACATTAGAGTTAATGCTTCGTGGGAGTGAGGCGCCCATATTGTAGGGTTTCGATGAGTGCCTGATGCTACAGGGGCTTTGAGAAATGCCAGCCGGGACTGGGCTTTAGGTGCTCATCATGATGCGAGACTAGAAGAATACCTACCCTGACGTAGGATTTAAAGTATACCTGCTCTGACACAAGATTTGAAATGTACCTGCTCTGACGCAGGATCTGAATGGTGCCTACTCTGACATAGGATTTGAAGAAATACTTGCTCTGACGCAGGATTTGAAGAATACCTGCACTGACGCAGGATTTGAAGAATACCTGCACTGACGCAGGATTTAAAGGGTACCTACTCTGACGTAGGATTTGAAAAGTACCTACCTTGACGTAGGATTTGAAAAATGCCTACACTGACATAGGATTTGAAGGGCACCTACTCTGACGTAGGATTTGAAAAAATACCTGCTCTGATGCAGGGCTTAAATGGTACCTACTCTAACGTAGGATTTTAAAAAATACCTGCTCTGACGCAGGATTTGAAGAATACCTGCACTGACGCAGGATTTGAAGAATACCTGCACTGACGCAGGATTTAAAGGGTACCTACTCTGATGTAGGATTTGAAAGGTACCTACTCTAACGTAGGATTTGAAAATTACCTGCTCTGACGCAAGGTTTGAAGGGTACCTACTCTGATGTAGGATTTGAAAAATACCTACACTGACGCAGGATTTAAAGGGTACCTACTTTGACATAGGATTTGAAAGGTACCTACTCTGACGTAGGATTTGAAAAATACCTGCTCTGATGCAGGATTTAATGGGTACCTACTCTGACGTAGGATTTGAAAAAAATTTGCACTGACACAAGCTACGGTTCTACCTCATGGTGGAGGATATTGCAATGCATTTGAAAATTTTTGTATTGAGATTTTTACAAATTTGTTATGCTTGCGACGAAAATGCATGTGAATTGAATTTATTATTATTATTATTATTTTATTTATTATATATATTTTATTATTTTTTTATCTTATGTTTTTGTTTTGTTTCATTATTTCTGCGAAGATTTTTTCTTTTTTCATTTTTTTTCTTTTCTTTTTATATATCTGCTGTTCGTTTGTTATTTCAAAATCTGGCGACCAGATGCCACCACCTATGATGTCGTTGTTGTTAGGGGCTGTAGTCCCTTCTTTGTCCAGGGGCCCGATAATCAATCGTGCCAGTCTCGCAGAAATCATGTTGCTCTTTTCACCATGAGCCTCATCGTCTCCATCTTGAATGAGAGTAAGGATTAATGCGTGTTTAGAGAGGCTATCTTAGTAATTTCATTCTTTAAATTTTGGTTGTGTAAATGTCGTGAATTTGATAACCACTATAAGTAGGAAGTGTTGACAAGAGTATGAAGAATAATGTGGCATTCAGATTAATTGACCGTAAAGACAAATAACAATGACTACGAATGTCAAGAGGGAAGCATTGAGGAATTACAAAAAGCAAACACAATGGGTAATTTCTAGTATATTGATGGTTTCTCATCGCGCGCAGCCCTTGTGTATCCTCCAAGTTGCCAGAGGTATGCATACTATGTGCGCGACTGCGTTCTCGCAGACATGGGCTTTCACCTCTTGTGTTAGATGGAGTTATCCCTGAGACTTCCTCCTTCTAAGCTGTTTTGCCGTTGTGTTTTTGCCTAGGATGCCTTTTTGGTTTATATCTCGGCAGGCCTTTCTTCTCTCTTCTTTTCAAGTATAATATTTCTTGACAGCATCTGCATTAATAGGTTTTGGCAATTCCCGACCTTCCATATCTGCCAATATTAAAGTACCACCGACAAAGGCTTGTTTGACTATGTATGGGCCTTCATAGACTTGAGCCCATTTACCCCTACTAACTTCTTGATTCGGTAGGATTTTCTTAAGCACCAACTCCTCAACTTTAAACTCCCTTGGGTGAAGCTTCTTATCAAATGATCTTGCCACCCTTCTCTGGTATAATTGACCATGACATATTGCTTTGAGCCTTCTTCCTTCAATCATATTCAACTATTTGAATCGATTTTGTGCCCATTCACTTTCTTCTATCTCAGCCTTGGCCATAACCCTTAGGGATGGGATCTCTACTTCGATAGGTGTGACTACTTCCATCCGATAAACCAAGGAATAAGGAGTTGCCCCTATAGAGGTTCGTACTGTAGTACGGTATCCATGTAACACGTAGGGAAGCATTTCATGCCAATCCCTATAGGTCACTGTCATTTTCCCCAGAATCTTTTTGATGTTCTTAATGGCTGCTTCTACTGCCCCATTCATCTGTGGTCAGTATGGCACAGAATTGTGATGTTTGATCTTGAAGCGCTCACACAATTTCTTGACCTCAATCCCATTCAGGTTTGGACCATTATCGGTGATGATTGTCTCTGGTAAACCATAACAGCAAACTATGTTTGTCTTCAAGAAGCGGATAAATGTCTTCTGTGTTATGGCGGGAAAGGAACTTGCCTCTACTCATTTGGTGAAATAGTCAATGGCAACGAGGATGAAGCGATGCCTATTTGAAACTTTTGGATTGATGGGGCCTATTGTATCGATGCCCCACATGGAGAAGGGCCAAGGTGATACCAGAGTATGTAGTGGTACCGGAGGTGCATTAATTCTATTTGAGTAAACTTGGCATTTATGGCACTTCTGTACATACTTGATGCAATCTGTTTCCATCGTCATCCAGAAATAACCACACCTTTGGATCTGCTTAGTCATGGTGTACCCATTCGCATGTGTGCCGCATATTCCTTCATGAACTTCTATCATGATCTTCT
Organism: Adenanthera pavonina; assembly: GCA_026686845.1. Lineage (NCBI taxonomy): Eukaryota > Viridiplantae > Streptophyta > Magnoliopsida > Fabales > Fabaceae > Adenanthera > Adenanthera pavonina. The sequence goes on along the minus strand of JAIVEN010000012.1, from coordinate 17,371,681 downwards.
GTACTTCGCTTGAATCAACACAATGGAGGAGGACGCCGTCATACCCTCTCTTGTATAAAACATTGGCACTGATGAAGAAGTTCATGGCTAAATGCCAGAGTGTTTTCTTATCATTTTCTGTTGCCTCCGCCAGGTATGTCTTATCAGTTACATAAGCTTTAATATCATGAAACCGTGGGAGCCAGTCTTGCTCTTCTTCAACATTGAAGCAGTGAGCGGGCAGATTTCTGGCTTTCACCTGAATAGGATTGACGTGGATTCCGTAGTCCAGTTGAATCATTGCCGCCAAAGTAGCAAGTGCATCAGCAAATCTATTCTTGTCTCGAGTCAGGTGGTGAAAATTAACAGCTTTGAATTGCTTGATCATTTCCATTAATAACTCTTGATACGGGACTAATTTTGAGTCCTTGGTCTGCCAATCACCAGTTACCTGGTGAATAATAAGGGCCGAGTCACCATATACCTCCAGATGTTTCACCTCGAGATCAATAGCAGCCTTAAGGCCACTGACACAAGCTTCATACTCTGCTACGTTGTTAGTGAACTGAAACTCAAGCTTAATGGCCACAAGAAATTGCTTCCCTTATGGGGAGACAAGCACAGCTCCTACGCCGTTCCCATGCATGTTTGCTGCCCCGTCAAAGTACATTTACCACCTCTTTTCTTCCCCATTATGTTCTTTTTCATCTTCCTCGACCGAATTTATATCTTCGTCAGGGAAATGGAAATCTAACGGCTGATAGCCTTCCAAGGGATTCTCTGCTAAATGGTCAGCTATGGCACTTCCTTTGACAGCTTTTTGAGTCATATGTTTTATATCATACTCAGATAATACCACTTGCCATTTTGAGACCCTTCCCGCTACATGTAGGCTCTCGAAAATATATTTCAACGGGTCCATCCTGGAAATCAGCCATGTAGTATAGAGGAGCATGTACTGTCTCAATCGCCTGGTTGCCCATACGAGCGCACAACAGGTCTTCTCAATCATAGGGTGACGTGCCTCACAATCATTGAACTTCTTGCTTAAGTAGTAAATTACCTATTCTTTCCTTCTTGACTCATCATGCTGGCCCAAAACAGCCCCTATTGATTCGGAGAGGACAGTCAAGTACAAGATTAATGGGCGACCTGGTGAAGGTGGGACTAAAATGGGTGGTTTCAGCAAATAATCTTTGATTTTATCAAAAGCTTGCTGGCAATTGTTATTACACTTCCCGAGTTGGTTTTTCCTCAATAGCTTAAAGATTGGTTCACACGTAGCTATCATGTTGGCAATAAATCGGGTAATATAGTTCAATCGCCCTAGGAAACTTCTAACCTCCTTTTCCGTTTTTGGGGGAGTCATTTCACGGATAGCCTTGACTTTATCAGGATCAACCTCTATTCCCTTTTGGTTGACAATGAAACCCAACAACTTCCCCGATAATGCTCCGAAGACGCATTTCTTGGGGTTCAGCCTCAACTGGTACTTGCGTTGCCTCTCAAACAATTTACTAAGGATGGCGACGTGACTTTCATCTTGTGCGGATTTGGACACCATATCATCCACGTACAACTTAATTTCCTTGTGTATCATGTCATGGAACAAGGCCACCATGGCCCTCTGATAAGTAGCTCCAGCATTTTTCAAACCAAACGGTATTACACGATAGCAATAAGTTCCCCACTGTGTGATGAAGGTGGTTTTCTCTTTGTAATCCCCAAACATGGGGATCTGATTATACCCTGAATACCCGTCCATAAAGGAGTACCTATAGCTTCGCGCAGTATTGTCTACCAGAATATCGATGTGAGGCAAAGGAAAATCATCTTTCGGGGTAGCGTCATTTAATTTTCGATAATCGACGTACATCCGAATCTTGCCATCTTTCTTGGGCACAGGAACAATGTTGGCTACCCATTGAGGATATTTGGCGACCTCCAAAAATCCTGCCTCTAGTTGTTTCATGACTTCTTTCTTTAACCTGTAGTGATGTCTCTGTAGTCATTCTCCTCAATTTTTGCTTTTTCGGTTCGATGTTTGGGACCAATGGAATTTTGTGAGATGCAATACTGGGATCCAATCCTGGCATGTCTTTGTAAGACCACGCAAATATATCTAAATATTCTCTAAAAAGCTCTATCATTAGTTCGCGTTCTGGATTGTCTACAATTCTGAGTTCTTTCTTATCCTTTTCAGTTCCCATATTGATAGTCTCTATTGTCTCTTCTTGCGGGGAGATTCCATCCTTTTCCACTTCGAGTAGTTTAGCAAATGCCTGGATATCCTCTTCATCATCGGGCTCAGAATTATGCATATAAGTGGCAACAAGTGAATCGGCTGTCGAGGGCCTTGCATTTTCCATGTCGGTCACGGATTCAACGGAGGCCAAATCCCTGGCAAGAATGAATGTCGAGTAAAAAGAGACAAATAATGCAAGATGGATAAAAACAAAATGAATTGACAAGAAGAGACTCCTTTGTGTGGAAGTATTTTATTTACGCTTCGAATGACATTACGATAAAACAAGTTAGAAGCAAGCAATCGGATTACGAAACTAACATGACACCTAAACACACATTTAAAAGAAGGAATTAATCAAGACAGTTACTCTAAAGCCACGACATCGTTTGCATCCTCATACTCCCAATTAGATAGTGGTACGTCTGAAGTATTAGATATGATCCAGGCACTGATGTTAGGGCCTTCGTCCTTACAAGGTGCGACCATTTAGATAGCTGGTTGATTGATAACTTCAGCTGGCTTAGGGAATGTTTCATGAAGGTAGGGGATTTCTCGCTTTTCAACCCTTTTCTTGTCAAGTGAAGGTTCTTCTTCGGAGCTTTCTTTAATATGACCATATCCCAGCCCCGGACGCTTGGGGTTACTTGGTAAACATAAGGGTTGATAAATCCCCTGCAGGTGTGTGCCTAGCCCTTTACCCTGTTCAAACCCACTCCTTTCCATGATCCTGGTGATAACGGAGTTGATGTCTACATTACTACTCTGAGCAGTCTCAATCTCCAGGCCTTGGAAAATTGGGCCGTCCTCCTGTTCAGCCACTTCAATGTATGGGAGGGAGCTAGGCTTGCTTACCAATATCTCCTCCTCCCCTTTGATCACAACTATCTTTCTTTACCAAATGAATTTGACTTTCCGACGGAGAGTAGATGGCACCGCACCTGCTGAATGGATCCATGGTCTCCCGAGCAGCATAGTGTAGGTGGAATTTATGTCCATGAGTAGGAAATCTACCATAAACACACAAGGCCCAATTTCCAGGGGTAACTGTAAAGCACCTACTACTTTGGTTCGAGACCTGTCAAAACCCCTAGCGACCATATCACTGCTTTGAACTTCTACCATATCTATATCCAATGATTAAAGTGTTGTTAAAGGAAGAACATTGAGCGCGGAAGCACCGTCAGTCAGCACCCTAGCAACAATATACCCACCACACTTCAAGGTGATATGTAACGCTTTCGCACTGTGAGCGGCATTCGTTACGATTTCCTCTTCCTCAAAGGAAATTGTGGATACCATCTTCGAGATATTCATGACACTTGCTACTTTTTCTGGGGTGATGCTTGGTTGTACATACGCTTCATCGAGTACTTTTTGTAAGGCTCGGCGGTGTGCCTCGGAGCTTAGAATTAGTGCAAGTATGAAAATTCCAGCTAGGGTCTTCTTGAGTTGATCCATGATGTTGTAATCACTTTGCTTCATTACCTTCAAGAATTCCTCATCTCCTGTGACCACTTATGCTAGAGTAGTCCCTTCGGGATTATCATCCTTCGCCTCCTTTTCCTTCCCTTTCTTTTTTGCCTCAGACGGAAGATATACTCTCCTACTTCGCGTAATTCCCCCAGGGCTGGTTATATTTGACACTGCTTGAGGGTTTTTCTCTGTCCCCCTTGAACCACTTTGCGTACATTCAATAATACCGTTATATCTCCAAGGAACCGCCTTGTTATCGTTGTAAGGAAAAGGTGCCGGTATATTTATGGTCAGCATGGGCTGCTTTGGACTTATAGCTGTAAGGGCCACTGAACTTGTCGGGACTGGAAAACTTGGAGGTAGCTCATTGATGACAAAAGACACTGGCCCTGAGTCACTTGGAGGGGTTAGCTCCTTGACAACTAACTCGATAGGCCTCCTTTCCACCATATTAATCTCTTCATTATTTCTGCTTGATGTGATAACCCCTAAGGCTATCATTTTCCTCACTTCTTCCTTAAATTGAGGGCATCGTTCAATGTCATGACTGGCTTTGCATCGGTGATACTTACAATATGTTCCCCCCACATTCCTCCTCTATTGAGCGATTTCCTTCGACGACCTCCAACTCATACCGCGCTTCTTTCAAGTAGGCATATAAAATATCGCATGGAACCTTGACATCCTCAAAGCTCTTGAAAGTATCAGCATCCATATAGATGATGTTTACTTGTCCTTGATGAGCAGGCAATGGATTGGAAGTGATGGTAGAGCTCTCTCCTGTCTTAAGTTGGATGTGATTAGAGTCGATTAAGCTCCACACATTTCATTTAAAAGTGATGCAATCTTCTATTGAGTGCCCGGGTGTCCCCATATGGTATTCACAAGTTACGTTAGGGTTATACCAGGTTGGGTACGGGGGATGCATCGGCCTGGAGGGTCTCGATCCAAGCAATTAGGCCTCATAGAGTTTATGATACAATTCCGCGTACGACATACCAAAGTTGGGCCATAGTCGATTGTCTTGGCGGGGAACATTTTGCTGCCCTCCTCCTTGGGTTCTTTGGCCGTACCCTGGACCTGTTTGGAATGGCCTTTGATGCTCTCCTCCTAGTTAGTAAGAGACAGGTTGTTTTGTGAGCGACGGCTTCATGTTTTGAACATAGTTTTCGCTCCCTTCCATCCTCTTAGTATCCTGAGCTTTTTGAACATTGGCACCTACTTAACGTGTTGGGATTTTCCCCTCTCGCATGTCTGTGTCGATCCTTTCCCTGACTTTCAGTAAATTAGCAAAATCATCAGTATACGTGCCTACCATGTACTGGTAAAAAGGCTCTGGCAGGGTGCGGATAAAGTATGAGCAAACTTCATCAGGTTCCATGATAGGTCTGACTTGTGAAGCCAATACCCTCCATCTTTGAGCATATTCTTTGAAGGTCTCTGTGGACTTCTTACTCATGGCTTTTAACTGTTCTCTAGTAGGGGCGATGTCGAGATTGAATTTGTACTGTTTCATAAAAGCATCTGTAAGATCACTCCATCTTTGGATCCTCGTTCTATCCAACTGCATGTACCATTGCAGCGCAGTGCCTGTTAAACTCTCCGGGAATATATGGATGTAAAACTTTTCATCCTGAGACCAAACCAATATCTTGATGCAATAAGATTTCAAATGGTACACCGGATTACCACTGCCATCATATTTATCAAAATCAGGTACTTTGAACTTCTTGGGTATGACTACCTCGGGGGTCAGGCATAATTTGTTTAATTCCAAGGACCCAAAGGTGTTCAACCCCTGCAGAGTCTTTAGCTGCTCTTTCAGCTCTCCCAACTCATCTTTTAGTCCTTTATCTCTGTTCGTCAGCATTGGGATTTGAAAAGTATACACAGGGTCTTCACCTGGGTATTCTAATTCTTTTGCCATCCCCTTTCCAGAACCTTATTTCTTAAAGACTGACATTTGCGGGTTTCTTGTTTGATGGGCATCCGTCAGTTATCCTTCTTTCTCCACTGCCCTAGGTGAATCAGAGGCCACTTCAATATTAAGCGGTGCGGGATTCGAAGCGCTTGGTGTTTCGTGGGTATTTTTACCCTTCATCAACTCAGTCAACAATTTCAACGTGGCATTCATCTCGGCAATTTGCGTTTCCAACGTGGTTATTCGATCGTTGATCACAGTTGATCCCACTTCAGCTTCCTGATTTCCTTCTATGCTTTTGTTCTCAGATACCCGACTACGTAACCGCGTGTTATAGACCCTTGTTGGTGGGATCTGGTCAGAAGATTTTTTCTTTGGGGGCGCAATGTTGTTTTACCTGCTTTAACAGAATAAATTATTAATTTTAACAAGTTGGTTAGTTGAATTACCTTTTCTTTGCCCTTTTATGTGAAATATCTTGCATTGCACTGGCATAAGGGTTTAGACGTATTTGAGGCCCTTTAATTCCTCCTAAGGACCTATTGTCTTAGGGGAGTTTAAAGTTGACTATTGTATAAGAAGGATCTCGAATCCCATCCTTACTATAGTCGTAAATGACAGATCAGGAGGTAGTTGTGCAAGTAGAGATCAATAATTGCATTAATTTTGAAAAGGTCTTACAGACTTAATGTTCATAGAGCATTACATTATCAGAACTTCGTTAAACATTGAAGCTCACTTATGATGCGTGTGTATAATGCAAAAAATTATGTGATCTTAGGCGGGGTATTCATCAGGTTAGCCATGCCTTCAGCGCGCCTAAACTCCCAAGCAAAGCTCAGAATTGCCTCATTGGCGAGTGTGATCATCCTTTTGCACCTTTCCATCCATTCTTTGGTCTCTTTAGTTCTGTCAAGGTAGAGAGATCTCCACTTATCTGCATCCTCTGTTTGCTTGTTAAGCTTGTCTACTAAATTCTGAATTGCTTCCGCAGTGCTTCCCCGTACCATGGATAATTCATCCGTCCGCTTTTCCAATAACTTGGTGAGTGATTGGACCTCTTGTTGCAAGTCATCAATAGAGTCGTCTTCCATCACCCGCTTTTCAAGTGCATCTTTGGCTTTTGCCAACTTCATCAGTTGGGCCTTACTATTAGCTGATTCTGTCTCCTTGTCTCTTAGACTATTCCTTAACTTCCTATTTTCTTCTTTCAGCCTTTTAACTTTAGCAGTTCCTTCAAGGTCTCTGGCCCGTTTCTCCCCTGCTAATTCATTCTTCAAAGCGGTGTATTCTTCTTGGAGGCGGTTTAACTTCTCTTTGTCCTTGGAATTTTCTTCTTGCAGTTCTTGTATTTCCGTTTCCCTTGCAGCAACACGCTTCCTTATCTCCCCATTGATTATGGATGTATTATTCTTGTGCAGTGGATCTTGGGAAGCATATGCGGGATTGATTCCAGCTATCTTTCCTTTCAGCCATGCCTCATACTCTGAAGTGGGATTGACTTTCCTTTTACCCAACTCAGCCCTTCCCTTGTAGGTTATCTTGTTCCAAGCCTCTTTAACATTTATGCATAGTGCCTTCATTTCCTCGTCCGTGTGATTAACATATATGGTTTGTACTTCATCAACTGAAGGAACCGTCTGGAGATATGCAAGTTGTCTCAGTGCGATAGCTGGGTTATAGTTAATGGCGCCTCTAGGTCCGATCAATGGTACATTTGGAAAATCACCACAGCAGTAAACAATTTCTTCCTCCCACCACCAGTCTACTTTCCATAAGAATGTATCTTTGTTATCGCCCTCAATAAATTACTGTATCCATTCCTTTTGGCTCAAATGGTTGAAGGCCCGAGGAGGGGTAAATGCCGTGAGAGGATTGCTATCAAGATCTTGCTATTTTCGAAAGGGGCGCTCCTTCCCACGCCAGTGGCTTAGCATCCATATATCCAGGATGGCAAGACAACATCTTATTTTGCCCTTCTGCTTCGAGTGGCAGTGGGTCAATGTCCTATACGTCTCTGCTAAAATTGTGGGCACTGGGTTAACTTGGTGGTCTTCTACCTTATGAAACACACTGATAGCTTCCATGTCAATTACCCCCGCTAAGTAGGGGAAATAACGGTCCCATAGATGGCCATCACGAAGACTCTGCAAAAAGTACTCCATTCCTGCTTTTCTGTGAGTTTCTCTAAGTGGTTTTCGACATCATATCTAGAAATACCCTCGCCTGGGCCTAGGTGCACTGTTCGTACTGCTTCCAGAGCAACTCCTAGTAGCCTAGCCATGGTCCTTCGGGCCGATAATCCTTCCGACCCAGTGTACATAGATGAATTTCCCTTAACTGGCATCCTCAGGATCTCATCATACTCTTCCAATGTTGGGGTGATTTGGAAGTTAGGGAATGTGAAGCATTTGAGCGAGGTATCCCAATATTGATAGAGCTCAATTAATGCTTCTGTGTGCACGGGTACCTTCAAAAGATCTAGTATATTATCATACTTCCTTCTGAATTCCCATTCCACACGTCCTCGCATGTGTTTACTTAATTGGACTAACTTATCTAGCGGTTGAATTTCCATAGTGAGTTTGATGCCCTTGCTTTTGTACGCCTTTCCAGTAGGTGCCTGATCTTGACTACCTCTTAACACCATTGCCCTTATACCAATTGCTAATGCTGGATATATCACCTGCCCATTATAAGAAAGAAAAAGGCAACTCATAAGACCTCTTTTTATTGGGTGTCAATTTTCCTGCAGTGACTCGCAGTCTTTGTGGAAATTTAACAAATATTGGCCTGCATACAACCCACAATTCTATGTGACCAATGTTGACGAAGCTATGTGCATTTTTTTGTGATTAATTCCTATTATTAAGCTGTTTATTAACTCATGGCTTAGAGTAAAATTCATGCTATAATGCAGCGATGATGCATGGACTCAATACTAAGCTAGGGTCGGAGACCCCGCAGCCTAAAGTTGGATTTTTTAATGCAGTCACCTTCATTGCCTTGTATCAGCTCGTAATGACATGTGATACTTGCTCTGGTGAAGGTAACAATTTGTCACCATTCTTAAGATAGGTTATAATGTCATGATGCATGAGAAGAAAGGATTGTGCTCTCATATGTCTTATTCAAGGTGAATCCTGGGTTGGGTCTTTTTACCCTAAGTGGTCAGGCATTAACTAATAGATTAGCCACTAATTTTGCTTGCTAGCGTGCATGGTTCCAAGGTGGTTCTATCACTCTCTAAAGGTCCCCAAGTTGCCCCCACCATATGGTCAAGATCTTATTTGACAAGTTTAATTCTCCAAAGGCTCCAAAGCTCCTTGGGAACTAAGCTTGCCGCATAAGACCAACCTAAGCGAAGTCTTCATAGTAACCGTCATGAGTTATGAAACCCATGAGGAAACGATTACCAACTTCCACTAGCCTGGGGTACTCACAGACCCGGGTATAGGGCCCAAAATGTGTGTGAGGAGAGATGTGTCGGTGAACAGTGTGTGAGGAGAGCATACAAACCTGTGGACTTGTACTTATGCTTACCCAACCCCACCTGTCTAAACAAATCATAAATGCAGGAAAGAAATATGGTAGATAAAGTCTTCAAACATCAAATAAATAGGGAGGCATGTGAGAACAATGTGAATCACTTCACCTACCCTATAGCATGTTATTCAAATAAGAGAGAAATAAAAGAAGCATGTGAATAATAAAAAATTAGAATGTGCTATCATGCACGGCAAACGACAATTAAAAAGAAAATCCAAAATAAATATAAAGCCATAATATAAACACAATCAACATATATAGGCTTGACTCTCAAATTTCCCCAGTGGAGTCACCAAGCTGTCGCACCCGGAAAAATGCGACGGAAGGAAAAAAGAGAACAAATCTGGTTTTCGAGTGAAAACCAACTTGTGAGGAGTCGCCACCAAAATTTTAAGAAAAAAAATCTTGGGAAACCGAATTGAAGAGGAAAAGGATGGTCTGCGTAATCAAAGTTGGATTCGGGAGTCGATTGTGTGTGGGGAAGGTGTTAGACCCCCCACAACACCCGTTCCTAGGAACGGTTATCTTATATTGATTGTGTAAATTAACATGGCTTTAAAGATATTTTGATTTTTCCTTTTATTATTCACATGCAAAAATGAGGGTAGAGAAGAATTTAAGAAGATTTGCAAAATTTGGATAATGGAATAAGAAAAATAATTTAACTTAGAAATTAAAGGGGTTTGGAGAAAAAATGAGGAAAAAGAGATTTAAGAAAATAAATTGAAAAAATAAGATAAAGAAAATAAATTAAATTAGGATTGAGGATATTTAAGCAAAATGAGTAAAAAGAATTAAGAAAATAAATTGAGAAACAATTATTAAATTAAGGAAAAAAATACCAAATAAATCAGAAACTATTTGTTTATTTACAAAGGTGGATTTGACCCAGGATCAAAGCCTGAGGCCTATGTACCCTGCGATGGGGATCAAAGTCCATGTAGTTCAGGACTAGAAATGCGTGTCACTTAGTTGATGGTTTTTTTAATTTTTGTAATAAGAGAAAGTTAATGGAAAATAATTTAACTTTTTGCAAATAATTTTCTGAGATTGAGTTGGTGTGTTTTAATTTGCAAAAAGACAATTTAATTCCGCTTACTTATTCTTATTTTATTTTGCTTTGAAAATATTTTTGTTTTTCTTTGATTTTTTGAAAATGCTTTCATTTGATTTTTTTTTTGAAAAAACCCTCACATATATATTTTATTTTATTTTTTTTATTATCATTATATTATTTTTTTATTTTGAAAATTTTGCCTTTTCTCTTTAAGGAAAACAACCGATCTACTTATTGCAAACTCGCAGTTATGCCCAGTAGGTCGGTTCCTTAAGTACCTGCAAAAGTCCTAAACTTTGTGGTATGAAGGTTTTATTTTAAAATGCCATATAATAATCTTATTAGATATTTTAAAATGAGACCTGAAAAAAACTTCTCATTATTTTTATTGTAATTATTATTTTTGAAATGTAGTTATTTTCTTTATAGAGAATTATTTAACCAATGTATCTACATGGATACGCAATCTCACGTGACAACTCAGCAAATCAGAATACCTGCGCGGGTTTCAAAACCCACGTGGTGCAATCATCAAATTGATTCTTTGTTTATTCATTTCATTATTATTATTTTTTTATTATTATTTTTTTTAGAAAGAAAAATGAAAAAGTTGCTACCATTATACATTTCTTCTTAAAACAAGTAATTAAAGGAAATATTTGTATCAAGTATTTGGAAACATCATATTGTTATATTTGATCTCGACACTATTCCAATTGTAAAATTTTTTTAATACCTCCTTATTAAAGAGTAATTTTCCTTCAAGTTTTAGGTAGTTTGAAGTAATTAAAGGAAATATTTCCATGCGTGTTTGCTACCCTATGAAAGTACATTTCCCACCTCTTTTCTTCTCCATTATGTTCTTCTTCGTCTTCCTCAACCGAATTTATGTCTTCACCAGGAAAATGGAAATCTAATGGCTGATAGCCTTCCAAGGGATTCTCTGCTAAATAGTCAGTTATTGCGCTTCCTTTGACTACTTTTTGAGTTGTATGTTTTATATCATACTCAGATAACACCACTTGCCATTTTGAGACCCTTCCAGCTACATGTAGGCTCTCGAAGATATATTTCAATGAGTCTATCCTAGAAATTAACCATGTAGTATAGAGGAGCATGTACTGTCTCAATCTTATGGTTGCCCATACGAGCGCACAATAGGTTTTCTCGATCATGGGGTAATATGCCTCACAATCATTGAAGTTCTTGCTCAAGTAATAAATTGCCTATTCTTTTCTTGTTGACTCATCATGCTGACCCAGACCAGCCCCCATTGATTCAGGAAGGACCATCAAGTACAAGATTAATAGGTGGCTTGGTGAAGGCAGAACTAAAACGAGTGGTTTCAGTAAATAGTCTTTGATTTTATCAAAGGCTTGCTGGCAATTGTTATCCCACTTCTCGGGTTGGTTTTTCCTCAATAGTTTAAAGATTGGTTCACACGTAGCTGTGAGGTTAGTGATAAATTGGGCAATATAGTTTAGTCGCCCTAGGAAACTTCTGACCTCCTTTTCTATTTTCAAGGGAGCCATTTCACGGATAGCCTTGACTTTATCGGGATCAACCTCTATTCCCTTTTGGCTGGCAATAAAGCCCAACAACTTCCCTGATAATGCTCCAAAGATGCACTTCTTGGGGTTCAGCCTCAACTGGTACTTGCGTAGCCTCATAAACAATTTTCTGAGGATGGCAACATGACTTTCATCTTGCGCAAAGTTGGCCACCATATCATCCACGTACACCTCAATTTCCCTATGTATCATGTCATGGAACAAGGCGGCCTTGGCCCTCTGGTAAGTGGCTCTGGTGTTTTTCAAACCAAACAACATTACATGATAGCAATAAGTTCTCCATTGTGTGATGAAAGTGGTTTTCTCTTTGTCATTCCCGTACATGGGGATCTAATTATACCCTGAATACCCTTCCATAAAGGAATACGTATAGCTTCAAGCCGTATTGTCTACCAAGGCACAATGTGGGGCAAAGGAAAATCATCTTTCGGGCTAGTGTCATTTAATTTTCAATAATCCACACACATCCAAATCTTGCCATCCTTCTTGGGCATAGGAACAATGTTTGCTACCTAATGAGGATATTTGGCAACCTCCAAAAATCCTACCTCTAGTTGTTTCATGACTTCTTCTTTAACCTGTAGTGATGTCTCTATAGCCATTCTCCTCAATTTCTGCTTTTTCAGCTCGGTGTTTGGGAATAACGGAACTTTGTGAGATGCGATGCTGAGATCATAACCCGACATGTCTTTGTAAGACTAGACAAACACATTTAAATACTCTTTGAAAAGCTCTATCATCAATTCACGCTCTGGATTGTCTACAATTTTGAGTTCTTTCTTATCCTCTTTAGTCCCCATATTGATAGTCTCTATTGTCTCTTCATGTAAGGAGATTCCTTCACTTTCCAGTTCGAGTAGTTTAGCAAATGCCTGGATATCCTTTTTGTCATCAGGCTCAGAGTTATGCATACTAGTGGCAACAAGCGAATAGTCTGTCAAGGGCCTTGCATTTTCCATGTTGGTCATGGATTTAACGGAGGCCAAATCCCTAACAAGAATGTAAATCGAGCAAAGAGAAACAAATAACATAAGATAAATAAAAGTGAAATAAGAAATGGATTGATAAGAAGAGACTCTTTTGTATGGAGGCGTTTTATTTTCATTTCGAATGACATTACGATAAAAACAAGTTAGAAGCAAACAACAGGATTACGAAACTAACACGATACCTAAACACATATTTAAAAAAAGGAAATAATCAAAACAGTTACTCTAAGGCCACGACATCATCTGTGCCCTTATACTCCCAATTTTGCAGTAGTGCGTCTGAAGCATCTGCTATAATCCAAGCACTGATGTCAGGGCCTTTGTCATTACAAGGTGCGACCATCGAGATAACTGGTTGATTGATAACTTCAGCTGGCTTGGGGAATGTTTCATGAAGGTAGGGGATTTTTCTCTTTTCAACCCTTTTCTTGTCGAGTGAAGGTTCTTCTTTGGAGCTCTCTTCAATAAGACCATATCCCAGCCCCAGACGCTTGGCGTTACTTGGTAAACATAAGGGCTGACGGATACCTTGCAGGTGTGTGCCCAATCCTTTACCCTGTTTAAACCCACTCCTTTGCATGATCTTGGTGATAATGGAGTTGATGTCTACCTTACTACTCTGAGCAATTTCGATTTCCAAGCCTTGGAAAATTGGGTCGTGCTCCTGTTCAGCCACTTCAATGTATGGGAGGAAGCTAGGCTTGCTAACCAATATCTCCTCTTCTCCTTTGATCATGACTATCTTTCCTTCCCAGACGAATTTGACTTTCTGATGAAGAGTAGATGGTACCGCACCTGCCGAATGGATCCATGGTCTCTCGAGCAGCATTGTGTAAGTGGAATTTATGTCCATGAGAAGGAAATCCACCATAAACACACAAGGCCCAATTTCTAGGGGTAACTGTAAAGCGCCCAGTACTTTGGTTCGAGACCCGTCAAACCCCCTAGCGACCATATCATTGCTTTGAACTTCCGCCATATCTATATCCAATGACTTGAGCATCATTAAAGGGAGAACATTGAGCACAGAACCACCATCAATCAGTACCCTGGCAATAACTTATCCGCCACACTTCAAAGTGATATGCAAAGCTTTTACATTATAGGTAGTAGTCGTTACGATTTCTTCTTCTGAAAAAGAAATTATGGGCATCATCCTCAAGATATTCATCATACTTGCTACCTTTTCTGGGGTAATACTTGGTTGTACGTATACTTCATTGAGTACTTTTTCTGTAAGGCTCGGCAGTGTGCCTCAACGCTTAAAATTAGTGCAAGTATTGAAATTCGGGCTGGGGTTTTCTTGAGTTAATCTATGATGTTGTAATCATTCTTCTTCATAATCTTCAAGAATTCCTTATCTCCCGTGATCGCTTTTGCTTGAGCAATCCCCTTAGGATTATCATCCATCGCCTCCTTTTCCTTTTCCTTCTTTTTCGCCTCATACGGAAGATATACTCTCCCACTTCGAGTAACTCCCCCAGGGTTAGTTATATTTGACACCGCTTGAGGGCTTTTCTCTATCACCCTTGAACTACTTTGCGGACGTTCAATGATGCCCTTATATCTCCATGGGAATGCCTTGTTATTGTTGTAAGGAAAAGGTGCCGACATATTAATAGTCAGTGCGGGTTGTTTTTGACTTAAAGCTGCAGGGGCCATTGAGCTTGATGGGGCTGGAGAACTTGGAGGCATCTTATTGATGACAAAAGAAATTGGCCTTGGTCTCTATGAGGTGTTGGCTCCTTGACAAATAACTCAATAGATCTCTTTTCCACCACATTAATTTCTTCTTTAGTTTTGCTTGATGTGATGACCCCTAAGGCTATCATTTTCCTTACCTCCTCCTTAAACTGGGGGCACCGCTCAATGTCATGACCCATTTTGCATCGATGATACTTATAGTATATCCCTTCATATTCATCCTCTATTGAGCAATTTCCTTCGACAACCTCTAACTCATACCCAGCTTCTTTCAAATAGGCATACAAAATACTAAAAGGGACCCTAACATCCGCATAGCTCTTAAAAGTATTAGTTTCCCTATAAATGGCATTTACTTGTCCTCGATGAGTAGGTGACGGATTGGAAGTGATGGTAGAGCTTTCCCAAGTCTTAAGTTGGATGTGGTTAAAGTTGATCAAGCTCCACACATTCCGTTTGAAAGTGACACAATCTTCGATCGATTGCCCGGGAGCTCCCATATGATATTTACATGCTACATTAAGGTTATACCATGTTAGGCATGGGGGATGAATCGACTTAAAGGGCTTCGGTCCAAGCAATTGGACCTCACAGAGTTTATGATACAACTCAGCATTTGTCATACCAAAGTTAGGCCATGGCCGATTACTTTTGTGGGGAACATTTTATAGCCTTCCTTCTTGGGCTCTTTAGCCATACCCTGGACCCGGTTGGGATAGCCTTTGATGACCTCTGCCTAGTTGGTGAGAGATAGGTTGTTTTGTAAACAATGGCTTCATGTCTTGAACATAATTCACATTCCCTTCCTTTCTCTTAACATCCTAAGCTTTCCAAGCATTGGCCCCTACTTGGGGCGTTGGGATTTTCCCTTCTCGCATGTTTGTGTCTATCTTTTCCCCAACTTTCAATAGATTAGCAAAATCATCAGTATATGTACCTACCATGTACTGGTAAAAAGGTTCTAGTAGCGTACGGATGAAGTATGTGCAAATTTCATCAGTTTCCATAATAGGTCTGACCTGCGAAGCCAACGCCCTTTATCTTTGAGCATATTCCTTAAAGGTCTCTGTGGACTTCTTACTCATTACCTTTAGTTATTCCCTGGTAGGGGCTATATCGAGATTGAATTTATATTGTTTCATAAAAGTATCTGTAAGATCACTCCATCTTCGAATCTTCATCCTATCCAACTGCATGTGCCATTACAGTGCAAGGCCTGTTAAGCTTTCAGGGAATATGTGGATATAAAACTTCTCATCTTGAGACCATACGGACATCTTGATACAATAAGACTTCAAGTGGCATACAAGGTTGCCACCGCCATCATATTTATCAAAATCAGCTACTTTGAACCTTTTGGGTATGACTACTTCAGGGGTCAGGCATAATTCATTCAACTCTAAGGACCCAAAGGTGTTTAACCCCTATAAAGTCTTCAATTGCTCTTTCAACTCTCCTAACTCATCTTTCAATTCTTTATCTTTGTTTGTTAGTGTTGGGATTTGAAAAGTGTACATAAGGTCTTCACCTGGATATTCTAATTCTTTTGTTGTCCCCTTTCCAAAAACTTGTTTCTCAAAGATTGACATTTGCGGGTTTCTCATCTGATGGGCATCCATCGGTTGTCCTTTTTTCTCCATTATCCTTGGTGAATCAGAGGCCACTTCAATATTAGGTGGAGCAGGATTTAAAGCGCTTGATGTTTCGTGGGTATTTTTATCCTTCATCAATTCAGTCAACAACTTCAATGTGGCATTCATCTCAACAATATACATTTCCATTGTGGATATTCGATCGTTGATCACAGTTAATCCCACTTCAGCTTCTTGATTTGCTTCCATGCTTTCATTTTCAAATGCACGACTATGCGATCGCGTGTTATAGATCCTTGTTGGTGGGATCTGGTCAGTAGATTTCTTCTTTGGAGGCGTAATGTTGTTTTACCTACTTTATCAGAATAACTTATTAATTTTAACAAGTTCAGTTAGTAAAATTACCTTTTCTTTGTCCCTTTATGTGAAATATGTCGCATTGCACTGGCATAAGAGTTTAGACGTGTTAAAGGCCCTTTAATTCCTCCTGAGGACCTATCATCTTAGGGGAGTCTAAAGTTGACTATTGTATAAGAAAGATCTCGAATCCCATCCTTACTATAGTCGTAGATGATAGATCAGGAGATAGTTACCTGAGCAGATATCAATAATTACATTAATTTTGAAAAAGTCATACATAAATTTAACAGAATTAAAGTTCGTACATCATTGCATTATCAAAACTTTGTTAAATGATGAAGTTCACTTATGATGCGTGCACATAATGCGAAGAATTCTATGATCTCAGGTGGAGTATTTATCGGGTTAACCATGCCCTTAGCGGGCCTAAACTCCCAAGCGAAGTTCGGAATTGCCTTATTGGCCAATGAGATCTTCCTTTTGCACCTTTCCATCCATTCTTTGGTCTCTTCGGTTCTATCATGGTAGAGGGATCTCTACTTTTCAGTATCCTCCGTGGTGCTTCCCTGTACCATGGATAATTCATCCGTCTGTTTTTTCCAATAACTTGGCGAGTGATCAGACCTCTTGTTGCAAGTCAGCAATAGAGCCATTTTGCATCACCCGCTTTTCAAGTGCATCCTTGGCTTTTGCCATCTTCATCAGTTGAGCCTTGTTGTTTATTGATTCTACCTCCTTGTCCCTTAGGCTGTTCCTCAACTTCTTATTTTCTTTTTTCAGCCTTTTAACTTCAGCAATTCTTTCGAGGTCTCTGGCCTGTTTCTCCCCTGCTAATTCATTCTTCAAAGCGATGCATTCTTCTTAGAGGCGGTTTAATTCCTCCTTGTCCTTGGAACTTTCTTCCTGCAGTTCCTGTAATTCCCCCTCCCTTGCAGTGAGACGTTTTCTCATCTCTCCATTGATTATGGATATATTATTCCCACGCAATGGATCTTGGGAAGCATATGCGGGGTTAATTCCAACTATCTTTCCTTTCAGCCATGCCTCATGTTAGCAAGGCTGACTTCCCAAGAGGGGGGTGAATTGGGAAGATTGAATTTTTTCTGCACAAAGTGAAGTAAGTGAAGATATCACAGTATAATGAAAACAATGCGTAAAACAGAGCAAGCTGAAAAGTAAAGATAGGGAGAAGAAAACTCAGTAATTTATCCTGGTTCGGTCTTTCCACTTGACCTACATCCAGTCCTCAAGACACCTCTTGAGATTTATCCACTATACAACAAGAATTTCAATGGGCTTCTTGCTAAGGCCACAGTACATGAGTATGCTCTGTTTCTGAGCTCTCTCAAACTCTCCAAGCACTTTCACTATGTGCTTCCCAATTCCCTTGTGAATACCCCTCACAAGTAAATCTATCTTCCAGATGAAGAGTAGATTGATTACAATAAAATAACTCTCTTGAAAAGAGTAGATATGAAAGTTTCAGTACAAGTATAGAAGTTGAGAGAGTAAAAGCTTTTGAGAAAAGATTTAGTAGAAATTCGGTACACACTTGTTTTATTTGTTACCCACAACTTCAAATGTTATTGTATTTATAGATTTAGGTCTCAAATATCCGTTAGAGACTTTAATCTATCTGTTGGAGAAGTTATCCAACGGTTACTCTGAAAAACTATCCGTTTACCAACCGCATTTAATGTTTCTGACATACTGAAATTCGAATTTTGGCTGGTCAACAGACGAATTTCGAAGGAACCGAAGGTTAAAGCTTCCAACGTTACAACACGAAGTTCGTCTGTTCATTAAGTGAAATTCGAATTTTGAAACTTACAAAACATTTTCACAATGTGACATACGAATTTTCAAGAAGAAAATTTTTCGGTTAAGTGTGAACAGTGTTTTCAATTTGCTACAGTGCCCTCGAAATTCGAATTTTGAAAGGGTGAAATTTGTTTGTCAGAGAGACTCTTTCCAGACTAATTTCATCATTCGAATGTTGATGTTTCACTTAAACAGACTTAAGATTTTTGCTTCTGAAATTCGAATTTCAATGTTCAAAGTTCGTCTGTCAGAGAGCAGTTTTGAAACTTAAATCATTCTTGATCTCAGATGAACTTTAACATAGTATCAGACGTATTTCTTCTATTCTCTCAAATTTTGTTTTGTCTGAAATTCAAATTTTGGAGACTTAAAGTTCGTCTGTTACAAAGAAGCTTCTTTCAGACTTATATGAAAATTCGAATGTTGGCAGTTCAAAATTCGTCTGTCAGAGAGCATTTATCAAACTCAATTCCATTTTGATTTCAGATGCATTTTATCATAGTCTCAGACGAATTTCTTTGGTATTCACAAACTTCATTTTTTCTTGAAATTCGAATTTTGAAAGTGTGAAGTTCGTCTGTTACCAGAAAGGCTTCTTTCAGACTAGATGAAAATTCGAATTTTGAGCAGCCAAAATTCGTCTGACAGAGAGCCATCTCTTCAGACTCATTCAGTTTCAGCTCGAAGTTCGAACTTCCAAAGGCAAAGTTCGAATTTCCAACTTGACAGTTTAGCTTAATCTTTCAACCTTCGTCTGTTTGTGGGTGTTTTTCAAATAGGTAAAGATTTAACACAAAATCAAGGTTTGAAAACATCTTTTTCTCAAATCAAAATCTTTTACCCAATCATAACAAAAACTAAAGATCCTACAAGAGATCTAACAGCAAATACTCATAAAGTCTTCACTTGACACAGCTTTGATCTCCTTTGATATCTTCAATTCAAGCTCTTGAGTGTTGGTTTACAATCATCAAAACTCTTGATTCAATATTCTCCCCCTTTTTGATGATAACAAAACAACTCACAAACTGGATTAGTACTTGGGTTTGCTTTCATAAGCTCCCCCTCAACATATGCATAAGATATCAAAGCAACAGATTAAGTGAAGAGATTCAAAGCCCAAAACATTGCAACCATGAACATACTATGTATCACCAAACTGTTGTAATACAAATTCCAATTAAAGAGTAGTTCTTAAAAAAAAACAAACAACCAATTACAATCAACCAATTAAAACAAGATACAACAAGAAGATTCAGCCTAAGATCTAAAAATATCACTTCTTCTTTGGCTTAGACTTCTTGCTGTAAGTCTTTCCTTTTCCAGATGACTCAGCAGATTTTCCAGCTTGCTTAGTCCCAGTTTGCTTTATCTTCTCCCCCTTTTTGGCATCATCAGGAAGCCCAACAAAGTCCATTGGAGGAGGTATCTGAGTGATAGGAACAGCACGAAGGGGGACAGGAGCAAAAGGAATTTCTGGCTGAACTGGTGCAGGGGGCTCAGCAGGTTCTTCAGCATCATCATCAGAGACCTCAAGCAGCACTTGCATTTCCTGCCTAGAAAGAGCTAGTTGAGCTCTCTGTTCCTCTGAAAGCCCATACACAGCAAGAGAAGAAGAAGCTGGTCTAGCAGGAGGAAACATTTCTTCTAGCCTTCTCCTCTGAGCTATTAGCAGAGCATTGTGAGCAACGGCAAGATAATCAATAACAGGTACAATGCTCCTTTCCTTATTGCTTGCTCCTTCCGGCACAGAAGAGGTTGAAATGGCTGCAACCAGTCTTTCAACTTGCTCTGATTCTTGAATAGATAGAATTGAATCCGGAGCATCTTCTTGCATAGGCTTAAGAGGGCTTGATTCTTGAAGACCTTCTCCTTCTAGTCCATAGTCCAAGGGTGGACCAGGACTTGGTGTTCTCATAGCATCAGCACCATCAATATCCGAATTATGGTCAGAGGAGGCAATCTCAAAAGGACTTGGAGGCACAGGGGATGGAGACAGAGTAGGCTCAGGGACACCAGGCTGAGGTGGAGCTGAAGTGGTAGGAATTGCATTTCTTATCTCTTCATAAGCATCAGCCACCACCTTCATATTCACAGCCAACTGATGGATCTGATCTTGTAGATGAGCAAATTTGGCATTTTGCTCATCTCTGATGCTGAGAATGAGTGTTGACAGACTGTCAAACAACTCAGTGATCTTTGTTGGCTTGGCTCGTGAGGAGGGAGTGGAAGGAGGGTGTGTAGGCCTGGAGGGAGATGGAATTGTCTGGGAAGGCTGAGGTAAGGATCTGTCAGGGGCCTCAGAAGTGCCTTCTTGTTGGAGGGATGCATCAGTAACAAAGAACAAGTCTTCAGTTTTCCCTGCTCCCTTTCCAACCCATCGTCCTTCATCTCTCTCAATGCCCATCCTTTGCAGTTCCTCCTCTTTGAAAGCCTTAGTGAGTTGCCCTTTTCCCTTCTCAATGTGCTGAATCCTAGCATGCTGCAGGATTCTTGAAATAATTGCAGCATAGGGGAGTGTGGAATCCTTCCTTTGATCTCTTGCCTTTATCATTCTTTGGAGGATGATATGACCCATGTTAATCAGCTTCCCCCGAATGACAGCAGTCATCACATGAGCCTCTGCCCTTGTTATCAGATTGAAGCTACCACCCTTGTTGAAAATGATCCTTGACACTATGTAGTGCAGGATTCTGACTTGTACACTTAGGTCTGTGGGCTTCAACAGATTTATTGTTGGCCTGTTCTCCCTTCTCCTGAATAAGGTGTCCAAGATGGTGCTTTCTTTGTAGTTCAGAAAGGGTCCACCTTCTTCATCAGCTGTGCTTGCCTCATCCATATACCCAGAGGCTGTTATGTCAATTTTTAGCCCATCTTGACCTGGGATTTCCAGCACTTCATTGATTGTTTCATCAGCAAGCCAGATGGTCCTTGATCTCAAAGTGACCTCCCATTTCTTTTTCTTGCTGTTATATTGAAGAGAGGCATACCAAGTCTTCACTACCTCATCATCATATTTTTCAGCAATTTCCAACAGATTTTTATATCTTAACAACCATACAGCAGCATCAAAATTATTGGATATCAGAAATTGTTCCATATTTACACAATGAGGCTTGATTACCTTTTTGGTGGAAAACTTGGTAGTGTACTCTTCTTGAATCTCAAGAGTGTTCCACAGTGGTAGTGTAGTCAATTAAAACTCTCCAGATTCAGTACTGGAAGAAGCAGAAGAGGCAGCAGCAGGAATAGACGGTTCTGCACTTTTTGAAGAAGATGGTCCAGTTTTCTGAGATTCTGCTTTGGATGAAGATTTCTGGCGTTTAGAGGGAGTAGCTTTGTTGGGTTCGGCTTTTCTCTTTGATTTTTCTCCTTCTTTGGTAGCGTATTGAGATTTAACATTCCTTTTAGGACGAGCCACAGTTTTTCCTGTTCCAGGAATTTTAACTCTTGCCATTTCTCGGTTGAATGAAGCAGAATGTGGCTGAGAATAGGTTTATAGGATGCAAATGGAAGTTCAAACGGTGAAGAATGACGGTTTTTGGACAGGAGTTAAGAGGATTGAAGAGAGAATCAGAACAGACTCAGGGAGGTTACAAATAGGGTTGCGTCTGTTCTGTGGAAAACCGTCGCATTTAACGTATGTAACCGTCTGACAGACAAATTTTGAGGGGTCAAAATTCGAACTTCGGGCAGTTACAAGTTAAACCGTTCAGCACAGCTTACTGACAGATGAATTTTCATCTTGAAAGTTCGTCTGACAGTGGCTTGAAACAAGCAATACAAGCATATCAGACGAATTTTGTTTTAACAAAATTCGAATGTTGGAAAGAAAAAGACAGCATTACACAAACCATCAATCAACAGACGAATTAAGCATGCAGATCTTTATCTTTCAAGCATTCATTCATCAAGAACATGTTTCAACAGACGAATTTTGAACTTGACAATTCGAATTTTTCAATTTTTGCAAAGATTGTCCAACATTCGTATGTTAAGAAGTAATAATTCGTATAACAGTGATGGACAATCATTACTTTGAAATTTTTGATTTTGGAAATTCAAACTTTCAAGCTTCAACAGACAAATTTTGAGGCATAACCGAGAACTGTTCCAAGGCATAACAGGCCAAAGTTCGTCTGTTGGTCAACCAAAATTCGAATGTTGACCATGTTGACAAGTTCAAAGACACAGATTATCAATGAAATTCTTCTATTATTCAAACAACATACAAATTTCAACTTTAAAGACTCACAGAATGGATCCAGAACTTAGGATAATTATTATTCACTTCATTTTCTGGTTGCTCCAATCTGGAGTGCTCCAATCTTTCAAACTTTTAGCCATTGATTTTCACAAGGAGCACCTGCAACTACACTAAGACAAACTCCGATGCTCAAGTTAGAATTTATTCTAATATTAAAAACTTTAAAGACAGAATTGCACAGAAATAACTTACAATTCACTGGGATTTACCATTCCCAATTCTCTCCTTATTTTGCAGTGTCTGTCTTCTGATAGAGGTTTTGTGAGTATATTAGCAACTTGATCCTCTGTTGGGATGTATTCCAGTCTAACTTCTCCTTTCAGAACGTGATCTCTTATGAAGTGGTGCCTTACTTCAATATGTTTCGTCCTTGAATGCATGACAGGATTCTTGGTGATATTTACAGCACTTTGGTTGTCACACATGATTGGTATCTCTTTCATTTTAACCTTAAGATCTTCAAGCTGCTGTTTCATCCAGATGACTTGGGCACAACAGCTTCCAGCTGCAACATACTCATCTTCTGCAGTGGATAAGGCTACACTGTTTTGCTTTTTGCTTAACCATGAGACCAGGGATCCTCCAAGAAACTGACAAGTTCCACTTGTGCTTTTTCTGTCAGTTTTGGATCCTGCAAAATCAGCATCAGTGTATCCTTTGAGATCTTCTCCATTGCCTTTTGGATACCAAAGACCCATTTGTGATGTTCCAATAAGATATCTAAAAATTCTTTTCACAGCTGTTGCATGGGATTCTTTGGGGCATGATTGGAACCTTGCACACATGCAAACACTGAACATAATGTCAGGTCTGCTGGCAGTTAGGTATAGCAGGGATCCAATCATTCTTCTGTACTGAGTAATGTCAAATATCTTCCCGTTTTCATCCATGTCCAGTTTGGTTGCAGTGGCCATAGGTGTTCCCATTGGTTTGGCATTCTCCAAACCAAACTTCTTTAGCAGTTCCTTTAGATACCTGGATTGACTGAGAAAGATACCATCATTTTGCTGTCTTATTTGCAGTCCAAGGAAGAAGTTGAGTTCACCCATCATAGACATCTCGAATTCTCCCTGCATTAACTCAGAGAATTTCTTGCAAAGAGTTTCATTAGTAGCATCAAAAATAATATCATCAACATAGATTTGAACAATTAGCAAATCTTTATTTTCTTTCTTAGTAAATAAGGTTGTGTCAACTTTGCCTCTGTTAAACCCCTTATCAGTTAGAAAATTGCTCAGTCTCTCATACCATGCTCTAGGGGCCTGTTTTAAACCATAGAGAGCTTTCTTCAGTTTATAAACATGGTTTAGTTTTGTAGGATCCTCAAAACCTGGAGGTTGATCTACATATACTTCTTCCATGATATATCCATTCAGAAAGGCACTTTTTACATCCATTTGATATAATAAAATATTTTTCATGCATGCATATGCCAGCAGTATTCTTATAGCTTCTAGCCTAGCTACTGGTGCAAAGGTTTCTTCAAAATCAATACCTTCTTCCTGATTATACCCTTTAGCAAGCAATCTAGCTTTATTTCTGATTATTGTTCCAGATTCATCAAGTTTATTTCTGAAAACCCATTTGGTACCAATAACAGGATGATTTTTGGGTCTAGGTACTAAATCCCAAACTTGATTTCTTTCAAATTGATTTAATTCATCTTGCATAGCCATAATCCAGTATTCATCAGTTAAGGCTTCTTCAGCACATTTGGGTTCAATTTCAGAAATAAAGGCACAGTTGAGCATTTGATCCCTTAACTGTTTTCTGGTTTTGACTTTCTCTTGAACATTCCCTATTACTTGATCAATAGGGTGATTCCTTTGATATCTCCAAGCTCTAGGGAGTTCTTGAGTTGTTTCTTCATTATTTTCTTCATCAAACTCTTGCTCCTGGATATCTTCCTCTGTGTCAACAGATTCAGATATCTTTGGAGGTTTAGTTTTACTTCTGTCAGAAATTTCCAGTTTTTCAAAATTGAAAGTAAGATCATCCTTATTGTTAACATGTTTTGAAACAGTTTCATTTTCAATGAAGACCACATGCACTGATTCTTCTACTATATTTGATCTTTTATTATAGACCCTATAAGCCTTACTCCTACTAGAATAGCCCAGAAATATACCTTCATCGGATTTGGCATCAAATTTACCTAGATTTTCTTTACCATTGTTGTGAATGAAGCATTTGCACCCAAACACATGGAGGTGTGACAGATTTGGCTTTCTTCCCTTGTACAGCTCATATGGAATCTTCCCAAGGATTAGTCTGATGTAGGCTCTGTTTATGATGTAGCTTGCTGTATTCACTGCATCAGCCCAGAACACTTGAGAGAGTTCCTTCTCATTCAGCATAGCTCTAGCCATCTCTCCAATGGTTCTGTTCTTCCTTTCTACCACTCCATTTTGTTGAGGAGTTCTTGGTGCTGAGAAGTTGTGGTCAATCCCATGCTCATTGCAGAACTCCAGGAAGTATGCATTTTCAAATTCTCCTCCATGGTCTGACCTGATAGACACAATAGAAATACCTTTCTCATTCTGCACTTTCTTAGCTAAGGTTACAAATGCATCAAAGGTATCACTTTTAGAAGAAAGAAATAATGTCCAAGTAAATCTAGAATAGTCATCAACAATTACAAGCACATACATATTACCACCAAGACTTTTTACCCTAGAAGGTCCAATCAAATCCATATGCAGCAGTTCAAGTGGTCTAGTTGTGGTGACTACATTTTTGGATTTAAATGATGATTTAGTTTGTTTTCCTCTTAGGCATACATCACATTCTTTATCCTTTTCAAAAGATATTTTTGGTAGACCAGTTACTAGCTCATTTTTAATTAGTTTAGACAGTTGATTCATGTTCACATGAGCTAATCTTCTATGCCATAGCCAACTATCACTCCTCTGACTGATTAAGCATACAGAATCTAAGGGAGGAAGTTCATCAAGATCAATAGTATAGCAGTTACCATCCCTTTGAGCTTTGAGGATTACTTTGTGATCACTTTTTCTGATGACCAGGCAAAACTTTGAGTCAAACAGCACCCAGTTTCCTTTGTCACAGGTCTGACTCACGCTTAGCAGGTTGTGGTTGAGGCCAATCACAAACAGCACCTCTTCAATGGATGTTTCTGGATTTTTGCCCACAATTCCAATACCAACGATTTTGCCATATTGGTCACCTCCAAAGGTCACCTTTCCTCCTTTCTTGTCTCTCAAGGTGATGAACTTCTCCTTATCACCAGTCATGTGACTTGAGCAGGCACTGTCCATATACCATTTGTTGCTTTTCTTAGCTTTGAGACAGACCTACAAAACAATGTTTACGTTTTCCTTTTAGGTACCCAAATTTGCTTGGGTCCTTTTTGGTCAGTATATCTTTTCCTAGATGCAGATGCAACTTTGGGAACCCATTCAGCTTTCCTGCCAAGTCCATTTTTCTTCAAAACACAAGAACTGGAAATATGTCCCTTTTTGTTACAGAAATGACAGGTGGTGAAAGGACTGCTAGATTGAGATGCAGGAAGAAAACAGTGCAGATAATACTTTTGTCTAGCATGCCTTGGTTGATCATATGTTTCAATGTGATGTAATGCATTAGTTTTCGTTTTAATGTTCTCAGCATGCACAAAATGTCTCATATAAGCATTCTGATTTTTCTTCCTAATCTTTTCCTTGACAGCACATGGATCATAGCCAAGACCAACTCTTCCTTGTGATATTCTTTGGCTCTCCATTAATGCAAACAACATATCTTTGCCTCTAGTGAGCCTAGACATACTTTTAACTAAATAATCATTAGTTTGCTTGAGTTCAATGCATGAAGTGCAATAAACAGATTCAGTAGTAGGCAAGGAGGTAATTTCAGAAACTATGCTTTGGGATTCCAGCTTATTTATCTTTTTCTTTGCCAATTTCAGTTCTTTAGCAACTTTAATGAATTCATCATGAAGCTCATGAAATGCATCTTGTAATTCATAATAGGAAGGTTCAGATTCATATACCTCTTCTTCCTGATCACTGCTGCATGAGGGTAAGACTTCTTCTGAGGCAAGTGCCATTAAACAAATGTTGGCAATCTCATCCTCATCTTCTTCTTCCTCATCTGAGCTGTTGCCCCAGATGGATGAGATATAGGCTTTCTTCTTCTTCCCTTTGTCTGCAGCTTTCTTTTCTTTTTCTTGCTTCTTAATGAATTGGGGACAATCCCACTTAATGTGTCCCTGCTTCTTGCACTCATAGCAAGTCACAGGTTCTTTTGCCTCTTTCTTGTTTTCTCCAGTTACTCCTTTCTTGAAGAATCTCTTGCTCTTCTTCTTGCTGTAGAATCTTCCGAATTTTCTGACCATCATAGCCAGAGTTTCCTCATCCAGCTCATCTCCTTCATCAGATTCTTCTTCCTTTTCAGCAGCTTTGAGGGCAAGGCCTTTCTTCTTTCTGTCCAGCCCAGCTTCCTTGAGTGCTTTGATCTTTCCTTCATACTCCTCAAGGCTGCCGAAGAGAGCTGTGACAGAAGCCATTGATTCTCCTCTGGCTTCTTCTATCGCTGTCACCTTGGGCTGCCACTCTAGAGGTAGAGCTCTGAGTATTTTTCTCACTTTCTCAGACTGTGTGTATTCTTTTCCCAGGCTTTTTAGTTGATTCACAATGAGGGTGAATCTCTTTTGCAGCTCCTTTACAGTTTCCCCTTCACCCATTCTGAAGCTTTCATACTCCCCAATGCACGTGTTCAGCCTGTTCTCCCTGACTCCAGATGTTCCTTCATGTGCAATGTGCAGAGTATCCCACATTCCTTTTGCAGTGGTGCATTGTGAGACTCTGTAGAATTCGTCCTGGTTCAGGGCACTGACTAAACAATGCTTTGCTTTGAAATTCAGTAGGACTCTCCTTCTGTCCTCATCATTCCATTCTGCTTCCAGCTTCTCTTTGTGTCCTCCATCTTCAGTTAGAGCCATTGGAATGAAATCTCCTTTTTCAATCACTGACCAGATGTCAAGATCAATTGATTGAAGGTAGATCTGCATCCTCATCTTCCAGTATCCATAATGCTCTCCACTGAAGCCTGGTGGTCTGTTAGTATTGTTTCCTTCAGGAAGTATACTCTCTCCAAAGCCAGCCATCTTAATTCCCGGACTGTGAGTTCCTTTGAATGGGAATCCGGGCTCTGATACCACTTCTTAGCAAGGCTGACTTCCCAAGAGGGGGGTGAATTGGGAAGATTGAATTTTTTCTGCACAAAGTGAAGTAAGTGAAGATATCACAGTATAATGAAAATAATGCGTAAAACAGAGCAAGCAGAAAAGTAAAGATAGGGAGAAGAAAACTTCGTAATTTATCCTGGTTCGGTCTTTCCACTTGACCTACATCCAGTCCTCAAGACACCTCTTGAGATTTATCCACTATACAACAAGAATTTCAATGGGCTTCTTGCTAAGGCCACAGTACATGAGTATGCTCTGTTTTTGAGCTCTCTCAAACTCTCCAAGCACTTTCACTATGTGCTTCTCAATTCCCTTGTGAATACCCCTCACAAGTAAATCTATCTTCCAGATGAAGAGTAGATTGATTACAATAAAATAACTCTCTTGAAAAGAGTAGATATGAAAGTTTCAGTACAAGTATAGAAGTTGAGAGGGTAAAAGCTTTTGAGAAAAGATTTAGCAGAAATTCGGTACACACTTGTTTTATTTGTTACCCACAACTTCAAATGTTGTTGTATTTATAGATTTAGGTCTCAAATATCCGTTAGAGACTTTAATCTATCCGTTGGAGAAGTTATCCAACGGTTACTCTGAAAAACTATCCGTTTACCAACCGCATTTAATGTTTCTGACATACTGAAATTCGAATTTTGGCTGGTCAACAGAAGAATTTTGAAGGAACCGAAGGTTAAAGCTTCCAACGTTACAACACGAAGTTCGTCTGTTTATTAAGTGAAATTCGAATTTTGAAACTTACAAAACATTTTCACAATGTGACATACGAATTTTCAAGAAGAAAATTTTTCGGTTAAGTGTGAACAGTGTTTTCAATTTGCTACAGTGCCCTCGAAATTCAAATTTTGAAAGGGTGAAATTCGTCTGTCAGAGAGACTCTTTCCAGACTAATTTCATCATTCGAATGTTGATGTTTCACTTAAACAGACTTAAGATTTTTGCTTCTGAAATTCGAATTTCAATGTTCAAAGTTCGTCTGTCAGAGAGCAGTTTTGAAACTTAAATCATTCTTGATCTCAGATGAACTTTAACATAGTATCAGACGTATTTCTTCTATTCTCTCAAATTTTGTTTTGTCTGAAATTCGAATTTTGGAGACTTAAAGTTCGTCTGTTACAAAGAAGCTTCTTTCAGACTTATATGAAAATTCGAATGTTGGCAGTTCAAAATTCGTCTGTCAGAGAGCATTTATCAAACTCAATTTCATTTTGATTTCAGATGCATTTTATCATAGTCTCAGACGAATTTCTTTGGTTTTCACAAACTTCATTTTTTCTTGAAATTCGAATTTTGAAAGTGTGAAGTTCGTCTGTTACCAGAAAGGCTTCTTTCATACTAGATGAAAATTCAAATTTTGAGCAGCCAAAATTCGTCTGACAGAGAGCCATCTCTTCAGACTCATTTAGTTTCAGCTCGAAGTTCGAACTTCCAAAGGCAAAGTTCGAATTTCCAACTTGACAGTTTAGCTTAATCTTTCAACCTTCGTCTGTTTGTGGGTGTTTTTCAAATAGGTAAAGATTTAACACAAAATCAAGGTTTGAAAACATCTTTTTCTCAAATCAAAATCTTTTACCCAATCATAACAAAAACTAAAGATCCTACAAGAGATCTAACAGCAAATACTCATAAAGTCTTCACTTAACACAGCTTTGATCTCCTTTGATATCTTCAATTCAAGCTCTTGAGTGTTGGTTTACAATCATCAAAACTCTTGATTCAACACCTCATACTCTGAAGTGGGATTGACTTGCCTTTTACCCAACTCGGCCCATCTCTTGTATGTTATTTTGTTCTAGGCCGCTGTAGCATTTATGCATAAAACCTTCATTTCCTCCTTCGCGTGATTAACGTATATGGCTTGTACTTCATCAACTGAAGGAATTGTCTGGCGATATGCAAGTTGTCTCAGTACGATAGCTGGGTTATAGTTAATGGCGTCTTTAGGTCCGATCAATGGTACATTTGGAAAATAAACGCAGCAATAAATAATTTCTTCCTCCCACCACCAGTCTACTTTCCATAAGAAAGTATCTCTGTCATCACCATCAATAAATTTCTATACCCAATCACTTTGGCTCAAAAGGTCTAAGGCCCGAGGAGGGGTGAATGTCGTGAGAGGATTGCTGTCAAGATCTTGCTATTTTCAAAAGGGGCACTCTTTCGTACACCAATGGCTTAGCATCCATATATTAAGGATAGCAAGACAACATCTTATTTTGCCTCCCTACTTCGCATGGCAATGGGTCAAGGTCCTGTACGTCTTTGCTAAAATTGCGGGCATTGGATTAACTTGGTGATCTTCGAGTTTCTGAAACATACTGATAGCTTCCATGTCAATCACTCTAGCTGTGTATGGAAAAATGATGGTCCCATAGATGGCCATTGCAAAGACTCTACAAAAAGTACTTTATTCCTGCTTTTCTGCAAGTTTCTCTAAGTGGTTTTTGACATCATATCTAGAAATACCCTCTCCTGGACCTGGATGTATTGTTCGTACTTTTTCTGGGGCAACTCCCAATAGCGAAGATATGGTCTTTCAGGCCGGTAATCCTTCGAACCTGGTGTATATAGATGATTTTCCTTAATTGGCATCCTCAGGATTTCACCATACTCTTCCAATGTTGGGGTGATTTGGAAGTTAGGGAATGTGAAGCACCTGAGTGAGGCATCCTAATATTGACATAGCTCAATTAATGCTTCAGTATGTACAGGTACCACTAAAAGATGTAGTATACTACCGTACTTCCTTCTAAATTCCCATTCCACGCGTCCTCGGATGTGTTTACTTAATTGGACTAACTTATCTAGCGGTTGAATTTCAAGAGTAAATTTGATGCCCTTGTTTCTATACGTCTTTCCAGTGGGTGCCTGCTCTTGGTTACCTCTCAACGCCATTGCCCTTAGGCCAATTGTTAATGCTGGATATATCACCTGACCATTATAAGAAAGAAAAAGGACAACTCATAAGATTGCTTTTTATTAGGTGTTAACTTTCCTCCAGTGACTCGCAATCTCTGGGGAAATTTAACAAATATTGGCCTACAAAAAATCCACAATTCTATGCGACCAATTTTGACAAAGTTGTGTGCATTTTTGGTCTAGGTTATCAATTGAGATTAATTGTTGTTATTAGACCATTTATTAATTCATGGCTTAGAGTAAAATTCATGATATAATGCAGCAATGATACATGGACTCAATGCTAAGCTAGGGTCAGAGACCCACAGCTTGAGATTGGATTTGCAATCACCTTTATCACCTCGCATCAACTCTTAATGATGTTTAATACTTGCTACGGTAAAGGTGACGATTTGTCACCGTTCTTAAGATGGGTTATAATGATGACATGTCATGATGCATGATGAGAAAGGAATATGCTATTTTGTGTCTTATTCAGGGTGAATCCTTGGCTGAGTCTTTTTTACCCTAAAGTGGTCAGGCACTAACTAATCAGGTTAACTGCTAGATTTGCTTGCTAACGTGCATGGTTTCAGTGTGGTTCTATCACTCTAGAAGGTCTCCAAGTTACCCCCACCATATAGTGGAGATCTTATTTAACAAATTCAATCCTACAAAGGCTCAAAAGCTCCTTGGGAACCAAACTTGCCGTATAAGACACAACCTGAGTGAAGTCTTCATGGTAACCATCACGAGTTCCAAAACCCATGAGGAAACCATTACAAACTTCCACTAGCCTAAGGCACACACGGACCTGGGTATAGGGCCCAGAATGTGTGTGAGGAGAGATGTGTCCGTGTACAGTATGTGAGGAGAGCATACAAACCTGTGAGCTTGTACTTATGCATTACCCAACCCCACCTATCCAACAAATCACAATTGCAGGAAAGAAATATAGCAGATAAAGTCATCTACCCTAATGTTCAAACCGCATGTTATCTACCTTAAGACATGTTATTCACACAAAAAATAAATAGAGAGGAATGTGGGAACAATGTAAATCACTTTACCTACCCTATGGTATGTTATTCAAACAAGAGAAAAATAAAAACATGTGAATATACAAAAATTAGAATGTGTAATCATGCACGGCAAACAACAATTAAAAAGGAAAACCAAAATAAATATAAAGCCATATTAAAAACACAATCAACATATATAGGCTTGACTCTCAAATATCCCTAGTGGAGTCGCCAAGCTGTCACACCCAGAAAAATGCAATGAAAGGAAAAAGAGAACAAATTGTGTTTTCGAGCGAAAACCGACTTGTGAGGAGTCACAACCAAAATTTTGAGGGAAAATCTTGGAAAACCGAATTAGGAAGGAAAATGATGGTCTGCATAATCAAAGTTGAATTTAAGAGTCGATTGTGTGTGAGGAAGGTGTTAGGCAACCTACAACACCGGTTCCTAGAAACGGTTACCTTACGTTGATTGTACAAATTAATATGGCTTTAAAAGTATTTTGGTTTTCCTTTTATCATTCACATGCGAGAATAAGGTTAGAAAAAAAAGAAATTAAGAAAATTTGGGAAATCTGAAAAAAAAAATAAAGAAAATAAATTAAATTAAAAATTACGGAGATTTAAGAAAAAATGAGGAAAAGGAATTAGGAAAATAAATTGAAAAATATTTATTTATTTACAAAAGGTGGACTTGACCTAGAATCAGAGCCTATGGCCTACGTAGTTCGGGATCAAAATTCATGTAGTTCGGGATAAAAATGTGTGTCAGTTGATTAATATATTTTTTTTAATAAAAAAATTTTATGATAAGAGAAAGTTAATTAAAAAAATTTAACTTTTTGTAAATAAAATAATTTTCTGAGATAGAGTTGGTACGTTTTAATTTGTAAAAATATAATTTAATTACGTTTACTTACTCTTATTTTATTTTATTTTGAAAATATATATATATATATGTTTTTTTTTTTTACTTTTTGATTTTTTTTAAAAAATGATATATTTTTGTACTTTTGGAAATTTTCTTTTAAAAGAAAATGAAAACCGATCTACCTGTTGCAAACTCACAGTCGTGCCTGATAGATTAATTCCTTAATTAACTATAAAAGTTCTAAACCTCGCGGTACAAAAGTTTTATTGTATTTAAAATGCCATATAATATTTTTGTTAGATATTTTAAAATAAAATTTGAAAAACTTATTATATTATTTTTATTATTATTATTATTATCATTATTTTTTGAAATATAGTTATTTTTGAAAAAGAAAATTATTTAACTGATATATCTACATGGATTTACAATCTCACGCGACAACTCAGTAATCTAGAATATCTGCGTGGGTTCCAAAACTTCACGTGGTGTGGTAATATATGCAAAAAAAAATTTTACATGAAAATAAAAATTTGAGTAACAAAAAAAAGCCATTGGGACCTATTACGTGCATATCTTTATAAGGTACTCGTGCACCTTATGGGCTCACAATTTCATGCCCATACAAAAAAATTAATCAAAATAATTCATATTCCCAACGTCATGCCCATAAGAAAAAACTGATCAAAATATTCATAACAAATTTCCTAACATCAGGCCCATAAGAAAAACAAAACAATGTTCACAACCGAAAAGGTCAAGAGTCCTTTGAAGCTTAATCCTCACACCAAAATCTATTTGCTATGTCAGAAAATTCTGCATACTATACTCAAAAGAAAAGGAACACGGTTTTGTAATTTGGGGCTCCCCAGTTCATGTTATAATCATTATATGAAATCCAATTTTCTACCATAGATCATAACTAAAATTGCATTCTCTATGGCCCAATTCCAAACTCACTACAAAGATTCCCCTGATGACAATTACTAGGAGAACAAGTTCAAGACTAAAACAACTCCATCTTTCAAACAGACTCATTAAGCACGTAAACATTAACCTTCAAATAGAAATTATATATGACAATCACGTTAATAGCGAGCATAGCCACAAATTTTCAATAGCGCATAGATTAAGCAAAATGCATACACGACCGGAGGAAAATCAATCACCTGGGGGAATAAAATGATACTAAACAAACTCTAATAATCGTACCCAAATGTTCTAGGACTTGGAGGCCGAGCTCATTTAATTCCTTTTTATCAACCTCATTTGTCTATTCATTCTTCCTTTTAAAAAACTAACCCCAAAATAAAGCATCAATGGAATGCAATTAGGCCCTTATGACAGTGAAACAAAAAAAGCAAAGTGTGGAAGGGCAATGAATCATGGTTTGGAATGGAAACATAATGCAAAATTGATAGGAAACGATACCAAACAGAGGCCTCTGTTACTTGGTTTTTCTTTTCTTGACTTCCCCTGCGTCCTTGGTTACTATAGCTACAGAGGAGGAATGGGTCAGTGGTTCGAACTCGACTCCCAGGTCTCATACGCCATCGTCCTAATGGCCCTTCCTTCCTCTCTCTCACTGCCCTCTATTTTTGTCTCTAATACTCTCTCAGATTTTCAGCCCCCAAATTTCTAGGGCTTCCTCCTCCCTGATTTCCCTTTCCTTTTGTCCTTTTATAGGCTTCCTACGAGTGAAGGAGTCGAGGCCTCCTTGGCGCTTGACTGCTTTTTGACGCTCCCTAAACCTGCTTTCGTGCACCGCCTATTCGTTTCTCTTACAACTATGCCACCTTCGTCTCTCTCCATTCTGTCATGACAAGTATGGAACAGTGGGGTGCCTTCCTTTTTTTGGCCCTTGTTCTCCCTTTTTGCTTCTCCCACACCTACTCAACTTCCCTCTATTTTCTGTTCTTCACATGCACGGCCTCCCCTGTTTTGTCACATCTGAGCCTCTCTCATTCTCATCCTTGTGCCTATGCTTCCTCTAGTCTTCTCTTTAGTCCCCATCAAGCTTAGACTTCCTCTGCTTTGCTTGTGCTTAGACTGCTTCTGGTTTTTGGTCAGCCTCTGTGCTCAGATCCCATGGCTCCTTCGGTTCTCTTTTCTTCCCCTCTGCTCGCATATCTGAGCCATAATTAGGGCTCAGTGGTGATGGTCTTATGGGCTTGAAATACTGGGCTTCAACATTTCAAGCCCAATATTTTAAGCCCCAAAGCACTTTTCCTTTTTTTTTTTTTGGATTTCAGTTGATTCTTTTTTAATTTTACATTATTTTTGTTATTTTTATTATTTTTTTTATGTTTTTGTTATTTTTCGTTCTTCTTCTTTTTCAAGATCACATTAAAGGATTTATAATTAATTTAATAGAATTTTAATTGACTTAATTTTTTATTATTATTTTTTTTTGGTATAAAGACCGGATAAAATAGGGTGTTCACAAGCGGCCATTTCGTTTTCTAGCCCCTTGGGTATTACATGATGATTTTGAGAGGTTGGTCAAGGAAGCATGGGTTACTGGAAAACCTTGGCTAGAGAATATAGCTAGCTTTACTGAAGAAGTTGGAAAATGGAGTCATAATGTATATGGGCACTTAGGTCGAGACAAAAGGAGATTACTTGGATGATTGGAAGGCATTAACAAAGTCTTGATAGAAGATGGCTCTTTTTTCCTCTCTTGAACAGTTGCAAAGACAACTCTAGGCTAAGCTTTAAAGTATTATTATTCAAGAAGACTTGATGTGGGCTCAAAAAGCCAAGTGTGACTGGTTCATGCTTGGGGAAACACGATATACTTTCATGTGAGAGCCAATTCTCGAAGGAAGCACAATAGAATTGAGGCAATTCAAAATAACCAAAGGGATTGGATCTATGACATGGAAGAAATAAAAAAGGATGCTACTGCTTTCTATGTATCTTTGTTTAAGGAGGAAGGGGATTCGGCCAAAAACCTTAAATGTCATATGCGATTTCCAAATATTGATGAGGTTGGTCTTAGTCATATGAATGCATCTGTGAGGGATAAGGAAATTACATAAGCTATTCTACGTACGGGGCCCTTAAAGTCACCAAGGCCTGATGGGCTCAACACTTATTTCTTTCAAAGCCAGTGGAAATAGTTCGGTCTTTCTGTTATTGATTATGTTAGAATTGTGTTTTCTGACCCTGTACAGGTCCAAGATATCAACCAGACTTATATTGTGTTGATCCCTAAGAAAGAGCATCCTGAGACTATCCGTGATTTTAGGCCCATTAGCTTGTGTAATGTGATCTACAAGACCATTACTAAGGTGCTAGTGAATAGAATAAAATCTATTTTACGTAGCATTATTTCACTTAACTAATGCAGTTTTGTCTTGGGAGATTAAGCTTTGATAACATATTGTGGCACAAGAAGTTGTGCATTCTATGAAAACTACACAGGGCACTAAAGGATTTATGGTAATTAAGATTGATTTGGAAAAGACATATGACTGTTTGAGTTAGTCATTTGTGATCAACTGCTTGAATGAGCTAAAGCTACCTGTGAGGATGGTCAAAGTCATTGAAAGTTACTTAAGCACTCCCTCAATGTAGTTACTCTGGAATGGAAGTAGAGCAAATACATTCCAACCTTCACGTGGCATTAGACAAGGAGATCCCCTCTCACCTTATCTATTTGTTATTTGTATGGAAAAACTTGCCCATTTAATTCAAGCTGAGATGGATAGTGGAAGATGGAAACCCATTAGATTAAACAAATTGGGTCTCCCTATCTCCCATTTATTCTTTGCTGATGATTTGATTATTTTTTGCAGAGGCTAATCTATCCCAAGTTCACGTGATCAAGAATTGTCTAGACACATTCTGCAAGGCTTCGCGTCTGCATGTGAGTACTGCCAAAACTAGAGTTTTCTTCTCTAGAAACATCAACCATAATGTGAGAACTTATTTAAGTGAAAAGCTAGGTTTCACTCGCACAGATAATCTGGGAAAGTATCTTGGGATTCCTCTAGACTATGAGCAAGTCACCAAGAATACTTATCAGAACGTGGTGGACAAGGTTCATGCTAAGTTAAGTAACTAGAAAGCCAATAATCTATCACTGGCAAGAGGACACATTTTGGTTGAGTCAGTGATATCTGCCATCCCAAATTATGCTATGCAAACCTCTATTTTGCCTATGGCGTGTTGTGAGGAAGTTGACAAAAGTGCAAGACAATTTCTATGGGGATCCACATCTAAAAAGAAAAGAGCTCTTCTTATGTCTTGGGACATAGTTTGTAGCGACAAAAGAGTTGGTGGGCTAAGGGTTAAACATGCCAAAATTCAAAATCAAGCCTTCCTCATGAAGCTTGGATGGGCCTTGTTACTAACCGAGACGCTCTGTGGGTCAACGTCATTCGAGGAATATACAGGTGTGATGATGACATCATTCCCAAAATTGACTCTAAACATCCTGGTTCTAGAGTTTGGGGAGGAATTAAAGCTACTTAGGATCATGTAAAACTGGAATTGAAATCCAGCAAGTCTAAGGGAATGCTAAAGTGAAGTAGAGATATGAAAAATCTGGTACTTTCTCTGTTAAATCTGCTTATGTAAGCCTAAAAGTTCAAGATGCTCAACCGAATGCTATCTAGTCTAGTCTCTAGAAGTTAAAAGTTCCATGGCGATGTAAAATGCACATGTGGTCTGTTAGGGATGGAAGATTGATGATAAATGAGATAAAGCATCATTGGGGATTACACAGTAATGGATTTTGTGGTCATTGCCCTGGTATTAAGGAGGATGTTCACCATATTTTGCATGATTGTCTGCATGTGAAAGAAGTTTAGGAGACTCTTGGTGTGCCGAGTTCCATTTCCAACTTTTGGAATGCAGGATTTCATAATTGGATTAATTCGAACCTAAGATCTATAAAGCAGCATAGAGATGGACGATGGTGTGATATCTTTTTTACCTTTTGTTTGATTTTATGGAAGAGACGAAATGAGAGAGCGTTTCTTGGCACCACTGAGAGTGTGGATGCTTATATTGCTGAAGCCTATAGAATCATTCGTTGCTTGCTGATGGCCACTCAAAAGTGTGAGAACACTGAGATGAATAGAAGAGTACAAGTCCAAGTTAGGACTAACGAGGTGGAAACTGATGTTGCTGCTACTATTCACGTTGATGGTGCCTTCTCTGCTGCTTCTAATGCACGTGGATGTGGAGGCATTATTTGGAAGCATTTAGATGAAATTCTTGATGCCTTTTCTCTGAGGCTGAGACAGGGAGATCACCTTAGTGCTGAACTATGGGGCTACCTCATAGGTCTTAAACGTGCTTGGGACTTGGGACTCAAGAATATTAAGCTTTACTATGATTCTGCTAAGGCTATACATATGATAAAGGCAGACCTTGGAGATTTGCATGAGGATCATGACCTGATCTATGAAGTTAAGCTCATGATGCAGAGAGGCTGGACGGTGCGTATTATCTAGGCCGGTCGAGATGAGAATGAAGCAACGGATCTCTTTGTAAAGCTTGTGCTTAGTTAATCTTTGGACTTTTGAGTCTATCCTGGAGGCGAGGCTACTCAGATATTACGCGACTATGGCATCACTTGATTGTTTTTGCTAGCTTTTTGTTTGGTTTTTCTTTGGCTTTCTCTTGTATAAAAAAAAATACATGTTGTCTTGGTTATTTTATTTTTTACTTGGAAAGGAAAAATTTGAAAAATAATTTTATCTTTTATTTTCATACAATCAATTTTAAAATAAAATCAACTAAATCATGTGGTGACTTTATTACCCATAGTCTGTTTATTGGTACCTAAATGTCTACAGTGATACCACTTGAGGCATAAAGGATAAAAGGCTTGGAAAAAAATATTATTTTCATTTTTTATTATAAAAATGGAAATAAATAGGACCAACTGAGCACATTTTTTCAAAAAAAAAAGTAAAATAAAAATAAAAAATAAAATAAAATAAAATAAAAGGAATATTGAAATATGATTATTACATATATTTTCAAAGAGAATCAACCAACATATGTGGTAACTTTATTACTCGTAACTTGCTAATCGATATTTAAATACCCACGGTGTTACCACTTAGAGTAAGAAGGCAAAGAAGACTTTTATTTTAATTATTTATATTAGATTTATTATTCTTAATTAAAAGGAAAATAGCCCGAACCATTGGAACCCAAAATATTTTTAAGGTAAGACTTAGTCAATATAGATACCATGGTAACTCTTCATTCATAGTACAATTGATTAACACTCTATGCACCCACGGAGACTTAGTCTCTTGAGATCAACTCTAAAAAACTTTTTTTTTATGTAAATTATCTTTTCAAGCTTAAAAATTTTCTTCTTTTTTTTTTGGGCATTAAACAAATAACACCTCCAATAAAGCTCTCATGGAGATATAATCAGCAAAAATACAAAAAAAGAGGACGTGAAAAAAAACTTGAAGCATATGGTCACAATAACGTCACACATTTTGAGCTTGACTTTTCAAACATTCTTTCAACCTTTTAACACTTCAAAGTCATGAACGAAGCATGTTAATGTTTTTAACAAAATCCCATTTCCAATTAATAGCATCCAAGTCAAACTAAAGCGTAAAAGTGCTGCCATTGCCATTTATCCAGCATACATATGCAAGCTAGAACTAAAACCCAGCACTTCCAAATCTACATTGAGGGAACAGGGCATAGGATTCATCATAGTGCGTAGTTAAACAGAAAATAAAAGGGGAAAGTAAGAAGTTACAGAAATAAACTCTTGACTCAAAGCTCTCTTCCACATTTTGTCAAATACCCAACACGCGTTATACAACAGGGTCCCTGTTACAACGTCACTAAAGCGTATAATGCAACACACAACATCATTCAAATTTCATCAAGCTCCTTACGCCAATAAGGACAAACATCTCCAGGTTTTTGTTTTGTTTTTGGCTTTAAATAAATAACACCTCCAATAAAGCTCTCATGGAGATATAATCACCAAAAGTACAAAAAAAGGATGAAAAAAAAAACTTGATGCATATGATCACAATAAGGTGACGCATTTTGAGCTTGAGCATATTAATGTTTTTAACAAAATCCCATTTCCGATTAATGGCATCCCAGTCAAACTAAAGCATAAAACTGCGGCCATTGCCATTTATCCAGTATATATTTACAAGCTAGAACAAAAACCCAACACTTCTAAAGCTACATTGAGGGAACAGGGCATAGGATTCATCATCAAACTCCACCATCAATCACTACAAAAAATGAGGTATTTAGAGATGGCCAAAATATATCGCTAAATAATTTAAAATCTGTTTCTAATATGTTAGAGACAACATTTAAGTCATCTCTAAAACTGGTGTCGCTAAATAATTAGAGACAGATTAACTCATCCATCTCTATTTAGAGATGGATTAATTTCATCTCTAAATAAAACAAATTCATCTCTAATCTCAATCAAAATTTGTTACCAAAATTGTTAAAAATAATCAAATAAAATAATAGAGATAGAACATAGTCATCAGTCACCTCACCCAGGCCCTACGCCATGTCATCATGGGGCCCGTGCCACATCACTGCTATGTTATTTGTGGTGCCACATCATATTAATGGTTTCAAATGTATCTCACTCAGGTTCGAAGTCATGACCTTTTGCTCCCAGTACCTTTATAATCACCATTTTACAAGTTGAGCTGAAATATTTCTGCAATCTTTATATGAAATATTGAATATATATTATTTATCTACACACTAATATATAAACATATATATATATATTTATAAGTCAATATATTATTAAAAAAATACGCATATGTTT
Source organism: Adenanthera pavonina (assembly GCA_026686845.1). Taxonomy (NCBI): domain Eukaryota; kingdom Viridiplantae; phylum Streptophyta; class Magnoliopsida; order Fabales; family Fabaceae; genus Adenanthera; species Adenanthera pavonina. The sequence continues at coordinate 17,331,335 of JAIVEN010000012.1, read as the reverse complement.
TATTTTCAATTATTAATATCATAAAATATTTTATTTATATTTATATGAATATTTTTATTATCTTTTTTTAATCTTAAATAATTTTCCTATAAATATATTTATTTTTCTTTGGCAAGAAAAAAATTATTTTCCTAGCTGACTTTTAAATTTAATTTTTATTTGTAAATAAAAATAATTATATATATAATGTTTATGATCCATATGTTTTAATATTTTATTATTTTATTTTATTTTTTGCATAGTCATATCATATAATATATATATATATAATATTTTATATTATTTAATAAATTATATTATATATATGCTTAATATATATTAGAAGTGGGAAGGGACTGGATATAATTGAATTTTATGTCAGTTCGTGATCAAACCCGAAGTCTTGGTTGATTATTATATATCTCCATTTTAAATTTTGAAAGGAACATATCTTTTTATTATTTACACCTCCTAAATTTAATTATGGATTCCTAATAGAGAAGGATTGAAATTTTATTTAATTTTGATTTGATTTATTTTTCAGTATCATTATTACATTTAATTTTAATTTTAAAATGTAGAAGTAAATTCTCAAAAGAAGATTAATTTAGAAAGAATTAATGATTAATAAGTTTATAATAAATTTATTGTTGTCACAATTTTTTGAAATCATTATCATGAAATAGAATTAAAAATTAACTTATTAATTCAAAGTAAAATAAATTAATGAAATTAAGATATTCTACTTAGATATTTTAAACCAAATGATATTATTAAAGATAAACTTTTTTTTAAATCAATTCTACAAACATATCTAATATAAAAAATTTATCAACATATGGATTGCTAATTAAATAAAAAATATTATTTAATATTAATTAATTCTAGATATTTGTTAATTATTAGGACAATTAAATGTGATAAAATTGCTTTAGTTCTCTTTTAGTCTAAAACTCCTTAAAACTTCAATACTTTCTTTAATTTTATTTTACCACTTCTAATCCTAAAGTTCTCTATATATCTCCTCTCTCCTTCATTTCTTATTTCTCATTCTCATCCTATATTCTCAATTTCTCAATCTCATCCCATCAACTACCAAGCATGCTCCTAAAAAAAATAAAAGAAACATTAGGTTTTAGGATTCTGGCGTTTTAACTTAAATGTCACCTTTTGAAATATCTTTTAATATGATTAGAAATATAATTCATTTAACTTAAATTAGCTAACTCACGTGTTTAGTCCATTTGACATAGTATAATATTTAAAAAGTATCCAACATTGGAAAATATCTCTCAAAATTTAAATTAACATATTACAATATTAAAAAATAATACTTTATAAAATTGAAGTAACTTAAAAAAATTATGTATCTAAATCCGTCTCTAAATGTGAATTAGAGACTAATTTAGAAACAGACAAGGTACCCATTGCTGCCTTCATTACAAATGCGTCTCTAAATTCATCTCTAAATAGATATTAGAGATGGATTTAAGGCAAGATATTCATTGTTGCATTCATTAAAAATACGTATCTAAATCCATCTCAAAGAAAAAAAATTTAGAGATGGGTTTAGTAACAAATTTTTATCCATCACAATAAATTAAAAACATCTATCACATAATTCATCCCTAAATGTTAAAGAATTTTTAAGAAATAATAGGATATTTTTAGAGACAGATATAGAGACAAACTTTTTTATTTTAGCGATGAAAAATTAGCTGTTGCTAAGTCTATCTCTATCATATTATTAGATATGAATTTAGAGATGAATTATATTAGAAACGATGTATACCGGTCTCAAACTCTGTCTTTAATATTTTTTCATTATTTTTAATATAAAAGAAAGTTATTTTGTTAAAAAAATTCGTTATCCGTCTCTATTTTTGTCTCTAATACTGACACATTTTAACCCATCTCTAAAATCCGTAGCTAAATGAGCATTTTTTTGTAGTGAGTGTGTAGACAAACAAAAAAATAAAAGGGGAAAGTAAGAAGTTACAGCAATAAACTCTTGACTCAAAACTCTCTTCAACATTTTGTCAAATACCCAACACGCGTTGTACACAACAATGTCCCTATTGCAACATCACTGAAGCATATAATCCAACACACCACATCATTCAAATTTTCATCAAGCTCCTTATGCCAACAAGGACAAACATCTATAGATTTACAAAACATCTATAGATTCTCAAGAAATTTAACTACCTAAAAGTCACATGGGAGTTCAACAGTAAAGAAGTTATCCTGAGCACCAAGATGCGCCTTGTTTCTCCAGCTCACCCGTTCCGTACTTCTTCTCTCTTTGAAAACTCAACCCCCCATACAATGCATCTTCCTCTTTTACTGCAATCATGGTGAAGAAAAGGATTGGAGACAGGCATTACCCATCGAGAGGGCCGCCCTTCGCACTTCACGACACCATCGATGTCAAGATCGAAATATATAGGCGTGGCCAACTACATCTCCATTGCATTTGCTTCCCATTGTCATCGAGCTAGGACTCTTCTCTCTATTTTTTTAGCGTTATTATGAAAGAGGAAAACTAGGGTGTACAGTCTAAACGCTACATGGACTGGCATTTTGATTCTTTCCTTAATCTTTTGTTTTTTTTTTGAAAAAGCACTTAAAAAATTCAAAATGCAAGCAAGGGATATTTTGAGCACAAAAATGCAATCTGAATAGAATTCTTTTTTCTTCATTTGTCTCTTCTTTTTTTTTCCTTAGTAAATCGTAGATGAAAGAGATTGAATTTTCGAAAATGCTAAAATAAAGGGATATGTTTTTCATTTGTGGAAATCCTAAAAGAAAGGAAATTGATCCTAAAAGAAAGAAAAGTGATTGATTTTTTTCTTTTTTTATTATATTTTATTTATTTTCTCTTATTTATTATTTTTGTTAATAAAAACTAAAAGAAAGGAATAGGATTTGGGTGAAAATTCAAAAAGAACAGGTTGGATTTTTCCTTTTTCTTTTTAAGACTAAAAGGTAGGATTTTTATTTTTAAAAATCCTAAAAGAAAGGAAATTAATTTTTTAATTTTTTTTTTCTTTTGGAAAATCCTAAAGAAGAGGGATTGGATTTGGATAAGAATCCTAAAAGAAAGGAATAGGATTTTTCTTCCTTTTTTTTTTAAGACTAAAAGGTAGAATTTTTATTTTTAAGAATCCTAAAAGAAAGGAAATTAATTTTTTTGTTTTTATTTTTTTTAAATCCTAAAGAAAAGGGATTGGATTTGGATAAGAATCCTAAAAGAAAGGAATAAGATTTTTCTTTTTCCTTTTTAAGGCTAAAAGGTAGGATTTTAATTTTTAAGAATCCTAAAATAAAGGAAATTATTTTTTTTTTTGAAAATCCTAAAGAAAAGGGATTGGATTTGGATAAGAATCCTAAAAGAAAGGAATAAGATTTTTCTTTTTCCTTTTTACAGCTAAAAGGTAGGATTTTTATTTTTAAGAATCCTAAAAGAAAGAAAATTAATTTTTTGTTTTTAATGTTCTAAAAAGAGGGATTGGATTTTGGGAATGATTTTTTGAACTTTTCTTTAATTTCAGAAAATTTGTATTCAAATTAAAATTAAAAGAAAAATTTGCATCCTCTTTTTTTTTCCTAATTTTTTGTAAATGTTCAGACAAAATACGGTGTTCATAATAATGCAATCGTGAAAGATGGCTTCTTGAAGATCAGAAAATGCTGAAGTGATGATTTTGTGCACCAATGTAATAAAAGAAATGAAAAATGATATGTTTGTGGACACTCTTTATTTAAATTGACTGTGGTTATCTCTATTTTTTTTTTGTGGACAAATCTCTTATTACATCCAAATAGATATAGGGGTGTGTCCAAATGTTGAGGTGCATACATTAAATTAAATAAACAGATAAATATTTCATAAATTATAACTACGGAAAGCTAATTCTTACCTTGCATGAAAACCGAGATATGAAATATCAATTATATCCTCATAATTGTTACTCAACAGCAACTATTTTATTTTCTTACTAGTTTTTATTTAGAAACACATATAAGATATTTCACATTTAAAACATTACATGTTTGCTCAGGTGACAATAAGGACTGAGTTTCTTGTTGTTGCTTTGGTTTCAGATAGGCAGTGACAATAGTGACTCTTAAGACAGACACCTCCAAACATACAATAGTCATTGCAATCTTCATTTGTTTGGCATCTAGCTTCTTTTGGTACTACCTTTGTACCCACTCTTGCGAATGAAGTTCCTGCAATATTGAAAAAAATCGTTTTATTAGGATAAATTATATATTTGGGTTTTTGCAACAAGCTAAATATATCAATTACAAAATTTCAATTTGTAAGGGAGAAACCATATATAATGTGGAAAGACATCACATGAAGTTATAAAATTAGAAACTTGTAAGGGAAAAAGCAAATCACATAAGTACAGTTACTCTAGTTTTGATTCTATGCACATTGTTGATGATCTGTAAATGATACATCTTATTTGAATTGTCCAAATGAATTTGAACGATTCGTATATATTCTATAATTATATTTTTCATATAGTTTTATTTTAATAAATTATCATGTAAAATTATTATGATTTTCTAACTAATAAACTTCTGAAAACTAACAAGTTCAAATAGGGAGTTATTAATTTGTATGGACGAAATTAATTACAATGGGAAAATTGTAAAAGAACTTAAAATCTGAAAGAAATAAAGAAAAAGAAAATTGATGGGAAAGGAGAAAATAAATGGCTTTAATACTCTCATTCAAGTTTGACTCTATGTACATTGTTAGATATGAGTATGAGATATATCCTAACAAATAACAATGAGATATAGTCGACTTATATTTCATTAATTTTTATTTTTATATATATTTTATTCTTAGAAGAAAGATAATGTTAAATAAATATAATTTGGTACCGACCACTTTTAAAAATAATACGTTAATTAAAAATAGTAGTAAATTTTAGATTATCCAGTTATCATTAAAGCAGTATATATTCCGAAGAAAGTCGTCAGATCTATATATACTCCTCATTCTTTGTTGTAAAAGATTAAAAGAAAACAAAAAAGAAAACCTCAATCTTTGTGTCACACAAATATTACATTATGATAATACCTAAATATTTTAGCAACGTAGATAAAAAGAAAACAAATTTTTTTTTTTGCCCACAGTTTTAAAAGGCTTTCAATACCTCTTACAACGAATATGGGGTTGGGGTTGAGACTAGCTTTAGAAAATTCTAATTCTTAAGAAATACGTTTTTCTTGTCACCTAATGTTAACTCGAGTGGTAAAGATAGACCATGATGGTACGTGTGGTGAACAGAATTTGAACTCTAACTGTATATGTGAAAAAAATGAAAAATAAATAAAAATAATTTAACCGGATATTACACAACTACATTTCCTGTAACCGGAGATGGAGATTGGGGCAAAAAAAGACAGAGAAGTGAAAAAAATATGTTTGTCCACTAAATAGAGAGAGAGATGAGGGAGTACGTACCATTACAGTTTGCGAGAGCAAGAAGAAGAAATACGAAAGCTCAGTTGAAGGAAGGCTTTTCCATGTTTTCTTAGGGTTTCGTTGAGTGAAATACAACAACAACAACATTATATATTGAATTTGTAAGGAACTGTGAATATGATCATAAAAAAAGGAAGAAACAGAAATTTTGAAAATTTAATATTAATGCAAGGAATCTACATGCATGATTTTAGCCATTACAAGAGGGATTTTGATCAAATAGGATGGATCATCTCCATTCTTGCATTCATGTATTGGGAAAATAATAATTAAAAAAATTAAAGATACATTAGATGCATATCATATTTTTATGCTTGTTGTCTCTTTCCCCTCTATGTCACTTCAAATACATTGTATGTATTCATTGTTGTAAATTTTAGGGAGACTTTAAGTTGTAATTAAGATTGTTATAAAAAATTGCAATTAAGATGGGCAAAAATATGTAATTGACATTTAACTTGAAATATGTATTGTAAACATTTCAAAGTAGCACCATGTCTACATACATGGAGCACGTGCTGAGGAATTTAGCGTTGGTTAATAGTCGCTATTAAAGAAGATTCAACATTCCCATCTAATATCATACTTTCCCTATTATTTTTTTAAAAAATTTTTATTTTTATTTATCTCTCATTTTTAAATTTTAAGACAATATTAATTACTTTTTTTCAATTATACCCTTATCTATCATTTGGAAAGTCAAACATAAAATTAATTATTTTTTCTTATTTATATATTAATTAAAAGGCATGTTGAAAAATTTAAAATAATTTTAACACATTAATTTTATTTCTTGATATGTATACTAAAATCTTATATGTCATATTAAAAACATGGAGAGAAAGTAATGCCACTAAATTCAAGGGCATAAGGTTAAAAATGAATATGAATAAAGATCAGGATTTTTTTTTCTTGCACATTAAATTATGCATTTTCAAGTAAATTTATTAAACAAAAGTTGTATATTTTTAAAATGATATATCTTTATTATTGCCATTCAATTTTGTTTTTATTATTATATTCAAGCTAGCGGCTGGTCTACTAAACGGAACAATTATTGAGCACAATTATTGGCGCCAAATTTTCAAAAATTTCTCACCACTCAAAGTTGGCGGCAATTAAACTCACTACCAATGTCGTAACTGCCACAAAGTTTAGGGCCAGAATTTTCAAAATTCTCCCCATCATTCACATTAGAAGCGATTATTATATACACTTAGACTATATTTGGTACAAATAAAAGGGGTTTTTTGAAAGAAAGACTGAGAGAAATCCTTATAAAATTTGTTTAGTACACATTATTCAAACTTTCTATGAATAAAATATAACATTTTCATGAAATTCTTCTCTTTATTTCCTTCTCTCTTTCCATTTCCATCAAAATGTCTTATTCCTACCAAACATGGTATTATGGCAACAATTGTATCCACTATTGTATTTGTAACATTACAGTAGCGGTTATACAAACTGCAGCTAAACGGCAGCAACCATGTCTGCTTGCCGTTTATTGTAACTATCACTAAAATGCTCATTGCATTTGTTTTACCAATTATTGCTCCTATCACTAAAAAGGTCTCTTGTGGCAATTATTTAAAACTGCTTCTAAAACTTGTGTCACTACTACAAAATTGGAAATTGTTGGCGCATTTATATAGGCTGTTATTTGCAAAAACGCAAAGAAATGTAAGAAGGGAGTTTTTTGCAGGCGGTTGTTTAAATAACCGTCTACAAATCTGTTAATAATTTAAAAATAAAAAAATAAAAATATATGGAGTAAATAACGAAGGTGGTTATTTAAAAAAACTGCCTACATTTCTTTTTTAAAAAAATATTAAAATACGTAGGCGGTTGTTTTAAATAACCGCCTACGTTTATTTTAAATATAATTTTTTTTAATTTTATTTTAAATAAAACATTGGCGGTTATTTAAATAACCGCCTTTGTTTTATTTAATATTAAAAAAATACAAATATAAACCTAGGCGGTTATTTTAAATAACCGCCTAGGTTTAGTTTTAAAAAACAAACGAAGGCGGTTATTTAAAATAACGGCCTTCATTTATCTTAACCTAATCTATTTCTCGAGTGCGGTTGCGTACTTCGGAAACAATCTTTCGGCCGCGTACTTCAAAAACGAATTTTCTCACTTGTCGTCACTCCACAAGTCTCTGGCTCCCGTCCAATCACCACCTCCAGCCAGTTGTTCTTCCCACCGGTCTCCACCTTCAGCATCTCTCTAGCTCACACTCAATCGGTCCAGTCTTTCTTCACTTCTGCGACATCTCCGCCGGAAAGCAGTAAGCTTCGTTCCTCCCCAATCCAGTGTCGTCTCACTTCGGAAGCAAACATTCCTTCTTCAATTAGATTCAAAGACACCTAGATTCAGACTACATTTGCTCTTGTACCCACACTAGAGGCAAGTATAGTTAATTACTTTGTTGTCTTATTGTTATTCAGATCTAATAAGTTCAGTGATAATGAAATTAACTGTAGTCACAATTTACTGAGTTATCTGGGTGAGAAGACACAAGAAGCTTTGGCAGAAGGACAATGAGCCTTTGGTACTCAACGGGAGGGAACTATGAATGTGTATAGGTATGTTCTTCTTTATTTTCATACTTTATATATATATATATATATTTTAGTATATTATGCGTAGTAGCTTGATGATGTAGGACTTGAAATAAGGGTTGTCTTAAAGATTGTATATGAGTTTTAAAATTTGATGAAAGTATAAGGTAATAATTGTTAACCCTATAAAAAGAAGTAAATGGAAACTAAGAAACACTTAAGAAAGTTACAAAGCGGAATCTCCTAGTAAATATTATATCTTTAGAGTTAGGCTTTTACAGAATCTAATAAAATTATATTAATCTCACTTAAGGAGATAAGACTGTTGTTGCTATTAATATATATGGGGGGAAAAGTGATACAAAATAATAACTATATGCAAAATTCACATTTTATCTTTGCGGACAATTTTTTATATATTTTTATAATATATTATATACATTCATTTTTGTAAATTTAAATTATTTGAATTAGTGAGAATTATAGCAGTATAACTTAATAATATTCAATACTTCATTGTCCAATGACAAGAGGCCACTTCCTTTCTTTCTATTTGTACTTTTTTGAATGGCATGGATTTCTGTCTGTTACTATATGTATTATCATAACAAATCATGGTCAAATGGCCTGTCCAGGGTTCATGGTGTGTATGATTGATTAGATTTTGCACAACAGGTTTGTTCCTCTATTAGGTTGCAAGAATAATCCCCACACTTTTTGTGTGGATTTTGAATTGTTGACTTTGCCAGCTTTTTTAAGTGACTTAATTGCAAGCAAAAGCACTGGACTTGTAGACTTTTCAACAAAAGCACCTTATATATAATTCCATGATGACTTTTCATGGAAATTTAAATCATGCCTTTTAGAAAATCACTATTAATAAGAAATTAGATTTTTGGTCTCTACTCGTTGTGCTTTTTTGCTGTCAATTGTTACTTCCATGGTGCATTGTCTCTTGACAGAAATTTTCACAAGCACAAAAATATCCCCTGTATAATTCTATTTATTCCTATTATTTTCTCCTATCTTTTATGATAAGGTTACTAAAATATGTCCCTCTTTCCCCTAATTTCAGGATGAGAAAAATTTGATTTGGTATTCAGGACAGCAAGAAAAACACTTGCGGTTGAGTGCAGTCACAAAAATTATTCAACGACAGGGAAATGCATGAAACAAACATTAATGCCTTTTCACTCATTTCACTATCCATATGAGTCTAAGAAAAAGAACTAACTTGTTTTAGTCTAATAAAGTGCTCCCCATTTTCAGATAAAGTCCCAAAAGCTAAGTCAAATTGGGAAGGAGTGCCATTCATTTTCTCTAATTAATGCAAATGGTGAATGCTCACTTGATCTGGTAATATGTGTTTTTGCTTTATTCATACACATTTCATGCTTTTTAAAAATTCTAATTCTAGTTTCAATTCTTGTCAAATTTATCGCTTTTTGACTAGATATGCAAGGACAAAGCATAGGCCACTTCTTGGTTTTTGGGCTTGAAAACAGTAATTTCATAAATATGCTGCATTACTTTCTCCCCAAAGTTCTTATTTCTTTCCTTTCATGTCCTTTGAAAAAGCTTATACTTGAAAGTAAAGTCTTAGATATTTTCCTGTGATTGCCTCTTACTTTGTTCTTTTTATGTTTTATTCTAGCTATTAATGAAAAAACTGATTGATATTTCCTTCATGACATTATCATTACTGTTCGAATGATTGAATTAGGGTTTAGACCACAGGTTAAATTATTGCTGTACGTTAGCTACATACTATGATAATCAAGGTTTCTCAAGTGATTTTAATAAAAAAATATTATTTTATTTTTCTAAAACCCAATTAGTAAGAGAGAATTGAGAGACTACCAAACTAAATATCATGCAAATGAATAAGATAGGATTTTTTACACATGAAAAGAAGTGTGGATTCTTTTGTTGATAGAAGGCTGTAATATTGGTTCTGAATCTCTTTTTTTGAATAATTTGAAGATTATGAGTTACTGTGGTTTCTTGTGCACTTCGTTTCATTAATATTCTCATATTGTTTACTTAATCATTGTGTATGTTGATTTTACTAGGTTGTTTGCTAGAATTGTAGATTCTTTAGTGTCTCTCCTATCTAGAAAGTGGTGCTGATTGAGATCCAGAGATCAGTGAGTAGGTAAGCTATCATCTTGGCCTTTTTTTCATCATAGGGAGAATTATGCAGCTTCTCATTTCAAGACTTTCGTAGTTTTTTTTCTTTAAACATGCCTTAAACATGTCAATCCATAAATCCAAAAGAAATTACTTAGTTGCGTTTGGTCATATTGTAAAATTATTGGTGTGATGCCTACAACTAATCTCTTTGAGTGTTTATTAGGCCAAGCCTATATCTTTCAAAGAAATCTGGTGTTTATTGTGCCAAGGAGAATAGATCTGTCATATCTTTAAATTATTCACAGGTATTGATTTTAACTTTTGATCTTTATATCAATTATGTTCACTCAAGAGTTATTATATAGATCAGTACCATGTTATGGTGGGGTCTGCTTGAATTTATTGTGCACAATAGGTTTTGTACATGTGACCATGGTGAACTCTATTTGAATTTATAACTAGTGGTGTACATGTTAGATATACTGTAAACAAATCCAATTACTCCCACCTAACCATAGTTACAATAAACACCAGCCTATAGCTTAGTTTATTTATCAAACATGTTAGCTCTTTGCTTGTAATGTGTTTATGACTTAGTAATGCTGTAAAATTTTGTGAATTATGGATGGCAAGTTAATAATAGAGGAAGCATAGCCACATAAAAGATTTCAATATTCAATGAATGGCTCTTTGGTTGTAATGTGTTTGTTTGGTGGATCAAAGTAATCTTCTCCTAGCCTTTTTGTTTCTATAGTTTATTTGGAACTTCATTTATAACATATATCTTGTTGTATTGGTTATGGAAATCTATAATTTCTAGATGCATTTATATTCTGTCTATGCATTGACTTCCTTTATCTGTGGCTTTTTTTTAATTTCTATATTATTCTGGCCATGATTATATAGCTTAGGCTGTTTGGGATTGGCTGAAAAATGGTCGTACTTATAATTGGGAAGTCTAACTTTCTTGTAAGATGTTGTTGTAGAATTATTGCACCCTCAACTTGTAGAGGAGGCTCTGCCAAAATTGATACACATCTCAGAAGTATGGATCGGTCATGGATGTCAATGAATCGTTTGACTCAGGAGTATAGGGATGGAGTGAAGGAGTTCATTAGTTTCGTAGTTGAGCATGCAAATGATCCTAATAACATTTTATGCCCTTGCTTAAAGTGTTGTTATGGGAAGCTAGTAAGTGCAGAGGACTTGGAAGATCATTTAGTGTGTCATGGAATTGATCGAGGTTACAGATGTTGGACAAAGCATGGTGAAACGAATGATGGGTATAGTAGCTCGGGTTATAGTGGATTGAATGATTTTGACACAACCACATTTGAGGCTGACCATCTTGAAGAGATGGCGAATATGATTGAGAATGAGCTTCAAGATTGTCCTGAGATGTTTGATAGCTTGAAAAGTGATGCAGAAAAGCCATTATATTATGGTTGTACTAAATTCACAATATTGTCAGCTGTGTTAAAGTTGTACAAATTGAAAGTGGGTTGTCACACCCGAAAATACGACGCGGAGATAAAGAAAAAGAGGGAAATCGGCCCACCTGACGGAGGCCGATTTCGAAGGAGTCGTCCCCAAAATTTTGAAGGAAATTTTGGAAAACCGAAATAAAAGGATAAGGATGGTCTGCGAATTAGAATTGGGTTCGGGAGTACGATTGTGAGTGGAGAAGTTATTAGGCAATTCTACAACACCCGTTCCTAAGAATGGTTACCTTAGGTTGATCATGCAATTTTTATGGCTTTTAAAAATTATTTTAATTGCCCTTTAACTATTCACATGCAAAAATATATATAAAAATAAGAAAATATAAAAATGAAAATAAAGAATAAAATGAAAATATAAGAAGTTGGGAAATAAAATAAGAGAAAAATGTTATTTATTTATAAAAGTGGACTTGACTCAGAATTAGAGTCTGGGGCCTACGTACCCTGCGATAGGGATCAAAGTCGATGTAGTTCGGACTAAAAATACGTGTTACTAGGTTGATATTTTTTATTATATATATTCTTTGAAAAGAGAGGTTTATAAAAAATAATTTATCTTTCCACAAAGAAAATAATTTTTAGAATTGGTTGGTGCGTTTTAATTTATAAAAGACAAATTAATCTCCATTATTTGCTTTTTTCATTTAAGAATATATATATATATATTTTGACCAATTTCTAAAAGAGAATATATGTTTTTTCTCAAGTTGAAAAATATGTTTTAAAATTATGCGTGATCTGGAACACTTTATTTTGATTTCAAAGAAAAATATTTGAAAACAATCTTATTTTTACAAAATAAAATTAATTGGCTTATGTGGCGATTTTATCACTCACAATATATCAATTGATATCTAAATGTCCACGGTAGAGTTACTCGAGACAAAAGGCCTAAAAAGGTTCAAAGGCAAACAAACAATAACTTTTGTACAAATTACATACTTATTAAAAAAGGAATTCAAAAATGTGATGATTGCATATATATTTTGAAAAAATAATCAACATATGTGGTGACTTTGTCACTCACAAGTTACTGATAAATATTTAAATACCGCGACACTACCACTTGAGGTAAATAAGTGAAAAGGATAAAAGTTTGAGAGAAATAAATAATTTTTAAATGCTTTTTATTTCTTTACTTAAAAAAAATGCAGTTAGAAAATCCTCTTTTTTTAAAAAAAAAAGAGTTATTTTTATTTAAATTATTTTATTTCCTTATTTCAAATTATAAAATGCAATCACAAAATCCTTTTTTTCTTTTATTATTTTTTTATAAATTAGTTGTATTTTCTTATTTTGGATTGTGAAAATAAAGAGAAACAATAAAAAGAAAATTTCTCATTTCAAGCTTAGAAGAATTCGAGAAAAGAGTTCAGATAACACTGCTAACTATATTTTATTTTCCAAAATCAACTTTAAAACGAAATCAAACAGCATATATGGTGACTTGGCCACTAATAATTTGCTGATTTACGCAAACATGCTTCGGTGTTACCACTTGAAGTATAAAGTCAACCCCACCATTTCATTCTATTCCCAATTTTATCATCAAAAGGAGAAGTAAGGGACCGTAGAACATGACTCGAAGGACCATACTTCAGAATTTCAACAAGCCTTTGTTATGACCATGGTTGCAACCAGGAGGAAACAGGCACAGAAATACAAAGTACAACCATGGGCTAGCAAGCAATATGCATCCCATTTACCTTAGCCTAAGACATAGCCTAAGCTCCATTCTGGAGGATAGTAATGAAACTTCACAGGGTATGCAAAACACAAATAAACCTCTGCTTTTGAATTTACCAACACCCATACAATGGATTAAATGGACAAAAGGGAACAATACTATAGAACTACCAGTTTTGTGCAAGTTTTTAGAACTCGCGATGGAGGCCTAAAAATTCTGTATCAAGATCAAATTACAAGGAAAAAACCAAACCATTCATTCCCATGGAATTAGCGGATCCCATGTATTTGGCAATAGAGCAATCTTTCCGAAAAAAAAAGAACCCATAGCAAACAGACCTTCACCTTGGAATAAAATCACAACTATTCTTCAAGTAAAACTAAGACCAAGCTATTGAGTTTACAAGTTTTAGATCAAAGGTAAAAGCCTCCCATTAAGGCAAGGCCATACAGGCAACCTATGGAGCAAGCTTCAAACTAAGCATTTGCCGTGTAAAAAAACAAACTGGGTACTCCATTTCAGTCTCGAAATATCAGGTAACACTGGGAAACAAACAACGGCGTACTCAGCTTAATACCCAAGTCAGACGTAGAACAGGATGCTTAGCAATATTCAAGCCATATCAAAGCATGTAAACAAATTCTAACTTCCCTTTTGAACAGATAGATAGTCATTCAAAGCATAACACTCGCACAGCAACATAGCAGAACAAAATTCTCAGTGACAAAACATCAATAGGTGAGAACCTGGACGGGATTTCCAGATGCAAAACTTTAACAAATGAGAATGAACTTGTAATTCAATGAACGATTAATGTGTTAAATCTTTCAGCTAGCAATGTAGGTTCAATTCCAAAATACAGAACACCGTAGGACACCATATGAAAATAACACGAGAAGACCAAACTGAAACAAGAAAATCAAACTGACCCACATGGTACCGGCATGGGAATAAGTCATCCTTGGTGCTTCCTTTACCTTCTTTCTCCACCCCTCTGCCCCCCTTTCCTTTCTGATCTCTCGATCCTTTTATAGGGTTCCCAAGCGAAGAAGAATGCGTGAAGCCTCCCGTGCGTGACTGTGCGTGATTGCTTTTTGTGTCTTTTCAGCCCTGCTTTCATGAGCCGTCCCTCTGCTTCCCTATTCCGGTTGCTTGCAACCGTGACCTCTTCCACCTCCCCTACTCTACTGCGGTAGGTATAGAGTGATGGTCCTAACCTTTTTTGTCGTGTCCTGGCTTCAGTTCTCCAATTTCCTCTTCACCCGTGACTCCCTCTGTCCTTTTCAGTGGTCTTCCCCTTTTCAGTCTTGCATGTTTAGTGTCCCTCTGACTGCCCCGTCATGCTCAGACCCTAGCTCCCTTTTTGATTGCCAAAAGCGCTCAGCTTTTTTCTCTGAGCTCCTCATTCAGTCCCATGCTCGACTCCCTCTGTCTCCTTTCCTCTCATTTCTTAGCTCCCTCTGTTTTTTCTTCGTACCCCGTGGTCCCCTCTGTTCTTCACCTTCGTTCTCAATGGCTCCCTCTATTTCAGATCTCCCTCGGTTTTCGCGGGTCCATCGCAGCTCCTCCTCCTCTTCGGTCTCGGCTTCCTCGTGACTCTACCACAGTTCCCTCTCTGAGATTTCCTTCTGCCTCTGCTCTCACCCCCCACTTCGCCCACGGCTCCTCTTCCTTTCTCTCTTTCCTCACGGCACCCTTCCCTTCTGTAGCATGCTCCCTCCTTTCATTAGGGCTACGCCCTTTGCTCTTGTTCACGAGCCCTCAATTGGGCTCGTGAACTTTCGTTCAGCCCAAATAACATATTTGGGCTGAAATGCATATTTTCCCTCCTTTTTTTTTTTACTTCTTCTTATTCTTGCTTATTATGTATTTTTTGTGTTCTGGTAGGATCTAACCTATTTGGGGGTCTTTATTGTTTTTTTTATTTTTATTTTATCATTTTTAGATTTCTTTTTCTTTCTTTTCTTCTTCTTTTTTTTTATTTGAAGTTTCAGATATCGAATTCTAGAAAGAAGAAATTGTATCTTGAAATCAATTCCCCTACTGAGAAGAGAATTTTGTTTTATTCATCCCTTTTTTTTCTTTTTTTTATTGTTGATTTATTTATTTATTTATCACTATTATTTATTTATTATTATCATTATTATATATATATATATATTTTAAACACCCAGACAAAATAAGGTGTTCACAGTTGCCCCTCTTTACTGGTTTCTTATGTGAGAATGAGGAAAATGCAGTTTTTAGAGTTCTCGCATAAGGAACAAGTAAAAATTAGAACACGAATTTTGTCCGTGCAAGACACATAAAGACTTACTTGCCCCTGACACAAAGAGATGCAATATGACACGAATTTAGAACATGAGACTCTATCTTAGGTATGAATGATTTAATTTTGAAAATAAAATAGTGAATGAACATTTTCATGCAAGACATACAATGCAAATGTGAGTTGAGACACGACTAGATAAATTGCACTAGACTCTAATAGATGCACAAATGAACAATTAACTCGAGCTAGAGTCAAACTAATGCAATCAACGATTAAGTGACACACATGAATGACTAAGTCAACTGGACTAGGATTGACACAACGGGTAGATGAAGTGACTAAAATGAATGCTCACAAAAACAAAATGTGTTGGCAAGATCCAAATAAAATAACATGTTGATGAGATGCTCCTCTTAATTTGTTTTCTAAGGAAGAAAATCATGAAAGGATATTCGTACTTTAGAAACAAATGGAGAAGGAAACATGTATTTTGTTTGGGGGGCAAGGTGCATGAACAATAAGGACAATAAAGACAGAATTTTAAAAGGTGCCCGTCGCATGCCGTAAGTCAAGGCTTTGGCGTAATTTAAATGATGAAATTTAAAGGGGCCCTGACGCCAGTCAGGGCTTTGACTGAAATTTAAATGGCAAAATTTTAAGGGGGCCTGACGCCAATCAGGGCCTTGATAGAAATTTAAAAGAGGGCCTGACGCCAGTCAGGGATTTGACAGTAATTTAAATGACAGAAATTTAAAGGGGACCTGACGCCAGCCAGGGCTTTGATAGATATTTAAAAGGGGCCTGACACCAGTTAGGGCTTTAACAGAAATTTAAAGGGGGCCTAACGCCAGTCAAGGCTTTAACAGAAATTTAAAAGGGGGCCTGACACCAGTCAGGGCTTTAACAGAAATTTAAAGGGGGCCTGACGCCAGTCAGAGCTTTGACAGAAATATAAATGACAAATTTAAAAGGGGTCTGACGCCAGCCAGGGCTTTAACAGAAAATAAAGGGGGTCTGACGCCAGTCAAGGTTTTGACAGAAATTTAAAAGGGGCTTGACGCCAGTCATGGCTTTGACAGAAATTTAAAGGGGGCCTAACGCCAGCCAGGGCTTTGACAGAAATTTAAAGGGGGCCTGACGCCAGTCAGGGCTTTAACAGAAATTTAAATAGCGAATTTAAAAGGGGCCTAACACCAACCAGGGCTTTAACAGAAAATAAAGAGGGGCCTGACGTTAGTCAGGGCTTTGACAGAAATTTAAATGGCGAATTTAAAAGGGTCCTGACGCCAGCCAGGGCTTTAATAGAAAATAAAGGGGGGCCTAACATCAGCCAGGGCTTTGAAGCGTAAAGATTCTATTTTCTTTTCTTTCGTTTTTGAATAACCTTGTGGAATACAGTATTTTTATATATTTCATTATTATTGATTGTTAGGGTGATTTACCCTAATTTGAGCAATGAAAAATGCATGTACAATGCCAATTTATTGCCTCAATCACAGTGTTAGAGATGTAATAAAAATCAAGCTTTATCTTTCAATTTCGTTGCTTTGATGTAGATCTTCATCGCTCTAGATAAAGGAATCCAGCTAACCCCACAACTCTTAAACTCGTCATGATCATAAGTGAGGTTAAAGAACCACCCAACATGCTTCTCCTATCCTCGAGCGTAGTTGTGTCATCTTGAAATAAATAGCTTTGGGGCATCCACAGATTGGTTTCATGTTCATCAATCAGATTCTATGAACTTCGGTCCTACCCCTTGTACTTAGCACCATTAGCGTGCAATCACGATTATTCCCATGATGTATGCCATTAAGTAACACTTTTTTTTAGGAACAAATACAGCGACTTATCTGAAAAGGAAGAAACGATCAAAGAGGAGAAATAATCAAGGAGAAAGAGTAGAAGGTTAGGTTATGGGGTGAACAACCATTTGAATAGGAGATCTCGAAATAACAAGAGATTAATCATGTGAAAATGAAAGAAAATGCTTTCACGTTGGTCCCTTAAGCCTCCAGGCGATTAGCTCGCATTGCTTTTGGACGCGCCTTACAGGACATCTGATTGTCGTTTACCCTTGCCCATTGGCAGCTTGTAACCCCATTCCATTTTCCCTTTTTTCTTTCTTGGGAGATGATTCTTTTCCTTTTGCTTAGGCTGCCTTCGCAGGTTTTCAACCTAGCAAGTCATATTTTATTTTGCTGCTCTATTTTTTGCCTAGGCTGCCTTTCCAGGTTTTCAACCTAGCGAGCTTTATTTTTTATTATTATTATTATTATTATTATTATTATTAGGCATAATACTTCTTGACAGAGTCCGCATTGATAGGCCTTGCCAATTCTTGTCCATCGATGTCCATCAAAACAAGCACACCCCCTGAAAAAGTTTGCTTCACCACATAAGGATCCTCTTATGATGGGGCCCATTTTCCTTGATTGTCCTCTTGATTTGGAAGAATTTTCCTCAACACCAGCTCTCCTGGCTCAATTTTCCTAGGGCAAAGCCTTTTACTGAATGCCCATGACACATGGCGATCAATCATTTTTCTTCAATCATATTCAACTGTTCGTATCGAGTGTTAATCCAATCTTCTTCCTCAACATCGGACTCTATCATGACTCGTAATGATGGAATCTCCACTTCAATCGGTGTCACTGCCTCCATCCCATACACCAGAGAATATGGCGTAGCCCCTGTTGATGTGCGAGCTGTGGTACGATACCCATGGAGGGCATATGGAAGCATTTCGTGCCAATCCTTGTAGGTGATGGTCATCTTTGCAATGATCTTCTTAACATTCTTATTAGCCGCCTCCACTGTCCCATTCATTTGTGGATGGTATGGTGCAGAGTGATGATGCTTGATCTTGAATTGCTCACACAGCTTCCTTACCTCAGTACCGTTCAAGTTGGGAGCGTTATCTGTGATGATCTTCTCGGGCAAACCATACTGATAGATGATATTTGACTGCAAGAAGTGAACAAAAGCCTTCTGGGTGACACTGGCCAGAGAGATTGCTTCAACCCACTTGTTGAAATAGTCAATAGCTACAAGGATGAAGTGATGACCATTCGTGGCTTTGGGATTAATAGGACCAACCACGTCAATCCCCCACATGGAAAAGGGCCATGGAGCCACAAGGTTATGTAAGGGGTGTGGTGGAGCATTAATGTGGTCAGCGTAGATTTGACATTTGTGACATTCTTTCACGTATTCGATGCAATCTTTCTCCAGTGTCAGCCAAAAATATCCACCCCTTTGTATTTGTCTAGTCATAGTATGGCCATTTGCATGAGTTCCACATATTCCATCATGAACCTCAGCCATTACCCTTTTTTCCTCAGGTGAATCTACACATCTGAGCAATATTCTGTCGTGGGCCCACTTGTACAAAACTTCTCCACTAAGGAAGAAGTTCATTGAGAGGCGCCGGAGGGTCTTCTTGTCATTATCTATTGCCCCAGCAGGATATTCTTTATGTTTGATGTAAGACTTAATATCGTGAAACCCAGGTTACCCGTCAGATTCCTCTTCTATACTCAAGCAATGTGCGGGAATATTTCTAGCTTCAACATGAATTGGCTGGACGTGAACCCCATAATCTAGCTTAATCATGACAGCGAGTGTTGCTAACGCATCTGCAAACTGATTTTTATCACGAGTCATGTGAGTAAACTTGATTTCTTCAAACTTCTTGCTCAACTCAGTCAAATAATTCTGGTACGAGATTAATTTTGGGTCCTTTGTTTGCCATGCTCCTCTCACTTGATAGATTATGAGCACCGAATCTCCAAAGACTTCGAGATCTTTGACACCCAGGGATAAGGCAGCTTGCAACCCACTAACACAAGCCTTATATTCTGCCACATTATTTGTGCATTCAAAATTGAGTTTAATGGCGATGGGAAATTGTTTCCCTTTAGGGGACACTATTACTGCTCCCACCCCGTACCCATGCATATTGGCTGCAACATCAAAGTACATCGTCCACTTGGCACCTTCTAACTCATCTTTTACTGTCAAAATATCCTCGTATGGAAATTGAAAGTCTAGTGGTGAATTCTCATCTAGTGGATTTCCAGCTAAATGGTCAGTAATAATACTTCCTTTTATGGACTTGCGAGTCACATGCTTACATCATATTCGGAGAGTATTACTTGCCACTTTGATACCCTACCTAACACGTAAGGACTTTCAAAAATATATTTAATCGGATCCAATCGAGAGATCAACCAGGTGACATGATATAACATGTACTGTCTTAGTCATTGTGTAATCCATACTAAACCACAACATGTCTTTTCAATGACTGGATATCGTGATTCACAACCATTGAATTTCTTGCTCAAGTAGTAAATGGCATGCTCCTTTTCTCCAGATTTATCTTGCTGTCCTAACATTGCACCTATGGAAGATGGCAAGATGGTTAGATAGAGAATTAGTGGCTGATCTGGTGTAAGAGGTGCCAAAATGGGAGGGTTAGACAAGTATTCCTTTATCTTCTCGAATGCTCTTTGGAAATCTTCATCCCACTTCCCAGGATTTCCTTTTCTTAATAGTTCAAATATTGGCTCACAGGTGGCGGTCAGGTTTGTAATAAATTGAGCTATATAATTTAAATGACCCAAGAAGCTTCGTACATCTTTCTCCGTTTGGGGTGGAGGCATATCACGGATTGCCTTTACTTTATCTGGATCAACTTCTATTCCTCTATTGCTAACGATGAAGCCCAGTAACTTACCAGACGTAGCCCCAAAATCGCACTTGTTGAGATTTAATCGAAGCTTGTATTTTTGCAACCTTTCAAACAATTTCCAGAGAACCGCCACGTGACTTTCTTCTTGCACTGACTTTGCCACCATATCATCCACGTAAACCTCCAGTTCTTTATGCATCATATCATGGAATAGTGTTACCATGGCTCGCTGGTAAGTTGCACCTGCGTTCTTTAAACCAAATGGCATCACTTTGTAACAAAATGTTCCCCATAGAGTAGTAAAAGTGGTTTTCTCCATATCCTCCGGGTTCATGGGGATTTGATTGTATCCTGAATACCCATCCATAAACGAATACCTATAACCCCTTGCCGTATTGTCAACTAGCACATCAATATGTGGTAAAGGAAAATGATCCTTAGGACTGGCCTTATTCAAATCCCGATAGTCCACACACATCCTAATGCGACCATCTTTCTTAGGTACCGGTACTATGTTTGCAACCCATAGCGGGTACTTAGCAACATCTAAGAAACCAGCGTCCCATTGCTTCTTCACTTCTTCTTTGATCTGAAGAGACGTCTTGGGACTCATTCTCCTTAGCTTCTATTTCTTTGGCTTAATGTCATGGAACAAAGGAAGTTTGTGAGAGGCAATATTGGGATCGAGCCTTGGCATATCTTGGTATGACCAAGAAAAAACATCCAGGTATTCTTGAAATAAATCTATCATCTCCTTCTTCTCGGGATTATTAACCATCCTTAATTCTTTTTTATCTTCTTCAGTTCCCATATTAATCATCTCTATGACTTCTTCGTGTAGGACGAAGCCATTTTCAGAGGGTTTGATGAGCTTTGCAAATGTATGAGGTAATTCAACTAGCGCAACACCTTCCTCTATCTCGTCGTCAGACGTATCCATAGCAATGCAAGTGTCATCCCATTGGGGTTCGAGAGCCTTTGTGCTAGACAAGATTCCTGAGACTTCTAATTCCCTGGGAAGCAGCAAACACGGTAGAAGTAAACAATGAAGCATGAAGCAGTACGGATAATTATTTAGAAGGGGGATCAAAGTAACAGGATAATAAGAAGAACATAATGAAATATATGGACATGAGAGGAAGAGGGGGATAAAGAGTATGAAATGTCGCTTTGCATTTAATCCTCAGATATAAAAGGTTCCAAAAACCATGAATACAAGGTTTTCAAAAGAAGACATAATTAAAAGACTCTAAAATATTACTCTAATGACATGACATCGGGGACTATCTTGAATTCCCAGTTTTTTAGTGTCTTCCCAAGGGTATCATACTGAATCCAGTATCCTTTTCCATAACCTCTCTCTTCTTCTTCTGTTATAGCAATGGAGTCATTCATGTTGATTATCTCAGAGGCTTGTGGGAATGTCTCTCTAAGATGAGGAAATTTTTATCTTCCTTGTGATTTCTCTTGGCCTAACTTAGTTTGTTCAGCCAAAAGGGTCCCCAATAGGGGATCATACCCTAACCCTTGACGTCCCCGATTCCCAGAGAGTTTGATTGGCTCCTTTATTCCTTGTAATTTAGCTCCAAGCCCTTGTCCTTCCTTATACCCATCATGCTTTATTATCCTGGCGACTACTTGTTGCACATCTTTACTTGGCTGGTCACTTTCCACAATCTCAAAACTGTGATAAAAATTACTAGCTGTCCGCTCTACATTTTCAACATAAGGTATGGCGCTTGGCTGGCTAATCATGAGCTCCTCTTCCCCCTTAATGGTAATAAGTAGGCCATCCTTGACAAATTTGGCCCTCTAGTGTAGGGTAGATGGTATAGCTTCCGCGTTATGAATCCAAGGTCGTCCGAAGAGCATAGTATACGTAGCATCAATATTCATGACATGGAATTGTACGGAAAAGATGTTTGGCCCAATCTCAAGTGGAAGATGGGCTTCCCCGTGTACTTCCTTTCTTGCCCCATCGAAAGCTCTAGCAATTAGATCAGTGTGCTTTATAGTAGACATGTCCATCGGAAGCTCTTGTAAAGTTGTTAGTGGCAAGACATTGAGAGCAGAACTATTATCAATTAGGACCTTTGCGATCACATACCCGTGACACTTTACTGTAATATGAAGAGCTTTAGGTCGCCTGCCAGAGTTTGAACAATTTTATCCTCATAGAAAGTGATTTGAGTGGCATTCTTTACAACATTAACCATGTGAACTACCTTCTCAGGAGTTATGTCTAGACGTACATATGCACTTTCTAACACCCTCTGGAGTGCTTTGCGATGGACCTCCGAGCTTATGATGAGGGACATAATGGAGATTCGAGCTGGAGTCTTTGTGAGCTACTCTACTATATCATATTCACTATGCTTCATGATCTTTAATAATTCATCAGCATCAATGCTCTTGTCCATCACCACTTTAGATCCTGAATTCTCCCTTTCTTCTTGGCCATTTCTTGTTGTCTTATCATTTTCCTTCGGATAGACATGACCACTCCTTGTAATCCCATTTATCAGCTCTTGGTCATTAATTTCTGTGACTCCTTCACTAGATTCCCCTTGGACTGTGAGAAGTTCGGTTCTTAAGCCATATTTCCAAGGCACTGCATGATTACTATCATATGAGAACGGTGCCAGCACATGAATAAACGCCATAGGTTCTTTCCTGCGTGCTGCTACCTGAGTATTTGAGTTAATGACTAGAAGGGATATTTTCGAGTTAGGATGAGCTGCGGGCTCACCCGTGAATGGAGGGAGATGTTTTTCCATTTCGAGGAGGGATAATTGCTCGCTACATTCTAGAGTTCGTGCCTGTGCATTGACTATAAGGAATGATCCTTTTGATTTGTCGATAGGCAGTGGCTCACTTTGTTTCCCCATCATGCATATAGATTTATCCCTTGATGTTTCCCTCTCGATTCTAATAATTCCAAGCACCATCTCCTTTCGTACAACTTCCTTGAACACCTCACAACCCCCAATATCATGATCTACATTCCCTTAGTGATATTTGCAAAAATGGGGACCACCATTATCGATTCCACCCGGCTTTCCCTCATTGTAAAAGACATGTCCCGCTTCCTTAAGGAGGCCAAGTATCTCTTTCATGGTAAATTGGGGAGTATCCAAGTCTTTAATAAGCATAATGTCTTATTCAATCGCATAGACTTGTTTCCCCTTATCATGCTCTGGAAGAGGATTGGAGACAATATTAGGGTTGCTGTCTCACCATACACTAATGTAATTGTTATCTAGAAAACTTAAAATGTTCCACCGAAGTGCATCACATCGGTCAATTGAATGTCCTTCCGCCCCCATGTGATATTCACAAGTTTCATTTACATTATACCACGAAGGAAAATGTGGTTGCCAAGGCCTTGCAAGACGGGGCCCATGAGCTTCTTCTCTAATAATTCCTTAAACAGCTTCGACTTGGTGACGTTGAAATTAGGAAGGGGACGGCCATCCCTTGGGGGACGTATGACTTTGGAATCCTTGTTTGGGGGCAAGACCCAAGTTTGCTGACTGGGGTTGGGGTGAGGTTGTGGGACTGGTTAAGGATGCTAAAAAGGTGGGGCAAATGGAGCTCTAGGCTGGTAGGGAGTCTGTTGCATGCGTGCCCCATATGCAAAAGGTTGTGGATATCAGGGTTGCGAGTTATATGGAGAGAATTACGGGTTATATGAAGGTCTGAATGACTGTTGGTAAGGATCTGGGACATGATTCACATTACTGTCCTTCTTTTTAGTGCCTTGCCCTTTCTTATTCTCAAGGAACGTAGTCTCTAACCTTCCATCCCTGATGTTTGTATCAATCCATTCACCTACCTCAATGAGGTCGGTTAGCATGGATTCCCAGCATAATTTTGAAGTAGGGCTCACCCAACGTGTCAATGAAGTAAGAGCACAACTCAGACTCCATTTAGGGAGGTTACACTTCTGAAGCCAAGGCTCGCCAACGCTGTGCGTACTCCTTAAATGATTGAGAGGGTTTCTTCCTTAATCCTTTCAGCTGCTCCCTAGTAGGGACGGAATTCAAATTGAATTGGTAATTGTTTCATGAAAGCGTTTATCAAATCTCTCCACTTCCGTAATTTGGAATGATCCAATTTCATGAACCAATGTAGTGCCGCTCCGGCGAGGCTTTCATGGAAGAAATGAATGAGAAATTTCTCATCCCTAGACCAGACTGACATCCTAGTGCAATATGTCTTCAAATGATAATGCGGGTCTTCGTTGCCGTCATACCTGTTAAAGTCCGGGACCTTGAACTCCTTGGGAATGACCACATCAGGAGCTAGGCATAATTCGTTCAGGTTGAGGGATTTATGTTCCGCTACTCCCTGTAGAGCCCATAACTGGTCTCTCATTTCTGATACCTCCTCCTTCAGGCTAGCTTTACTTGTAGCCTCCCCGCCTTGAGAATACCCATTATTAGGTGGATCTTGAGTCATGAATGCTGTGGCGTTTTCTTGGTTATTGACATCATGGGTATACACATACCCTTGATCCTATTCCTGGAATCCTTGTCTGCCCACTCTAGGGGTTGGGATAGGTGGAAGCCTATTCTAGTCATTGCCAGTTGCCTCAGGTATCCCCTCTGCATTCATATCATGCGGTTGGGTGCTGTTGGCGTTAACATCATGCCTCCTCCCATTTGTGTTTATGCTTTGGAGCATTTTCATCATTTCTCCCATTTGAGCATGCAAGCCACTAAGCTGACTCTTTAACTCCCCTACTTCTTCTTCCAATCTCCACTCAACCCAAGAAAGATGACCATCTAATGCCATTGCCTTTGTTCTTGCACGAGTTAAGTGGATCCTTTGCGGGCATTGCGTAAGGATAACTGGATTCTTTTTAACTGGAGCAATGTTTACTTACTTTTAAGAAAAAAGATGAATTAAGTGTTTACCTTACCATTACTTAGATACCAGTGAATTACAATAAGCGTTAGCATAAGTTTCCTGACATAGTGACTTCAGATCCTTGCCGGCATTTGTTGTAATTATCCGCAAGACTCCCTCAAGTCCCCCCCGATACATATTATTCTCGAGGAGTCATGAGGTTGACAATCTATTCATAAGAACTCAAGTTACTTTATAAATGATGTCTATAAATACACAATATGAGTAAAATACAAGCCTCAAATTCATATGGTTTGATACATCGTCATAGATCACCATTACATTACCAAGTTCGAGCTAAATCCCTCAATTCTTCCACAAGTTCTTACATAACAAAAGGAAGTTTGACGTTTCTACAGAAGTGTTAAATGGATGGGATCTTTGCTTTGCTTGCTCATAAACATCAGCGAATCTAGGGATGTTAGAATTCACCATCATGATTAATCTTTCAGTACGATCTCTCCACCTATCCGACTCAGTTTCCTTCTCTGAGTAAAGTGTCCTCCAATTTTCCACTGCATCAACATGTTGTTGCATCTATTCAAGCAGCCTCTGGATTGTAGCTGATGAATCCCCTTTGATGGCTACTAACTCATCCACCTTATCCTCCAACTGTTTAGCAACCATTTCTAATTCCTGTGACGAGCTTCTTAATGGTCAGAGCTCCCATACTTCTTTCTCGAGTGCATCTTTTTCTTTCACAACTTGCATCAACCGCCTCAGATTGTTCTTCATTCTTTGGTCATTCTCTTTTATATGCACATGCATATCCCTGATCGTTCATTTGAGTTTTAAATTTTGTTTCTTCAATCTCTTTACTTCCATATTTATCTCACAAGCTCCCTGTTTCTTTATTTCCTTTACTGTCTCTTGTAGGGCAGTATACTCATTCTGCAGACGAATCTGAGCCTCTTTCTATTTGTCACCTACTTTTACTAGCTTTTCCAATTCCGCTTCCTTCCTTAGGAGCTGCTTGACTAATTCCGTGTTGACTTCCACCTTGTTACTGTTGAGCAAAGTATCAGGAGGTGCAAAAGTTAGGTTAACTCCCTTAATCTGCTCTGATAACCAGACTTGATATTCTTCTGTGGCATATATCCGACGTGCACCCAATTCCAGCGCCCCTTGTATATTACTTTACTCCAGGCACTCACCACATTTTGACTTACCTTTACTGTTGAGTCATCATGTTTGAATTGCATGATGTGAACCACAGTTTCTGACGGAACCCTCTGTGGAAAGGCATACTGTCTCAATAACAACATGGGATTATAATTTATTACCCCTCGTGGACCCATTAGCACCACATTCGGAAAGTCCCCGTAACAATAGATTATTTCATCCTCCCACCACCACACGAATCTCCATCAGACATTTTCTGCCCTAAGTTGGCCAAAGACCTCAATCCATCCTTCACGATCATATCTAGCTTTTCCTTCCTGGTTTCTAAATGAAGCTAGAGGAGAAGAATTATCCTTTTCTCCTTCTTGGAGTCTCTTTCCATATAGATGATTCATAATCCACACATACAGCAATTGGAGACAACATCTAATTCTTCCTCCCTCTTGGCATGACAAAAGCTTAAGGTCATGTAGGTCTCTGACAATATTGCGGGTACTGGGTTCACCTGATGATGTTCTACCATATGAAACACACTAATGGCATGCTTGTCAATCACCCCTTTTGCAAATGGAAACAAAATAATCCCACAGATGATCATGGCAAGTATCCTGTTATAGACTATCCACTTCTCTTATTCAACTAACTCTTTCAGACGAGTCTCCATAAACTCCCTTGAGACTCCTTCTACACTCTTGGTGAAGACGAATTACACCTTGTTTATGCTGATCTCTAAAAGCTTTGCTATCATGGCATTTGATACCACGTATCCAGGGTATCTATAGACACGATCCCCTTTCTTTTGTGGTAAGGTTAAGAGTTCACCATACTCTTCTATGGTCGGTGCGATTTGGAAATCAGGGAACGTGAAACATCTCAAGGTGTCATCCCAATATTGCCCCAATATGGAAATCGCCTGTGTCTGAATGGGTACATTGAGCAGCTCTAGTATGTCACCATATTTCTTTCGAAAGTCCGACAAAAGGTTACCCTTGATGCGTCGAGAAAATTCTTTCAGACTATCAACGGATTCCATAACTGCTTCTAGCTTGAACCCTTTTCCAACATAAACTAACCCTGTTGGCCTTGAATCCATTGTCACTTTTGTGTCTTTGACTTATGCTAACTTTCCTTGGTAATTCATTGGTTTCCTGAGCGAAAAAGAAAATGAAAAGATGAGGTAAAAAAAAAGAACCATGAATTTGATTGGTTAAAATATTATTAGGTCCCCGTTTAATAGTCATGAAATTTCATCTCCTAGGAGATCCTTATTGGATTCTCAAGGAGATAGAAACTAATTCTCGTATCATGAAGGACAAGGTCTCTCCATGAATAAGGCATAAAAGTGATTGAGGGCCTATTAACATGATAACCATTCCACCGATGTAATTATATGAAGAGAAAATGCATGAAATAGGATATGCTCCCCCATGTCCTACATTGGGTGCATCCTAGGGTAGGTAGGATTCTTGACTTGAACTGGCTGGGTTAAGCTTCATCTATTATTGTGCGCAAGTTTCGGGATAGTTCTATTTTCTTAAAGGTCCTCGAGTTGCCCCCACCATTGAGATGGAAACCCCATTACAATAAATTTAATCCTTTGAGGGCTTACGAGCCCTTCCCAGACTAAACTTAACAAATAGGTAACAGCTCGGGTGAAGTCTTCACAGTAATCTTTGGGAGGTTAATAGCCCCTCAAAGGAACCATTAGAAACTTCAAATATCCTAGGATGCTCTCAGACCCGGGTATAGGGCCCATTATGTGTGTGAGGTTAGACGTGTGAGTGCTCAATGTGTGAGGGGAGCATACAAACATTATGACCAGGACACTACCCAAATTTCCCACCTGCAGACAAAGCAATATATAAATAGATAACAGTCGTCTACCCCAGGGTTCATTCCGCATGTTATCCATCATAGTACATGTTATTCAACTCAACAAATACATTAAAAAGCATGTGAACAGACAAAATTACCAAGCATGCTATCCAGCCTAAACATGTGAGGCAAGCAAAATTAAAAGGGCAACCAAACAAAACAAAGCCATAAAATTTGCATAGTCAACCCATACAGGCTTGACTCTCAAAACCTCCCTAGTGGAGTCACCAAACTGTCACACCCGAAAATGTGACGCGGATGGCGCGGAGGTAAAGAAAAAGAGAGAAATCGGCCTACCTGATGAAGGCCGATTTCGGAGGAGTCGCCACCAAAATTTTTAGGGAAATTTTGAAAAACTGAAATAAAAGGACAAGGATGGTCTGCGAATCAGAATTGAGTTTGAGAGTACGATTGTGAGTGGGAAAGGTACTAGGCACTCCCACAACACCCGTTCCTAAGAACGGTTACCTTAGGTTGATCATGCAATTTTTATGGCTTTTAAAAATTATTTTAATTGCCCTTTAACTATTCACATGCAAAAATATATGTAAAAATAAGACAAATATAAAAATGAAAATAAAGAATAAAATGAAAATATAAGAAGTTGAGAAATAAAATAAGAGGAAAATGTTATTTATTTACAAAAGTGAACTTGACCCAGAATTAGAGTCTGGGGCCTACGTACCTTACGATAGAGATCAAAGTCGACGTAGTTCGGACTAAAAATGGGTGTTACTGGGTTGATATTTTTTATCATATATATTCTTTGAAAAGAGAGGTTTATGGAAAATAATTTGTCTTTCCAAAAAGAAAACAATTTTTAGAATTAGTTGGTGCGTTTTAATTTGTAAAGGACAGATTAATCTCCATTATTTGCTCTTTTCATTTAAGAATATATATATTTTTTGTTTAATCAATTTCTAAAAGAGAATATATGTTTTTCCTCAAGTTGAAAAATATGATTAAAATTATGCGTGATCTTGAACACTTTATTTTAATTTGAAAGGAAAATATTTGAAAACAATCTTATTTTTACAAAATAAAATCAATTGGCTTATGTGGTGATTTTATCACTCACAATATATCCATTGATACCTAAATGTCCACGGTAGAGTTACTCGAGACAAAAGGCCTAAAAAGGTTCAAAGGAAAACAAACAATAACTTTTGTACAAATTACATACTTATTAAAAAAAGAATTCAAAAATGTGATGATTGCATATATATTTTGAAAAAATAATTAGCATATGTGGTAACTTTATCACTCACAAGTTACTGATAAGTATTTAAATACTCGCGGTGCTACCACTCGAGGTAAATAAGTAAAAAGGATAAAAGTTTGAGAGAAATAAATAACTTTTAAATGCTTTTTATTTCTTTACTTAAAAAAATGCAGTTGGAAAATCCTCTTTTTTTTTTAAAACGAGTTATTTTTATTTAAATTATTTTATTTCCTTATTTCAAATTATAAAATGCAATCACAAAATCCTTTTTTTCTTTTATTATTTTTTTATAAATTAGTTGTATTTTCTTATTTTGGATTGTGAAAATAAAGAGAAACAATAAAAAGAAAATTTCTCATTTCAAGCTTAGAATAATTCGAAAAAAGAGTTCAGATAACACTGCTAACTATATTTTATTTTCCAAAATCAACTTTAAAATGAAATCAAACAGCATATATGGTGACTTGACCACTCATAATTTGCTGATTTACGCATACATGCTTCGATGTTACCACTCGAAGTATAAAGCCAACCCCACCATTTCATTCTATTCCTAATTTTACCATCAAAAGGAGAAGTAAGGGACCATAGAACATGACTCGAAGGACCCTACTTTAGCATTTCAACAAGCCTTTGTTATGACCATGGTTGCAACCAGGAGGAAACAGGCACAGAAAAACAAAGTACAACCATGGGCCAGCAAGCAATATGCATCCCATTTACCTTAGCCTAAGACATAGCCTGAGCTCCATTCTAGAGGATAGTAATGAAACTTCACGGGGTATGCAAAGCACAAATAAACCTTTGCTTTTGAATTTACCAACACCCATACAATGGATTAAATGGACAAAAAGGAACAATACTATAGAACTATCATTTTTGTGCAAGCTTTTAGAACTCGCGATGGAGGTCTAAAAATTCTGTATCAAGATCAAATTACAAGGAAAAAACCAAGCCATTCATTCCCATGGAATTAGCGGATCCCATGTATTTGGCAATAGAGCAATCTTTCTAAAAGAAAAAAAGAACCCATAGCAAACAGACCTTCACCTTGGAATAAAATCACAACTATTTTTCAAGTAAAACTAAGACCAAGCTATTGAGTTTACAAGTTTCAGATCAAAGGTAACAGCCTACCATTAAGGCAAGGCCATACAAGCAACCTATGGAGCAAGCTTCAAACTAAGCATTTGCCGTGTAAAAAAACAAACTGGGTACTCCATTTCAGTTTCGAAATATCAGGTAACACTGGGAAACAAACAACGGCGTACTCAGCTTAATACCCAAGTCAGATGTAGAACATGGTGCTTAGCGATATTCAAGCCATATCAAAGCATGTAAACAAATTCTAACTTCCCTTTTGAACCAATAGATAATCATTCAAAGCATAACACTTGTATAACAACATAGCAGAACAAAATTCTCAGTGACAAAACATCAATAGGTGAGAACCTAGACAGGATTTCCAGATGCAAAACTTTAACAAATGAGAATGAACTTGTAATTCAATGAACGATTAATGTGTTAAATCTTTTAGCTAGCAATGTAGGTTCAATTCCAAAATACAGAACACTGTAGGACACCATATGAAAATAACACGAGAAGACCAAACTGAAACAAGAAAATCAAACTGACCCACACGGCACTGGTACAGAAATAAGTCATCCTTGGTGCTTCCTTTGCCTTTACTTCTTTCTCCACCCCTGTACCCCCCTCTCCTTTTTGCTCTCTCGGTCCTTTCATAGGGTTCCCGAGAGAAGAAGAACGCGTGAGGCCTCCCGTGCGTAACTGTGTGTGATTGCTTTCTGTGTCTTTTCAGCCCTGCCTTCGTGAGCCGTCCCTCTGCTTCCCTGTTCCGGTTGCTTGCAACCGTGCCCTCTTCCACCTCCCCTACTCTGCTGTGATAGGTATAGAGTAATGGTCCTAACCTTTTTTGTCGTGTCCTGGCTTCAATTCTCCGATTTCCTCTTCACCCGTGACTCCCTCTGTCCTTTTCACCGGTGCCAAACTCCCTCTGGTCTTCCCCTTTTCAGTCTTGCGTGTTCAGTGTCCCTCTGACTACCCCCTCGTGCTTAGACCCTAGCTCCCTTTTTGAGTTCCAAAAGCCCTTGGCTTTTTTCTCTGAGCTCCTTATTCAGTCCCATGCTCGGCTCCTCCTGTCTCCTTCCTCTTATTTCTCGGCTCCCTCTGTTTTTTCTTCATACCCCATGGCCCCCTCTGTTCTTCACCTTCGTTCTCGATGGCTCCCTCTATTTCAGATCTCCCTTGGTTTCCATGGGTCCATCGCAGCTCCTCCTCCTCTTCAGTCTCAGCTTCCTCGTGACTCTACCATGGTTCCCTCTCTGAGATTTCCTTCGGCCTCTACTCTCACCCCCCACTTCGCCCACGGCTCCTCTTCCTTTCTCTCTTTCCTCGCGGCACCCTTCCCTTCTTTGGCGTGCTCCATCCTTTCCTTAGGGCTACGCCCTTTGCTGTTGTTCACGAGCCCTCAATTGGGCTCGTGAACTTTCAGTCAGCCCAAATAACATATTTGGGCTGAAATGCATATTTTCCCTCTTTTTTTTTTTACTTCTTCTTATTCTTGCTTATTATGTATTTTTTGTGTTCTAGTATGATCTAACCTATTTGGGGGTCTCTATTGTTTTTTTTTCTTTTTCTTTTATCATTTTTAGATTTCTTTTTCTTTCTTTTCTTCTTTTTTTTTATTTGAAGTTTCAGATATCGAATTCTAGAAAATATCGAATTCTAGAAAGAAGAAATTGTATCTTGAAATCAATTCCCCTACGGAGAAGAGAATTTTGTTTTATTTATCCCTTTTTTTCCTTTTTTTTATTGTTGATTTAGTTATTTATTGATCACTATTATTTATTTATTATTATCATTATTATTATATATATATATATTTTTTTTAAATGCCCGGACAAAATAGGGTGTTCACATGGGTAATAGATGGAGTGATAAGAGCTTCACTGATTTGCTTGCACTTTTGAAGTATATGCTGCCAAAGGGTAATGACCTTCCTAGCTGAACATATGAGGCTAAACAGATGCTATGCTCTATTGGGATGAGCTATGAAAGGATACATGCCTGTCCTAATGATTGTGTGTTATTTCGGAAAGAACATGTATTATTAGACAGATGTCCTAAATGCAACGCCCCACGATATAAGAAGAAAGAATCGAGTCCAACGAAGGTCGTATGGTATTTTTCTATCATACCTAGATTTAGACGCTTATACAAAAGTCCTGAAATTGCGAAGCACTTGACATTGCATCCTTGATGAAAGAATTGAAGATGGAAAGTATCGACATCCTGCAGATTCTCCGCAATGGAAAAAAATTGATAGTCAATATGAAGAGTTCGGGGTAGAAGATAGAAACCTACGCCTTGCATTATCTACCGATGGAATGAACCCACATGGTATGCAGAGTAGTACTCACAGTATGTGGCCCGTGATTTTAGTTATTTATAATCTACCACCTTGGCTATGTATGAAGCGGAAGTTTATGATGTTATCTATGTTAATCTCTGGACCCAAACAACCTGGAAATGATATAGATGTATATTTGGATCCATTAATTGATGATTTGAAGCTACTGTGGGAGAGGGGTGTGGAGGTGTATGATGGATATAGGGAAGAGACATTCAAATTGAGAGCTATGTTGTTTAGTACAATCAATGATTTTCCTGCGTATGGTAATTTGTCAGGCTACAATATCAAAGGAGAGTTCGGATGCCCTATATGTGAAGAAGGCACACATTCGATACGGTTGGAGCATGGTTCAAAATTTGTCTTCCTTGGACATCATAGATTTTTGCCTGAGGGACATCATTACAGGTGGTGGAGGCAAGCATTTAATGGGAATATAGAAGAAGGAAAAGGACCTTTGCCATTAAGTGGTGAGCAATTGTTTGATAAGGTAAAGGATTTGAATGACAACTTTGGGAAGCCTTTGGCCCGATACCTTGGGACTAGTGGGTGGAAGAAAAGGTCAATTTTCTTTGAATTGGAATATTGGAAGTCTTTGTATGTGAGGCACTTCCTTGATGTCATGTGTAACATCTTATTTTACTAGGCTTTTAATCATATATTATATATCTAGCGGAAAGAAATAAAAATCTAGAATAATAAAACTTTTAAGCTTTTCAAAATTAGGTTACTCAAAAGACAACAACTTAACTAAAAGTTTACTTTAATTAATAATAATAAAGTCAATCATACTGTAATCATCTAATAATTGTTCCAAAACATCTAAAGTAAAGCCAGCGAGTAGAAATCATAACTAAAACATATCTCCATAATTTAATTACATTTATTCTAAAGCAAAATAATATTCTTCGGTCTGCTTCCTCTTAGTTACCATCCCTTTGTCTTTGCTTTTGCTTGTGCTTGTTCTTAATATTGTTAGTCATTGGGTGTGAGATTTGGGAAAATCTCAGTAGTATATATATTCATTCATACAAATCATGCTCATAATTAAGTAGTTATGCAAACTACCAAATAATTCATATTTCATGCATAAAAATTCAACAGAGTTTCCTCTTAATACTAGACATCTATAGCATTTCAAAACATTTATATTGAAATAACTCATCCAATAGTATCACATAACATCCATAATTAATTCACAGAAAATGCATGAAATAAATAATATACTACCTCCACCGAAAAGTATTTTGAGCTAACAGCCTGCCTTCCTTCTTTTTCCTTCTCTTTCACTCACACTCTCTTTCTCTCCCTTAGCTCTTTCTTTCTTTCACTCACAACTGGTGGGGTGCTAAAATGAAGAAATGGGAGGGGTATTTATAGTGTTGATGTCTTGGCCAGCAAGTGACATCAATCCAATGGATAACTTTATTCAGTGTATGCTCATTAATATAATTCATTGTATACCTTCATTCAGTGTATGTTCATCATAATTCAATGTAACTTATTTAAACCACAATTCATTGTATACTTCATTCAATATAACTTATTTAAACCATAATTCATTGTATACTTCATTTAATGTAACTTATTTAAACCACAATTCATTGTATACTTCATTCAATGTAACTTATTTAAACCACAATTCATTGTATACCTTCATTCAATGTAACTTATTTAAACCACAATTCATTGTATACTTCATTCAATGTAACTTATTTAAACCACAATTCATTGTATACCTTCATTCAATGTAACTTATTTAAACCACAATTCATTGTATACCTTCATTCAATGTAACTTATTTAATTCACAATTCATTGTATATCTTCATTCAATGTAACTTATTGAAATCACAATTCAATGTAACCATATTAATCATAGATTCATGGATGTTACATCATGCATATAGAAAAAAATGTATGTGAAAGCATTATCGGTACATTACTTAATGTGCCGGGAAAGACTAAAGAAGGTGTGAAGGCAAGGCTGGACTTAGCTGCTATGGGAATAAGAGGAGAGTTGGCACCAGTGAAGGAGAAACGCCGTACTTATCTACCTCCGGCGGCATATACACTATCTAGAAAAGAGAAAATTACTTTTTGTAAGTCTCTTGATGGGGTAAAAGTTCCAGAGGGGTACTCCTCAAACATTAGGAACCTTGTTTCTATGAAAGACTTGAAGTTAAAGGGTCTGAAGTCTCATGATTGCCATGTTTTGATGAGAATTTTGTTCCGGTTGCTATTCGATCCATTTTGCCCAAAAAAGTTCGAGGGACAATCACTAAACTATGTTTCTTCTTCAAGTATATTTGTAGCAAAGTGATTGACCCTGTGAAGTTACCGGTATTGCAAAGAGACATTGTTATCACTTTGTGCGAGCTTGAGATATATTTCCCGCCTTTATTCTTTGATATGATGGTTCATCTAACGGTTCACCTAGTTAGGGAGACATAATTATGTGGTCCAGCTTATATGAGGTGGATGTACCCAATTGAGCGTTACATGAAGATATTAAAAGGTTATGTGAAAAACCGAAGTAGACCAGAGGGTTGTATTGTTGAACAGTATATAGCCGAAGAAGCTGTTGAATTTTGCACCGAATACTTATCCAATGTTGATAACATTGGCCTTCCTAAGTATCGTCACATAGGGAGAACATCTGGGGAAGGGATTATGGGAAAGGAAATTGTTAGCATATCCAAGACCCAGTGGGAGCAAGCTCACTTGTATGTTTTGCACAATTCTGATGAGGTTCTTCCATATGTGGAAATGCACAAGGAGAAACTTAGAAGCTTGAACCCCAATAAGAATGAGAGTTGGATATCGAAAGAACACAATCGATTTTTTATAGATTGGTTGAGAGGTTATATTAATTCAGAGTAGGAAAGGAATCCTGGTTCAGTTTCAGACAAGTTGAGATGGTTAGCTAATGGTCCATCTATGCATGTCTTCTCTTACACCGGTTACCTAATAAATTGCTACACATTCTATACCAAAGAGCAGGAAAATCAGAGCACAATGCAAAATAGTGGGGTAACCCTTATAGCTCAATCAATGCATATTTCTAGTGCCAAAGATAGAAACCCTATTTTTGCACATATGTCATACTTTGGGGTAGTTGAGCACATATGGGAGTTGGATTAGATCTTGTTTCGAGCACCGGTTTTCGGTTGTAAGTGGGTTGACAACAAGAATGGCCTTCGAGTTGATGAGTCATGATTCGTTCGGGTTGATCTTCATAAGATAGGGTACAAAGATGAGCCTTTTATTTTAGCATCTCAAGCTCAACAGATGTTTTATGTCCCTGATCCTGCTAATAAGAGGTGGTCGATTGTCATGTTAACCAACAAAATAATCGATCATCACAATCAAGGTGGAGACCAACAGGATGAAGATATTGAGGATGATCCATTTTATGGGGCATCATTTGATGTTGATTCTACTGAAGATGATGCCCTCTATACGAGAGATGATCATGAAGAAGGGATTTGGATCATGAAAAGGAAGGGAGGAATCATTCATGGTAGAACAAGAAAGAGGAAAAGGTTTTATTTAAACATATATGTATTGCCTTCAATTTATTTCGTTATTTAATATAATGATCTTCTTATTTTGTTATGTCATTTATTTTTCATTATTTAATTAATCATTTTGATATTATTACAGGTAAATATGGCAAAGCGTGTCACATTAC
Source organism: Adenanthera pavonina (assembly GCA_026686845.1). NCBI lineage: Eukaryota > Viridiplantae > Streptophyta > Magnoliopsida > Fabales > Fabaceae > Adenanthera > Adenanthera pavonina. Next base: position 17,294,731 of record JAIVEN010000012.1, on the reverse strand, counting down.
AACAAGAGATGACGAAGCACCGATGTGTTTTGACAGTAATGAAAGAGGTTTGCCATGCAAGAGATACTGGAAACAAGATCCATGTGGAATGGAATTACAAAAATCATCCAGTCAATGAAGGTGGAAAGAAGTTAAGTAGCTATATTGGAGTGGCTGCAAAGTTGAAGGTGCCCATTAGCCATCCATAATGGGATGATTGGAGGAAAGTTCCATTTGCTGTGAAGGATTTAGTTTTCCAAGACATAGTGGTAATTATAATTAATTTCAGTACTTAGCTACATTTTTTATGCATGCAAACCTGCTATAATTAATTTAAGTATTTTGTTTTGTAGTCCGCTTTTGACGTTGATGAAAGCCATAGAGTGTATATATATCAAAAGGCAGGGATTTCGATGCGTAATTTTTTATATATCTTGGCGAGGCACTTTATGAAAGATGAAGCTAGCAACATCATTGAGCATCCACCTGAGGAATTTAGAATCTACATAAAACAGGAACACTGGGATGGCTTTATCGATCTGCGACGTCAGGAGAAGTTTAAGATGAACAATTTTTCTTGTTTACATTTCAATATTCTAATCCTCTTTGTTTATAATTATTTGATTTTAGTATTGAAATTTTTTTAGAAATTAAGTGAAGCAAATAGTGAAAGGGCAAAGAGTCAACAGTACCCTTACCGAGCCAGCCATCTGGGATACTCTGGAGTAGAGAGGAAGTTGGTAAGTGCATGTATATCTTATGTTTGTCAATACTTAAATTTATTCAAATGCACAATTATTATTTCCGTGAATTCATAGGTATTGAAGGAGGGATCCACGCGAACAAAAGTACCCCGTCATGAGTTGTGGTCAGAATCCAGGAAAAACAAAGGGATTATTGAGAAGGAGAATGTTCATAAAGTTGTTGAAAAAATAGTAAGTACTACCTTACAACAATGATTTGAACTCTCATTTTTTAGAAGGACAAAAAATTATTTCTTGTTTTATTTTCACAGATCCAGATTTCAAATCAGACCTCTAAAGGTGAGCAAGGCTCAGGGTTGGATGTACTTAGCCAAGCACTAGAGCTCCCTGAACACCCTGGACATGTTAGAGGTGCTAGATTTTGTGTCACCAACAGGGCCTATTTCGGGACCAAACGCCGCCACTCTGATGCTCCAGCTAGGGTTCTTGAATTGGAGGCAATCATCCAACAACAACATGAAACACAATCTGACATGAATAGATGATTAGCCCAGCTTGAGTCGTTGGTCAAACAAGCTGCGTTGCAGGGGAGCCAAGGGATTACAGTCAATCCTAGTGTGAAAGATAGTTGTACTTCTCCATCTGAGCATCTCCCTCTAGTAATTGCTTCTCTTATTAACTAAATTTATAGTTAGTTGTTGATATATAACAATATTTTCTAATGTTATGATTGGTATAGGGTATAGGACGTTGTCTATTATGGCTGAATAACCCCCGGCATGTGGTTGCAAAAGGGCATGTGCATAACATCCCAGGGGACATGCTTCACAATGCACCCTTACCTGCAGAACATGTTAGAGTATCGATTGCACTTCCTAAAGAAGAGAAAGCGAGGTTGCCTGTGCCTATCGAGGGAGTAGAAACAGTAGAACAGGCCGTGGGTGGATTTGTAGCATGGCCTATGCATCTCATTACTATTGCTCCACCAAAAAATGTATATGTTAGTTGACAAGCCACTTAATTACTGAAGATATTTGTATGTATATCAATTGACTACTTGTGTTGCACAGTCCATAGGAAAGAGTCAAGGGAAGAAAGTTGTGTCAGGACAATCGGGGGGGGGTCATTCATTGCACCAGCGAAGGGACAGCCTCAGTCATCAAACTCACAAAATTGTGAATTGCTAAATGGTATATTAACCATGGGGTTGTGGCAATTGATACACATTCCTTATGATGTAGGGTTTATGGTAAGGAAGTATCTGAAGTGATAACTAAATATATGATCTCCTACATCATTGATCATGGATGGCTTGGGGTACAGAATATTAACATATACATCAAGTATTGAAATTAACATAAATGAATTGATCTTTCATTTGACTATGTGATACTAATCTATTACTTTTTCCATTTTAGATTTTTGTATGAAAAAATTCTAGTCCCTTCTCAGCTGATCGACAAATTTTCCTTCATCCACCCACAAGATATTTCAGCTTATACATCGGGTTTGATGCCATAGAGAAAGATCACAGAATAGTCACAGGATATGGTGCATGCATTAACTGCAAAGGGGGGTGAAGGGGTGTTATTTTTGGCACCATTTATGCAGGGGTAAGTCACTTATCACTGAACTTTTAAATAATGTCTTATTTCATGTTGGACTGCTTTATTTTAAGTTTATTTGCTAAAACTAGTGAATTTTTCTCCTAGGAATCATTGGATGTTGATTTGTATTGAACCAATCAAACCAAAAATATATATTTTTGGATCCCAAAGGAAATCCGCCAGACTATCGCCCACAAATGCTAGAGATGATAAATCAGTAAGAATATGCAATTATATTATGTGTTTTTGTATTTTTCTATTTATTAACCTCAATTTTTTCTATATTAATTTTTTTTTGTAATGCTTAACAGAGGTGTGAGTATGTTTCGAGCAGCACGTGGGCTAAGCAACAATAGTAAGCCCAACAACCAAAAGACTCCACCAGATCCGGCCTTGTTGTATCAATGGACACGTATTCAGGTATTTATAATCTAATACTCAATCAACTATTGAGATTAACATTTGTTGTAATTAATCTAATATTCATATAATTTTATTTAGTATCCGAAACAATCTAATGATAATGATTGTGGATACTATGTGCTGAAATACATGAAAGATATCATTTCACATCGACAAATCTCGATCCCCTCCATGGTATGTACATAATTCATTTTTATGATATTTATATAAAATTTTAATAATATAAACTGCTTTTGTAATATGTAATATTTTTATTTTCAGTATTTTCTGGATACATACTCTGAGGGATACTCCGAAGCTCAGATAAAAGAACTCATAAAGGAGTGGAGCCAATATGTGGTTGGATTTAGGAGGAGGGTATAAGTGAATTCATTCTAGTGTTATTTGTAGTTGTTTGGTTGTACTTTGTATCTGTTTGGTTTTGGTTCTATCATATAGTTACATTCAATTGGTGGTTCTAATCTGTTCTGGGTAGCTTATGAATTTAAAATTGATCATGTTGTAGGCAGTATAAGGGAAGAAGCATAGACTGATGACTTCTAAAGGCTAGAAGATGCCTGCTTTTTTTGTTCTCTTGGTCATCATATATGGCAGATAATTTGATATGTAGCTTTTGGTCATGTGTATATATATTAGTTGTTAGTGTAGAAGCTATAGATTGGCCTGATATATATGATACTTTTGGAAATCTAGTTACTGGATAATGTTAATTAGGTCTATTATATCATTTTTTTGCTCTTGTCAATTGTCTATAAATATTGTCTATAACTTTTTATTGAGACATTTTGAATATAATATAACTTTTGCTTTAGATAAATATCTTTTAGTTATGGGTATTTGGTTCTGCTGCATATTGACACTGAAGCAGGTTCGAGGGATTGCAAAAATAATAAAATGTGGGGAAAAAAAATAAGAACTTTCGTTGGCAGTTATTAATACAACCGCCAATGTCAATATTTTGGTTGGCGGTTATAAATTAGAACCGCCAACTCATATTAAAATTCAAATATTCAAATTTAAATAAAAAAATTTATAAAATTTAGTTGGCGGTTAATTCAAAACTGCAAACTAAAATTAAAATTAAAATTAATTAATTAAAAATTAATATTTCTACTTTAGTTGGTGGTTATATATATAACCGCCAACTAAAATTTAATATTAAAATTAATTAAAAAATAATATTTCTAACTTTAGTTGGTGGTTATGTATATAACCGCCAACTAAAGTCGAAATTTATTTGTGGTTATTATGTATAACCGCAAAGGAATATTAATTTTGTTAGCGGTTATAATATATAACCGCAAATAAATGTAACTTTTTTTTGCGGTTTATAACCGCCAATGAAAGGTATAATTTTTTTCGGTGCTAACATATTTGGATATTTTTAACCGCTACTAAAAGTCAAAATAACTGCCAACAAAGACGTATTTTGGCGTAGTGTGTGTGTGTGTTTTTTTAAAATTTGTAGTAATTATTCTAATAAATTATTTTCTTCTTAGTTTATTAAATTTTAGTCATGAGATCAATTAGCTTATAATAGTTTTTTTTTCTTAAATTTAGAAATAATCTTAATACATAAATTGAAAAGTATACGATGAATTATTTTTAATATCAATAATTTCACCACCTTATTACACATATAAAGACATAATTCTTTAACAACTCATGTAACACGAAACAAGAATGCATTGATATATGGGGACAATGATAAGGCCACCCTCTTATTAGAATATCCCAGCATAGATAATTGATATATGGAGTAATTCAGATCATATATATATATATATATATATAAAGAGAACATAAAATGGAAACATGATGATACAAGACCAATCAATGTAAGGTTCTTGATAAACTCCCACTTCTATATAAATTAATGTAAAGCTTTTTTTTTTTTTCTTCCTTTAAAGGGTAAGTCTTGAAAGTGAGAACTGAAGAGAATTTTAAAAAGAGTTTCCACTTTTAATAAAGTTTTCATTAACATTTTATTCTTTTATATATATATATATAAGGAATATAAAATTAAGATTCAATTTGCATTTGGAAGCAAAAGCTTTATTTTATTTTATGATCACCAGCGTAATTACAATCCATTTAAAATGTGAACATGATGTTACTTACAAAACACACACAGACACAGACACATACTAATGCCTTGTCCAATATTGTAATTTCAGAACCGAATGGCCAACTCTTGGAGTTTATTAATATGAAAAAGACAAGATTATTTTCTGGTTGAAGTTGAACCAAAGGGAGGATCGAACCACTGGTGTGCTGATGAATAGTACCAAACACCCTAGGACATCAAGCCCCAAGTCTATCCTAAAACAAGATTATTTCATTATTCGGTACGTACTACATTGACGGAGACCTCCAAGTGTTGTGTGTGACATAATATATATATATATATATAGATCAAGTCACAATATTAAAGGTGTGAGTTTGATGTGGCTCTGGCTTCAGGTGGACAGACACATCTCCGTTCCACACACACAGCTGGTACAAACCCACAAGGAGGGCAATCATCAAATGTCTGGCATTTGACTTGTTCCAACATTCTTGCGTTGCTTGTAATTGCTCTTGGGGCTGAAATCCCTGTATTAATTAAATATATATAGTTTTAATATTAAAATAAATAAAATTAGTACTTAATGATAAACTAAATCAACAGATATATCCTGTGGCAAACACACTTGTTATGGGCATGTATATTAGTACGGCATAATATGATAGATAGGTAAGAAAAAATAATTTTTAAAAATTTAAAATATGGGTACGAAAATATATATATATATACATGTAAATAAATAATTATATATATAATCAACAATTGAACTAATTAAAAAGTAAAAAAGAGAAAACTGAGTTTTAAATATTATAAAATTATTGTATAAATACTAAAATAAATTTTATGTATGAATAAAATGTCAATGATAACTTACAAATAAAAAGTTTGTTATTTTTCTCAAATGAGAAAATATCATTGATCCAAACAAAATGAGGGATCCATATAATTTAAGGCGATCTCTGTATAATTTATTAATAAATTATTTAGGTTTTCCCCAATTCATCATTTAGATTAAATATAAAATAATTCATGATTTATGAAAAAAAATAATTCATTAAAAAATTGAAATTTCTCCAATCCGACATAACGGCAAAGATGGAACCTTGCGATAGGGGAATTCATAAGAAAAATCTTGTTATATTGCACTTGAAAATCTTCACAATAAATTATTAAAATAAAATACTTCTTTTCTGTCGGAAAAAAATAATATACTTTTTATATATAGTCAGATTAAACAAAATGATAATTAATTAAATAATTATTAATGAACTATTATTTTCGTCTTAAATTATAAATAAATTTGAATTTAAATAAGTAGTGAATCAATGCGAGAGAGTAAACTGCACACGCAATTATTTTTTGTGCCACATTCTCACTTTAATTTTATAAGATTTTGTTTTTCCAACATTAATTTTAAATTGAAAAGATTCAAATTCTGAGTTTACAAAATTAAAGTACAAATTCTGACAATACAAGTATATTTTCTTGAATAAAACAAATGAAAAGAAATACTAACAATAATGATCATGATGATGAACATAATAAAATATATAACACAATTTTTTTCTAATAAAAAAAAACAGAGAGAGAGAGAGTACCATGACAGGTTGCCCCAGCAAGAAGAAGAAATAAGAATACCAACTTGAAAGAAGCCTTTTCCATTATATCCTACGGTTTTGTAGATTGAGGTCTGAAATAAAACTTATTTCTTGGATTCGGGCATCATCTTCTACCAGTATTTATATAGCAGTGTGCAAGTTTCAGATCGTAAATAATTTGGAATATGGTATATAATTGAAATTAATTAACACAAGGATCTTACAACATGCATGATTTCAGCCTTAATTACAAGATATTTTAAGAAATATGAATGCTCAAGAAGCCTTTTCCAATCATATCTCAAGATCGATTTTGTAGATTGAGTTCTGAAAAAAGTTAATTTCTTGGATCAATTCGGGCATCTTCTACTAATATTTATATAGTCGTGTGCAATTTTGAGATTGTAAATAAATCGGAAAATGATGTATAATTGATATTAATTAACGCAAGGATTTTACATGATTTCAGCCTCATTAATTACGAGATATTTTGACAAAAAATATTAAAGTTAAAAATGTAAAAATATTATTTTCCTCCTGAATCAGAAAAGTTATCTCACAACTGCATTTGGATCCTATGGTTTAGATTTGTAGCAAGTCCAGTCACTTATCTTATCTTCAGGGTTTGCATCATGTGCCTATTAATCTTAGAAGCGTCATGTCAGATATCTACTTTCTATCTTCGTTTTTTCCTTTTGTTAGGAGTTGTCTGTCTATTTATTGAGTACTTCTTTGTATTTCTAATTTTATTTTCAACCGAAAATGAATCTTATTTTTCGACTAGAATTGAGTAGTCATATAATTTGGACCATATAGATTTAAAAAAAATTATTTTTAACTTGTGTTAAAACTATTTTTATAAAAAATAATATTTGGAATAATATGTTGAAAGTGGGTAGTGTACATTGCTAGGAGAGGATGTGGGTACTGGCTAGCAACTTCTTATAAATTTCATTACATATATACACATTGATTAATTATATATATTAGTCTTATACTATCAGAATTATATATATATACACATGCAGAAAATATATATATATAATTATGATACGTTGATCCATATACAATCTTATTCTTTTGTAACATTTTTTCTTCAAATGCATAAATATATAAGCGTAGAAAATGCCAATTTTTACCAGCTGAGATAATGCAATTTACTTTTTTCTTTCTTGGAACAGACAATAGGATTTGGTATGCCAAACCTGACCGTAATTAGGATCTAAAAAATATTAAATAAAAATCAATACATGCATGTTGCTTGGACAAATGAAAAATCCGAGTTCAATTCATACGTAAGCAATAATGCAAGGTAAGAGACTTTGTAGATTGAGTTCTGAAAAAAGTTAATTTCATGGATTAATTCGGGCATCTTCTGCCAATATTTATATAGACGTGTGCAATTTTGAGATTGTAAATAAATCGGAATTTGATATAGAATTGATATTAATTAACGCAAGGATTTTACATGATTTCCGCCTCATTAATTACGAGATATTTTGACAAAAAATATTATAGTTAAAAATGTAAAAATATTATTTTCCTCCTGAATCAGAAAAGTTATCTCTCAGCTGCATTTGAATCCTATGGTTTAGATTTGTAGCAAGTCCAGTCACTTATCTTATCTTCAGGGTTTGCATCACGTGCCTATTAATCTTAGAAGCGTCATGTCAGATATCTACTTTCTATCTTCGATTTTTCCTTTTGTTAGGAGTTGTCTGTCTATTTATTTAGTACTTCTTTGTATTTCTAATTTTATTTTCAACCGAAAAAGAATCTTTTTTTTCGACTAGAATTGAGTACTCATCTAATTTGGACCATATAGATTTAAAAAAAATTATTTTTAACTTGTGCTAAAACTATTTTTATAAAAAATAATATTTGGAATAATATGTTAAAAGTGGGTAGTGTACATTGCTAGGAGAGGATGTGGGTACTGGCTAGCAACTTCTTATAAATTTCATTACATATATACACATTGATTAATTATATATATTAGTCTTATACTATCAGAATTATATATATATACACATGCAGAAAATATATATATATATATATAATTATGATACGTTGATCCATATACAATCTTATTCTTTTGTAACATTTTTTCTTCAAATGCATAAATATATAAACATAGAAAATGCCAATTTATACCAGCGAGATAATGCAATTTACTTTTTTCTTTCTTGGAACAGACAATAGGATTTGGTATGCCAAACCTGACCGTAATTTGGATCTAAAAAATATTAAATAAAAATCAATACATGCATGTTGCTTGGACAAATGAAAAATCCGAGTTCAATTCATACGTAAGCAATAATGCAAGGTAAGGGACTTTGTAGATTGAGTTCTGAAAAAAGTTAATTTCTTGGATTAATTCGGGCATCTTCTACCAATATTTATATAGTCGTGTGCAATTTTGAGATTGTAAATAAAAAGGATTATGATATAGAATTGATATTAATTAACGCAAGGATTTTACATGATTTCGGCATCATTAATTACGAGATATTTTGACAAAAAATATTAAAGTTAAAAATGTAAAAATATTATTTTCCTCCTGAATCAGAAAAGTTATCTCTCAGCTGCATTTGGATCCTATGGTTTAGATTTGTAGCAAGTCCAGTAACTTATCTTATCTTCAGGGTTTGCATCATGTGCCTATTAATCTTAGAAGCGTCATGTCAGATATCTACTTTCTATCTTCGATTTTTCCTTTTGTTAGGAGTTGTCTGTCTATTTATTTAGTACTTCTTTGTATTTCTTATTTTATTTTCAACCGAAAAAGAATCTTATTTTTCGACTAGAATTGAGTACTCATCTAATTTGGACCATATAGATTTAAAAAAAAGTATTTTTAACTTGTGTTAAAACTATTTTTATAAAAAATAATATTTGGAATAATATGTTGAAAGTGGGTAGTGTACATTGCTAGGAGAGGATGTGGGTACTGGCTAGCAACTTCTTATAAATTTCATTACATATATACACATTGATTAATTATATATATTAGTCTTATACTATCAGAATTATATATATATACACATGCAGAAAATATATATATATATATATATAATTATGATACGTTGATCCATATACAATCTTATTCTTTTGTAACATTTTTTCTTCAAATGCATAAATATATAAACGTAGAAAATGCCAATTTTTACCAGCTGAGATAATGCAATTTACTTTTTTCTTTCTTGGAACAGACAATAGGATTTGGTATGCCAAACCTGACCGTAATTTGGATCTAAAAAATATTAAATAAAAATCAATACATGCATGTTGCTTGGACAAATGAAAAATCCGAGTTCAATTCATACGTAAGCAATAATGCAAGGTAAGGGACTTTGTAGATTGAGTTCTGAAAAAAGTTAATTTCTTGGATTAATTCGGGCATCTTCTACCAATATTTATATAGTCGTGTGCAATTTTGAGATTGTAAATAAAAAGGATTATGATATAGAATTGATATTAATTAACGCAAGGATTTTACATGATTTCAGCCTCATTAATTACGAGATATTTTGACAAAAAATATTAAATTTAAAAATGTAAAAATATTATTTTCCTCCTGAATCAGAAAAGTTATCTCTCAGCTGCATTTGGATCCTATGGTTTAGATTTGTAGCAAGTCCAGTCACTTATCTTATCTTCAGGGTTTGCATCACGTGCCTATTAATCTTAGAAGCGTCATGTCAGATATCTACTTTCTATCTTCGATTTTTCCTTTTGTTAGGAGTTGTCTGTCTATTTATTGAGTACTTCTTTGTATTTCTAATTTTATTTTCAACCGAAAATGAATCTTATTTTTCGACTAGAATTGAGTAGTCATATAATTTGGACCATATAGATTTAAAAAAAATTATTTTTAACTTGTGTTAAAACTATTTTTATAAAAAATAATATTTGGAATAATATGTTGAAAGTGGGTAGTGTACATTGCTAGGAGAGGATGTGGGTACTGGCTAGCAACTTCTTATAAATTTCATTACATATATACACATTGATTAATTATATATATTAGTCTTATACTATCAGAATTATATATATATACACATGCAGAAAATATATATATATAATTATGATACGTTGATCCATATACAATCTTATTCTTTTGTAACATTTTTTCTTCAAATGCATAAATATATAAGCGTAGAAAATGCCAATTTTTACCAGCTGAGATAATGCAATTTACTTTTTTCTTTCTTGGAACAGACAATAGGATTTGGTATGCCAAACCTGACCGTAATTAGGATCTAAAAAATATTAAATAAAAATCAATACATGCATGTTGCTTGGACAAATGAAAAATCCGAGTTCAATTCATACGTAAGCAATAATGCAAGGTAAGAGACTTTGTAGATTGAGTTATGAAAAAAGTTAATTTCATGGATTAATTCGGGCATCTTCTGCCAATATTTATATAGACGTGTGCAATTTTGAGATTGTAAATAAATCGGAATTTGATATAGAATTGATATTAATTAACGCAAGGATTTTACATGATTTCCGCCTCATTAATTACGAGATATTTTGACAAAAAATATTAAAGTTAAAAATGTAAAAATATTATTTTCCTCCTGAATCAGAAAAGTTATCTCTCAGCTGCATTTGAATCCTATGGTTTAGATTTGTAGCAAGTTCAGTCACTTATCTTATCTTCAGGGTTTGCATCACGTGCCTATTAGTCTTAGAAGTGTCATGTCAGATATCTACTTTCTATCTTCGATTTTTCCTTTTGTTAGGAGTTATCTGTCTATTTATTTAGTACTTCTTTGTATTTCTAATTTTATTTTCAACCGAAGATGAATCTTATTTTTCGACTAGAATTGAGTAGTCATATAATTTGGACCATATAGATTTAAAAAAAATTATTTTTAACTTGTGTTAAAACTATTTTTATAAAAAATAATATTTGGAATAATATGTTAAAAGTGGGTAGTGTACATTGCTAGGAGAGGATGTGGGTACTGGCTAGCAACTTCTTATAAATTTCATTACATATATACACATTGATTAATTATATATATTAGTCTTATACTATCAGAATTATATATATATACACATGCAGAAAATATATATATATATATAATTATGATACGTTGATCCATATACAATCTTATTCTTTTGTAACATTTTTTCTTCAAATGCATAAATATATAAACGTAGAAAATGCCAATTTTTACCAGCTGAGATAATGCAATTTACTTTTTTCTTTCTTGGAACAGACAATAGGATTTGGTATGCCAAACCTGACCGTAATTAGGATCTAAAAAATATTAAATAAAAATCAATACATGCATGTTGCTTAGACAAATGAAAAATCCGAGTTCAATTCATACGTAAGCAATAATGCAAGGTAAGGGACTTTGTAGATTGAGTTCTGAAAAAAGTTAATTTCTTGGATTAATTCGGGCATCTTCTGCCAAAATTTATATAGACGTGTGCAATTTTGAGATTGTAAATAAAAAGGAATATGATATATAATTGATATTAATTAACGCAAGGATTTTACATGATTTCAGCCTTATTAATTACGAGATATTTTGACAAAAAATATTAAAGTTAAAAATGTAAAAATATTATTTTCCTCCTGAATCAGAAAAGTTATCTCTCAGCTGCATTTGGATCCTATGGTTCAGATTTGTAGCAAGTCCAGTCACTTATCTTATCTTCAGGGTTTGCATCACGTGCCTATTAATCTTAGAAGCGTCATGTCAGATATCTACTTTCTATCTTCGATTTTTCCTTTTGTTAGGAGTTGTCTGTCTATTTATTTAGTACTTCTTTGTATTTCTTATTTTATTTTCAACCGAAAAAGAATCTTATTTTTCGATTAGAATTGAGTACTCATCTAATTTGGACCATATAGATTTAAAAAAAATATATTTTTAACTTGTGTTAAAACTATTTTTATAAAAAATAATATTTGGAATAATATGTTAAAAGTGGGTAGTGTACATTGGTAGGAGAGGATGTGGGTACTGGCTAGCAACTTCTTATAAATTTCGTTACATATATACGCATTGATTAATTATATATTAGTTTTATATTATCAGAATTATATATATATAATTATGATACGTTGATCCATATACAATCTTATTCTTTTGTAACATTTTTTCTTCAAATGCATAAATATATAAACGTAGAAAATGCCAATTTTTACCAGCTAAGATAATGCAATTTACTTTTTTCTTTCTTGGAACAGACAATAGGATTTGGTATGCCAAACCTGACCGTAATTTGGATCTAAAAAATATTAAATAAAAATCAATACATGCATGTTGCTTGGACAAATGAAAAATCCGAGTTCAATTCATACGTAAGCAATAATGCAAGGTAAGGGACTTTGTAGATTGAGTTCTGAAAAAAGTTAATTTCTTGGATTAATTCGGGCATCTTCTACCAATATTTATATAGTCGTGTGCAATTTTGAGATTGTAAATAAAAAGGAATATGATATATAATTGATATTAATTAACGCAAGGATTTTACATGATTTCAGCCTTATTAATTACGAGATATTTTGACAAAAATATTAAAGTTAAAAATGTAAAAATATTATTTTCCTCCTGAATCAGAAAAGTTATCTCTCAGCTGCATTTGAATCCTATGGTTTAGATTTGTAGCAAGTCCAGTAACTTATCTTATCTTCAGGGTTTGCATCACGTGCCTATTAATCTTAGAAGCGTCATGTCAGATATCTACTTTCTATCTTCGATTTTTCCTTTTGTTAGGAGTTGTTTGTCTATTTATTTAGCACTTCTTTGTATTTCTTATTTTATATTTGTAACAATCCTCATGATATTATTGGCATTTTGTGTTGAGCTAGAGGAAGCAGGATGGAGGAAGAATCAATGCAGAGGAAAAAAAGCTCCATGCCGCGGTGAGAAGTAAGGCCTCCACCGAGAGAGCGAGCTCCGGAATGACATTTTCTAACTAGAAGCAATGGCACCACAACGAGTTTTCCTGTGGTGGGAGTTGGGATTTTTGTTTAAATCCGAATCATTTCAGTCAACTGAATGCGAAGGAAAAGAATGAAACAGAGGGAGACACGGAGAGCTATGTTAGCGTTCAAAGATTTCAGCCATTGGGAGTGATTTTTGGACCTCATGAGCTTAGATCTGGGTTGGTAAGTGATCCCTACTCCTCCTTCTCCATTTTCTTCAGTTTTGAGTTGGGATATTTTGGGGATATGTTTGGTTTTCGGTGTTAGGCCAAAATCCACTAATTAAAATGGATGAAATGAGATTAATGGAGTGTGATTTAGTATTTATGATCCTTCGTTATGAGTTTTGAGGGGATTATACATGATTTGAGTTTAACCCTAGGAAATATTGGGTTGAGGCTCTTGGGAATCCGAAAAGTATGTGGTTGAGTAGTGGTTTAGTGGTCCCTAGGAGCTTAATGAGGTATGAAAGTGAGGTTGAAACCTTAGGTTAGGCCTAAATGGTTGAATTATGGAAATTTGTGTGCTTGGATTGTATGTTAATTGAGGTATTATGATATTGTTAAGGTTGTTTGGCTAATTGGAGAAGGCAATTCATGGGATTGGTGTTCAAGAAAGTTTGTGGAACTCGTGTGCATATGGTAGTGATAGTTGAGGAAACCAGGTGTTTGTATTGTTTGTATTATATATACTATATATGAGTATATTTGTATATATATGCATGTTTCTTTCATACTATGATAATGTTGTGTTTGTGTGTACTATTTTCTATATATCGTGATATGCACACAGCTAGATGATGATTAGATATGATGATGATGATGATGTGACATATCATGATACATAGCATGACATTGTGACACATGATGATGATGATGATTATATGATATGATATGAGCATTACCACATGACATTGTGAAATTGTGATATATGGTGGATTGGGTGGTGATGACAATATGATATACGATGATATGAGATATGATGATATGATATATGATAAGGGAGGATAAGGATGGGATCCCTATCGCTAAATCCTCCCCTATAACCAGGGGAGTTAGGTGGCAGTAGACTGCACATTCCTTAAATCACCACCAATTCGAGGTGGTGAAGGGGAAGGAGAGCCACGATCCGAGTGCTAGTGTAACCTTTGGCCGGGTTACATTAGTGTAAGGAGAGCTTGATGATGTCCCGAAATCAGTCTTCATTGATTGTTGGAAGGGAATTACATATACGAAATGTCCTGTTATGACGACAGCTCATGGTTCCAGCTATGTGTGAGGAGACATGCATTCCATTTCATATTGCATGCATGAGATTGTATGAGTTATATATATGTGTGTGTGTGGTTGTCCCCGGTTACTGAGATATTGTCTCATACCTCTTTCCCATGAACTGACATTTCAGGTCAAGGTTCTGGTACTAGTCCTGAAAAGACAAGGGAGTAGTATCAGATGTGGGAATATTAGGTCTATATAATATATATTTATTTGAATATGTACTTTGTGCTAAGTAGGATAGATGGTTTGTAAATTACGTGGTGTTATTGACATTGTTATCGTAATGGATATGATGTTGTGGGTATGTTATGGATGTAGTTTGTGTTGTAATGTGATGCATGTGTAATTTGGGATTTGAGAAGTCTGCATGGTGGTGTATGTGAGCCCAAAGGAAGTTTTGGGCCAAGTATGTGAGTTTTGGACCTATAGCCCATTATGTCGATTTGGGGTTCAAGAGGATCAAATCTCAGAGAAGTGGTTCCTTTGAGATGAAACCTTTTTGGATAAGTTGGTTAAAAGGTTTTGGACCTGTATGAATGGTTTCTGTGTGCTCATTTGCCTGGTGGCATTTGGAGGAGATTTGTGGTGAGTTTTGGTCAAAAAGTGGGTAAAACAGTGTCAGGTGTTCAAAATTTCTATACGGAGACGGATTAAGATGAAAGTGGTGCCTATGGATAGATTGGAACTGGATTGACTTATAGGAATTGGAATCAAGTCAATCGGAGATCAAAGTATAAAATTATATGCGTCGGAAGTTCACCCCAATGGATGAATATTGCTAATGTTGCATCAGCAATGGGGCACCACGGCACCAGAGAGACAGTGGGCGTGAGAGAAGTAGAGGAGGGCCAGAGCCGCGGCGGTACTGTAACGGTCGGGCCCCAGCCTAGTTTCTGGTGTTCCTTGGCTTTTCTTTCGCTGCTTTGATGTTTGGGAAGTAATTTTGAGATATTTGTGTTTTGTTTGGTTGGTTTTGAAGTTTTTGGTTAAGTCAGGAAGTGTATGGGAGTACAGTGTTACAATTTTCAACCGAAAAAGAATCATATTTTCCAAGTAGAATTGAGTACTCATCTAATTTGGACCATATAGATTTAAAAAAAATTTTCATTTTTAATTTGTGTTAAAACTATTTTTATAAAAAATAATATTTGAAATATTATGTTAAAAGTGGGTAGTGTACATTGCTAGGAGAGGATGTGGGTTCTGGCTAGCAACTTCTTATAAATTTTATTATATATATACACATTGATTAATTATATATATTAGTTTTAGATTATCATAATTATATATATACACATGCAGAAAAAAAAATATATATATATAATTTTGATACGTTGATCCATATACAATCTTATTCTTTTGTAACATTTTTTCCTTCAAATGCATAAATATATAAACGTAGAAAATGACAATTTTTACCAGCTGAGATAATGTAATTTACCTTTTTTCTTTCTTGGCACAGACAATAGGATATGGTATACCGAACCTGATCGTAATTAAAATCTAAAAAATATTAAATAAAAATCAATACATGCGTGTTGCTTGGACAAATGAAAAATCCAAGTTCAATTCATACGTAAGCAATAATGTAAGGTAAGGGAAGTTTAACTTTTGTAAGAGTGAATGTAGAAAGCGCATTTAAATAGATGTAAAGAAAAAAGAACTGTATGAGTTTTATTATGAGTAAATCTCATATAATATATATATATATATATATATATATAAAAGTACATTCTATTATGTCATTTTTGCTTTGTACGTTGGAATGCATGAATAGAGAAGATTCAGTCTAACGGACTCAGCTCTCTCTTCCGTAAACCCATGCTACAGTGCTGTTATAGTAGATTTTTATTTTTTAAAATTTTTATTAAAATTAAAATTTATAAATAAAAATATATTTTTAAGGATCATGTAAATATATATTTTATGCAGTTTTAAATTTTTTGTTTATTAAAAAAATACTATATTGTAAAAATTGGATCTTTGTAGTTGTGCAGTTTTTTAGTAATTAAGAAAAAATGTTAAAAAATTTAAAACTATATTAATACATATTTACCTTATCCCTGAAAAATATATTTTTTATCTATAAATTTTTATTTAAAAAAAACCGGCCACGTTCTCTTCTGGAAAGATCCCTAGTCCCGTTTAACGTAGGAATGTGGTCATTTTGGACAGCCACAAGCCGATTTTGTTTCTATTTTTGAGGAGTCAACAACCTGAAAAATAAAAATTAACGATAAAAGCTTTTGTCACTAAATGAGAATAATTCAGTCGATTGCAACATTGGCGACGGATTTGGTGACACAGGAATTGCCTGTTGCTAAATTTTGCATTGCTAAACACTATTTTATGGAAAATAAAATTCTATTGCTAATTAGGGACGAAGGTTCTACACAAAAATAATAACAATAATATTACTTTTATCCTATTAAGTGAGGTCAACTACTTGGATCATATAACGTTAATAGACTCTATCAAACATCATCTCTTCAAATAAATCATGTATCAAGATATCACATCATATAACTTCTCTTAGTGTCCTTCTTGATTTTTCTCTACCTTTTAATAGGGCTCCAAACCATTTAGTCAATTCTTCTAACTGGCTTCTCTTGTCCTCCTCTTTGTACATGTCCAAATCATCTTAGACGATTTTTCACTATTTTCTCCTCGATAGGTGTTATTTCGATTTTTCCTCATATACAATCATTTTGTATCTTATCCCTTATTTTATAACCACACATTCATCTTAACATTCTCATCTATGCTACTCTCATCTTATGCTCTTATTGTTTTTTCAAAGCCCAACATTCCTTGCCATATAGCATAGCTGGCCTTATAGCAGTTCGATAAAATTTCCTTTAAACTTAGTAGGTACCTTATAGTCATAAATAACTCCTAAAACTTTTCTCCATTTTAACTATCCAGCTTGTATTTTATGCACAACATCTCCATCAATTTTACCATCATGTTGCATAAATCAACTCCAAATACTTGAATCTTAACACTTTTAGAATAATTTGCTCTCCAATTTTTACCTCTGAATCATTTCTAACTAGCCTCTTAAATTTGCAATACATATATTCCATTCTACACAAAAATAAATTTCGCTAAAATTCAAGAAATGAGTTAACATTATTCCAAATTTGCAATGGATATATATTTCCATATAAAGTCTAAGAGATCCAGATGAAACCCCCATTTGTTTAAAGGAAAAATTTTTAATGGAATGAAGATGCAAATGGAGATGGGAATAGAATGTAAATAAGGATTGATTAAAAGATAATGTTTGGTATGCATGTGAAAAGAAATAAAGCACTTTACTTAGTAATGTTAGTATAATAAAAATAAGAAAATAATGGGGATAAATAAAATATAAATGATAAAAATACCCTTATATAGAAAATAAAACTAAAAAAGTTAGGGACATTTTTGTCTTTTTCTCTCCCAAACCATTTTGAATAGTAACTTTCCATTGTTTAAAACAAAATATTGAAAACCAGACTGACCATTGAACTGAATAAGGCACTAGTTCAAAATTTAATGGTTGAACTGGGGTCAAATCGAGGTTGGATCAATTGTGAATAGATTGATATATTTTAAATAATGTAAATAAAAATACAAAAGATATTTATTCATAATCATAAAATTAACATTTAATCTATGATAAAAATTAAATTTAATATTTTTTTATTTTATATATCATATTGAAAATTAAAAATATTATTAATAAATTTTATAACCTAATATTAAAATCTAAACAAGTTAATATTCATCGATGATTATATTATCAATTTAAAATAGTCAATTGATATTCTATTTTCATATTATTTGTTAAGTAAATTTATCATTATTAATAATTATGTATCATAATAATACTTATATAATATTATAATATATAAAGAAAAATATTTATACAAAAAATAATGCTACTTAATACAAAAAATAATGTTATTTTAGATTAAAAACAAAAAAATATTTAAAAAAAATAAAAAATGAAAAGCAAACTAGTTCAAAATGGTTTTGTATTGGTTTTTTGCCGGTACGGTAGATTTAATATCGGTTCTGAAACTATTCAATTTTCAACCATGACCAGATCAAACCTGGGACCGATCCTCAACCAAACCGGTCGAACAATCCGGCTTTTTCCACCTTGGTTTGAACTATGGAAAGCTAGTAGTATTTGACTCCCTCATTGATTCTCTCCTTAATTCATACGCACGTTGCTTTCAATTGTACCAAACTAGGAATCACCGACTTTTTCTTTTTTTTTTTCTTTCCATTATACCAAATAAGAACTAAATTTTTGTCATAGTATTCACTTATTAGGATTTGCAACAGGTAGATTCAGATGTCTCAAATATCTGTTTCTAATATCCATTGCTATCTTCATCTTGAAGAAGATGCAGAGTTTATATTATTACGTTCACATAAAACTGCACAATATCGTTGTTCTAAGTAATTTATTAGTGGGTGTTAACATGGAAGATATAGGTAATACATTACTCCCTCCATTTTAAAATAATTACTCCCTCCAGTCCATATTATAGGGTGTGAGACCCATTTTTACGCTCATTAAGAAAATTGAAAAACATCTTTAAATATACCAAAAGTTCCAAATTTCCCCATATTTATTAAGTGAATATTAAAATGATTAAATCATGCAATTTTCTATAAGATTTACAAGTGTAGGAGAGAGAGAAGTAATTAACTCACATAATTAAATATAGTAAGAGTAAAATTGTTCATTTGGGGCTTTACATCTTATATTGTGTATCAAAGAAAAATAAGTTTCACGCCCTATATTGTGGACCGGAGGGAGTATCACTTTGAGAATTTTTTTTTCCTGTTTTAAAATTGTCACTTTACAATTTTCAAGAGTATATTAATTATCTTTGGACAAATTTTCCCTTCAATAATAATGAAAAAAGAGAAAAACATTAAGAAGTACTACATAATTAATAAGGGTATTATAGTGAAATATAATTAAATTTCATTAATTTTTAAGCTATTTATTAACTTTCTTAATCTATGAGTATAACTCTTAAGTAACAATTATTTTCAAAAGAATGGAGTAGATGACCTAAAAGCAACTGACGATGAACTTATGCTACTCGGAGCATGGATTGCTTCACATTCCCACATCTATAGACTGTTTGAAATCAAATTGAAATTAACTTATCTTTTCCAAAGTGAAAGAAATAGCTTTGAAGAAAATTTCAAAAATGGCTAAACTTAATTGAAGTTTCTATGTCTTGCTATTAGATTTCCCAATTAAAACATAACAAGTGCATAACTTTCCGATTGAAATATCAAAAGTATATAGTTTAATTGAAAATTATATATTGGGTAGTAAAAACTTTGCACTTTGTCATTTTTTATTGGAGAATTTACTGAAAAGATATTAAAAAAACTCTATACAAGATTTTTTTTTCTTAAACGAAATACATTGTCTAATTAATAAGTTATATTTTAAATTTTCTAAGATATTGATAATCATTTAATTTTAATTGATGTTCATCATAATAAAGAAGGAGTTGTCAAATTATTTAAAATGTCTTGAGAATAATAATACTATTTATGGCTAATTTGAAAAAATTATTAACTGGTCCATTAGCATAGTTGGTTAAAGTGTCGTGCTAATAACGCAAAAGTCACAAGTTCTGTATGGGCCATTTTGAATATTAGTGCTCATTTGGTTCGATTACATGAGGGATGTGTAAAGATAATGGACTTTACATTACCTGGCTAACTGTGTTTGGTTGGAGGATTAATGATTACATATATAAGGCTGATTACGTAAATTCATGTAATCAGCAACCCTCCTAAAAAGCTAAGCATTGAGCATTATGATCGAGATCTTTCAAGTATATAGGGTGGATTATAGCAGTAGAAAATTCTCCGGAGTAATATTCTAAAGGTTGAACCTAATAGAGATAGTAAATTTACCAGTCCAAAATTTTAATCTCAAACACAATTAACAATCAAATTGAGAAACTTGAATTTAAAAGAAAAGAAATAGCAAACAAAACAATGTCTGAGTTTTGATTCAGTTATTAGAAATGTCAAGAGATTGAGGTTCACCTTGTGGGATAACTAAATCTTATTCTTTAGTTAGACTTCGCATAAATATAGTGATCGTTGTTTCTAATGTATCCTAATTACCTCTCAATTGAATAGCTCTTATTTAATTAGGATTCAATTCGCTCTCGCACAACTAAAGTTCCTAATTAAATCTTGAAAGTTACAGTATATAACACCACAAATTCCTACTTCTATCTCTAGATTAGTTATCCGTATCTATCTCTCTAAATCTAGATTCACTCTTTACCTCTCAATCCATCAAGTTTACCAATTAATTAAACTCTATGATGATAATTAAGCATAAAATCCACATGAACGAACAAGAGAGATAAATATAATGAATAAACAAATTAAATATAACCTGATGAACAAATCCAGAGAATCATAACTAAATAGAACAAATCCAATCAATCTCAGTCAAACTACATCCCTATCCCTGACTGGAAAATTTAGCCACACATGGATATAGAAATCAAATAAAAAGTAAAATCTCAAATCATACAGAAAATAATAAAAAGAAAGACTTATAGTAGAAAAGAAAGAATCTATCTCTAATACTCCTCAGATCTCCTAGCTATATCTATATGGGTTACTCCTAGTTTCTCCCTGATGCATTTTGGATCGTGTTCTTTGGCCTCCAGTGTTTTTTCTCCATCCCCCTTGTGTTTCCCTTGCGTCCTATTTATAATATAGCAAGGATACATGACTTCCAGGTCAGTTTACACTTCAAAAATGTGTTTTTATGAAGTTCTACTGTTTAACCCGGCGTCGGGTGACTATAGGATCATAAAATACAATGCCGGGTGATCCCAAAAGGTGTAAAAACATGAAATGTGAGTTGACCCGACACCGGGTGGATGCTTTGTACTGACAACTGCTTCATTCAGCTTCTGACAAGTCACCAACTCATATTGACACTTTGAGCTCGATTTTCACCATGATAACATTGGAATTTTGTAGCAACCATTATTAGATTGTCCTGAACTTACTCCCAAGCTAATATGAAATAAACTTGATGATGTGTGCAAGACTGGAGGAACCAGGACCGAAGAAAGGATCAAAAAGGGACAAAACTGAAATTGGAAACAAAGAAGGGTCATGTCGCAGTGAGATGTAGGACCGCCATGGTGAGCCACTCTGGATATTTTAGAATTTTTCCAGGCCAAGAGCACTCGCACCACGGTGAACTTACTGGCACCAAGGCGAGAGTCGCAAAATCTGTTTAAATCAGAACACAAATCAGTTGGCCGCAGAGAAAGAAAACAGAGAGAGAATAGAGGAGCTTCGCTAGGGCTTAGATTCTCGGGTCTTAAAAGGTGATTTCTGGACCCAAGGAGCTTGATTAATGGCTGGTAAGTTGATCTTGCTTCCTCTCCTCTATTTTCTCTTCGGTTTTTGGCTTGGAAATTGGTGGGAGTATATTAGGTTTTGAGTTGGATGAATCTACTAATTAAAATGTTTGATTTGGTAATGTAGAAGTGTTATGTAGTGTTAGGAAGCTTTGGGTTTGAGTTTTGGTTTAATGATGATGGGTTTGAGTAAAACCCTAAGTTGAAATTTGGGAAAAGAAGTGGAAATCCAAAGTTGCATGTGTTGGTGTGTGTTTGAATGGTTGTTTAGGGTTCATTGGTATGTGTATATGTTATTAGAACTCCAGGTTAAGCTTGGAAAGCTAGATTATGGATTTTAATGTTGTGGGAGTTATGTTAATTAAAGGTATTATGTTATTGTAGTAGTTGATTGGCTAATTGGAAGCATATAGTTCATGATGGGTACTCCGGAGGCTTCCTTAAACCCCTGTGTGCGTGGTGTCGATAATTCGAGGTAATTGGGTGTTTGTATTATTTGTATGGTATGTTAATATATATATGTATATATACATGTTTTTGTTCATACCATGATATTGTATGTGTGTGTATAGTTTTTCTATATATTGTAGTATACACATGGCTAGACACAGAGTGGATGATAATCATAATGATTATATATGATGATGATGTAACATTACATGATGACATAGCATGACATTGAGAAACATTTTGATGATGATTATATGATGATATGACATAAACAACACCATATAGCATTGTGAGATATATGGTGAATCGGGTGGTGATGATGATATGATATATGATGAGATATGATATAGGTGAAATAAGGAAGAGATCCCTACCACTAAATCCTTTTCCATGGCCCAAAGAGCCAGGCGACAGTGGACTGCACCTTCCCTAAATCACCACCAATTCGAGGTGGTCCAGAGGAAGGATAGCCACGGTTTGAGCATTAGTGTTACCTTTGGTCAAGTGCACTAGTGTAAGGTGAGATTGGTGGTGTCCTGAAATTGGTCTTCACTGATTGTTGGAAGAGAGTCACCTATATGAAATATCATGTTATGATGATAGCTCATGGTTCTAGCTATGTGTGAGGGAAACATGCATTCCATTTCATGTTGCATTCATGGCATTATTGTATGAGTTATCATATATGTTGCATGTTGCTGTCCTTGGTTACTGAGACATTGTCTCACACCCCCTTCCCATGACTAACATTTTAGGTGAAGACTCTAGTACTAGCTAGGAAAAGACCCAGAAGTTATAGTCCTCTCCATCTTCGGGAATTTAAAGTGTAATTGGTAGTTGTTATTTAGTTTATGTAATATTGTGCCAAGTAAATTATTATGGTTGGTTGCCTGTATGTGTATCCTGAGAATATAGAGATGTATATGGTTATGGATGTGTAGGTAAAGTGAGGATGTTGCATAGATAATGTTGAGGTACTGATGATGTAGTTATGGATATATGCCAAGATTGTGGTTGATGGGTGTGCAATGTAGTATGTTTGTGCCCTATATGGGTCATTTATGAAGGAGCAGGCGTCTATGTGTTAGGATGGCCGTATGTGGGAGCCCAAGGGGTTTTTTGGGCCTAGCATGTATGGTTTAGGCATGTAGTCCATTATGTGAATTTGGGGTTTAAGGAGGTCAATTCTTGGCGGAAAGGTTTCTCTAAGGTAAAACCTCCTTGGATGAGCTAGTTGAGTCAAATGGGATTTGTGTAGAAAGTCCATAGTGGCCAAAGTGCCTTTGGTGGCAAATGAAAGTGGTAAGTTGTGGGTTTTGGTCAGAAAGTAACCAAAATGGAGTCGGGTATCCAAAATCTCCATACGGAGTTGGATTCAAGTGAAATTGGTGCTTATGGTTAGATTAAGATGAGAGTGACTTGTAGGAGTTGGAATCAGGGCAATCTGAGATCGGAGCACGAGGTTATGCATGGTGGAAGTTCGCCTCAAAAAGTTGAATTTCCTGATATGGTATCAGCAATGGGGTCACCATGGTGCCAGTCACTTCAGTTTAGAAAATCTATAACCTAAGAGTTTCCACACTGCGGTGGTATTGTTCATGCTGTGGTCTACACTATTTTGGTTTCACTTGAAGTTTTCCGCTGTTTTGGATGAATGGCAAGTTAAAGTTGAGATGTATTTGAAGTAATTGGTCAAGTTGAAAGGTTTTATTTGGTAGGGTGTTATAAATTTGGAAAACCTCAAAACATGAAAGTTGTAGCTCTATGTCTTAACTTTCCAATACATCTAAATCACCTTAATCAGAGTTCATATGTAAGAGTTATAGTCAAAATACCAATAAGTGTCGGAACTTTTCAGAAAAAATGATTTGTAACATTTTTGTTCTGAATACTTTCAAATAAGTCTATAACACCATGAAACACAAAAATATGTAAAATTATGCCAAAATATACCAATGTAACTATATTTATATGTAATTTGGAGATTAAATGTGGTATTTTATATGTATAAATAGATACATCACATTATATGCATATAATGGAGAAAAAATTACTAGATTACCCTTCATAAACATAAAAATGACACTCCATCTTCTCCTTTCTTCTTCAATCGGTCTCCTACCTTCCTCACACTAGATCTGAAACCTTCACCTTCGACGACACCTATCTTTCCTGATTTGGTTCTTCCATTGCAATGACAACTTCTACTACGTCCGACCTTCTATGGCAATCACCAACCTTCCTTGGACCATCATTGTCGCTGTTGTCATCTTCTCATCTCCGTGTTTCATCCTCAGTTCGAGCAATTTCTTCACAGAACTATGGGTATTATAGATCTAGCCAAATTTTTCCCATCATCATCACCATACCATCATCAGCATTCGTCATCTTTAATAAAGATAATTTTTGTCGTGTTCTTCACCATCTCATCTTCATCACAGATCATCATACCATCTCAGATCTAGCAAGTTTTAATAACATATTTTGCGGATCTAGCCATGATGTTTTGAATTTGTTGGTTTATTGATGTTGAATGTTGCAACACCCTACCTCATGACACTTTCAAACTTGACCAAAACCTTCAAAATTCAATCAAACACAACCTCAACATGTCAAAACAACTTCCCAAAACTGCAAGACAGCGGAATTGACCCCCAAAAACACCATAAATTGGGCTGGGGCCGCAGCCGCTACAATACTGCCGTGGCTCTGGCCTCCCCTATTTTCACTTGCTTTTAGCCTCACTGGCGCAGCAGCCTACTTCCTGGAGCCATCGTGCCCCTTGTTGATTTCTTATATCAATAGCTTCCACACACCAGCGTGAACTTCTAACATGCATAACATTATGCTTTGACCTCCGATTGACTTGATTACAACTCCTACAAGTTAATCTAGTCTCAATCTATCCATAAACACCAACTTCACCTCAAACCAACTCCGTATGGAGATTCTGGCCCATCAACCCCGTTTTATCCACTTATTGATCAAAACTCACTACTAACCACCTCTAACTGCCACCAAAGGTAAATGGTCACTCAAAGACCATTCATACAGGTCCAACATCCCTAACCAACTTGTCCAAAAAGGTTTCACCTCAAAGGAACCACTCCTCTGAGATTTGACCCCCTTGAACCCCAACTTGACAAAATGGGCTATAGGCCCTAAAACACTCCAACAAGGCCCAAATCCACATCGGGCTATCAAACACCACTATATTGACTTTTCAACATCCAAAATATGCAAGCATACATACCACAACCATATAAACCATAACCATAACGATACATTCATTACAAAACATTCTATCCTACTTGGCATAAGATACATATCCAAAATACACATAAACTACATAGACCTAGTATTCCCACATCCACTGCTACTCCTTCTGCTTCTTAGGAATAGTGATAGAACCGTTACTTGAAAGGTTAGTTCATGGAAGAGGAGTGTGAGACAATGTCTCAGTAACCGGGAACAACCACATGCAATATATATATACTGATCCACACAGTCATGAAATGCAATGCTAATGAATGGTATGCATGTTCTCTCTCATACATGGCTAGAACCACAAGCTGTCATCATCACAAGACATTTCAATAGATGATTCCCTTTCAACAGTCTATGAAGACTGATTCCGGGACTTCATCAAGCTCACCTTACCCTAATGCAACCTGGCCAATGGTTACACTAGATTCAGATCGTGGCTCTCCTTCCCCTAGACCATCATGAATTAATGGTGATTTAGGGAAGGTGCATCCCCAAATCTACTGCCACCTGGCTCTCCCATGGAGAGAATTTAGTGACAGAGATATTTAATCATATCATATTGTCCTATGCCGCCTGGCTCTCCCCTAGAGAGGATTTAGCAGTAGGGATCTTTATCATATCATCATCTCATATCACATCATATCATCATCACCTCATCATCAACTCTCACTATGCAATCATATGGTGATGAAGTCAATGTCATGCCAACATGCCTCTACACACATACATATATATACATCATTGTCATCACAACATCATATGGACATGCTAGCATACAATGGTATGGGGATGCTACACATCATACATACATTACATATACTATCATCACATATCAGCTAGCCATGCATACCACGATATGTAGAAAAACTGTACACATACACAATCAATATCGTGGTATGAAAAGGAACATGCATATATACACAAATATATGTACTATCATACCATACAAATAATACAATACAGACATACACCCGGTTACCTTAGGTTGTCAATATCATGCTCACACAAGTTCTACAAACTTGTCAAATCGCCCAACACACTTGAACTCCTCTCAGTTAACCAAACAACCTTCATAATAACACAATTCTTCCATTAACACAATATACCATTAAACCAAACATCATAATTCAACTACTTTAGGCCTAACCCAAGGTTCTAACACCCGTTTCATGCATCAAAAGCTCTTAAGGACCACTCAAACACTACTTAAACATATACACTTCGGATTCCCAAGAGCTCTAACTGAATACAATCTAGGGTTAAGCTCAAATCACAAATAATCCCTTCAAAACTCATACCCAAGTAACAAGAACACCACAACACACTTCATTAACCCTATTTCATCCATTTCATTAGGTGGATTTCATCCCAAACCATAAATTTAGACATATAAAATAAAAACCCCAAATTCCTACCGAAGAAAATGGAGAGGGAGGAGTAGAAATCACTTACCAACTTGAATCCAAACTTCCAGAGGCTGAAAACAACTCCCAATTGCCGAATCTAGCAGGCCCAAATAGATCTCCCTTGGTTCTCCTCTGTTTTCTTTCTTTTCGATCATCCAAAATGATCCGGATTTAAACAAAATCCCGAATCTTGACGTAGCTCCACCAATTTTCATCCGGAAAGAGCCACTGGACACTCTCTCATCGCGGTGGCTTTGCTTCAAGCGGCGGCGTGGAGCTCTTCCAGACTCCACTTGAACATTTCTCCGACCTGTTTTCTTCAGTCCTGAACACAACGCCAAGGAAAATATTATGTGGGGTGTTACAAATGTGGTGTATGCTAGTCTATGCCAATGAAAATGATGATGGCGATGGTGATGATGTCGGGGAAAGGAGAAGAACAACGGAAGGGAGAATTTTCTTTTTTTTTTTTAAGAAGGACAAAAGGGTCATTCTATATTTATTTGTATTTTTATTTTATTAAAGATAAATATCATTCTTTCATTCTTTTATATCATACCAAATAAATCCATTATAATCATTATTATATCAAATCCTATTACCTAGTATTACATTATATCCCTTAACCCCTTTATAATTGAACCAAACAAGGTGTTATTTTTTGGATTCGTATCTTCTTCGAGAAATGCTCTTGGTATTATGTTCTTTTATTTTTTTAGCTTTATATTAATTCAATTGTCTATAAATCCAACGTAATTCGAGCTAGACCAGTGTAACTCAATGTAGCTACAAAATGATCACATTAATTAATTATGTTTGAAAATTGTGGGCCGACGAGGAGTGGCTTTTGGATCAGAATGAAGAGAGCAAGGCTGACAAATGCATTGACCGTTGACGCAGCAGTTGGGGAATCCCTGACACACACTGTTGCAGTCAATCATTCTTGGACATTGAATACGACCTCTTCCTTCAACCCTTGACCCTTTTCCATATATAAAACAACATATTTTTCATCAATTAGAAGAATTCGACGTTTTGTACCAATTTTGTGACAAAAAAAAAAAAGATATTGTACCAATTTTAAAAAAAATGAGTAAAAACTAATGCTTCTCATTATAAATTTTATATTTTATATTATAATATTGATGATTTATGAAATATTAATCAACTCAGCGTCTAATTGTGTGGATTCATAAAAATTGTACTTGGTTCACATCTTATCAAAATCATCTAAACTAATTGTGGACCTAATTAACTTAATATAGATTAGTCAAGGTTCAATATGACTTCTAAAAATCCATTAGTTTATGAAAAAAATTATTTATATTTAATTTAAATGATCCACAACTAATTATTTAAATTAAAATTAAAATAATTATTTTTATGAATTAATATTATTTTGCATTATATTTCATTCAAACTAAAAATAATATTATAATATAGTCAAACAAAATAACAATCTAAACCATCCTAATCAAATGTGAATAATGTTGTGGCTAGAAGAGAAGTATACGCTCAGATGTTCAATTGTTCACCATATCCTGGTTAATAATAATATTAACCATAGCAAACTACTCCCTCTGATCCTTAATATAAGACCATTTTAACCGAATCACGTGGATTAAGAATTAGAATTAAAACTAATTAACTACCTCGATTTCTCCGAAAATCTCAGCATTTTTCAAAACTACCTTTATTTAATCTCTTTCTCTTTCTCTTTGGATACATTAAATAGGGACATCTTTTGGAAATGTATAATAAATACTACCTCGTATATTGTAAAAGATCCTATATATGGACCAGGATAAAAGATCCTATATATAGGATCGGAGGGAGTATCATTTAGCTACTTGAAAATATACATTATGTCGTTAATTTTCCCCTATTCAGAAGAGAATATAATTATGCGGTAATTTCTTTTAATTATCAGTATGCTCTACTATAGGCTCAGCGATGGGTTCTTAAGGCTCTATATCATAGCAAGGTATTGATATGTATTACTGTTATTTCTTTTCTCTAGTTTCAAGGCTCTATATCTCTTTTTTAACAAAAAATAAAGTTTCTAAACAATTCAGCTTCTAAAGATCCGCATGATAATGTTTTTACGGTAAATGAAATGTGTGTACAGAGAGAGAGAGAGAGAGAGAGAGATTTGACTTCTCTACTATAAATCATTTATATATCATACTATAAATCTTATATTTAAATTTAAAATTAAAATTAAGATATCGTTCTCACAAATAGATACATAAATTTATTAAGGACCTACTCTGTAGAGAAGTCAGTTGAGAGAGGTTGAGGAGAAGAGAGAAACTAACCTGTCATAACAGTGAAGAATATGAGGAGAAAACCGAGGTTGATCAGTGAGCTCTTTCTCATTGTGTTGTTGTTCTTCTTCTTCCCTAGCCTGTTATATACACTCGTGTTGTGAAAGGAAACTTGTGTACGCTATTTATTTATATTACGCAGAAGCAGCTATATTTAATGAGAAAATAAATATATTAGATTTTATTGATGTAAGAATCATTGTTGCAGATAAAACCAAATCTGCTTTCTATTTCATAGAATCCAGCAGCATTTGTTCACCATTATCTACTCATGTCTCTTTTATTGGGGAGCACTCGAAATATCTTAACCAACAGTCAAAGACTAATTCCTTCAATGCATAGAGATTACTGAAGTAGGTTTAGCTTTTCCCAAGACCTTTTCCATATATATAACCAATGATTGAACTTAGAACACCCTACTTAAAAAACTTAGGTTATTTTAGTTTGTGCTTACAAGTATACCCTCTTTTTATTTATTTTAGTCTATGGTTGTAACTTGGAAATAATGGAAGGAAATTCCATTTAATAAAATTCAAGACATGCATTATCAATTATATCCAGGTTATTATTACTTAACAATAACTATGTATTTTTTATTATTTTTATTTAATATTTTCTATTTAAGGACACAAAAGATATTTTCACTTAAAAAATCAAAGTTTTAATTCCGTTTCTTTTTTTTGTTTTTTTTTAAATTTCATTCCATATATTCTATGTGCGAAATATATGGGGCCTTGGCATTTCAGCTTAGACTCTCCACAACGATTGAATAGTCAACTAAGAAAAGATACAGAAAATAATAAGACCCACATATTGTTTAGGTGATAAATAATGTAACAAATAGTTTTTTTTAATTATTTTAACAGCATTCCCTCTCTGTTTATATATCTCCACTAACAAACGTGGCTTTAAATGCCGATGACTCCACGCCCATTGTGTTATTTGCCCACAAATTTATCTTGTTCCTGGCCATAATAGAGAACAAACTATTTTACTTTACAGAATCAAATTATTTCCATCCATATCTTAAAGTTAATCACTGTCCCATCATGAATTTGAATTTAGAATTAAATAATTTACAAAAATTAATATTTGAAATTAATTTGCCTGAAAATAACTATTCATACTAGCCAAAAAAAATTATTATTCAAGTTGATTAATTAACTATTCATACTAGCCAAAAAAAATTATTATTCAAGTTGATTAATTAAAAAACCAAAAACAAAATTTCATGTGTTTTTTGTCGGGAATGAGGCCCAAGGCCCAAATCAAGCTTTATTAAAATCCTCTAAGGAAATAAATAACATCCAGATATGTAAGAGAAAAATGCAGAGTTAATAGAAGGAGGAGGATTGGGCCAAGAATGTAAGCCCAAAGGAATATTTCATGTGTTTTTTTTGGGCCTAATTCATGTGTTTATTTTTGGGTTATAGTATAGACAATGCCAAAATAATAAATCAGCTTTATTTATTTATTTTGCCAGAAAGACATCAAAATATCATTAATAAGCAAGATTTCATAGTACAAAACAAGAAGATTAACCGACACCAGAACAATTTGAAGTAAAAGCCGAATCAGAAAATAACAAAGAAAAAAGACGAGATGGAGGGAAAAGCACTCAGCCTTCCGAACACATTTCTTATGTGTAAGATTTAGCAACTCAATTAACTACTAAATTAACATCTCTAGGAATTCACTCAAAAGAATGGTTCTTCATAAATTTCCTTAAAATAAGGATATTCTCAACAACAGGTTCACAATGTCATTCAGGTCTCAATCTTTGCGAGTTAATGGCTTGAATCAAAGAAATGTTGTCCAATTCGAAAATAGCATTGTTTAAGTCATTATCAAGAGCGTAACAGACAGCTTCTAACATTGCTCTAGCTTTAGCAAAAAGAAATGAAGATGCTTGAAGTGATTTGCATGCTCCATCCAGCAAAAGACCCCTAGAATCTCTAACCACAAAGCTTGCAGCAGCAGCTCCATCTTCCTATGAGAAGCACCACCAACAACAACAACAGCCTTATCCCACTATGTGGGATCGGCTACATGGATCAAAAGATGACAATGAGCTCTATCAAACGCCATCTTCTCAGATAGATCATTTCTCAAAAAGTCATTCCTTATAACTTCCCTTAATGTCCTTTTTGGTCTTCCTCTATGCCTTTTGATCGGGCTCCAGGCCATTTGATCAACTCTCTTTACTGGCTCCTCCTGCCCTCTTCTTTGTACATGCCCAAACCACCTTAAACGATATTCCATCATTTTCTCCTCAATAGGTGCTACTCCAACTTTCCTTCATATACAGTCATTTTGTATCTTATCAAATTTTATATGACCACACATCCATATCAACATTCTCATCTCTGCTACTCCCATCTTATACTCTTGTTGTTCTTTCACAGCCTAACATTCACTACCATATAGTATTGCTAGCCTTATAACTGTTCTGTAAAATTTTCCTTTAAGCTTAGTAGACATCTTACAGTCACAAATAATTCATGTTACTTTCCTTCACTTTAACCACCCAACTTGTATCCTATGCATAACATCCCTATCAATTTCACCATTATTCTGTAAAATCTACCCCAAATATTTAAACTTTGACACCTCAGGGATGATTTGCTCTCCAATTTTTACCTCTGAATTCTCTATAATTGGCCTCTTATTAAATTTGCAATGCATCTATTCTGTCTTACTCCTATTCAAACAGAAACCTTTTGATTCCAAAGTATATCTCCATAATTCAAGTTTAGAGTTGACCTCTTCTCTTGAGTCCTCAATTAAAACTATATCATCCGCGAAGAGCATACACTTTGGAATTTCATCTTGTATATGTTCTGTAAGAACATCCAAAACCAGATCAAACAGGTATGGACTCAAAGAAGATCCTTGATGTAAGCCTATTGTTATAGGGAAGTCCTTTGTCACACCTCCAGGGGTACCCACACTTGTTGTTGCCCCCTCATACATATCCTTTATGGCTCAAATATAAGCCACCCGGACACATTTCTTCTCCATTGCTTTCCACAAAACATCTCTTGGTACCCTATCATAGGCTTTTTCCAAATCAATGAAAACCATATGCAAGTCTCTCTCTTTACTCCGGTATCTTTCAATCAAACCCCTTAACAAATAAATAGCCTCTGTTGTAGACCGTCTTGGCATAAATCCAAATTGGTTTTCTGAAATACTAGACTCCTTTCTGAGTCTATACTCAATCACTCTTTCCCAGAGTTTCATAGTATGACTCATGAGTTTTATCCCCCGATAATTAGCACAATTTTGAATATCCCCCTTGTTTTTGTATATGGGCACTAGAGTGCTCTTTCTCCATTCCTCTAGCATTTTCTTGGATCTTAAAATCTCGTTAAATAACTTAGTGAGCCACCAAACCCCCTTCTCTCCTAAACACTTCCAAACTTCGATAGGAATACCATCGGGACCAATCGTAAGGTTGTGAGCCAATGAAAAATCAAGAATGGAATGTCCCTCCTCATTTACTTCTCCAAAGCCATAACCGCCGTGAACTCCCATATATTACCTTGTCTCTTTTCCAACATGACCATTAAGGTCGCCCCCAATGAGGATCTTTTCCTCTTGTGGGATATCTTGAACTAAGCCCTCCAGATCTTCCCAAAACTTTTCCTTAATATGTACATCTGACCCTACTTGAGGTGCATAAGCACTAATAACGTTGAGTGTCTCATGTCCAATAGTCAATTTTATGGATATGATCTTATATCCAATCCTTTTGACTCCTACCATATTCTTTTTCCAGTCTTTATGCATAATAATACCAACTCCATTCCTTCCTCTAACCTTCCCTACATACCAAAGCTTATAATCAGTAATATCTAACTCCTTAGCCTTTTCTCCCACCCATTTAGTTTCTTGAAGACATAAGATGTTAATTCTCCTTCGAATCATAACATCCACCACCTCCATAGATTTACCTGTTAACGTACCAATATTCCAAGAACCAAATCTAATCTTGCTTTTATGGGCTAGCTTCTTTACCCACATCCGTCCAGCATGATGTGGGAACCCTTGCTCATTTAACACTACACCCGGGTGCCGATGTAGCAGCTCTAGCTCATTTGACACTGCATTCGAGCCATACAGCGCATTACTTCTGGGCAACGACCTAGCCTTAGCACATATACGTCTTTGATCCATGTCATGAGATTCGACAGATTTTTACGTTGGCTGTCGAGGGCTTAACACAACCCTCCTCCTTTACCCGGGCTTGGGACCGGCTATGACACTACATAGGCGGAGTTTCCTATGAGAAGCATGACCGGAATTAATTTTAATACAGTCATCAGGAGGGAGGCACTATTTCTTCTAAATAGAATCATGGTTGTTTGGAGAAGAGAAGCATATTCCATCCATTAACTAACCAAAATTCTGAAATAGCTACATCAGCCAAACTAAAAGTTATTATAGCATATGGAAGTTTAGCTTCATAAATAAAGTTACATACACCTTCCTTTCCAGATATACCACAGAATCATTGCAAGTTTGGCTTTAATCCATCCATCTAAATTAACATCACACAATAAGTTACTCAGCCATATTTCAATTCCATGAATATTTTCATGTGAGATATTTATGGAGAGTGAACAGCCAAATCAAACTTTTTTAAGCCAATCACAAAGCAGAAAAATGTATTCAAGAGATTCAGATTCACGATTGCAAATTGGGCAAAAAGGAGACGGACATCATCCTCTGATCTTATGGAGGGATTCAAAGCAAGGCAAGGCTTTTGAAGTGATTTTCCATAGAAAAAATTTAACTTTATTTGGGATTTTCAATTTCCAAATCATCTTCCATAAGCCATTGGGAATAATAAAAGCGTAACCGATTTCAGAGACAACAAGAGAGTTATTAAGTGATTTTGCAATATAGTACCCTTCACTTGCAAAATAACAACCCTTTTTCCCCAGTCCAAACCCATCTATCATTTCTATTTGAAATAATGCGAGTAGAGTTTAGAATAGATTCAATTTCATCATCAACCAGCCAACGCTCTATACTAGTAAGGTCCCATTGGTTTTCATTAATGATCGCAGCAACATTTATATTATTCAGCTCAGAAAATGGGCAGGTTGACTGGATTTTCATACCTTGTAATGATGAGAGCCAAGGATCTTTCAAAATTGGGTGTTTAGGCCATTGCCCACACTTACACAGATCCTATCTTCCAAAATTTCTCTACCTACAAGAATGCTATTCCACATCCATGAGGCCCTACAACCTTTTTTAGCAACCAAGAAACTACAATTAGGAAAGTAAAGACCTTCAAGTCTCTTAACCCACAACGTTTGAGGCTCCGTAAGGATTCTCCAACCAATCTTGGCTAGTAAAGACTTATTAAAGGCCATAAAATCCATAAGCCCAAGCCCCCACTAGATCGGCCTGGCTTAATTTGTCCCAAGAGACCCAGTGAACTTTCTTATTGCCCTCCAAATCCCCCACTAGAAAATAGAAATTAGACTATCCAAATTTTTACAAATATTTTTGGGAAATAAAAAAATGACATCAGTAAAACTGCAATGGCATCCCTGAATCTTCTTCTTAACTCGACCAATGACATATCCTAAAGCTTGTGCTTCAGATCTACCCCAAAGGATAGGCAGGCCCAAGTACTTGCCAGGTGCATCCACATTGTCGATTTGAAACACATGGCCAAGGTGCATCCACATTGTCGATTTGAAACACATGACCAATATCCTCTTTAACTCTCTCTGGCTTATTCTTGGAAAAGAAAAGACATGATTTATTCACATTAATAGCTTGATCTGAGGCTTGACAGTACATATCCAAGATATTTTTAAGGTAGCTACAATTGCCAAGCTCAGCTTGCAAAAAAAAATATAATCATAAGCAAACAAACAATGCATAAGACTAGGACAAAATCTTCATAACTTGATGCCTCGTAATTGTCCAATCTCTTCATGCTTCCTTATTGCCTTCAAAAGGACTTCTCCAAATAAAATGAAGAGGTAAGGGGAGAGGGGATCTTCCTGCTTGGGACCTCTCATAGGAAGTACAAAAGAGACAGGTTTTCTAGAAACAAAAATATTGAAGGATACAGACATTACACACATTATAACCAATTTAACCCAATTTTGGTCTAAACCCATTTTGAAAAGCACAGCATTAAGGAAATCCCACTCAATTTTTTTGTATGCTTTATTCATATCTAGTTTGATAGCAACTTCCTCTTTACCACCTTTTTCCATTTTTAAATGATGAAAAGCTTTGTGTACAATAATGATATTATCTTGGATCAATCTACCAGGTACAAATGCTTTTTGATTTTCTAAATTTAACTTGTCAAGCACAAGCTTTAATCTATTAGTGATTATTTGTGAAATGATTTTATAGGAAAAATTACAAAGACTAATGGGGCGAAATTGATGAACTGATTCAACACTATCTACTTTAGGAATAAGAACAAGGTTTGTTTGATTAAGAGACTAGACAAATCAAAACCATCTGCAAAGAAACTCTTTACCATTCTACAATCCTGTTCTCCAATCGTACCCCAGGAATTCTGATAAAATGCACCCTGGCATCCTAGGATTTTCCTGTGACTGTTCATTATTCTATGTAGGAAATATGGGGGGCTTGGTATGTCAGCATAGACTCTCTTCAACGATTGAAAAGTCAGCTAAGAAAAGATAGAGAAAATAATGAGACCCACATGTTGTTTAGGTGACAAATAACATACTAAAAAGATATAACAAATAGTTTTTTTATTATTTTAACAGCATTGCCTCTCTGTTTATATATCTCCACTAACAAACGCGGCATTCAATGCTGATGACTCGACGCCCATTGTGTTGTTGCCCACAAGTATATCTTTATCTTTTTCCTGACTATAATAGAGAATAAATCTATTTTACTTTACATCATCAAATTATTTCCATCCATATCTTAAAGTTAATCACTTTCCCATCATGAATTTGAATTTAGAATTAAATAATTTACAAAAATTAATATTTGAAATTAATTTTCCAGAAAAAGAGCTATTCAAACTAGCCAAAAAAATTATTATTCAAGTTGATTAATCAATTAATACTTTTCATGAGAAAAAAATTACTCAAAAGTTTGAACGAAAATACTAAAAATTATTTCCTGTGACTGTTCATTGTTTAAATATTTCAAGTAACTTTAGGGCCGGTTTGATTTTCAGTTGGTTAAAAATGAGTTTTGGTAGAATTGGTTTTGTAACGTAGTTATGATAAAAATTGGTTTTGGACTAACGTGTTTATGTTTGGATGATTTATTTGAAAATTGGTTTTGACAAAACTCATAATTTCCTCTAAATTGAGCTTAAACTTTATCCCATGATTAATTTAATTTACTTGGACTAAAATTTAATCTGCATTTATTTAATTGAGAACATAATATATCTGATATAATATTTTTTATAGGTCATGATCTATAAAAATTAAAATTTTGACGGGACATTTTGGTCAATAGATAGGATAAATTTTATGGAAATTTTATTTCCTAATTTTTCTATTTTTTTTTCATTTTTATTTATCTATTTTTATCTGACTTTAAATAAATACAGATAAAACTAAAGAAGCAAAACGGAAAAGCAGTTATTGAACTACTTCTTCAGAAACCACGTTCTGCATGTGAAATTATTTTCAAACGGGAAAGCAAAAAAAACCAAACACACTTAAAACTACCTCAAACTTGGTTTTGGACCCAAACCAAGATTTGGATAGTGATACCAAACAGAGCCTTAGACGACCTGGTGTTATTTTATTTTACTACGTCTCTTGTTCTATTGTTTAAAGCAGAGAGGCTTAGGGAGTGCAGATCTACTGCAATTAACTTGGGGCTCACTTTTATTATACAATTACATTGGGCTTGTGACCTACTTTAATTGGGCCGAACTAAGCTAGTATCTGCTTTGGGTTGTAGACCCACTTTTCCTCAGGCTGAGATGATGTTGGTATTCCTAGCCAAACCCGAACATTTTTATTTTTATTTTTATTTTTTTTGCTAGGAAAGAAAATATAGCATTAAAGAAAAGCAAAGATACAGAAAACAAGGCTCAAAACAATACTAAATCTATTCGACTCGAATCTGATCCCAACCTGAATCAATAGCATCTATTAGAAACAGTATATGAAAATAATTAGTGCCTAGAAACGTATAGTAATACACTGTCCTTAAAGTATTATTTACCCCCACTAGGTTCACTGCAGAGATCCGACGAATCATCCTTAAAAATTATCCTAAAGACCAAAGATATCTGATAGCAACTTCAGATACCTTGAAACATGTAACACCTTATATTAGAGCCCATTTTCCATATATTAGATCATTTTATATACCTTTCCTCATGGTTTAGGTACTAGAATTATAATATAATAAAAACAGAATTTTTCAAAATTCGAGATACTGTTCATTTGGCAATTTTCCTTTTACCCGATGAAATTTGAAAATTCATAACTAAATCTAAAAAATTCATCTTGACGTGATTTAATTCTCTAAAATTTTATTAAAATCATATCTACATGGAAAAAATATAAAACAGTAACTTCATTGGGCCAATTTGCACAGTAATTTCATGGACATTTACTGTTCATTTGGTCATTTTTCTATCTTCCAGTTTTCTAACCTTAAATTTGAAAAATCATATTCCATTCCATTCTGTTCCAAATTATGCATGCTCTATGTTATTCGAAATCTATACATGTCTACTTGTAGTCATATTTTTTTTGTACATTTATTTCACTTACACAGGGCATAACTTTAATTTAAATCATGAATGGTCAGAATCCAACTCTTACTGAAGCAATTTTGGGAAAACTTACATATCTCTTGTTCTATAACTCCAATCACTTCCAAATCAGTGGCATAAGGATCTTAAGACATATATCTTTTTATACACATAAACCATTAAATTTTTTGGAGCTCTGTACGATTTTATGTTATCCTTTGAAATTTCTAGTACTTACTTTTAGTTTTCAGTTTTCCCATTCTTGTCCTGTTCTGAACCTTAATTTTGAAAAATCACTATTAATTATATACAATTCCAAATGGTGTACATGTCATATTAAAGCTTGAGATGCCCTCTATTTGGTTTAAAAATAACATAAACCTAACCTCACATTAAGTATATAAAGGTGAATGAAACAGACACATCTGGAAAATGCCCTATTTCAGTCTATATTGCCATTTGCTAGCGAAAACCCTTGTAAATGAACTCATTTTGGCATGAAACTTGGTAGAATATAACTTCATATCCCAACATCCAGAACTGAAAATTTTCATACATTTTCTACAATATTAACATATTATTCACTATTTTAAAATTTCATACAAAACAAGGCACAAATAACCATTCACATTATAACACAATGGCTTGCAATATCATTTCCTTCTTCATGCCTTTTGCTTCTTCCTTAACTCTTTTACATTGGTTCTCCCTAGCATGGTTAGTCATTGAAGGGGGTGAGATTCAAAGAATCTCAGTAGCAATCACCATTCATACAATCATATTATCACATTAAGTATATAATTATCATAAAACATCAAGTGGATACTTTTAAACATTCATGCCATGATAGTTTACAAAAATTTTGGCAGAGTTTCATTTTGTATTTTGGACATCTCGAGGTCTCAAAACCCCTCAATTAACTCAGCCAACATTCTCAAAGCATCACAATTGATTATATCAAATAATAGGCAAGTCATCAAACTCATTGAAAATCACATGACAATATAAGGCAAGAATAGGTGAATTGCTACCTTCATACTTTCTCTTACTCCTTCACTTGATACCAATGCTCCCACTAGTTTCCTTGGGCTTCTTCAAGTCCTAATGCATCATCAAACAACTATTCAACCTAATGGTTCCATGACTTTTTTTAAAAAGTGTTCATCAAACCCTAATTCTTCAAAAATTCACCAAAAATTCATTCCTAGCTCAAACATGATGAATTATACCTCTATTTCATGTAATTTTTCATGAGGAATCCAAATATGGCCTTAGAATTACCAAATTCCATTTCTAACTCAGTTACTGTTCATTCCGAATTAAACTTCAAAAACCTAAAAGTTTCACTTTCTTAATCTTAAGCTTTTTCATGAAATCATCACTTGTTCCTAAGGTTTTTCACCATGAGGAACTCATTTTTGGCATAAAAAACATAAAATTTCAACTCCAAGTGTGAACAGTAACTCATCCAAAATCATGGGAATTCAAGAGAAATTACTACACTTTGTTATACAATAAACTACATGCATATTCAAGCTTTAAATGTGCAGTCTAGCATTTCCCCTATGATTCATGGTTGGAAAACTCCATTTCTTGCTAGATCATGCCATAGCCGAAAATCTAAGGGAGTGAAGAAGAAATTCTACTCCAAGAACCATGCTTCAAAAACTGTAGATGGCAAGCTTAGAGTGATAGAAGGTAAACTTACCAACTTGAGCTCTTGATTTTGCCTTAAGCTTTCTCCTCTTCCTTCTCTCTTTTCTCTCGTCTTTCTTGTGTTTTTCCCTTCTGTTTTTGCTGCTTCAACTCTTGTGGAAGTGAAGTGGAAAAGTGAGTGATTAAGTGGTTAATTATGTAACTTAATCATAATTAACCCTTAATTAAAGTTACATTACTTTTTGGTCAACAAATGGTAACTTCTTGAGGAAGTTTTCAAACAAAACATGCTGCCCAAAGCTGCCCCAAGCACGCAGAGAATGAGTACTTTAAGTGTCCAAGATTGCTCAATTTTTCCTGGTCTAGATATATCTTGAACCGGGTAATTTTTAACCGTACCGATAAAACTATTTTTTATGGTAAATTAGCATTTTTCTGCTACAGGACTATTCCAATTTTATTTTTATATTTTCATAATTATTCTGCTCCAAATGATATATGTGTATGGCTCATATCCTGTCCCGGTTTCTTTTTAACCATTGGTATGGCTGACGATTTACTTTATTGGTTTACTATTACTTTTGGACACTTGGTACTGATTATTTCTTTATCCTTGAATATTAACCCTTAGTTCCATATACCATTGGACTTCTCTCATCGAGGGCTTCATTTTGATAGTAATTTTACATATTTACAAAAATTACCTCTGACCCGAAATTAAATTATAATTTTTGAAACTTTCAGGTCTTTAGATGTAATTTTTCCAAAACATTTCTAATACTCATTCCACGTCATTTACATGACTTTAGAGACATAGATGTCCTTTTCATAATTCTTTGGAAGTAAAAATATAATTTCTCATTTTTCCATCCGACCGGAAAAAATGATCTCTTTGCCCTTTTTCACGCAAAATGGTGTCTGCCTGTTTTTGCCAAATTCTTATACATTTCTAGATGTTTTAGCTTTCTTTGGATGTTATAAAATATAGAATGAAACAAAGAGACTGTAAGCAAGAGGAGAGAATGTGAGAGATGTGATTTTAGCCTTTGGCCTGACCCTTTTATAGAAATAAAAATGGAAACAAAATATCAAATGTAATTCAACAAAATAAAAGAAATTAATGTACCATTTTACAACATTGTGTTAAGTTCAGTATAATTTGAGTTTTGATTATGACAAATATAAAGTAATAAGGACCAAATACATTAAAGAAAAGCAAAGATATAGAAAACAAGGCTCAAAACAACACTAAACCTATCTGACCCGAATTCGATCCCAACCCAAACCAATAGCAGCTATTAGAAACAGTATATGAAAATAACAGGTGCCTAGAAACGTATGGTAACACACTATCCTTAAGGTGTTATTTACTTACACTAGGTTGTTACAGGGATCCGGCGAATCACCCTTAAGAATTATCCTAAGCACCAAAGATATCTGATGGTAACTTCAATTATCTTGAAATACATAACAAAGCAAAGAGACTATAAGCATGAGGAGAGAATGCGACAAATGTGATTTTAGTCTCTAGTTTGAGCCTTTTATAGCAGTAAAAATTGAAACAAAATATCAAATGTAATTCAACAAAATAAAAGAAATTAATATGTTGTTTTAGAACATTGTGTTAAGTTCAGTATAATATAAGTTTTGATGATGACAAATGTAAAGTAATAAGGAACAAATGCACCATAATTTTTAACATATATATTGTTCCTAAAAGAAGAAAAATGTGTATTAGCATATGTTTAATTATATTTATACTATATATATATCATGCTATGTACTTATATATCGACTATACTATTATATGCTAAAAAACAATATGGATATCTAAATTGGACTAACTACTTGGCTTGTAAGTGTAATACATTAAAAGTAAGATTATCCAAGAAGGAAACATGAGCATTGGAATAAAAAAAAAGAAAATCAATATCATGACTCACTCAAAGAAAAAGAAGGAAAATGATTTTCCAATATGTGAAGAATTCAAGTGTCAAAAAATTGAAGATTTGGAAGCTTGGTTGCATCAAGATAGCCTTTGGACTTTGATAGGTATATACATCATAGGCTAAGAGTTTTTATGTGAAACTCAATGATTTACAATTACATTTGATTGGCTCAAGAAGTTTTGGTTATCCAAGTGACACATCCTTACTTTTAAATATAGTGAAATATATTTTCAAGAATTTAGAATTTGACCTTTAATTAGTATTTTTAAGGTATCTCTCAAAATACATATGGCTTTGATGTAAAACTTATTTCATATGAAATTAGACTTAATAATATTTTCAAAGAAGATTATTTTACTCAAAATAAAGGTCATATGAAAAAGTTATGGTCATTTACAGTTGAGTTGTGAGATATGAATTTTCAGTTTTAACCTCTTATCATTATTTTGATCATATCTCACAAAACACATTTCTTTTTTAAGTGAAGATTATTTCATTTAAAAGTAGACATTGAGAGCTTTCCAACCATAGGTCATTTTCTTAGTTTAGAGTTAAAATGAGAGTTATACCTTTTGCAAAATTGTCTACAGTATAAAGTTTGAAGTTACAAAGGTTCAGCCTCTGATAGACAAATTTTAGCTTCTCAAATTCGAATTTCAAGTCTGATAGACGAATGTTGGCTTTCAAAATTCGAATTTCAAATCTCTAAAATGTGAAAATGCTTCTAGAACAGCTAATAGTCGAATTTCCACATCTAAAATTCAAATTTTGAGACTAATAGACGAATGTTGGCTTTCAAAATTTGAATTTTGAATCTCTAAAATGTAAAACTGCTCTCTGGAATGACCAACACCTAAATGTCCACACCCAAAATTTGAATTTCACAATTCCAAACACCTTGGAATGGCTAGTAATGACTAGTTTTATATCTAACAACTATATTTCATCATTTCCTATAAATATGATCTTCAAAACTCATTTTTACAACTCTCTAAACATATATCAAGTTAGAATGGGATCCAAAACGTCATTTTAATTCTTACAAAGAGAGAAACACAAATCTTGAGCCAATCATTGCAAAATCTATATTCTTTGAGTTCTTAGAGCTACATTGTATCTATCCACTCTTAGAGCGAATTCAATCACGATCTATTCTTTATTCTTCTTAGAGAGATTACTTAAGGAGTGGTATCCTTGAGGGGATTTAGGTTACTCTTGTAAGGGAAGAGTGAACCTAGGAGTTGGAAACTCAAAAGGAGTCTTAGTTTGTATTGTGGCAGCAAAAGCCCACCGAATTTTGCAGAGATAGTAGAAAATCTCAAGTGGCAGCTTGAGGACTGGACGTAGGCCAAGTAGTTTGGGCTGAACTAGTATAAATTCTTGTGTCTTGCTCTTCACCTTCTCATTTTATCTATTTACTTCATCATACTCTTTTCTTCTCTATTTTACCACAATAGTTGGTGAAATTGGGTTGTACTTCAAAAGAAGTAAAATTTACATCACCCAATTCATCCCCTTTTAAGTAACCAGCCAACCTAACACATTGAAAATTAAACTATAATCAATTAGTCCATTTCTAAACATTGTCATTTGAAAATTCCATTGTTTAAAAATAAAAACTATTAATTAAATATATTAACCTCAAATTTATACCATACCAGATTTTCACCATTAGATCAATCCAACGGTCATGACACCTTAAGCACTAAGTGCTTAAATATTAAATAAATAATATTTAAGTTTATTTAGCATTTTCCCTTCAAAACTATTTTAGCATGTATTGTCTCATCTCTCGTATATACACTTCATAAGTTTCATTCCCATCCAATGTAGGACTCAAGTTTTTCAAACCATCTCTAACAATCCCTACTTAGTTTGATAAGCAAAATGTTCTCTGTAACTCATAAGAGTATGCATAATAGCAGGTATCTTTTGACTTGAATCTGTTAATAGTGTAAGTACTTTAAAGTATTATGTTAGTAGTGGAAATACCATGCACATATTCTTATATCAATTTCGTTCTGCGTAAACTTTCCGCATTTTTATGGCCATGTGCTCATCCTAGGCTTTTCATGAACATGTCAAGAATTACCCCCTAATTCTTGTAAGAAGCGGCACCACTTCTTATGTTCATATAGGTAGATTTCCATTAAGCCTTGATTACTCAGACTTCCTTGAATCCATTAACTGTTTAACTTACCCTGAACACTTAAGTTCTCATATATGCACTAGACCTAGAATAGTTAAGTAATTACTCTAGTGCCCCTTCACTTGTTAGTAACTTATTTTTACCCTTTGAACCTTTAAACTAGATTTGGTCTAGTTAAATGTTGGGTTTTCATTACAGGTGAATGAAATTAAGGGGTTTCAATCCCATTTCTCTTGATGTTTTGTTAACCAACTCTTTATTGAGTTCTTTTGTAAAAGGATCAGTCAAGTTTTCTCTTGTTTTCACATATTGAATTGTAATCACTTCATTAGAAATCAATTGTCTTACATACTCATGCCTTAGACTTATACATTTAGATTTACCGTTGTAAATTTTATTAAATGTCCTAGACATAGTAGCCTCACTATCACAATGTAAAGAGATGTCTAGCATCTGTTGTGGCCACAACTTTATTTCCAATAATAAATTCCCAAACCATTCTCCCTCTTTACATGCAGATGCTGAGGCAACAAATTCTGATTCCATCATAGAATGACTTATACAAGTCTGTTTCTTTAATGCCCAGGAGATTGCTCCTCCTACTAGGGTAAATA
This sequence comes from Adenanthera pavonina, assembly GCA_026686845.1. Lineage (NCBI taxonomy): Eukaryota > Viridiplantae > Streptophyta > Magnoliopsida > Fabales > Fabaceae > Adenanthera > Adenanthera pavonina. The sequence continues at coordinate 17,250,117 of JAIVEN010000012.1, read as the reverse complement.
TCCACCTTGAAGTTGACTTACTATCACTCGCACTGGTTATCTAACTAGCATCTGTGTATCCTTCCAAAACTCCTGGAAATTTATTGTAAAACAATACTAGATTAATTATTTTCTTTAGATATCTTAGGATCCTTATAATTTCTTTCTAGTGTTACATTCCTGAATTACTAGTATATCTCAATAGTTTCCATACTGCAAAAAGCTATATCAAGTCTAGTACAATGCATTATATACATCAAACTTCTAATAGTACTAGCATATTCCAATTGAGCCACTAACCCATTATTATTTTCTGTTAAATGCTGTGAAGAATCAAAAGGAGTATTTGCCTCTTGTATATTTAAATGCTAAAACTTGCTTAAATTTTTGTTGATATGGTGAGACTGATTTAGTGAATAACCCCCACTATGTCTTTTAACTTTGATTCCTAAAATTGTATCCACCTTTCCAAGATCTTTCAATTTAAATTGTGAGGCTAAAAACTTTTTAGTTTCACTTACTACAACAATACTAGTTTTGAAGATAAGCATATCATCCACATATAAACAGATAATAACACTATACTTATAAGTGAACTTTAAACAAACACATTTATCTGTATTATTATGTTTAAAATCATGAGACAAAACACAGAATCAAACTTTTCATGTCATTGTTTGGGGGCTTATTTTAAACCATATAAAGATCTAGTTAATTTGCAAACCTTTTTTTCATTTTCAGGAAGTACAAATCCTTCTGGTTGTTCCATATAAACTACTTCTTCTAATTCACCATTTAGAAATATTGTCTTAATATCCATTTGATGTACAAACAAATCATTAATAGATGCTAAAGCATGTAAAACTCTAATAGATTCATTGTCACAAAATAGTATTATAGCTTCCTCTTGCTTCTCCCCCATATTTTGTAAAATCTTTCTCAACCAAACAATTTGCTTTGTTACTTCACTTGTACATACATATTCTGCTTCAGCAGAAGAATGAGCTACTCTTTCTTGTTTCTTTGATGCCAATGAAAATAAACCTAACCCTAGTGTAAATGCATAACTGGATGTGCTCTTCATATCATCCATACTACCGGCCCAATCATTATCACAAAACCCAAATAACTTCAATTTTTCTTTTCCATTTTTCACATACAAGATCCCAAAATGTTTGGTACCTTGTATATATCACATCACTCTTTTTGCAACTCCAAAATGAGTTTTACTTGGGCAATGCATAAATCAAGACAACAACCTAGATGCAAACATAATATCGGGTCTAGTAGTTATGAGATATATATCAAACTACCAACCATGCTTCTATAAAATGCAACATCAACATCTCTTCTACCATAATTTTTCTTCAATTTTTCATTCACCAATAATGGTGTTGCAACTGGATTACAATTCTCCACTTTAAATTTAGAGAGAATATTCTAGGCATATTTTATTTGGGAAATAAACACACCATCATTGTCGCACCCGGAAAAATGCGACGGAAGGAAAAAAGAGAACAAATCTGGTTTTCGAGTGAAAACCGACTTGTGAGGAGTCGCCACCAAAATTTTGAGGAAAATCTTGGGAAACCGCATTAAAGAGGAAAGGATGGTCTGCGTAGCTAAAGTTGGATTTGGGAGTCGATTGTGTGTGGGGAAGTTGTTAGGCACCCCACGACACCCGTTCCTAGGAACGGTTACCTTACGTTGATTGTGTAAATTAATATGGCTTTAAAATATATTTTGGTTTTCCTTTTATAAATCACATGCGAGGAAATGGATGGAGAAAAAGAAAATTAAGAAAATTTGGAAAACAAAATAAAGAATATAAATTAAATTAAAATTAAGGATATTCAAGCAAAATGAGAAAAAGGGTTTGAGAAAAAAAATTAGGGAACATTTATTAAATTAAGGAAAAACACCAAATAAATCAAAAAATATTTATTTTTTTACAAAGTCGGACTTGACCCAGGATCAGAGCCTGAGGCCTACGTACCCTGCGATGGGGATCAAAGTCCACGTAGTTCGGGGCTAGAAATGCGTGTCTGTTGGTTGATATTTTTTTAATCATAAAATTTTTGTGATAAGAGAAAGTTATTTGAAAATAATTTAACTCTTCGCAAACAAAATAATTTTCTGAGATTGAGTTGGTGTGTTTTAATTTGCAAAAAGACAGTTTAGTTCCACTTACTTACTCTTATTTTATTTTGTTTGAAAGTATTTTATTTTTTTTGAAAAAAGCTTTATTTGATTTAAAAACTTCACATATATATTTTTTATTTATTTATTTTTATTATATTACTTTTTTTTGTATCTTGGAAATTTTACCTTTTTAAGGAAAACAACCGGTCTACTTATTGCAAACTCGCAGTTATGCCCAGTAGGTCGACTTATTAAGTACCTGCGAAAGTCCTAGACTTTGCGGTATAAAGGTTTTATTATATTTTAAAATGCCTTATAATAATTTTATTAGATATTTAAAATAAAATTTGAAGAAATTATCACATTATTTCACTTTTGAAACATGACTTTTTTCCGGAAGTTATGTAACTGATGTATCTACGTGGATTCACAATCTCACGCGACAACTCGGTGATTACAATGCTTGCAGGAGTTCAGAAAACTCATGTGGCATAGTTATTAAACGCTTTTATGAAAATATTATCGTTCCCGCTATTATCATCTTTCGGCCACATATGTTTCATTCTATAAAATAGCGACAATGATTATGGTAATAGTCTCGGGTGCCCGACTGAGTATATGGCGCGATTTTAACACCAGAAAACAAATCAGTGGGTGAAAGAAGGAAAGACAAAACTCAGGCCCAAACAAAGAACCCGTAGGCCCAAACAAGCAAACAAACCGTAGGCCCTAAAAACGTAAAACTCATAAGCCCAAACAAGCAAAAACTGTAGGCCCTAAAAAGCATGAAACTCATAGGCCCAAACAAGCAAAAAACCATAGGCCCAAAAACTCATAAAACTCATAAGCCCAACCAAGCAAAGAACCGTAGGCCCTAAAATAAAACTCATAGGCCCAAACAGCAAAAAAACCGTAGGCCCAAAAATAACATAAAACTCATAGGCCTAAACAACAAAAAATCGTAGGCCCAAAAACATAAAACTCATAGGCCCAATAGCATTCTCCTAAGACTTTACTCACAAAGCACAGGCCCAATAACCTCTTCCCCACTTCCTCACCGTCAGATACTAAAGAACTCAAGCCCACTACTCAGCCAAAGACCCATTGAACACTAAGGCAAAAACAACTGAACAAAAAGAAAGGAAAAAACCCAGGATGTGAAAATCATTCCCTGCCATTGACAGGATCACCGAGTGGCCAGGATTATCAAGCATGTAGCACAATTAAAAAACCAGTTTCAAATCAAACGCGAAGGCTCAGCATCATCTGACCTTGAACAATTCTAATAATATGAAGTAAATCTCATGGCAAAAGGGAGATGAGACTGATCCAACCAGTAATTGCAAAATGACACAGAAAGATTTCAACAAAAACAGTCCTCCCTCGCAACCCTCGGTAATTCCCATACCCAATCCACGTAGCCTACAGATCAAGGTTCCGAATCAGAAATACACATTACCGGATTGGAGGATCTCGGCCCCTTGCTCCTTCCTGCCTCGGCACCCTTTTCCTTCCTCAGTCTTACCTCACTCGTAGCTTTCTGTTTTTTTCTTCGTGTGTCCTCTCGGTCTCCAGTGACTCGGCCTCTTCCCTGTTCTTCTGTGTCTTTTCTCTGCCCAGAAAAGGTCCCCTCTTGCTTTGCCTCCCTCTCTTCGGCTTCTCTGGCTCCCGAAGGTACTCAGATCCCTCTCTCTCTCCACCCCCACCAAGGTCTTCCCCAGTTTCGGTCTCTTCCTCGCGGCTCTCGGTCTCTTGGACTCCCTCAGATCTCTATGCCAAAAAAACCCATCCCCCTCTCTCTTCTCCAAGCTTTCCTTTTATAGAGCTCCCGCGGCCGAGAGGAGAGGAGCCTCGTGCGTGTGGTCTTCGGTCTTCCCTGTGGCGTGCACGCCTCCTCCGGTTGTCATTATGCTCTCTCAGGCTTTCTGCAGCTCTCGAGTTCCCTTTTGCTTCCTTTTTCTGCGGCTACCTCCGCTTTTCTTTCAGTATTTCCTCTCTGCCTCGGTGTCTTTTCTCCCTTTGCTTCACGCTTCCCTCTGCTCTAGCCGTTCTCTGCCTTCCTCCTGCAGCTTTCCCCTTCGTGGCCATGCCTCCTGCAGCTTTCTCTGTGGCTCTTGATCCCCTGTACTCGGTTCCCCCGGTCTCGCCTTCCCTTTGCTCTCGGGTGCCAGCCTTTGCCATTTCAGTAACTGAGCCCTAATTGGGGCTGTGGTGGAGCGTGCGTGTGGAGTGTGGCTAAGGTGCTGGGCTTCAGCATTTTAAGCCCAGTACCTCGAGCCCGAAACACTTCCCTCAGTTTTTTTTTTTTTGTGATTTTTGTTGTGGACCTTTGGCCCAAGACACAAGCCCGAAAAACCTTTTTTTTTTCTCCTTTTCTTCTTTTTTCAATTTTATCAATTAATTGTTTTTGTTTTGTGTTTTTTTTCTATTTTCTTTCTTCTTCATTATTTTTATTTATTATTATTATTATTTATTACTACCCTTATTTTACCTTATTTATTATTATTTTTTTTGTTTTGTTCCTTTTTTGTAAAATACCCGGACAAAATGGGGTGTTCACAATCATTTCTTTGATCAATTTCAATACCTAAGAAATAATGAGGTAACCCCAAATCATTCATCTCATTTTTAAATTCAAGCATCATTTTTTCATCACTTCCAGTGAAAATCAAATCATCAACATAAAGAGAAACAACAAGCATACTGACTTGCCATGCTTGATGTAGAGAGTTGCTTCACTAGGACTTCTTTTGAATCCTTTATAGATAAAGTAAGCATCAATTTGGTTATACCATGCACGGGGTGCTTGTTTTAACCTATACAGAGCCTTCTTCAACTTGTACACTTTGCTTTCTTTTCCTTCAACAATAAAGCCTTGCAATTGCTCTACATATACTTCTTCTTTCAACACACCATTCAAGAATGATGACTTAACATAAAGTTGATATAGTTTCCAACCTTTGTGAGTAGCTAATGCATTCAACATTCCTATTGTCTCATCCCGTGCCACCAATGTAAATGTTTCTTGATAGTCAACTTCGGGCTATTGTGAATAACCCTTTGGAATTAACTTTGCCTTGTATTTTTGCACAAACCCATCTGGATTTGTTTTCATTTTATAAATCCACTTCAACCCAATAACATCTTTTTCTTTGGGCTTTTCAACCAACTCCCAAGTCTTATTTTTCTCAATCATTTTTATTTCCTCATGCATTGCATTTTTCCAAACCTCCTTTTTAATAGCTTTCTCAAAGCATTCAGGTTTAACAACACAAAAATTGCAAGAAGCATAAATATCACTCAAGTTTCTCATTATTACCGATGTTGAGCTTGGAGATAATGAACTTGACATAGCATTTGTTGAAGGAGATTGTGGTGGTTCTTCTTTTACTTCTTCACGTAGAACAACATGAGATTCTTGAGGCTTTTCTTGTATCAACATATATAGGTGCACTTTCCACCCCTTTTTCCTTCCAATCCTATTTGTCTTTTTCATTAAAAATCACATCTCAACTAACTATCACTTTGTTTCTCTTCAAGCTAAATAGCCTATAACCCTTTGATTTAGAGCTATAGCCCATGAAAACACATTTCTCTCCTTTTTCTTCAATCTTGTGTCTCATCTCTTTTGGGACATGTGCATAGCAAATTGAGCTAAAAATCTGCAAGTGTTTCACCGATGGCTTTCTACCACCAAACCAAGCCTCAAATGGTGTCTTATTTTCCATCACTGCCTTTGTTGGACATCTATTTAGTAGATAAACGACTATATATACTGCTTTAGCTCAAAAAGTAGTAGCAAGGCATTACTCATTCATCAAGGCCCTTTGACATTTCCACTATTGTTTTATTTTTCCTCTCCACCACTTCATTTTATTCTAGAGTAAAGCCAATTGTTAATTGTCTTTCTGACCCAATATCTTCACAAAATTTATCAAACTCCTTGGAGTTGTATTCTCCTCCTCTATCACTTCTCAATTTTTTAATTACCTGATCACTTTGCCTTTCCATCATGCTTTGAAATTTTTTAAACACATTTAATGCCTTAGATTTTTATCTTAAAAAATAAACCTAGTACATTCTTGAATAGTCATCAATGAAAGTAATAAAATACCTATTACCAACATGAGAAAGTGTCTGCATGGAATTACACACATCGGTGTGAACAAGCTCTAATAGTGCTTTAGCTTTCCATGCCTTCTCCTGTGGAAATGAATCCCAGTGTATTTTATTGTGAGCACATGCTTCACACACATCACTCTTCTCTTCTATGTTAGGAAAACCATAGATCATGTTCTTCTTACTCAAGGTCTTCAAACTATCAAAATTTATATGACCTAGCCTTTTATGCCACATCCATGACAAATCTTCTATTTCATCCTTCAATGCAATATTCTTTGCAAGCTTGAGTACAAGAGTAAAATTTCTATTCTTGTCCATTTTGATAGTATCCAAGAGTTTCCTTTTATTCACCTTTTTACCATAGATTTTGCCCATCTTATTTTCAAAATGAACTGCATGATCATGATCCATTAGATGCCTAACACTTACCAAATTTTGTGCCAAGTCTGGGACATGAAACACTTCATGTTTCTCTTTTGTGCCTTTCATTGAATCAACAGCAACTATACCTTTTCCTTTTGCTTCCACTACATCACCATTACCTAGTTTAATTTGAGTAATGGTCACCTTGTCTATCTCAGTAAAGATAGTTCCTTCACTAGTCATATGATTGCTGCATCCACTATCAATATACCATACATCATTCTTATTCTCAACAACTGCTTGACATGCATAAAACAGACTTGTTTCATCACTTTTCTCTTATGTATAGTTTGCTTGTGCATTATTTTTCAAGCAACAATCTTTCTGTATATGCCCAAATTTTTCACAATAGTGACATTAAGGCTTGCCTTTAAACCAATAGTCCTTCTCCACATGTGAGGCTCTCTTGAAAATATTACAATGTGCTTGGGCATCTTGGCTATTACTTCTACCACCTCCTCTTCTACTTCTACCTTTACCTCTTCCTCTATTAACACCACCACCTCATGATGATTCACCTTTAGCCATATTTCTATTAGAAGACCACTCTTTCACATTTATTTTAGCTTGGAAGGCACTTTTAATAGGCTTAGAATGCCTATTCAACCTTTGATCATGCATCTCTAAAGAACCCATTAGATCATGGACACTAAGGGTTGAAAGATCCTTAGTTTCTTCAACTATAGTAACAACAATGTCATATTTTGAGGAGAGGCTAATTAAATTTTTTTTTACAAATAAACTTGTCATTCATATTTTCTCCCATACTTCTAATTTGATTCACCAACACCATAACTTTAGAAAAATAATCTTCAAAGTTTCATTTTCTTTCATCTACAAATTCTAAAAATCTCTCTTAAGACTTAAGAGTTTCTTTAATCTTACCTTGTTTGTGCCTTGAAATTCCTTCTGCAATATATCCTATGCTTCCTTTGAACTCTTTGCTCTTGTTATCCTTGGAAAAATTTTATCAGAGATGGCTTGCTGAATTATAAAGAGAGCATTTGCATCCTTTTCTTATTTTTCTTCAACTCTTAAGCATCGGACCCTTCAACATCTTCTTTCTCTTCAAACCTATCATTTACTATATCCCATAAATCTTGTGAGACTAAGATCTAATTTTTATACTCTAATAATCATAATTCTCACAGCCAAAGATGAGTTGTAAAGCCAGAGGAAGCCCAGATACACCTCCTTGGGTTGTCATGGTGATCTCTATTTTTTTCTTCTTCTTCAAAACCAATCTAATGGAAGAAACCCACTTCAAATGTCACACACCATAGCTCTGATACCATTTTTGTTGGACACAAACCCTGTTATTGCATTATAGATAAAAGATGAACTAAGGATGGAAGAGAAGAAAAGGACGCTATTTTGCAAACTGATAGGTCTTGTAATTGTATTCCACTGCCACCACAAAATGCTATTTCATATATTCAACACATAACCTAATGGAATATGGGTCCTAAGCACATATAACTAATGATGGGCACTCAAACAATTAAACTTAAGCCTATAACTAATACAAAATAAAACTCACATTAAAGTCAAATACATTTATAAAATGTCAACTCAAAATATATAAATAACAAAAGTATTAATTTTAACACATTTATCCACTTTTTTCGGTGGATGTTTTCACAAAGCCATCATTCAAGAAGGCATACCAAAGAATTTAGGATGCTGGTGGACAGAAACTATCTGAGTTAAAGTAGCTAATGGAAATTTTTGAAGAATATGGTCAAGATCCTCAGCATTAATACTTTGGCATAATTGACAATACACACTCTTTCTCATGTGTCTCCTAGTATGCTTTGCATTAGTAAGCAAGCGATTGTGAGCTATTAAGCATAAAAAGGTCTTAACTCTCTACATTTCATACCATTTCCGTATGATGTCCCATTTATTATCTGGTTCATTCCAATCAAATTCTTGATGTGCTTTGTAAGCAGAAGCAACCAAGAATTTTCCAAAATTGGTACAGTTTCAATAGGGCTTATCAATATCGCCATTTAGAATCTTAATTTTAGAGATTTGCAAAAGGATACTTTTAGGTAGAAGATTTCTGAAAAGGTTCCAACACCAATTACCATCAGGTGTCAAGTAATCAACAATAGGTCATGATAAATCATGCTATGTGATCTCAGCAAAACTAAGGTTCTTCAATGGCCATAGATCACTAATCCAATTATCAATCCAAAACCTGGTCTTAGTGTCTAGTTGCCTTAGTATCATCCCACACTTTAGATAGGTTATGTCATAAGTAGGAGTACCTGCTTTGTTTGAATCTAGTCCTTCAAGTTGTATTTGCCACAAATACCTTAACCCAAAGGAGATTTGGCTCACTCACTTAAAAGCAAGCTTGCTAAGAAAATCCATAATTTGCTTTTAAGATTCTTCAAGCCACATCCTCCATTTTTAAGAGGTTGATACATATCTTCCCATTTTAGCAAATTAATGCCTCTCTATGACCATCAGAGAATCCCCAGATGAAATTTCTTATATGTTGCTCTATTTTGTTAGTACAAGACACAGGAAGAATTAAGCCTTGCATGGTGTAAAAAGGGGTTGTAGAGAGAATCGATTTGGCCAAAGTAATCCAGTTTGCTAGGGATAAAGACCTAACCTACCATCCTGCAAGCTTTTGCTTAACTTTGTTTGCAAGATAAGTATAAGTTCCTTTGTTGACCCTGTCCTACAGTAGTAGGACCTCAAGATACCATCCAAGCATCTGGGTTTGTTGGTATCCCAATTGATGGCAAACAACAATGGCTTGATTGTGACAAACATTACAAGAGAAATACACCCTTGTTTTTGCTTGGCTAACATGATGCCCTAATGAGAGACAAAAATCATGCAACACTTGCTTGATAATAGGAACCTGATTAGAATCAATAGAGCTAAATAAAATTTAGTTGTCAACAAAAAATAAGTGGGACAAATGCACACCTTTTCTTTCTAATTTGATAGGCTTCTAAGATCCTTCATTAACTTTTGCAATGATTGCTTGCAAGAGCCGCTCCATGCAGAGCACAAAGATATAAGGTGAAAGGGGATCAACTTGTTGAATTCCTCGCATAAGCCTGAATTCATAAGATATCTCTCCATTCCAAGTAATCTACATATAGCAGGTGGTGATGCAACGTATTATCATTGTTATCAACATGTTCAACAGTGGAGCATCCTTGAGTGTCTCCTCTATAACTTCCCAATAAAGCCAATCAAAAGCCTTTTCCAAATCTACTTTGATTGCCCCATCCTATTTTACCTTTCTTGATTCTCATGGAGCATATAACTTCCCATGCAATAATGATTTTATCATCTATGTTCCTTCCTTGGACGAAGCTGGCCTGATAAGGAGGGGTGAGCTTAGGCATGATAAATTTAAGTCTATTAGTGATGACCTTTGTGGCAACTTTGTAAGCAACATTGCATAAGCTTATCGGATGGAATTCCTTAAGATATTGAGGATGTTCAACTTTAGGAATAGGGGCGATCAAGGTATGATTGAGAGAAGAATCCATGGCACCTTGTTCACTAAGATCCTTGACCATCTAAAACAAAGAATCTCCAACTATGGCCCACTGACTTCAGTAAAATAAGGCATGAATTCCATCTATACTAGGGGCCTTGATGGGTGTCATATCAAATAACACCTGGCAAGTTTCCTCCTTTGACACCGTCCTGCATAACAAACCAAGGGAAAGTGATAGGTAGGTTCAAGGGAAAGTGCCTCAATCCCTGTTAAGTATAAAGTCTATGATTCTAATCTTATGGAATGAAAATTCTACTGAGGCTGGAAAGCTATCCTCTTTTTGGGATCTAATATAATACGTAAATCCGAATTAGTCAATAATATTGATACTAGATACTTGATCATTGTCACAAAAAAATACACTTCTTTTGGGTAGCTATGCTAATTACGGGCTACAACTTCTTTTAGGTTTAGTAATATTGCTTATAAATAATTGGCCTATTTGCTCAGTTGGTTAGAGCGTCGTCACTACAACATTTTTTTTCAATCGGAACAATTAAAAAGTGTTGCCTAAATTATGAAAACTGTTGTCTAAAATTATAAGTAACAGTTTCCAAGTGTTGATTGAGTGTTGTCTATGCCGGTGTTACCTATTCCTTTATGCAACAGTTTTTTGAACTCTATGGCAACAACCACAAAAACTGTTGCATATACTATGGGAATAGACAACAGTTTTAAGGTCAAGGTATGACAACATTTTTGAAATGTTGTCAACTTAAAGTACAGTTGACAAGTGTTGTCTAAACTTTTAATAAGCAACATTTTTTAATTGTAACCATATAGCATTAAAAAAGCATATATTCTCATTTGGGAGCGCTTTTGTCAACAAGCGCTTTCAAATCTCTTTTTTAAAAATAAAAAAAATAATTTCCCTTTCTTTTTCATGCATCGCCTGTTACATCCGGTACACTCTTTTTTTTTGGGTCAAAAGTTCAAAAACAATTCCATTACTGATTACTAATAATCTAATATCAATTTGTTAATCTTAGAATTTGCAAGAAATCATCCCTTAACTACAAACTAATTGAAGCAAAAAAATGGAAAAAAAAATATTGAACTTGCCACTGCATCCGCTATTAAATATTGCCATTTGTTGGTTTGTCCTACCTACAAATACAAACCAGCAAGATAAACATTACAAGTAAAACTTAACCAGTTTAAATGTAAATTGCATAAGATGCATATGCTATATAAAAATAGACCCAATAATGAATAAGGTTTCTCACAAAAAAGTACAATCACCAATCATGATTCACATAATTATGATTTTGCTTTATACCAACTAGAACTGAGAAGCTATGTACAAAAATTAGAAATCTAGTGCATCAACCACTTGAAATTTGGATAGATGTGCAATAGATGCAAGAATAAACTAACTAGTTAGCTAAGGTAGAACTAAGAATGTCAAAATTCAGTCTATTACATGAGGCAAAGATAATAAATTATAAACATAAATATAATATAGTTGATAGACTTTTTAGGATACATCAAGAGACATAGTATTAAATATAAGCATGATCATATCAGAAGCAAGTTTGAATTTTTAATATTTTGTGTACAAATCAAGAAAAACTAAAACACATCAAACACAACTAGGGGATTATAATGGCATCGTGTAACTATCCCTCCTTATCTCTTGTAATTTTGTTGCTGTCATAATTGTTATTATTCTGATTATGTATCACTACAATCAAGGAATTGATAATCCACCACAATTATAAAATACTTGTTTTTTTATGACTAAAAGCAACAAGGAAAGTGTAAGATGAAGCCATCCCTACTAGTTCATTGAGTAGGTTTGGTTGTTCCTTGAATAGACCAGGTAGATGCTTCTTCATTACAACTTCTAAAGATGAAGCGTGGCTTCTAGGTACTCCATACCATACTTCTGGTTCACCTGAGTGCAGATAATTAAGCGATAATCCGCAACATGCTGTAACAAGAAAGAAGACCAAGGTGTAAGTCTTCCTAGGGGAGTGAAAAGATTTGAAACAAAATAAATAGATCAAAAACTACAAGTGACAGGCACAGAGCTAGCCTTCTTATCACGAAGACAATTAAATCATAAGGATTTATTAAATAATTTAGATTTATATACCAAAGAGATGGTGCCCTCTTAAATTTAGTGACTCAAAGAAAATGTGCTAGTAGGTTCTCTTCAAACTATAATTTTAACATAGTCAATCCATTACCAATCCTTCGGTAGTAAAGCAATGCCAACTCAGTGAGACGACTATACATGCACAAAACTGAAATTAACATCATGTATGAAAGATCAATAGAAATGACTCAACACTATTGGAACTTGTGCCAACAAGTACAATGTTAATATCGTGAGCAGATTACTAGGCATCCTAGTCTCACTTGACACAGCAAAATTATCATCTAGTATTTCTCAAAATGTCTATATAAAATTATTTCTTATATAGTGAATAGATGTAGTTTTTCCTCACAAACTTCCATGTAACATTGATTCCTACAATGCACAAAAAAATGCAGACAACTTTAATCAAACTACCAAAACATAGTCAGCAAATGACAACTTTGGAAACATAGTCACTTGACCAAAACATATAGAAATCAAACTACCAAAGTCTTATTGACTAACCAACAAGCCATCAGCAAATGCATGCCATAGCCAACTATTGACAGATATATTCCCCAAAGAAAATTAAAAAAATTTCAGAATCCTTTATTCAATGGAGAAAAAATGCATTCAAATAATCATAGGGCAACTATCATCACAAAGAATGATGTGACATAACAAGGAAATAACAAATATACCTGTCAGCAAGGCCATCTTGATTATCATGCACTATTAGTAATGCGTCAAAATCTTTGGATCCATCATACTGCTGTTAAGAAAGGAAGACAGCTTGTTGTTGTTGAATAGGTCCACAAATATGTTAATTGGTTGTTCATCCTCAGAAGAAATAGCCAAAAGACCTGCAAGTTTCTTACATGTGAGAGAAAAGGGGAAAATTCAATCAATAAAATGCTTAGAATAAAGAAATTTCCTTTAGTGTTTATTCTGTGTCTACTATGTTTTTCAAGACAATAACAGACAAGATATATGAGTTCTAACTAGTTCCAAAAACTTACATGAATAGTGTTTGTTGGAAGCACACTTAAAATATAGCCAATCTATTAATTAATTAATGAGGAAAATGAATTTAAATATATATATATCCATATGAGGAGTGAGAGACAGATAGAGAGTGAAAAGAACAAGGTAACTAGAGGAAGGTTGGCAATAAGAAACAAGGAGTACTCTTTCCTCAAAATAAGGTGTAACGTTCCCAAGTTGGAGGGATAACTTAACCCAACCCTCCTCTATATAATTAATTAAGTAATTGGGATAAATTATATTAAATTAAATCCACGTATATATGTGTTATTCACAACCTCAAAATATTGGTATTCTCCATATCCATCAGCATTCCTAGCTTCTTCAATTGTTCATTTCCTTCAATATTGTAAATCTTCCTCAGATCATCACCCCAATATCCATATATCTATCTATTGATATATAAAAATAATAATAATACCCTCCCTCCTTCCTTCTCTCTCTCTATTCTCCAGTGTGCTTTATTTATATTATCAGCATATATATACAGTACCAAGCACCATACTACTATTAGTATTATACTGATCTCTGCACTTAATTAGTACAAGTGTACATAAATAAAGTAAACAATGGCTTGGTGGACCATCCACATTTTCTAAATTATATAACACAAACTCCGAGAACTAGGTGGTGCTTGGCGTAGGTGATACCAAAAAGTCTATGCTTGCCTTGATCTCATCTAATCTGATACCCACCCATTCCCTTCAAGTTGAACCAAATCTTTTATTTGATCTCATTTAAGCTTAAGAATCTAACCATCATAACCAAATCAAGCATACAAGAAATATCCATATTTCTAGCCAAGAATCACAACGAAAGGGAACATCCTAAGTCATCTGGACATATCCCCACAAAATTAGATTTTATAATTAATATCATAGCTAGAAGATGCCAATAATCAAACATATCAACACAAGTTCCAATAAGCTCATATGTCCAGAGAAAGAACCATAACTAACAAATGTATTCCTTTCAAGCATTTGATCGAATACATGGAAGGCATACTTTCAAAAGGCGTACAGAGCATGGTGTTTTCTTCTTGTCTATAACATTAACACGGCAATCAAAAGCAACAGACAACATTATACATCAAAATAAACCATATAGTTTAAACAATGTCAAGATTTAAAAGGATTAAGGCCCAACCAATGCACATTGTAGTTCGAGTTCACATAGGAGAAATCATAAGTTCAACAAATAATCAAGTGTAGATTCACTTTAAAATGTCTGAAAGGAAAAACAAAGGGATTGAGTAAAACAAAATCATCACCGGTTTGAGTACTCCAGTAACTGAACGCACAAATCATTTCTTGTCTCACTCGCAAATTCATTTCTCCTCCTGCTTTCTTTCTCAATCATCACTCTTAATCATGGCAACTTGGGATGAAACTACCCATGTTTTAGATAATGGCTTCAGACTGTATCGCACGACTTTCAGATGGCGGCGGCTGGAGCACCACAAACGTCACTAGATGGAGCACCCAAAATGTTGAGAACTTCTAAAAATTCCTAAATATGTCAGTGAAAAAAGCTAGTGGGTCGAGATGAGAAGGCAATAGAAAGATAAAATGGAAGTGAAATTGAGACAGAAAACAACCAAAACAAGTGAGAAAGGAGGCAATCGAAAGACGGGATGGTAGCGAAACGAGGAAGAAAGGAGGAAGGGAGCGCGGTCGAAGTAGGAGACTGATGTAAAAATGAAAATTCCTTTTAGTTTTTCTTTGGGTTGAAGAAAATTTCTGAAAAAATTGGCGCTACTTAATAAAATTAAAATTTTTTTGACACTATTACCGCCACACTAAAATAAAATTGCCGTTAAGTCTTATATGGGCAAAGTATAGATAACAGTTGTTAAATGTTACAAAAAGAGTATTCTTATGAGCAACATTTTTTCTTTGTTATCTATTCTAAAATTATCATGCAACATAAAGAAATGTTACCTATTTTAAAATATAGAACATTTTTCAAGTGTTGTTTAATAATTGTTGCCTAAAGTGCCTATAAATAAGTAACATTGAAAAACATGTTGCCTATTCAGATAATAGGCAACATTTTTCTAACTGTTAAAAGAAAAAGTGTTGCCGCATGTGAAAAACGTTGTAGTGCGTGCTAATAACGTCGCAGGTTCGAGACCTGCATGGGCCAATATGAATGTTTTAAAATTTATTTTCAATATTTTTTATTAATGTTAATATGTAATATCCAAAATTATCTTATTACCATATCATTGTCAAGATATTTTTCTCTCTTTTTCTTTGCTTATATAAAATATGCTTGATATTCTTTCGAACTATACAAGATTTATATATTCTTTTAATGTTTTCAGAATGTGGACCCTAATTTCTCTTCATTGATATTTTTAATTTACCAAAAAAAAACTGTGTTTATTGATATTCTTTATATTTTTTTGACTCTTCATGTCTAGATAAAATTTCGGTAGTCTAGATCTCCTTATTTTTAATTAGATTTTAATAACTTTTTATCTTATGTAATGTAGAATGAAAAATAATGTAAATTTTGTAACTATTAAGTTATAAAAAAAATGTCATATTTTGTTTTAAAACATATAAATATAAAATAGTAAAATCGAAACCGTCCAATTAAACCCATCCAAATTTTATCTGAATTGTCCAAATGGGACATGCACATCATATGGACACATGTCAAGTACATCCAATATAATATTTCTATTAGTTTGCAACTTCAGCTTTTTTTTTTAAATTGTTTTGGTCAGCATTTTGAATTCTAAAGTCATTTTTTCTAATTTATTTCTATCCAAAGTTCAAACACAATATAATATTCTAAAAAATAGAATGAGAAGAAAAAAAAAAGTTTCATACTGCCAACTATATCATTGCAAGCGTTAAATTCTTTGGCCTATGGTGGTGATTCCTCCAAGGTTACTTTTATCACTCTGAATGGGGTATAATTCGGTGTCTAAACCAACCTAACCTAGCAAGATGTAGATAGTATTATCTCGAAAATTAGGTTGGTTGGTCCACTATTTTCTTTTAAATGTTAGTAAGAACTAACGTACTACCCTTGCAATAGGTTTCAAAAGTTAAGAAAAAAAAATTATGTGCCATTAAATTATGTTACAAAATAACAAAACATGCATCCTAATGCAAGTCAAATATGTCAAAACAGGATAATATTCATTAGTCAAATTATACAAATCAGCTTTTTACGTCTATTCTTGATTTATGCATGTCGTTCTTGTGTAGTGGTCATGCTAAATGACCCTTAATTGAAAAACAAAATGGTTCGATCAAGCTCAGGCCCAGAATGAACTGGGCTTCAAAATTGAAGCTGTGCATAAGTGTGGTTCAATCTAATCTAATGTTCAAAATTGGGCCTACCACATTTTTGGGAAGGTAAATACTTGTACTGATTGTTAGCTAATTTCAATTTTGCAGCTAGATTATGGAATGCACTTGATAAATACACCACCTAAAGACTTTAGCTGGTTTTCTTAGAGATGATATGGCTGGTAATGTGTTACCATGTAGGGTGGTTGTGTAATTTGCTTTCTTTGATGTTGTTTTGCCTTGTTTAGTCTTGTTGGCTCAGTTTATCCCCCCAAAAAATAAGCTATCCAAAAATTAACTTATATCATTAGATGTGTACGTAGGAACAAAACAAGCTTTTATCATTTAATGTTATATTTCAGGCGGACTTTATAGCATAACTCTAATAAAATAAAAATCACAAAAAAAAAACAATATAGCATATTATCATTGAGTAATAGAGAGGTGAAGATCAATCTTATTATTATAAGTAAACTGCATTAATAAAAAGGAGGCTCAAGCATTTCACTACAAAACCAAACCAGAATCTGCAAACAGCATAACACTAAAAACAGATTAAAAGAAGGGGAAAAAAACAGAGAGAGAGAGAGAGAGAGAGAGAGAGAGAGAGATCATTGAAGAATCCGAAAATCATGGCACAGATTTATTTAATTATTTAAGTAATATTTCTATTCTTCTGCATCATATAGAACCATGAAGCACACACCAGCATTGAGAGATCAACAACACTTGCATCTGCCTTTGATGCATTTATAAGAAGTGCAAGTAGGAGGACAAATGGTCTTGCAATTTCGGTTAGTCAAACATGATGGTTGACTCGGAACATCATCTTCATTTGCACCATTAATCCCTATAACATCTTCACTGATTCTTCCTTCAACTTCTGGAATCCTCTTCACCATCAAACCTGCTTTGCATATATATATATATAATATATATTTTAATATATGCGTTTCAATGTATGAGAAAAACTTCGAATGCATCATGCATGCATGCATACTATTACATACATGCACACTCATAAAGAAAGAGATCAATACTGATGGGGTATTAGTAAACTCCGAGTTAATTAATAGGATTTGGGAAAATAAAATCAGATGCAAAATTAGAGGTTAGGTTGAGTTGATTGGCAAGGACTCAGTACCTTTTAATTACGTTGAAAGAGTTGTTTTGATATTTATCCGGATTCAAATCCAAAAATTAGTTAATCACACCAAATAATTAGTGGTCTCGTCAAAAAAGTCAAGTACAGAAAGTTAATTTATGTAACAATTTAAAATTATCTAAAATAAAAAAGTTAATTAGTATTTTTATATTAAGAAAGAAATAAAGGAAAAATGCAGTGTAAAAGGGAAAAATCGAACCACATGTGCACTCTCATTCGTTTTGTCACACTCTTACAAGTTGAATTATGAGATTCAAATTTTGAGAAAACTGGTACCTTTTTTTTTCTAAAAAATATGAAAATAAATGAAAAATAATAATAAAGAGTGGCTTGGTTTAATTTATCAAACTTCATAAGAAGAACTTTATTAGCTAGTGATTTGCTTGCTTCACTTTTTATTTAAATTATTTTTGAATAAATATATCTTTTTTTAACATTAAAGACATAAATATGATTTTTGATGTCAAAGGGATTTAAGAATTCAAAGACAAAATAAAAAACAAAGTATACAATAATAAGAAAGTAAAACTTAATTGGATTGTTGCTCAGTAAGTTACTTCTGTGTTATTTGGAAAGTTAGGTTTTTAAAAGAACTTAATGTTATCTTTAATTTTTTTTTGGTGTTAAGCCATCAGTATCCTTATTTATAGGGTCTAAACTAATCCATATTAGTTAAAAGGGTACATTTCCTATCAGTTAAATAAGGACTTGGTGGTAACTTAATTTTCTCTTTTAGTAAACCAAGTTAATATATAATTGTTTGATTTCAC
Source organism: Adenanthera pavonina (assembly GCA_026686845.1). Taxonomy (NCBI): domain Eukaryota; kingdom Viridiplantae; phylum Streptophyta; class Magnoliopsida; order Fabales; family Fabaceae; genus Adenanthera; species Adenanthera pavonina. The sequence goes on along the minus strand of JAIVEN010000012.1, from coordinate 17,231,546 downwards.
GAGAAGTTTAACTTCCGTCTCTTAATTCACCCAAACCAAGCAAACCTCTAAATTAAACAAACCAAAAATATTAGTGGAATACAATAATTTAGTGGATAATTATAATAATCAATTTAATTGAAATTTAATCTAATTATTGTAACCTATTATTGAGACACTATGATTTTCTTTTGAAATACCCACACACACACACACACACACACATATGCGTCCAACAAAAACAACTCAATTATCTTTTAGTAAACCGACAAAAGATAGGTTGGCAATAAAAAAAAACGACAAAAGATAGAGCTGGCTAAATTTAAAAAAAAAAAAAACACCAATAGAGATAGAGATGAGGAAGTACCATGACAGGATGCGACAGCAAGAAGAAGAAGAAATATGAAAGCAAACTTGAAAGAAGTCTTTGCCATGTTTTCTTAGGGTTTCGGAGATTGAATTCTAAGAAAGAAATTCTATTTGCAGCTGTATATATAGAATTCGTTGTTATTTGTTGGATACAATTGAGGGCATCTTCTTCCAATATATTTATAATAGTTTGAGGGACAGTGGATATGAGAACGAATATCACGGGCAATAAATTCAAATTAATGTGTAAATTTTAAAAATAATGCGAGGATTTTACATGATTTTGTTTATTTTTTATTTTTGGTAAGAGGGTTAATTCTACGTGATTTTATCCTTTACTAGAGGTGATTTTGATATAAAAATAATAAATTCAAAATCTTCATGTTTTAATGGGCCAAAAAAAATCATAAAAATGTTAATTGAGAATCGATATATGAATGTCTACAAAAAAAATTCGATATATGAATATTATTTGGACAAATGAAAAAAATGGAGTCACATACAATATATTGACCTTGAATTTGTAATTAAGATTGGCAAAAAAATAACTGTAAGTAATTAACATTTTACATGAAATATGAAAGCACAAATGAACTTTTGGAACCTGTCGAACATATTAATTTTATAGAATTGTCGTTAAAAAAAAAAAGTGGACAATCCCCACAAGGGCTTCACCTAAAACATTACCATTTAGTATTCCATTAGTTTCTAGTTTCTAATCATCATTTTAATTTTTAATTTTATAATTTTGAATATAAATTGATTTTAAACGATAGTTCTAAAATTTTTTACTTATTTTCTCCTATTAGTTATAACTAATAGTTGTTTTCTTTCCCTGACTCTGTTAATAATAACTCGCCTAATTTTTACCAGTCTGTTAATTTATCAAACTTCATAAGAAGAAATTTATTAGCTTTCCTTGTTTCATTTTTTATTTAAATTATTTTTAAATAAATATATCTTTTTTTAATATTAAAGACATAAATACGATTTTTAATGTCAAAGGGGTTTAAGAATTCAAAGATAAAATAAAAAAATTATACAATAATAAAAAAGTAAAACTTAATTGGATTGTTGCTCAGTAAGTTACTTCCCTTGTTATCTGGGAAGCTAGGTTTTCAAAAGAACTTAATTTAATTTTATTTTTTTTTGTGTTAAACTGTCAATATCCTTGTTTATGGGGTCCATCCTTGTTTATAAGGTCCAAACTAATCCATATCAGTTAAAAGGATACATCTCCTATCAGTTAAAAAAAAAACTTGGTGATAACTTAATTTTCTCTGTTAGTAGACCTGTTAGCTGCAATAAACAGAATGTCAGTATAAATCAATCCGAATCGTGTCCAATGATACTATCCTTAAGAGTTATTCTGCCACAAGTCAGAAACTCCTCAGAATCAAATGGATTCTTCTTGCCCAGAGTAAGGCAGTAGAATAACAAAAAAGAAATAAAGAGAAACTCAGGAGTAGAGAAGAGAGAGTTTCGAAGAATGTCCAAGAGCTGGGTGTGTAGAATCTTTCGGCGAGCACTGCCTTTTACAGGTAGGGAATCACCTGAATGTTAGTGGTGCATTAAAGCATACGTTTTTTAACGTTGGAGATAGCGAATTAGAGCAAATAAAAATCTAACATTAAACAAGCAAAACGGTCCAATGTTCGACAACGGAAGATTCCAACATTTCATAATTGAAAACTATGATAAAGATGAGTTTTCCGGTAAGTCTTTGAGATGAAACTGAAACTAGAAAAAGAAAGGTTTTCTTTAAGCAAATTTTCTGCAAAATAATTTTTCGTAAAAAGGTTGCACCACCATGTTAATCGCATGCATAGGGGGGGCAAATCATCGGATCACAACTAATTTGACCTGTTTTGGTTTGTTGTTGTACATGCGATACCTCTCCTTCTCTTGGTCCTTTTATTTGCTCTAAGTTACCTCTTAATATATATACATTAAGGTTTCCTCCAAATTGAGCAATGTGGGACTTCTTACTTTAACACACACTCACACATACTACAACAATCCCCCACATATGTGTTAAAGTATTAGTATCATCTGAGTTACAAATATAAGTATAAGCATTTCAAATTTGGTGTCTTTTGGACTATGAACCAAATTCTAGACCAATAATTCTTAATACACAGAGATGTCAGTGAAGTTTGAGCTTCTATGAACCAACAACTCTTGATTGTATACTAGAGGCCTTATTAGTCACAGTATACCCGTACAGTTCCTACTATTAACGGTGGTTTTGCTCTTTAAACGGCTGTGCACGTGCCTAGTTTTAATGAATGCTCTAGAGATTTCATCATAATCTCATAGAAGCTGCCCCACTCCACATTCATATAGGTGATTCCATCAAGTGTATCTCTAATGAATATACCATCCATAAGGAATATGAAATCATTAAGAGCTTTTGCCCAACCTTGATAATAATGCATTCTAGCTTTTTTCTCATATAATAGGAAAGGACAAAAATAATAAAGTGCTAGCATAATTAATAAATAACTTGTTTTTACCCATATGAACTTCTTTCATGGGATCACCAATATAACATCTAAATTTTTATGATTTTGTTTGAATTCTAGTTTAAAGAATTACTGCATAATTAGAATTAAAGGAGCTTAAATATCTTATGTAGATCAAAATAGAGACTAAATTGCAAAGGATGATTAGGGACCAAATTGCAAAGAAAGTTGGATGGCATAATTGAAAATATTAATTATTAGCAAAAAGACAAAAAAGGGGACATAGATGTCATTTCCTCAAACAAATCATCTGTCCAGTATTTACTAAGACTGGTTATAGGAGGTGATTCAAGAAAATTCTCGTAAGAAATTATACTCTAATAAGCAAAACCAGAAAATAGATATATTGGGTAGAAAATTGATCCAAAGTTCCACAATCTGTAAATTAATAAGAATTAGAAAATAAGTCTAGATCAGAAAACTCAGATATATTATGGCATAAAAAGAGATACTAGATTTTCTATAAGGTTTAAATAGTCATAGAATCGGTCTAATGGATATTGGACCAAAATCGGAGTCCGGGCCCAATAAGACTGCACCGGTTTCTTAATGGGCCAAAAGTACTATTCATGGAGGCCCAATAAAGGTGTAGAAAACCCTAATAGGCTAGGAATGATTTTTGGGAAACCCAGAAGTATTATTGACAAGAATAGCTCAAATGATGTCAAGAAAGGATAAAGAGCCCAATGAGCTCAATTCACCCGATTTCCAAGCTAATTAAATTATAGATGACCAGTAGACTATGAAATAATCAAGAATAAGTTCAAAATAATATTAGAAGGTTTATAATAATCCTCCATGCAGAGAAGTTACAGGAAAAACTAATCAGCACTAATTTTATCGGTATTTTCGGTTAAAGCCCAATAAGGTAAAATATCTTCTAAAATAAATTATATGGGCCTAGAAATGATTAATTAAGGTCATAATGAGTTTGAAATTCATTTTTTAAATATATTTATGCATAAAAAATTTTACCAGACAAAATTTACATAATTAGAGCCTAAAACCTCGGTATATGTTGAAATTGGGCCTAGAATTAAATGGTTTAAGCCCAAATAATTAAAGGCATCATATTGGGCTGAATATGGACTCAAAATTTCGTGCAAAAGGAGTGGAGAAGAGTTAACCACCATGCATGACACTATGTCAAAGATTAGGTGTCAAAATTGGAAGTTTGGATGAAGTAAGCTTATGTAAGCATAATGATGCAATATTTACCTTATTTGGAGATAAAAGTGGCATCCAAATTAATGACAAAAGAGGAAAAATTAATTAGATAACAATTATGTGAAGAAATTAGGTGTATGGTGGAGAAAAGAGATGATGTAATGCAATTTTGGCCCTTGGATCAAAAGTTAATCAAATGGATGTAGTTGTTTCTTGTTGTCTATAAATAGGCTCTTCCTCCCCTCCATTATTCACACCCAAAAATGAAAATCCACCATATATTAGTGAGAAAGTGAGTTATAGAGAGAAGGAGGAGAAGAGGAAAGGAAAATTTGTAAGTTTAAGGTAACATCTTTTCCCTTTCTTACATTTTATTTCTAAATGGTTGTTTAGATCTTGTATTTCTATAATTGATAGGTAGAAAACATGTTTATGTTATGAATATGATGATGATGTTGGATCAAAATGGTGAAAGAATGATGAATATGCTATGAATTTTGCATGAACAAGCATGAACATGTGAAGAACATGATGAACATGCTAAAAGATGCCTTTTGATCCTAAATGTTACCATGCCAAAATGAAATCATGTTTCTTGCAATTATTTTTAAATATTATGCTAAGAATGGGATTATGATGTTATTTGGGATTTTCTTAAATATCACCCCACCAAATATCTAACCATGATTAGGTTCAAATCATGTGAAAGGTAAGGAGATAAAGGATGATCCATGAAGAAATGTTTAGAAATAGAAAGGATATTTTGGATGCTTATGTAATATCAAGTATAATGACATTTTATGTCACAATTATGTAAATTATGTGTGACTCCTAGATGATGAATAAAAGTATGTTTTGGATAAATTTTATATGTGTTTTGTGACTACCATTGAAAGTATGGTATTATGGAATTTTAGGGAATGGAATTTGGAAAAATTAGGGTAAAATTGCAAGTAAATTCACGAAATTTACTGCAGCAATCTACCTAATAAAATTCCAAATTAATATTTTTCCCTCATAGAGTATTTTAATAGATGAATTTAGCAATTTGAACCACCTTTAAAAGATTTTTCTAGAATTAGTTATGATTTTTCAAAATTCAGCCAAATTTTTATATTTACCAAATGAATAGTGACTTTTCGTAAATTTTTTGAAATTTTCGAATTTAGCACAAATTTACTTCCAAATACATCTAATTGGAACCTAAACTACTAAGGATGAATAGTAAATGGTTCCTAAGGTTAAGGTGTGACATATGCCCCTCACATTTTTTGTGGATTCTCCATTATGAATGAAAAGGGATATACTATCAACAAGAAAATACAAGACTCCTAATATTTTTCTTTAATTTAAATTACAACTAATATATTTTACACCAATACAGGTGCGAGTATATTTAGTATGATACAAAATATGCAATAATTTTTAAAATTTTGGAATATAGGCCTATGAATATTTGTGTATATATATATATATATAATATTATATATGTAATTGTTTATATGTGTTATTAGTAAATTAACTCATTAAAAGAAAAAATAATATTAAATATTCTTAAAATTATAGCATAGTTATTAGAATAAAGCATAAAATATTTATTTTAACACCTACCATCTTGCCTTAAAAATTCAAAATTGTCCGATTTTATTGTCAAAATTTAAAGCGATATAGATAGATATAAAATAATACAAATGAACATGTTTGTACAAATATAATACTTATATGGTACCATATTAGATGTCAAATATAAATGCATCTACATTTTTTTTTAAGTATTAGTACTTTATGAAAACAAACAACATGTGCCATCCCAAGACGCACTATTTTTCTTTAAGAATATTTTTTGAAGGAAAAAGCGAATTATTTTTTGTGGGAATCATAAAATATATATCCCATTTCATTCTTCGCAAGAAACAACACAAGATAGGCAATTAACGTGGTTGCTGATTTCCTAGCCAATAATCACGCATTAAATTTGTCACTAGGATGCCATTTTCTTGCCTTCCTTAATTCTCATTCCATTGCTATAAGTACAAGCACCTTTCCATTCTTTTATTCTTGAGCCTGAGCTCTCTCTCTCTCTCTCTCTCTCTCTCTCTCTCAAACTCTATATATGTTGTCTGTTGTCTCCGCCATGGAGCTTCATGGCCACAATGTGTGCCATTTTTGTGTTGACATGGTCCATGTTGGAGTGTTATCCACTAGAGGATAAGATCCAAAGCTTGCCTGGCCAGCCACCAGTCACCTTTCAACAATTTGCTGGTTACGTAACCATCGATGACAAGCACCAGAAATCCCTGTTTTACTACTTTGTTGAAGCTGAAACAACCCCTACTGTCAAGCTTCTTGTTCTCTGGCTTAATGGAGGTACCCTTCCCTTCCCTTTCCTTCACTCTTCTAATTAATTAAAATCTCAAAAAAAATTTAAATTTTTTCAGGAAATTAATTTAATTAAAATCATTTAGTATTCCATTAGTTTCTTGTTTCTACTCATCATTTTAATTTTAAATTTTATAATTTTGAATATAAAGTGATTATAAATGATAGTGCTAAAAACTTCTACTTATTTTCTCCTATTAGTTATAACTAATAGTTGTTTTATTTCCCTGACTCTGTTAATAACTCGCCTAATTTTTACCAGCCTGTTAATAATTCACAGATAACTCAAAATTGTAACATTCGGTAATTGAATTGTAACTAATGAAAGAATAATTAATACTGTTCAAGTCTTTAAGTTTTTGTAGAAATTTGTAAATTTAAGATATTTTTACAAAATTAATTTATTTTACAGATACTTAATGTTATTTTTTCCAAAATGTAAAGACTCGAAAGAAGAATCATATGTCCTCCATAGACTAATACGTGCGTAGTATTTATTGAGGGGATTAGCCTTTTAAATTTTGATAGATAAAAATATATAAACCAACATATAAGATTAGTTGAACAGACAGTTTGAAAATAGGAACATTAGTTTCTGTCTGGCTCTTCGCCATTTTCCCATTTTTATTTATTTTCATCTTTCACATGTCCTTTATTATCTGCTTGTGCTCTTAACATTAATATTTATTGTTATTCGGTAATTGGTAAAGAATGGTTTTGTTTGGTTCTTCTTTTTCTTTGCAGTAGGTTGATGAGACGCAGATTTCCAGTTTTAACAGGTGGTTCGATGTCATGGCCATATTCAAGAAAAGAAAGAATTACAGAAGGATAACTCAAGAGGAGAAGGAAGAAGATAACTATAGGGAGCAGGGGAAGAAATACACCGGAGGGGCAGATTCTCACCAAAATCATTGACACCCTCCATTGACCTAAAGATTCTCTTTATACTTAATGACCTAATCGCCACTCATAATCATGAGCCCATTTTTATAGGCAAGACCATATTATAATAGAGCCCAGCCCATTCATTACATTGTCCTCCCCTTGAAATTGACCTTGTCCTCAAGGTCAAAAGTAGGAAAAATATCATGAAAAAAATCCAAAGATTGACTATAGCTGGATCCAGCCCATTCCAACATAACAAAATGTGATCGGCCCAATAAAAGTGAATTAGGTTGCATGAGTGAACAACACTGTATCCAAGTTCAAAATGCACCATAGCAATAGATAGGAAAACTAATAGAATCCTATTTTGGAATTGGACTTCAATTATGGTGGTACGATTTATATATGAAGAGTCCATAAGTTTATATTGACACAAAGTAACATCTTCAAAGGTTAGAGGAAGCAGGTTCTCACATAAAGCCCGTTTCAAGTTTTCTTTTATGAGGAAAGATGTAGAGGGGGCCAAATGAAAGCCAAACCAAAGTGTTGTGGATATATAATGGGCATTGTAAAAGAAATTGATGATTGTTGACACCAGCAAAGTCACAAAAATGGCATGGCAAAGCAACCTGCATGTGATGCTCTTTCACAATTTCACGTAGAGATAAAGCATTCCTAATCAATTTCCATAAAAACCATTGAATGCTGTAAATGACTTTAAGATGGCAGAATCTATTCCATAAAATAATGAATTTATCAACAGCCCACTGTGTAACTTGAGACACTTCAGTATTGCCATCAGGTTCTTCCGCTTGTGTACACAAATGGTATTGATGCTTGGCACACATAATTTTTTTAGTTTTACCACCTTGAAACTTGATCAGATAAAGAATCATAATCCTATGAGCAATAACTTCAGTGGTCTCATCTTCATTGCCATGGTTAGTCACAACTACAAGGTATTGTACCAAGTTCAATGGTGTCGTGAACCATTCAGTCATGAAAGTCAAATCAGGATATGCTGTTTCTTTGTCAAAAAATGATGCAAATAATGGAATAAACCAGAGGAGAAGTGCAACTACTCCCACTTGACCCATTGGAAAAATCTGGTGCATCTCTCCTATTGATGAGTTCCTAGAAGCATATATTTGCGTGTGTTATCACATTTAGCATATGTATGAAGCAACTTAGCCCAAAAAATCTCATTCATGTGAGTCATATGTATAAAAGACACAATGCACTTATAAGGTGGTCAACATACAAAGCACACTCAAAGCCACCTAGATCAAAGACCAGTCATCTAAGCAAACTAACATATAGCAAATAGTAGTGTGACATTAAGTGCGGCTCATTGAAAGTGATCCCTTGCTTTATACTATCAACAAGTTCTCGAAAACACATTGCCGCATAGTCCACAAAATACTTGACAATTGTGGAGCTTAGAAAACCATCACATTGGACTACAAAAACTGGAATAATGTGCCAGTCAAGCGAAGTGATAAAGGGCTGTAGTTCTTCAAAGTGATTAACTAAATATATGTCAGAAAATCCCATAACCATGCATTCTAATGGTTTTACTAATGCATACTTTGTGGTAGTATAAACATCACACCCACATAAAGCCCAATGTGTATAGTAGTCCCATTGAGCAAGAGTTTCAAGCTGATGCACACAAAAGAAATTTTCATAAAATGCTCCAAAAAATATCTAGAAATCATCATATGTCCTTAACAAAAGAAATTCATTCCCATCACAATTATTACTTATAATAGTAGAAAGAAGTGACATCTTTGTTTTGGGTGTAGCAGATAAAGTAGTTAATAGAGACAAATCCTCCATAGAGTCTCCAGGATCAATGACCACAATAGAAAATGATGCAAAACCAATGCTATGTAATGCAATACCCGGAGCAAAAATCGCTTTAACAAGGGGGTCAATATTATCCATTTACAAGGAAGATAAATGAAACCACTGGGATCATATATGAAACCAAAAGTCATTCTAGGTAGTAGATCAAAATCCAATTCCATTGTCCAATAAACAGATCCGAAGCATAAATAATGTGTAAGGTTTCTGCAAATAATTTGACCCAACCAGTTGAAAGAATCGAAGACCACAGAATCAGTCTCAACCAAAACAGGATACTCAATGTAGCAAAAGGAAGCCGAAAATGGAATGACTACTGAGACTTGAGTTGCAAAACAAGAGAAATGATTAGCAGGTGATGGCTCACCTGTAGAGGTCGCAAAAATGGACATACCAGGTTTGAGAGACGTTGTCGTCGGAAGCGAGGGAGAAGGAATCAGTGATGCGAACTTGACTGCTATCAACAAGCTACTGATAGGAATGTCATACAAAATGGCCTTCGTGACTGTCGAATTGGTGATACAAGGAGCTAACACGAGAATGGATTCCTCTTGATAGAGTGTGAAGAACAAGTCTCTAGGGTAAAGTTGGGTCAATTGAAGGGGCTTGAATTGGGCTGTAAGCGAGTGGGTCCAATTATGAAATTGGTCCACCGATTGGAAAAGACAAAACCCTTGCATTAGAGGCCGTTCTTCAAGCTCGCTAGTGAAGCTCTGGAATTCAACAATCTCTAGCGCTTGTAACATTGGCAAGGACAAATCCACGAGAGGTGGAATTGGCAATGGTGGAGTAAAGGAAGACTCTTCGACAGTCATGGTCACGGACGGTGTACTAGGGGTTGATAATGGTGAATCGTACTTATCGATTTCACATTGTAAATCAAGTCTTGACTCAGCCAATTCAGTAGCATAGGGCGATTGTGGAAATCGACTTTGAAAATTCTCTGCCAAAGAATCCATAGATCGAAGAGCTCAGAGAAGAGCGGACTCTAATCGACTCCAACTACCGTCCATTGTATTGTGCGTCATAGGTGTAAGAGGCAAAGCTCCTTTCTCAACGAGAGCACCAAATGTCATGGTCATATTCAAGAAAAGAAAGAATTACAGAAGGATAACTCAGGAGGAGAAGGAAGAAGATAACGATAGGGAGAAGGGGAAGAAATACACCAAAGGGGCATATTCTCACCAAAATCATTGACACCCTTCATTGACCTAAAGTTTCTCTTTCTACGTTTTTTTTTTGGTAAATTTCTCTTTATACTTAATGACCTAATCACTACTCATAATCATGAGCCCATTTGATGAATTATATGGCCCGTTTTTTTATAGGCAAGACAATATTATAATAGAGTGCAGCCCATTCATTACATTCGAGCAATTTGTTTGTGGAGGGACAAATTATAAATACATGACTTTGCAAACGCTTCAATTGTCTTTATTTGCTGGTATCTTCAGGAGGAACAATGCTTGGTTCAAGTGGTAAGTGGTTGTATGAATTTAATCAGAGATCTCAAATTTGAGCTCTGAGAATTTAATTACGTTAAATATTTAGTGGTAAAACTTATCCACTAAAAAGGTCATATTTGACTTAATCCAAATTAATCTAAACTCTGATAAAACTTACAGTTGATCTTGAGTGAATTTAGGATACCAAGTGGCTACGCCAAAAAAAAAATTTAAGTGAGTTGAGTCCAACGATTTACCAAAAAGCAATTATACAAAAAGCACTTACCATAGATTAATTTTACTATTATGGAATATTGGAATGCTATAGGGAGTCAAAATATCCAACACTAGAATTGACTCAGAATAAATCGATTGTGTCTCATTGGCTTCCTCCTGCTCGCATTCAATTAAAGACTAATGTGGATGAATCTTTTATGCCACAAAAGAATATACTGAAATAAGTATAATTTACCGTAATAGAGAGGAACAGATGGTCATTGGTAGAGGAGGAGGGAGAAAGAGAGGGTAGAAAGGAGAGAGAGAAAGGGAGATCTTAAGGAAGAAAATGAGAAACACTAGAGAAAGAATTTAAAGAATGAGAAAATAGATATCCGAGAAACTCAAATTCACTCCATATCATTTTTTGTAATTTAAATTATAATAATAGTTATTTATATGACTCAATGAAACTTTTTAAAAAATTAACAAAATCTAATAAAAATATGAAATTATTTAATCTAAAAATTTAGTCTAGGAAGATTGCAAAAATCTCACTTATTTAGATATTTTTAAAAATTAGTACATTCTAAAATATTCTAACCTAAACATAAAGAAAAAAAATCATAAAATAGGAAATAAATAAAAGATAATATAAATTCTAATAGTGCTAAAGAATATTATGAAATCTAATTAAATCTAAAATATATTAATAAAATAATTTTATTTAAAATTCTAATTCTCTAAAATTATCCGTTCTCTGTTAGTGTTGAAGCTTCAAGTCCCCTTTTTTAGCACCAAGAGTATTTCTTAATCAACAGATAAAAACTAAATCTTTTGAAGTATAAAAATTACCCAAGTAAATTTTATTTCTCCTAATAAGGTATTTTCCATGCACACAGTCAATAATTAAACCCAAGACAATATTTTTAAGGGACTCAATTATCTACCAAAAGTACATGAATATCTTGTTAATAAATTTCAAGTCCTTTTGATGACATAAGCCCTTATGCAAACAAGTTTTTTTAAACAAAAATTCACGTTAGTCTTCCACACCGCAGATCAAGCTTTCTCCACTGATGCGGTCAGATCACATCATTGGAGACCACCATCCCACTTCCCTTGCACATCATCTTCATATAAACATTTAAATTATTTGTAAGAAATGCATATGCTATTCCATTAACAATTTTATTTTTATAATGAATAGACAGTACGATTAAAAATTTAAAATCATATACGTTTGTGAAAGAGTCAGGGTGAGAGTATTGAAAATAAATTATTGCTTTTTTTTTTTAAGAATAAAGATAAGAAAAAAAGATTGTAGAAACTTTGAAATACTTTATTTATTTGATAAAATTTATTTTAGTCATCAATGTAAAAAGAAACTATGATTTTAAAAATAATTATTTAATGTGATTTCACCATTAAAAGGGGCAGATGAAATTTTTTTTGTTTGGGGGTAGAGATCTAAAACTAAAAAAAAAAATATTACACATATAAAATACACATGAATGAAATTTTTGGACCGGTTTCTAGTTGGATTCTTCTCCCTGTGATTCCTAAGAAATGAATATACACACACACACACACACACCCAATGAGCTCAATTAATTGATGATAGAATCAATTCAAAAGCATATTAATCCATCAATATTTTCTCATATTACAGCTCAAAGCCTACCGACGCACATTTTCATTCTAATCCCTAATAACTCTACTAAAATATTTACAATAAACATCCAAATGGCAAGAAAAAATGTGCAAAATAACATGCAATTATATGAGCATGCAATTGTGGAAGTCAATCGTCTAAGTCATTATTGTGTATTTATTTGATTCTCCAGAGTCCAGATAACTACAAATGTAGGCTTCCACTAGCTGGTGTTGAACTTTCGTTTGCAGAAGGGACACCCGAAATCTTCTTAATCAGTCACATTTGCTTGCTCAACATGACAGCAATGACTCATCTGGTAAGCGATCATCTCTGAAAGTAAATAATAATAATAATAACAACAACAACAATAATAATAAATGCTCTTTGCATTTTTATCGAAGTCTTTCCAAAGTGAGCACTGGGGACCATGCACAGACACTTCCAAAGTTTTTGTCATTTTTTGGAGATTAATAGTTTCTAATATTCAAACTTAAAACTTTTATGTCATTGTTGATCGATGGTCCCTAATCATCTAAGCCACGTTATAATGTCTTTATTTGATGTTATAATGGCTTCTAGTATAGCTGGCGTTGAATTTTCGTTTGCATGAGGGGACATTGGAAATGCTGTGATCAATCACATTTGCTTGCTCAACATGACAGTAATAACTCATCCAGTAAGCGGTTTGTATTCCTTGCGGTCAATACAGGGCGCAATCAATGGCGGAGGGAGGGAGGTGCTATTCCCCCACCCTTTTGGATATTTATGTGTATGCGTATAAATTGGTTTGAAGTAACCCTTTTGGATATTTATGTGTATGCGTATAAATTGATTTGAAGTAAGAAGGGTAACATAGGTAGTCATGTTAGAAATATTTTAAATTATGTGGCATGATAATGGAATAGATTTATGTTTAAGATAATAAATAGATATCTCTTAATTAAGTGGATTATAGAACACCTATAATTATTTAACTTTAAATTAATAATTTCTTTAATTAGTAGCTTAATTAAATCTAATCCATTTATTGCTTGATAGATGTCGATTGTATATAGGAAATGTATTAAGTATATCAAGTATTAGTACCCTATGTCACCCGTTTAGGAGAACTATTATCCTAATTTATTGTACTATAATATGGCATTAAAAATTATTTTTAATTGTTCTTATTAATTATATTATTTAATTATTAACTCTAAATAAAAATTACATGAAAAGAAAAACATTATGTTTATAGAGTGAATTTGACCTAAAATAAAAGCCTTATGAGGGGTTAAAGTCCATGTATATTAGTTGGTGTCTTTTAAAAAATTGAGTTATTCATTATTGTTTTATTTCTATTTTCTTGTAAGAAAAAGTTAATCACATGATATATTCTTTAAAACAGCTATAGGAAAAATTATTTTATTATACTATTATTTTCCTAAAAGTAGAGAAGAAATATTCACTATCCACTTTAGATTGGCTCATAGTCTTTTGTACTATCCTTTAATTAGGATTTATGTGGTATCACTTATAGTTTTTTTTAGTAAAAGCACATTAAATGTACACAAAGACAATTGATATCCCTTATGACAAGTTTTGAATGGTGAGAAGAGAGGGAAAAAATTGTTAATACAAATTTCCAACTTTTTGGAGTTATACGTTTAAAAATATATAGATAATTATGATAAAAATTAATATCACTCATAACCCCTCATATAACACTTTAAGTGCATACAAAAATAATTAACCTAGCCATCAAGCCCTTGATTGACACAAAGCCAGATTGCAATGGTGATATGATGTGGATTTACCCGAGCTCTCAGACCCTTTATTTATAAAGAAGCTAGCCATACATTTTTTTAATTTAAAATATTTTAAAATCTTGAAGACAAAAATCATATATGACATCTCATAATTTTTTTTGGAAATTATTAAATCCCCTTTAAGAGATAATTTTTTGTTATTAATATTACTAATTTTTCTATTCACCCATTCTTTTAAATAATTTAATTCTTTTTTTATTTTTAAATAAATCCTGTAGATAAGAAAGTTAACAATATTTTAAAAGGTAATCTCTAGATTTTTATTTTATTTTCATTTTTTTAATTTTATATATTTTAATTAGAGGATAATTTTCCAATTTTACTCCATAATCTCTAAAGATAACTAAACTCAGGAATATTTTTATATTTAATGTCTTCTATATTTTTTGGCTTTTGTAGGGATAATCTTCTAGGACATTAGATTTTTATCCTTTTCTTTTTTAATTATTTTTCTATCTTTGATTTTTAATTTTATTATTTTTCATATAAACTATTAAGAGGCATTTTATTTAATGTATTTATTATTTTTTTGTAAGATAAAATATAGTGTTCACAACGGTAAATTAGCTAAATTAATTTCCATTTTTTATTACTACATATTTGATTTACAAGGCTTTTGATGAAGATTGTTACTCATATAATGGCAATTTCCCCTACAAATATCTTTTCATTTTTCTATTCAAAATCTAGAGAATTTGTAATTTTTTAATAAAAATATATAAAATATATATATAATTACCTGAAAAAGATCAAAGATAACAAAAGCACATAAATAAATAAACAATCCATATAAGAAATTCTAAGAGCATCACACAAAATCTATAAATTTATCCATAAAAAACTATAAACAACACTTTTTCTGTTTTAAAAAAAAAGGCATATATTAACTATTGACTAAGCATAACGTAGAAATAGAATTTGAAATGGATAAACAAATAGTACAAAAAGACAAACCATAATACACAATGTTGAGTTTGATTCAATGATGTTAGAGTTGGATCGGATCAAACCAGCCAGTTTGACTTGTAAAACCGTGAATTAATGCCAAGTTTGATATGGAGAAATGGGGAATTTACTACTTTAAAGACTAGTGTGAACGGCTAGTAGAAAACTGATAAAATCGGTTGTGAACTAATAGTCGAGATTTTGTTATTGAATATCTTCAAAATTTTGAAAGCATTTTAAATTTGAGTGTGATTACATAACAAATAAAGACTTTAATAGAAATTAATTAACCAGTATTTGATTATTTGTAATAGATGATAAATTGATAATTCATTATTATTTAGTTTGAAATTTTAATTAAATCATAAAATTTGTTTAAAATTATGTTATTAATCAATTGATGAAATTGTACAAAGATAATTTAATTAAACAATTGTCGTAAATGTAATATAGATATATTTATTTCTAATTTATTCTATTTCATACTAATTTATTTTTAATATATAGTTTTTTTATTTCATTGACACGTAAGGAATTTCAATTATGAAAAAAATTTATTGAAGCCTAAGTTTCTTTTATTTTTAATATATATCATTTAAAATATATCATCTGATTCACTGTGGATTGACCTCTATTAGACAACAATTAAACAATTAAATATTAAATCAGTGCATTATCCAATTCATTTCCAATCTGGTTATGAAAACATCATTTTGATTTGAATTCATAAGAGTAAAAATAAAATAATTAATTATATTTTCTTATAAAAATGACCTTTTCAAAGTTTTGAATTTGAGTTTATATATTAGGCTTAAGGCTACTTTTGTCTACAAAATGCATTTATCAAGTTTGCGTTCATTTTCTCTCTCATCTATTACATCCCTCAATTTCAGAAATTACATATGGTAACTTCTTAAAATAAAATTCCAATTTTTTTTATTTAGGTTGTTTTAAAAAATTCAAACAAATATTTTAAAAATTTTTAAAAGTGTTTTTCATAAAAAAAAAGTATTTTTTTCATATACGAACATAGCTTAAATAAATGGGCTCCAAATTAAAATATCGAAGATTTCAAAAAAAATTAAATTCAAATTTATTGGAGTCTAAATATAGTGAAGTCAATCTTATAACTAGTAGGTACAAAATATCAAATTAATCTTACAAAACCAATATGTAATTTTATCCAAAGTAGAGTGCATATGCCCCTCATATTTTTGTGGATTCTCCATTATGAATGAAAAGGGATATACAACCAGCAAGAAAATACAAGACTCCTAATTTTTTCCTATAATTTAAATTACACCTAATATATGTTACAATACCAATGCATGCGTGAGTATATATAGTATGATACAAAATATATGATAATTTTTAAATTTTCAGATACATATATATAATATTATATATGTAATTGTTTACATGTGTTATTAATAAATTAACTCATTAAAAGAAAAAATAATATTAAATATTCTTAAAATTATAGTATAAATATTAGAATAAACCATAAAATGTTTATTTTAACATCTACCATCTTGCCTTAAAAATCTAAAATGGTTCTATTTTACTATCAAAATTTGAAGTGATATATGAATGGGTATAAAATGATACGGATAAATATATATATCATATTGTATCGTATATCAAATACATGTGTAGCATATATTTTTTTTAAGTATCGCTACTTTATAAAAACAAACATGTTCATCCCAAGACGCACTATTTTTCTTTAAGAATATTTTTAGAAGGAAAAAAGCAAATTAATTTTTGTGGAAATTACGCATGAAATTTGTCACTAGGATGCCATTTTCTTGCCTTCCTTAATTCTCATTCCATTGCTATAAAGTACAAGCACCTTTCCATTCTTTTATTCTTGAGCCTGAGCTCTCTCTCTCTCTCTCAGTTTAATTCTCTCAAACTCTATAAATTAGAAAATATCTATCCCATTTCATTCTTCGCAAGAAACAAGATAGGGTAGGCAACGTGGTTGCTGATTTCCTATAGCCAATAATCACGAATTAAATTTGTCACTAGGATGCCATTTTCTTGCCTTCCTTAGTGCTCATTCCATTGCTATAAGTACAAGCACCTTTCCATTCTTTTATTCTTGAACCTGGGCTCTCTCTCTCTCTCTCTCTCTCTCTCTGTGTTTAATTCTCTCAAACTCTATATATGTTGTCTCCGCCATGGAGCTTCATGGCCACAATGTGCGCCATTTATGTGCTGACATGGTCCATGGTGGAGTGTTATCCACTAGAGGATAAGATCCAAAGCTTGCCTGGCCAGCCACCGGTCACCTTTCAACAATTTGCTGGTTACGTAATCATCGATGACAAGCACCAGAAATCCCTGTTTTACTACTTTGTTGAAGCTGAAACAACCCCTACTGTCAAGCCTCTTGTTCTCTGGCTCAATGGAGGTACCCTTCCCTTCCCTTCACTCTTCTAATTAATTGAAATCTCAAAAACAATTAAATTTTGTCGGGAAATTAATTTAATTTCTCTTGTTTCACAATTAGGTCCTGGCTGCTCTTCTCTTATCGGGGCCTTCTATGAACATGGACCCTTTACAGCTAGTGCGAAGGGTATTGTGAAAAATGAATACAGCTGGAACAAGGGTACGTAGTATATATCTTGGTAGCTAAAATAATAATAATGAGAAAAAATATCCAAACTAATGAGCTCTTTTTTCTTATCAGCCAATTCAGCGTAAAATAAGTACTACTCCTCCCAGTCTTACCATTATCTACTTAACACAAATCAATAAAAATAGTTAAAGTTAGTCAAACTAAATAAATTTGTAGCAAAATATTATTTTCTAAATTTGCCCTTACTTAATTATTCGGCTTCATCATTTAAGTTTTATCTGAATCCGATAGCTCATATTGTGTAACGCACTTGCTACAGTAGCGAACATGTTGTACTTGGAATCACCGGCAGGTGTCGGATTCTCTTATTATAACAAGTCCATCAATGCTTCCTACACTGACGAAATCTCAGGTTCCTTTTCTCGCCATGTGAAGTTAATTAATTTTAAGCATTGCTCTGAATGATTAGTTAAATTCTTCTAATTAATTAATTCTGAAAAAGAAATAGTAACAGACCTACTTTTCTCTTATTTCTTAGCCCAAGATGAATTGGCATTCCTACAGCGCTGGTTTGTCAAGTTTCCAGAATACAAGAATAGAGAATTCTACATAACAGGCGAGAGTTATGGAGGTATCTGCGAAACATGTGCAATCATTTGAATGGGGGTGTCTCCTATTTGTTTAATTTTCTTAAAAATTACACGTGAAAAAAATATATGCTTCTCATAGTGATGCAGTCATACATTTATGTTCTTTTTTAGTTTTTATCCTCTTAATGTCTTTTTTCTCCACTACTGTATAACTGTATGGCTGCAGTATAATTGTAAAAATTTAGTTTCTTACCTCTCAATATTAGAAGGATAAAAATTGCACAAATAAATAACTACATAATTATGGGAAGTATGATTTTTCATGTATAATTCTTAATTTGAAAAAAAAAAAGAATATTAAATTCCTGCCACGACAGTTCTATGAAGGGGCATAGCAGGAAACACCCCACCTCCAATCATTTGGCACATACAGCCTATATCAATGAATTTACAGGCTCTGAAACAGTGTTTCTATTTAGAACACAATATCTAAATCTAGTAGTGCTGGGTTTGTGCCAGGACACTACGTGCCACAGCTTGCACAGCTTATTGTTCAAACCAAGGCCATCCCCAACCTGATGGGTATAGCGGTAAGAAGCATTGCAAATTTTCAATAGCTTTGTTCCTTTTTACGTAAATGAAAAATAGGGATTGTTACATATGTTTGTTTGTTGGGTAGCAGATAGGAAATCCTCTGTTGGAGTTCGAAAATGATTTGGATGCGACTGTTGATTACTATTGGTCCCATGGGCTAATATCAGACTCCACTTACCAAACTATGAACAAAGTGTGTAATGGTTCTGAGTTCACGAGACAAGCGATTAGGGGTGAGGTTTCTGACACTTGCGTGGAACTCTATGGTCCTGTGCTTATTCAGTTCGCGCGGTCAATAGATCAGAGCAATGTTCTGGGCGAAATCTGCAAATCTTCTAATTTATCCACCTCAGCCATTCTCACTAGCTCACCAACCTCGACACTTCGTACCTCAATGATGTCTCAGCTTCTACGACCATATCCAAGCAGTCGCCAGGTGAAGTCAACATCCAAATTATATATCATGAGAGAGTTGTATGGTCTAAAATATAAGTCACCTTCTAGAATTTATATATCATTAAAGCACTGTTTGATTCAATGGATGGAGGAGAAGAGAGAGATTTTAATTTTTCCTTTTATTGAAAAGGATAAAAGGTGAGAAATTTACTCATTTTTCCTTAAAATCATATTTTTGAAAAGATCCCAATCTACTTATTGAATCAAATAAAATAAAATTTTAATTTTCTCTTCAAATCCCTCCAACCAGATAAAGAGAAAATGTCTGCTTTCCATAATAATGTTCATTATTCAAGGGATTCAATAAAGTATGAGAAATAAATTTGGGATCCACAAAAAGGAAGGTCAACAATTAAGAGTAAATCTTACAAAATATATATATTGTGATACAAATTTAAATAGCTTAACTAATTTTAACCACTTTTATTGGCCTATATAAGATAAATAAAAGCGCCTTATTTGAGACCGGAACACAGAGGGAAAAGTAATTAATTTGATATATTTATTGTAGGGAGATGATGATGATTGTAGACTGGAATTGTTATCCAAGTATCTGAATAGGAAGGATGTGCAGACGGCTCTGCATGCGCGGCTTGTTGGACAGAACACATGGGATTTTTGCAATGAGTATAATAGATAACCTCAAAAAACTATTTACGAGCTATATATGTTTCATCTGCTTCATATGGAAATTATCTAACAATAGATAATAGATTCCTGATTACTACTTGGAGATAAAAATCGATATGCAGTTATAGTTTTGCAGATAAATTGCTTATTGTTACGTTTTGCAGATTGATCAATACGAAATATTTGGTCACAAGCTTTGAAATTCCAACGATTAAGGTTGTAAGCTCGCTTGTTAGGTCCGGCATCCGGGTGGTGGTTTATAGGTACAAAAAAATTGTATGAATTAGAGCTCTTAAATTATATATATATATTAATATCGAAATAATTAATTAGAATAACATGTAATGTGACAGTGGAGACCAAGATGCAAAGATTCCATTCTTTGGTACTCGACGTTTGGTGAGGAAACTGGCTGAAGAACTGAAACTGAAAGTAACAGTGGACTACATACCCTGGTTTGTGGGGAACCAGGTGAGTTAACTTGTGTCGCATAAAAAGTAAATAAATTACACACTTGGTAAATACCTAGATCTCTTAAACATGCTATTTAGATTCAATTTTTAGCTATATATATGGAAATATTTTTACTGCAAGAGACAAACCCATTTCGATGATTTTTATATCTTGAAAAATGTAGTCTTCGACTATTAACTGAAAATATTACTGATACATGCCAAAAAAAGAAAAAAAAAAAGAATTCAAAGCCTTGATGATAATCAATTGTTTCACTTAATTATACATGCGTGATTGAATTTGAAGTATATATGCATGCAGATTGGAGGGTGGACAGAAGTGTATGGAAAAGGGCTGTCATATGCAGTGATAAGGGGTGCTTCTCATACAGCTCCAGCTACGCAACCAGAAAGGGCGCTTGTGTTGTTTAATGCCTTTCTTCAAGGAAAAGTACTTCCTATTCCACAAGACTGATCCATGTGCTTTTTGCCAACCAACAAATTAGAGAGAACAACGTACTATGTATTTTAAGTATGAAATATGAAATAAAATAACTGCTCTTATTAATTGTACTACTCTTATTATTCTCTTAATATATACCGACTCCATTTCAAAGCTATATATTGTTACTCTGGAGTTGTACACGTGGATTAAAAAAGTTATTAAATGACCATATGATTAGCAAAATATGAGTATATTTTATGATAATATCCTTATTTTTCATTCAAGATGCCTACTTGGGACTCGACCTCCCATTTGTGAGAAGCACTCAGTGCCACTTAGGCACAAAGCCATTGACTATGATATCTTTATTTATGAAAACATAAACCACTTATTAATAATGTCATTATTAAAGATAAACTTGTTAAAAGATAATTAATGTTATCTTAAAAAGTATAAGTAACAATTATTATAAAACAAGAAAAAAATCTAAAGTCACAATTATTTTGAAACTGAGGGAGTAATATGATATATGAGAATAATTATTAGACATGAAATATGGGATTGCTCGATATGGGAGAAGTAGAGGAGGCAAGTAACACTTCCCAAGAAGTAGGTCAATGGCTTTTGCTTAATTTTAGAAAAATATTGAAATTCTAAAAAAGTTGGACTTAATTCAGAAAGTTATACTTTCCAAATGATTTATAATATTTTTTTTAAAAATGCCACTGATTTGTTAATTTCATTTCTTTAATAAAAGGGTATTTACATCTTCAACACTAAAATATGATACATTTATTTTAAAAATTATTTTAAATTTCCCCAGAAATGAAAAAAAAAAAGAAGTAACCTAAATATAAACTTCTCAAATAGTTAACTTTCAAGAAAATATATTTCCCATGAAATTTCTTCACAAGAATTATACTTAAGCAACCCCTATAATTATCTCTCCTTATCTATGTGCATTTTTAAAATTTTAGTTTTTGAATCTAACCAAAAAGAAATTGAAAAGAAACTTTGCTAAAACTTATAAAAATGTGTGAATATGGTAAACATTTTAAAATCATTTTTTTTTTATATACATATCAGGAAGGATGTAAAATGCTTTTAGTCCCTAATAGGGCTCGAACTTCTAACAATTAAGAATCCGTCCTATATATTCAGCTACCACTAAAGGCGTTGATATTTTGGGACGTAGGAGTGAGTCAACCACAAGATTACTAGTAGGTAGCGACAAGGTTGGATTTGCAACCCACTAGGAGTGGAGGATCTCCACAATTAAATGCCACCAATCAGGACTTTAGTAACATAGAGGGGATCAAACTCTCAACCCAAAAGTTATAGAATTAACCCTCTCACCCGCTAACATGTCTTAGCAAACATTTTAAAATCTTATTGAAAGAGAATGGGAATGTGTGGCCCAGTAACCGCCACTCCACCAATTTGGGCTTCTTTATAGAACAGATTCACTTTAGATGTATTAGTTTATATGTCTCTTTGTCAAGAAAAAGAAAACATATATATGTGTGTATGCCTCTCCCTATATAAATGAACGAGAGAAAGAGAATTATATTTTAATTTTAAATCTAGATCTAAATATGATTTTTGTATTTTGATCTACAAATAACTTATAGATGTTCATTGCAGATAAGACTAGTCACCACCAAAATTATATATATATATATATATATATGCGCACACACACATATATGATGAGTATTAATTAAGAAATAGAGATGTCTTAAATGAAATAGTGAGAATTTATGCGGATTTATGATGTGCATCACATAAAATTGGACACACTTTTCTAAATATGTCAAGTCTTCATAGTTCTTAATCAGCTCATAGAACAATTAAAATTCTTCCAAAACCTTTTGGTCATATAATTTATCCTGAGCAGCAATTCTCACTTGCTTTCTCACTCCAGTACTAAATTTACCTGAAACTATAACTTTTTTGTAGATAATTTTTAAAAGAATAAATTAATTATCATCTCCAAACTCTTTAGGTCAAAATTTTAACGTGTGAATAAATATATAAGACATAGTTGGCCATAAGTTCCATATGAAAAGTTTCAATGATGACAAATATTAAAAATATAATATTCGTGTGGCAATCCCTTGTTTAAAATGGTCTATGCATATCTAGGATGTGCTTCTTCGATATATGAAAATTAAAAGCTCAATTGTGAAGTTGAACATTAGTTATGAGAGTAAAGGATTCTCTTTCCCCAGACTATGTCTCAGGTTATAAACTCATGGCTTTCTGATGTTTTCATTTTTATTACCCAGCCTAAGTTTTTACACCAGCTCCATGTAGCCTGATTTGACCATGGCAACGTCAGGCCAGCCAACCGAATCCATATTCTTGTCACTTTCCAAATTATCCTCTCTCTCAACTTTCCATTGGAAGTGTCCAACAAATTTGGACAGTTCAAATTTAATGTTATATAAGGTAAATTTTTTCTTATCTTTTTCTCTACTACAATTCTAAATTCTTTAAGCATAATTTAAATTTATTTATCTTTGATAATTTAATATTGTAATACTTTTTTTGAAGTAATAAATTTGAACCATCCAAATTTAATCTTCTGAGAATCTGAATGACAGCCGAACTAAGCCCTAAATCATCTCCCTTCAACTCCAGTTTGCTCGGTGCCAATTAACCTCACAATCACCTTCGTAATTAAGCAAGCCCATCCTCTTCATAAATGCTACCAAAAAAAAGAAACCAAAACAAAACAAGAGAAGCCACCTACCCAACATGGTCATGGTGGTAACTCAGAGTAATCATAGTCACAAGGATGATGTTCACAACTTCTATGTCTCATAGTATGGATAACTTCTCAGTTCTCAAAGAAAGATGTCATAGTATTAAGTAAATTAACAAAATCATTTGAAACAATGCATCCCCAAGAATGAAACTAACATAACAAGTTTTCTGATAAAGCTGACATCTGATGATCTGATCACAAGTTTCACATTTCCTGGCCCACACTTGTACTTCAACGGTCATTTCATGAAGACAAATGAACACAGGCAAGAATGATATTTCTGTTGCACCAAGCTCGTATAATCTAATAGATCAATGCACATCAGATCAGATTAAGAATTTTTTGTCCATGTGTTTGGTTAACTTTTACTTTTGCAGAAAAAATGAGGGGTATTACTACATAAGGCACTTGGAATGGCTCACACTGATATACATTAACAATTTCAACCACCATTGTTCTCTATCTTATATCTATTTGTTACAAATTTAATAGGGCAGGCAGGTACATGCCCCTATGACCTTACCTTTGATTGAATATCTACCATAAACCAATCAAGAATAACTTTTGCTTTCACGATCTGAATAACTGGGTTTGAGAGACAAGTTACAAAAGATAGAAGGATAAGGGAAGTGCTCCCCAACACATGTTTGTGGCTTTTCATGGCACAGGCAATGGACTTATGCCATTGCTTCGCCTCCAAATGTTAAATACTCATCAACTTCCAATAGGTAAGAGACATACATTACTGGTTACTGTTATTTTCCATCTATGTTCATTAGAAAATCCAAAAAAACATGGTGAAATTCCTCTTTATGCAACCTTTGTTCCCTTTCCCATCCCAGATTCCTAGGGTAGTGTGAAAATTGAAATGCCACAGTTATTAGTCAAAACAAAAAGCCAATAGCAACACTAGCAAGGCAACAAGAGACTTTAATGCCCTATTTGATTCGTGAAAGTGGTTTAAAAGGAAGTGGAAGTGGAAGCGGAAGCTTAGGAGGAAAAGGAAGTGGAAGTGGGATTTAAAAATACGTTTGATATGACCATAGAAGTGTTGTATAATTTTAAGTTGATAATTGCATTTATAATATAAAAAGACCAAAATACCCTCACAAAATTAAAAAAAAAAAAAAAATTCTCCTCCCACATCACCACGCACCACCACCGGTAACAACCTCCATTCCCCATTTTTTTTTAGAGCAGCATTAACATAGAAACAATTGAAGAAAACCAAATCAAGATAAAAAAAAAAAATTCAGACCACCACCAGTCCACTATTATTGTCCAATAGAACTAGAATCATGGCTGAAACTAGATCTATTGAACCCCAACCACCAGAATTCACCATGCCGGAAAATAACATCATCGAAGACCAGATCCGTTGACCCCAGCGTCTTCTTCAATCAAACCATGAACCAGATCTGTTGAACCCACCTCCACCTCATTAACAGCGCTGCTCTTTGATGGACTAGATCTGTCACCGCCAAGGCACAACCCACCGGCAAAACCAAATGAGCAGCTTGATGGCATCACCTCTCAAAAACATGGGTTTGTCTTCTTTGGCAAAATCATATGAGGAAGGCTTCCTATCATGCCATCACCAACTTGCTCATGTCACCGTCAGTCATTTTCGAGCTTGTCGCTGTCCTCGTCGTTGATGGAGGTGAGACGAGGTGCAAGATAAGAAGCTTGGACTGGGGTAGCTCAGATAGGGAATGAAGATGGCAGCAAGGAAGGGGCAAAATAGTCAAGATCTCAGAGTTCCATGGGAAGTTTGGAGACTTCAATGGCCTAAGGCAAGGAAGCCACTTCCATCATTTTTTATGGAAGTGACTTCCATAGGGAAGCAAGATCCAAAGTACCAAATGCGTTAAATTTTGACTTCCATTGCCGGTTCTGTTTCCGCATTGAGACTTTTGTGATACCAAACGTGGCATAAGTTCACTTGACAAATATTCCCCATGACATTCAGATATTTAAATATCATTACTTCTCTTTCCTTACTTCTAAAGACTAGGTTTCAATTCTCATTTATTTTCAGCTTCGATTGAGAAGGGAGAGTTAGCTGGAAAAAAATAAGATAAAAGTAAATATCAGAAAATTTCATTCTTTTTTTTCTTTTTCCTGCAAGACAAGTGCAGCAAGCAAGCTTGTTTTCCCCTCCTATATCAAGTATCCAATTAAGGGAAACAGGGGAAAACATAAAGCAACAAAGACAACATAGAGGTTTAACTGTGCTTGTGAAGCTCCAGCTAGAGCCTATACACCCGAGAAATCCATCTCATTGAACAAACTCCATAGGAAAAAATATAAGAAATTGGGAGAAAAAGTATCAGGGCATATTGAGGCACACAGCTACAAATCGACAGGAAACAGCACAGCAATCAGAGAACTTTGAACACTAGTATAAGAGACAAATGCTCCACATCAAATTCAGAGTATAATGACTTCATCATCTTGCATTGTTCATTAGAAGGTATCATTGCACTACAGAAACAGAATATATTTGCTCAAAATCACCTATATTTATTGAACCACTTAACTACAAATTCACAATGTCATAACCAAGAAATCAGAGAAATTTGAAGACCTATATGAGACAAATGCTATACATCAAATTCAGATAAACTGACTTCATCATTCTGCTTTGCTCATTGAAGGACATTACTCCAGAACAGAAAGAGAAGACAATTACCCCACTTTTCCTATATCATGACTTACTGAACCACTTAACTACGAATGTACAATAAAATAGCAAAGCGATCGGAGAACTTTGAAGACCTATATGAGAAAAATGCTGTACATCAAATTCAGATAAACTCACTTCATCATATTGCTTTGCTCATAGAAAGAACATTACTCAACAACAGAAAGAGAAAATAATTACCCCACATTTTCTATATCAGGACTTACTGAACCACTTAACTATGAATTCACAATACAATAGCAAAGCAATCAGAGAACTTTGAAGACCTATATGAGACAAATGGTCCACATCAAATTCAGATTAAAATGACCTCATCATATTGCTCTGCTCATCTAAGTGTATCACTCCACTATGCATTAACAGATTCAAGATTCAAGCCCGATTATAGCGGAAGCGATTGATAATTTATGGCAAGCCAAACACTCGAGCGAGAAAAACCCTGGTTTTCGTCGCTCATAATGGTAATGCCAAGACTAAATTTTGCACCTCGGAAACCTTTTCTCGTGATTTCCTTGCATCAAGACTTTACAATGCAAGGGGCTATATGGTGCCTCAAGTTTCCAATGATCTGTGGGATCAAAGAAGAAATTACCTTATCGCAAAATCGGAGACAGAAAGCAATCTCCTTCATCTCCACGATCTAACATATCTAACAGGTAATTAGCCTCATACCGACGCGGCGCTGGGTCTGCCAGTAGGATTTTACAGAGTTCATCGATTGGGGACGGATTCAGATCGACGAGGAGGGAACGGGTTCCATAATCCTTAATCAAAAGGCGTCGTTTTTGATGAAGGAACGCCATCGTGGCCGTTCAATTGAAAGAGATCATGGCCGTTCCTGTTTCACGGAACGCCGTGTTTCATTACGCACAAGTGACCTCAGCCGTTAACAGAGGCAGGCGTCCCTCTTTTCTTTTCCTTTTTTTTTTTGGACTAAAAGGGCAAGCAAAAGCTTGAAAGAAAATGAAATTACAAATTAGGAGTGAAGTAGGCGTCTCTGAAGTGCAGTAGAATTAGGCATTGAGTGAAGTAGGCGTCTTTGAAGTGCGGTAGAATTAGGAGAGCTGCCGTCGCCCAAATTAGGAAACTAGGGGCATGTTTTGTTTATTTTTTGGTAAATTAAATTATAATTTTTTATTATAATTTTTTTTATTTAAACAGATTTGTGATAAATTATTTTTTTTTTTAATTTTATTTTTATAAATTGTGATTATTTTAATAAATTTTTTATAAAATAATAATCCAAAGGGCACTAAAATTTTTAGTTGGTATGAATAATTATAAACACTCTAGAGGTTTTTTGAGCAATATATAATAAAAAAATAAATAATATACTAAAATGTAACATGTCAAAAATTATTTACTACAATATAACACTCAAAATCGAGCCACACCAATTCACTTTATCATTTACACAGAAATTAAATAGCTGCAAATTAATTTCTATGTTAAATTATTTTTTTTTAATTTTTATAAGACTAGGTGGCAGGCTATTCCTGCCATCCTATCCCCCTCAACCCATTCCCCCTCCCCTCTTCCGCCGTGGAACCGCTGACACCCCTCTTCCCCCCTCTCATAATATTACAATTATTTATAATAATTAAAATATATTTAAATTATATTATAAATATATAAATAAATATCATTTATATTTTTATATAAATAATAAATTATATATTTATTTTTATTAAAATAAGTATATATTTTAAACTTACAAATACATCATATAAAACATATCTCAAGAGACTTTTATATATATATATGCTTTACTTGTATTATTTGTACTCATCAAAATAAATAAAATATAAATTATATCTAATTGATAAAAGATATATTATAAATTACAATAAGATGTGGTAAAGTGTTCTAAGTATCTAGAATTTCCTTAAGTGTTAGCAAATAATAGAGTAAATCGCATTAGTACAATAATGAAAACTGAAATAGAAATGTAACTTAGGATAAACTAATTCCACAAGTCTAAGTACTTTTGAATCTTATGTGTTAGTTTAGATGACCTACATAATTAGTTTTGATGATATTAAATAATGAAGTAAAAAATTTGCGTGATATATATATTTAATATTCATTATATTATTTATATCATGCTTCTTTTTTTCCTGGATATTAAACACATATATCACACAAACTTTTTGCTTTACTATTTAATATCATTAAAACTAATAATGTTGGTCATCTTATCTAATACATAAAATTTAAGAGTACTCAAACTTGTGGAGTTAGTTTATCCTAAGTTACATTTATATTTCAGTTCTCATCATTATACTGATGCGATTTACTCTGTTGTTTGCCAACACTTAAAGAAATTCTAGATGCTTATAGCACTTTACCACGTCTTATTGTTATTTACAATATGTCTTTTATGAATTAGATATAATTTATATTTTATTTATTTTGATGAGTACAAATAATACAAGAAAAAGTATATACATATAAAAAGTCTCTTGAGATATGTTTAATTGTTTTTATATGATGTATTTGTAAGTTTAAAATATATACTTATTTTAATAAAAATAAATATATAATTTATTATTTATATAAATGAATTAAAATATATATTATATTATTTTATATAAAAATATAAATGACATTTATTTATATATTTATAATATAATTTAAATATATTTTAATTATTATAAATAATTGTAATATTATGAGAGGGGGAGGGGGAAGGGGGGTCCGCGGTTCCACGGGGGAAGAGAGGAGGGGGAATGGGTTGAGGGGGGTAGGATGGCAGGATTAGTATGCCACCTAGTCTTATAAAAATAAAAAAAAAATTTAATATAGAAATCGATTTGCAGCTATTCGATTTCTGTGTAAATGATAAAGCGAATTGATGCGGCTCGATTTTGAGTGTTATATTGTGGTAAATAGTTTTTGACATGTTACATTTTGATATATTATTTATTTTTTTATTATATATTGCTAAAAAACTCACTCTAGAAGTACGAGGCTAGAAGCAAGTACACAAAAAAAGTACCTTGGAACAAAGTTTTTTGCCACACATGCATGTTGATATGGAAAAAACCAGGTATAGCTGCCCTTATGCTGAAAGAAGAGCATGAGGGTTGGGATACTACTTTCTTGAGCATTCAAAAGCTTGTTGAAGATATCAAGCTAGAGTTCATAAAGAATACTTGGGTGCTAACCTTAGAGATGTCTACTCAAGATGGAGACCGCCTAATAGTTCATGGATTAGAATGGATGCAAATGCTTCATTTGATAATATAGGAGATGCCTTTGGTGGAGGAGTTATAAGAGATTGTAATGGAGATTAGATCATGGGGTATATAGCTAAGTTGGGTGGTATGCCTTATACTGCAGCTGAACTTATGGCCATAATTCAAGGCATGAAACTTTGTTGGGACAAAGGTTTCAGGAGGATTATGGTCAACAACGATTCCATAAAGGTCATAAATCTCATAACTCGTGGTAGTTCTAATGGGCATCCTTGGAGTAATGCTATTGAAGAAGTTAAGAATCTTATCATGAGAGATTGAACTATTACGATTAATCAAGTCTTTAAAGAGGCTAATAAATGTACAAATTGGTTAGCTCAACATGCATACGATTTGAATAGAAATCTGCTATTCTTGATTAACCTCCAAGGGATTGCAAGCCTTTCCTTGATGATGACAAAGATGGAAATGAACACTTTTTTGAGTTATATTATGTCATAACTTTATGTTAAAAAAAAATAATTATAGACACTCTAAAATTGATGTTTATTTTATCTTATATCCTTAATGACATATTTATTAAATAAATTTTTATTTGATCATGTATAAGTAATGGAAAAATTAAGGATTGATTATTGTCTTTAATTAATAAAGAAAATATTGATATTGCTTTTGATGGGAAAGAGTGACACAAAGGAAAGCATGGGATTGTAATCCATATCTCTATCTAGTTAAAACTGGCTCAATTTCATTTGCATGGTTCAAATTTTTTTAAAATAAGAAAAATTAATAAAATTAATATTTTTTCAAATCTGATATGAACCTTCGTCCATATTTTTACACAAATCCAAACTTGAGGGACCATATTTCCCTACACTGCTCAAGCTTCTTGTCAATACCACCAATAATACAGGATAAAATTGGATTTACATCAATATACTTGTATACTTTTGTTATAATATTTTTAACTTGAATAAAAACATAATTTTTAATAATATAATGAATACATGATTCGACTAAGACTATGCAATTTTTTTAATGACAAAAAATATCTCTTATTAATAATAGGAACCAATTTTTCTCAGGATATATAGTGCGTGGGATAAATCCCTCCAACTATATAATTATTTATGAAATAAAATAATATGTTTATCATGTTATTATTTAATATTCATAATATTACTATTAAGATATTATATGTGTATATATTAGATATTTATTAAAAACACAATAAATAAAATATTCACGAAAACATCGTACATTAATTTTATTTTTAAAATAACTATGTCTCGTCCATCCGGAAACATTGCTGCTCATGCATGTGGATCGAAATTGTTTGGATTTAATCAATTATTTTTTACTTAAAAATTGTAGATTCGGTTGTTATGGAGATCTTGTGTCTTCATCTAAAATATTTTTTATTCCGGGGTTGTGTTATTTTGTTTATTTTTTTAGGATTAGGCCTTGTGTAACTCTTGTATAAATACTTCTTAGTAGATAAATAAAACACATTTAATTTTAGCTCTTCATATTTTTTACTCTCTCAAATTTTCTCTATTTTTTACTTTATTTTATAACAAGTTATCGGCACGAATTCACTTTCTTAAATATACTATCTTTCACTTGCCAATAAAATATATACTATAAATTTCTCTTCCTCCTCCTGCTCCTCTTTTTCTTCTTGTGAATTAAGCATTTTTTTTGTTACTTTGAATTAACTTTTTGAGTTAATAAAAATTATATCACATTCGAAAATATAAAGCTATTTAATTTCATTAATATATCATATTCAAAAGTACCACCACAATTATATAATTTTTCTATTAAGAGAACCTAAAGTTGTACACGTGGAATTATAAAGAAAATCCTAAAATTATTTATGCTAAAAGTAATTTTTTACATAAATCCAAAATTTAATTTCTTTATTAAGTGGATCATAAAATTATCCACATAAAATACAAAATGGATCTTGAAGCTATCCACATGAAATATAAAATAGATATTGAAGCTATCTACACTCAAAGTAATTTTTTACATAAATCCTAAATTTAATTTATTTATTAAGGAGATCTTGAAGTTATCCACATAAAATACAAAGTAGATCTTAAAGATATTCACATAGAATATAAAATAGATCTTAAAGTTATACACACTCAAAGTAATTTTTTCTTTCATTTTACTCAAAGTAATTTTTTATTAGTTTTATTGACCAAAAATTAATTAACAAATCAATAACATTCTTTTTATTTTTTCTTTGCTTTTACAATATTTTTTCTTCATTTGGTGTTTTCACTTGAGAAACATGGTTCAGGCAAAAAAAAAAAAAAACCTGATAAGCTATCGATCGGTGCCTGTGCCTTTTGGTTATGTTTTCATTTTTGTGTTGTTGGCTCAAGTCATGTATGCTTTTATATTTCGGTAGTTTAATTCCATTCTGCACAGTATACTTTGATGAATTTGATTGGCAACTTTGAATTAGTTTTTGGATTGATTCAAATAAAAAGGAGAGAGCTAGAACTGGTGACTTGTGTATTGATTTGATCCTATCTGCCATTATTTTTATCCTGACTAGAAAATCTGTATTTATCGAGTCATACTTGATAAGAAAAGGTATTTTATTCTTTCAACCCCTAAAGTTCTATTATTTTTGGTCCTGTCCCAATTCCTTTTGAAAATATGTTTGGCCCCTAATCATTTTGAATATTATGGTTGAATCTTTATTTTTGAAATTATATTTTGTTCTATTGATTTACTGTTACTCATTTAATTATTGAAAGCTACTAAGTTTACTTGAATAAATTTAGAGAATGTTACCCAATTTATTTTATATTTTAGAATAGCACAAACATGTTAAATCTAGCAAAACTTGAATTTGTAGCACTAAATATCACCAAAAAAAATTATTTATCCCAAGTATTAGATACTAAAATCCATTTAAATGCAAACAGTCTTAGCTATTAAAGAAAAAAAATTAAGAATCCAAATAAGGTAAGACTAAAATAATAATTTTTCTCCGTCACCATAAAAGGTTAAAAGCTAAATACATACTACAAGACCCACTTATTTTTTTGAATAGTCTAAAGGAAATGTATGTCTATAAAAAAATTGTTATTCTTCCAAGTATTTATTATAAATGAAATCAACTCACAATATTTCTTGAATGTTTTCTCTTGATAGTATCACTATAAGACTACATTGGATGCATTCAAATTTAAGTAAATTGCCTAGCTAAATAGAGCTGCGTGAAGACAAGTACTATAATTTAGACTCTCAAAAGCGAATGTCATATCATAAAAACATCCATAATATACTAAACAGTACAAGAAATAGACAATATGTGACCAAATAGAAGAACTTCCACATCATTCAAATATAAAAAGCAAGTTAGGTGGCTAGAGACTAATGTCATTTTGGAACTAACAATAGTTTTTTTTTAGGTCATACCTTTCCTTTAAACTTTTTCAAAGAATAAGTGGGTTTTTTATCTTAAACTATTCAGCTTATAACTTTTTATAGAGGTGGTGATATAGAAAAATTATTACTTTAGTCTTATCTTGTTTGGATGTTTTTTTTTCCTTAATAGTCTTGCTAAGACTGTTTGCATCTCAATGGATCTCAATATTTAATATTTAGGATAAATAATTTCTTCCAATGATGTCCAATGCTATGGATTCAAGTTTTTCTAAATTTGATATGTTTGTGCTATCATAAGATATAACATAAATCAGATAACATTCTCTAAAAATAAAGTTGAAATATATTAAAGTAAACTTATTAGCTTTCAATAAATAAATGAGTAACAGTGAGTCAATAGAACAAAATATAATTTCAAAAATAAAGGTTCAACAGTAATATTTAAAATGATTAGGGTCCAAACATAATTTCTAAAAGTATTGGGACAAGACTAAAAATAATAAAGTTTTAGGAGTCAAAAGATTAAAATGCTATTTTTATCATGTATACTCGATAAATACATATTTTTTATTCAAGATAAAAATAATGGGAGATAAGATCATATCAATGCACAAGTCACTCAAGTTCTAGCTCCCTATTATTTTTATTTGAATCAAAAGAAAAACTAATTCAAAGTTGCCAATGAAATTCATCAAAGTATACTGTGTGGTATGGAATTGAACTTCTGAAACATAAAAGCATACATGATTAGAACCAACGATGCAAAAATAAAAACATAATGAAAAAGCATAGTCATCGATCAACAACTTATCAAAATTTTTCAACACATTAGTAATATTTTTCTCATGATTATTTTTAATGCTTTTGATGAATAACAATTCCTTCAATCAGTACCAATATTAATTATGAGGATATGTGCCTTGCGAATTGTGCTATGACCCACACAATTATCAAGAATTCCAAATATTTTTCAAACTTAGTATTGCAAAAATCCTATATTAGTATTATATCCAGTAATACAAAAATAATTGAAGGTTTTAGAAGAATCAATATAATATTACCAAGAGAACAAAATTGAAAATTGATAATGCATTACATTTATCTAAGTCTCATAGAAACTTATTAAGTTTAAAAGATATATGCAAAAATGAATATCATATCAAGATAATAAATGAAGGAAATATTGAGTATCTATATAGTACAAGAATTATCTTGAATGAAAAATGTGTATTTTAAAGATTACTTATATTTTCCTTTGATTTGTACAATATGTATATTAATATAATTAAAATACATGTCATTGTAAATCAGAAGTTTACAAATTATAATATGTTTCTTATTTGGCATGATTGGTTGGGTCATCTAGAATCAGTTATAGTGTGAAAAATAATTGAAAATTCACATGGACATGACTTGAAGAGCCTGTAGATTCCTTAATCCAATAGTTTTTAACATGCTGCTTATTTCAAAGGAAAGTTGATTATTCAACCATCGCAAATAAAAATTGGGGGTGAATTAATCGCCTTTTTAAAACATATGCAAAGTGGTATTTGTGGACCAATTCACCCACCATGTAGATCATTTAGATATTTTATAATTTTAATTGATGCATTAATTAGATGGTCATATGTTTCTTTATTATCAACTCACAATCAAGTATTTGTAAGATTGCTTGCTCAATTAATTCGACTAAGAGCACATTTTCCTAACATTCAATTAAGAAAATACGCCTTCACAATATTGGTGAATTTATATCTCAAGCTTTCAATGATTATTGCATGTCCATTGGAATTGAGGTTAAACATCTCATAGCACATGTTTGTCCACAAAATGGACTTGCAGAATCATTTATCAAACATTTAAAACAAATTACAAAATCATTGCTTATGAAATCAAAACTCCGAATTTGTACCTGGGGGCATGCAATCTTGCATGCTATAGTTTTGATTCATATCAAGCTAACAGGCTATCATAAATTCTCCTCTTTACAAATAGTTTTTTCAGGAGCCTAATATTTTCCTTCTAAGGTTTTTTGGTGTGCAGTTTATATTCCAGTTGCTCCACTGATGTGATCATATTTTCTTCCCCTAAACTTAGTATTTTTATTATGTAATTTTGGCTAATTTCGAGCACTTAAATGTAATTTTCACATTTTAACCATTTTCTATGTTTAGTGGAATTTAGGGTTAAATCTTTGGATTTAGACTCATTTTGTGTTGATCATTCATATTCCATGGATTTAGAGCTTAATTCTTTCTATTGGAGTCATTTATACTAAATTATATTGATTAAGTGCTTGATTAAGTCTAACTAGGTGATTAATTAGATAATTTTAAGACTAATTTTTGTGAGTTTTTCTCAAAGAGTTACCATTCCATTATCCTTTGATGATCCCTTATGTTAGATAAGCTGGCTTCCCAAAAGGGGAGGTGAATTGGGAAGATTAAAAATTTTTCTGCAAAACGTCAAGAAAGTGAAGAAAGTAAAGAGTGATAGTAAAATAGAGTATAAATGAATAAACAGTAAAAGTAGTAGTAGGGACGAGAAAATTCAGATATTTATCCTAGTTCAGTCTCTCAACTTGACCTACGTCCAGTCCCTAAGTCACCACTTGAGATTTTCCACTATCCTACAAGAATTCAGTGGGCTTCTTGCAAATGCCATAGTACAATGTTGATACTCTGTTTCTAGGGCTCACACTTTCACTCTTTGCACTCTCACTAAGTGCTTCCCCAATCACTTGTGATATCCCCTCACAAGAAAATCTTTCTTTCAGATGAAGATAAGATTGTTTACAATGAATAAATTCTCTTAATCGGAGTGTATATGAAAGTTGAAGTACAAATATTGAAGTATGTGAGAGTAAGAGACTTTGAGTAGATGATTTGGCAGAGTTTCAGTATATACAAAGTAAAAATCGTTACCCACATCTTCAAATGAAGTTCTATTTATAGATTTCTGTCCCAACTATACGTTAGAGACAAGTTCTAGCCGTTAGAGATGTTAACCAATGGTTACTCTGAGAAACTATCCGTTTACCAACCGCATTTAATGCTTCTGACACTCAAAGTTTGAATTTTAGTTAGTTAACAGACGAATTTCGCAGAAACCAAAAGCTACAGCCTATAATGTTGAACTCCCAAAGTTTGTCTGTCATAAAGCGAAATTCGAATTTTCATCTTTTAGAAAATGATTCTATGTTGGAACATACGAATTTTCATATTGAGAGTCTTTCTATTAAGTGTGAATAGTAATTTCATTTTGCTATAGTGCCTTCAAAATTTGAATTTTGGAACCCAAAATTCGTCTGTCAGTAGCTGGTTCAATAAGGCATAGTAGTTCATCTTATTCAAAATTAGAATTTTCAAAGGGCAAAATTCGTTTGTCAGAGAGACCTCTTTTCAGACTTACTTCAAAGTTCGAATTTATTAATACTGTCATTCGTATGTTAACATATAATTATAACAAACTTACAAGCTTTGTTTCTGAAATTTGAATTTTCATGTTCAAAGTTTGTCTATCAGTGAGCAATTTTGAAGCTCTATCTAAACTTGGTTTCAAATGAACTTTGACATATTCTCAGACGAATTTTTCAATTTTCATAAGTTACATTTTATCTGAAATTCAAATTTTTAAAAGCCAAAGTTTGTCTGTCAGAGAAGGCTATTTTCAGTCACGTATCAAAATTTGAATTTTTCAAGTCAAAATTAGTCTGTCAGAGAAGCCTCTTTTCAGACTTGTTCATTTTCAATATGAAATTCGAATTTCCAAAGCCAAAGTTCGAATTTTCAAAACAGTAGATCAGTATAAACCTTTCAAACTTCGTCTGTTGGTGGGTGTTTTTCAAATATTCCATGATTTAACATACAATCAAGGTTTTAAAACATCTTTTCACCAAATCAAAGTCTTTACTCAAATTAAAACATTACTAAAATTCTACATCTATTCTTGCACTGATTTTTCTAGAATTCCTTCACTTGAAACTTTTTGTGCACATTTGATATCTTTATTTCAAGTTCTTGAAGGTTGGTTTGGAATCATCAAAACACTTGATTCAACACCTTATATACTATACCATTAGTTTTTCATTCATGTGGCAACTGGTAACCATTTTTATCCACTTATTGTACTATTTTTACTAGACCATTTTTACCTCTAATTAAATGCTCACTTGAATTTAATTTTAATTTTCCTTAATGATTTAGGAATGAATCACCTAACAATTATCTTAATCACTTAATTAAACCTAATCTTACATAATTAGGTTGGCCAATGTCATTAGGGTTTTGACATTAGAGACAATCAAAGTTTTATCAACTATGGGCATTTTTGTCATTTTTTTAGGTTTTTTCTTCCTATTTATTTAGGATTTTTAATTCCTTTCTTTTTCATCATTTTCATAATATTTTCCCTTGATTTTTCATGTTAATTTTGGTTCATAATTGTCCATGAATTAAGATTAATGTTGATTATATCACTTTTCCTAAGTTTTATTCCCTAATGTTACCTTGGTTTTATATGTCACATCTTTACTATTTCTTGTAACATTTTTGGATAGATCTTGGGCAATTGATTTGGTAGGGGACTACACAATTGGCACTCCAATGGATCACTCATTCCATATCATATCCTAGTCACCATCATTAATTCACCTAAGCACACCTTTCTTAGAAATTACTTCCATATCCCTTTCCAGTACCCAAAAACATGAACCTAGCCTCATTTGTTTGACTTCACAGATCTAGATCAGTTCATTCTCGTGCTCTCTCTCATCTTTCTCGAAGTTCTTCATTCATTCATCACCATTCTTCAAATCAGTCTCAAATCTCTCATCCTTTCTCACCAATTATTCCATTCTTCCATTGATTTCCACTAATTTCGCCTCATTGCTTCCATTTTATACCATTACATCCATGAATTTCCTTCTCCTTCTTGCTGCAAGTGACTTGATCATGGCTGGAATTTTTAGGATCAAGAGCATAATTCATCAAATCCGAGTTGACGATCAACATGGCACATACAACGATTCAACTATCTTTCTCTCGTTTCCTCACTTGGACATGGACGTGAGTTGGAGCTCTTTTCTTCCTTAGATTTCAGCAAGTTCAATGGCACTTGAGTGAGAGGAATAGTGGCTTATTCAAGGAGAAAGTGGTAGGAGATGATGAAGATGCTTGTAAGCAAGTGATCTTCAAGGGAAATATTCTTTACTACTCTCTTTTGATCTCCACTTGATTGGCTTAATTAATTGATTTGTACGATAACATCCAAAATTTTCATGTATGTATATTATGACTAGATAATGTTACAAATAATATTAAATTGTTCTAAATTAATTTATGATGATTAGGGAATTCTGGCTATTTAATTAAATAGGTTTATGACTCAAAATATTATAAAAATATCAAAAAGGGGCTTAAAAGGGCAAAATGGTCATTTTACTAAAGGTAAGGGCAAAATAGTCATTTTACAATAGAAGAGAACGAAAATAATAATATAATACTCCGGTATAGGTTAAAAGTACAGGTGATACTAGTTATGTGAACCTAGAGAGGAAAAAGTACAAGCCTGGTAAAATATGGGTCCCCCATAAATAGTAAATGTCGGTGGAGATAAATAGTGAAAAGTAACCAAGACAAGCGGATCTCACATCAAAAAGTAAAGAGGAAAAAGTAATGGATCTTGTAGATAAAGTAAACAGAAAAGGCATAGAGTATAATGAAAAACTGAGATAAAAAAGTACTTAAATTAGAGCCAAATTGATCTGTAAAAGTCAAAAGGTACATTTTCCCTATTTT
The DNA here is from genome assembly GCA_026686845.1 of Adenanthera pavonina. NCBI lineage: Eukaryota > Viridiplantae > Streptophyta > Magnoliopsida > Fabales > Fabaceae > Adenanthera > Adenanthera pavonina. Next base: position 17,192,671 of record JAIVEN010000012.1, on the reverse strand, counting down.
TATCTTGAAAACCAAAATTGGAGGGAAAATTTGAACAAAAGTACCCCTCAACCTTCTCTCACAAGTGGGAAAATATCCAAGGTCAAGAAAGTAAAGTAACATATATAATTCAAGAATAATCTAGAACCCTTGAATTAAGATTCAAGCTAGTGGCTTATCTTCTCCCATTTTCTCTATAAATAGACATCATCCCCTCCTCCCAAATCGCTCATTTGGTTCAAGAGGAGGCAAGGTTAGAGAGAGAAGGAGGAAGGGTATATATAGAGAGAAAGAGAGAAGGAAGGGGAATGAAGAGAGGAAGGAAAGGAAGGCTAGAGGAGGTCTCTAAGAGGTAAGTTTCTTCTCCTAAATCTCTTTTAGTATCTTTCTTCTTTCATTTAACTTAAGGTTTAATGATGCTCTAGTATTCAATCAAGTTAAGGAAGTGATCTAAAGCTAAGTAAAAGCAAGGTTTAAAGAAAAGTTAGTAAAGCTTCAAGATAGTAACTTTTGCTCTAGGCTTTTATATTGATAAATTGTGCTTTATGTTCTAAATTGTGTTGCTATGATGTTTGGCTATGTTTTATGACTAGTCTGGCTATTTTTATGTCAAGGGCTAAGCCTGGGATGCCCATTTACTAAGCCGTTGTGCTACTGAAATTTTTACTGCAACATAGTGTTTTAATTGTTTTCTAAAAGTATGTTATGAAAGCATGATAATTGTATAATGTTTTGCGATGTTTAAGCTAATGTAATGATGTGATATGCTTGAACTAAGTAACTATTGAAATGTCCCTCATCTCACCCCATGTTTCCCAATTAGAGGGCCAAGTAATACTAAGGGAAATAATATAGTAAGGAGAATTGAGAAAGGAGAATGATGTATTAAAATTGTTATACTTTGTTTATGTTCTATTTGATTTTGGTTATTGTATAAATTTTTAAATGCCTCCAAAAATTCAGAGATCTATATGTATAGATAGATCTATGTCTCAGGAACAATATATCACTATTTTGGTTGTATTTGTAGCTATATAATTAAAGATATACATGTTTTGCTAAAACTGCTCCATTGAACATTATTTTTGACCTCTGATGGTTAAAATGGATGTCTAACCTGTAGGTGTAGAATAAATGTACAAAATAAATATTTCTAGAAAGTAGACATGCAATGCTTTTGAAAGATGCTAAGTATGTACAAAATGGATATGTATGTTAAGAGAAATAAATTTCCAAATTTGAGGTTTAGTTTTCAAATAGAAACATAGATGCGAAAATGAACAATAATGTTTACTCACTCAATAAATTATATGAATATGTGCATTCATTTCCTAGCTTCTAATTTTTCCATGAAAACTCAAGATATGCATGATTTTTAAACACTTGAATCACTAAGAAATAATTTTTCTACATTTAATTATGATTTTTAAAAAATTGTTGTGTAGTTAGCTAAAAATCTGTGAGAAATAGTTTTATAAAGTTTTAAAGTTTCAATTGGTTTAAGTTTTTTAAGACTGTTTTCATACATAAAAACCAAATAGTTTTTATGAGAAAAACTTTAAATGTAAGATGTAACATTTTTTGTTATTAGAGCACAGATTTAGGCAATCTTTGCACAACATTTTGATATGAAGTAATAGTATATATTAAAACCAAGCTATGTCTACTTTTTTAAGTAATAGTTTCCCCTCTTCATATGAAATATGTTAAGAGACATGCATTATTCGTTATAGGAGTATGGCTTGAGAATATTGTAGTGGCATACAAGATTAATCTCAAGAATAGCTTGAAGTAATTGTTGGATTAGATGAGAAGTCATTGTATAAATTTATTTTCTCTTAGGTCATGAAATCTTTCATAATTGGATTGTAGAGGTCCTATTAGTAAAGTGGGATTACAGTAAATTGGAAGGATTGTAGAAAATCCCACTAGGGCTTAGAGATCGTAGTAGATCTCATGGTCATAGCCAATTCTGAGGTTGTGGTAAACTTCCAAAAAGAATGAGTTAATAAAGGAAATGTTACTGAGCCCTAGAATTATGATGGACTTTGAGAGATGGTGGCCTAAGATAAATGTAAAGCGAATTTTTTTTAAATGTTAAACTTGTTTGAATTACTGGCTTCTCAAGAAGGGGGTGAATTGGGAAATTTAAAATTTTTCTGCAAAAATGTAATATTACATTGATAATGGAAATTTACAGAAAAAGAGTACAAAGATAGTGAAGGCAAATGCAAGGTAAAGGAAGAAAATGTTGAATCAAGTGTTTTGATGATTCCAAACCAACTAGAGCTTGGAAGGAAGACATCAAAGATGTATAAAAGATCTCAGGTGAAGAAATCCAAGCAAAAATGAGTATAAGATGAGATGTGGGATTTCTCATTTTATTCACATGAGTAAAAGGTTTTGATCTTGCAGACAAATATTTTAAAAATGTGTTTTCATGTTAACTCATGAAGTATTTGAAAAATACCCACTAATGGATGAATTTTGAAGTGTTAAACTTGATATATTACTTTAAAAATTTGAATTTTGATAAATGAAATTTGAACTTTGGATTTAAAATATGTTAGTCTGAAAAGAGGTTCCTCTGACAGACAAACTTCAGTCTTTGAAAATTCAAATTTCGGATAAAACACAATCTGTGAAAAATGAAAACTTCATCTGAAGATATGTCAAAGGTCATCTGAAAGTAATGTTTGAAAGAGTTCCAAGCCAGTCATCTGACAGACGAACTTTGATTTTGAAAATTTTGAACTTTGGAAAGATAATTTATAAGTCTATTCAACTGTTCTTTTGAGAGATGAACTTTAGTCTTCAGAAATTCAAACTTTAAATTAAGTCTGATAAAAGATCTTTCTGATAGATGAACTTTGGTACTTGAACATTTGAATTTTGAAAAGAAGAACTTTTGTGCCATATTGAGTTGCTCACTGACAGATGAATTTTGGGCACCAAAATTTCTAACTTTGAAGGCACTGTAGCAATATGGAACAATTGTTCACACTTACCAAAAGAACTTTAAACTTGAAAATTCGTATGTTCCAACATAGAAATATTTGTCAAAGATGAAAATTCAAATTTTGCTTTAGAACAGATGAATTTTGAAGTTCAATGTCCAAGTCTTTAGCTTACAATCTCTGCGAAATTCGTCTGTTGACTCCCCAAAATTTGAACTTTGGATGTCAAACGCATTAAATGCGATTGGTGAACAGATAGTTTTATAGAGTAACCATTGGGTAACATCTCTAACGGCTAGATCTTGTCTCTAACGAATAGTTAAGACATAAATCTATAAATAAAACTTTATTTGAAAGTGTGGATAATAATTTTACATTGTATATACTGAAACTCTGTGAAATTCTTTAGTCAAAGCCTTCTACTCTCACACACTTCCTATCTTGTACTTCAACTGTCATATTTACTTTAAATCAGAGAGTTTATTTGCTATAAACAATCTCATCTTCATCTGGAAGATAGATATTCTTGTGAGGGGATTTCGCAAGGGATTTGGGAAGCACTAAGATAGAGTGCAAAAGTGAAACTGCAAGCTCTTAGAATAGAGTATAGAGTTGTACTGTGGCATTGCAAGAAGCCCAACAAATTCTTGCAAGATAGTGGAAAATCTCAAGTGGTTGCTTGAGGACTAGACGTAGGTCAAGAGAAAGAGACCAAACCAGAATAAATATTTGTGTCTTCTCTTCCCTTATCTTGATTTTCACTTTGTTATATTTTGTACTATGTTTTTCTGTCACTCTTGCTTTCACTGCTCTTTTATATTTTTACAAAAAATTTTAATCTTCCCAATTCACCTCCTTCTTGGGAAGCCAGCAAATCTAACATAAAAGACAAAGAAATTTATCCTAGTTCGATCTGATTCACTTGACTTACGTCAAGTCCCCAAACTACCACTTAAGATTTTTCACTATCTGCAAGAATTCAATGGGCTCTTTGTAATGCCTCAATGCAAACTTGTACTCTATCCTAAGAATACTCAAATTCTACATTTTATACTCTTACAAAGTATTTCCTTAATTTCCTTGTGAATCCCCTCATACGATATCCTTCTTCCAGATGAAGAAATGATATTACACGGAAAGAACACTTTAGATCAGAGTAAGTATGACAGTTGAAGTGCAATAAATGAAGTGTGAGAGTGAAAAAGGCCTTGACTAATGAATTCAGTAAAGTTTCAGTATATACAGCCTAAAATTGTTACCCATAACTTCAAATGAAGTTATATTTATAAATTTGTGATTAGACACAAGATCTAGCCATTAGGGATGTTAACCAATGGTTACTCTACAAAATTAGCAGTTCACCAACCATATTTAATACGTTTGACATAATAAGATTTGAATTTTGGATATCAACAGATGAATTTCGTGTTAGATATGCTGGCTTCCCAAGAGGGGGGTGAATTGGGAAGACTAAAATTTTCTGCAAAAGTCAAGAGAGTGGTCAAAGTAAGAGTGACAGTAAAAATAGAGTATAAAAGGATAACCAAGTGAAAACAAGATAAGGGAAGAGAAGACATAGATGTTTATCCTGGTTCGGTCTCTTTTTCTTGACCAACGTCCAGTCCTCAAACTACCACTTGAGATTTTCCACTATCTTGTAAGAATTCGGTGGGCTTCTTGTAATGCCTCAGTACAACTTGATGCTTTGTTCCAAAAGTTTACAATCTCACTCTTTTCACTCTAGCTAAGTACTTCCCAAATCCCTTGTGAAATCCCCTCATAAGAAAATCTTTCTTTTAGATGAAGATAAGATTCATTACAATGATTGAACTCTCTAATTTAGAGTGTATATGAAAGTTGAAGTACAGGATATGAAATATGTGAGAGCAGAAGACTTTGACTCAAGAATTTAGTAGAGTTTTTGTATATACAATGTAAAATCATTTTTCACATCTTCAAACGAAGTTCTATTTGTAGATTTATTTCTTAACTATAATTAGAGACAAGATCTAGCAGTTAGAGATGTTACCCAATGGTTACTCTGAAAGACTATCCATTCACCAATCACATTTAATGCGTCTGACACTCAAAGTTTGAATTTTGGTGTGTCAACAGACGAATTTCGCAGAGACCGAAAGCTAAAAGACTTTAACATTGAACCTCGAAGTTCGTCTATTATAGAGCAAAGTTTGAATTTTTATCTTTGAAAAATGTTTCTATGTTGGAACATATAAATTTTCAAGTTTAAAGTACTTCTAGTAAGTGTAAACAGTTGTTCCATATTGCTACAGTGCCTTCGAAGTTAGAAATTTTGGTGCCCAAAATTCGTCTGTCAGTGAGCAACTCAATATGGCACAAAAGTTCTTCTTTTCGAAATTCGAATGTTCAAGTACCAAAGTTCGTCTATCAGAGAGATCTCTTATCAGACTTAATTCAAAGTTCGAATTTCTGAATACTAAAATTCGTATGTTAAAGATTATCATAATAGACTTGCAGGCTGTCTTTCCAAAGTTCAAATTTTCAAAGTCAAAGTTCGTTTATCAGAGGACCAACTTAGAACTCTTTTTAAATTTTACTTTCAGATAAACTTTATCATATCTTCAGATGAATTTTTCATAATTTGCGCTTTATCCGAAATTCGAATTTTCAAAGATGAAATTTGTCTGTCAAAGGGACCTTTTTTCTGACTAACATATTTTCACTCTGAAGTTCGAATTTTAGATACCAAAGTTCAAATTTTCAAAGTAACAAATCAAGTTTAATACTTCAAAGTTCATCTGTTAGTAGGTATTTATCGAATACTTCATGAATTATTGTAAAACCACATTTTTAAAATATTCTTTTGCAAGATCAAAGTCTTTTACTCATTTTGAATACAATAAGAAATCCTATATATAATCTTACACTTATTTTTCTTAGATTTCTTCTCTTGAGATCTTTTGCACACATTTGATATCTTCTTTCCAAGCTCCAGTTGATTTGGAATCATAAAAACACTTGATTCAACATTTCATAGAGACCATAAACTAAGGACTTCAACATTGAACTTCCAAAATTTGTAAAAATTTGTTTATTCAAGAGTGAAATTCGAATTTTTAACTTGTCAAATATATCCTATGTTAGAACATATGAATTTTCATATTCAAAGTGCACCGGTTGAGTTTGAATAGTTATCTCATATTTTCATAGTGCGCTTGAAATTCAAATTTTAGAGTCTGAAATTTGTCTATCAGAGGCTTACTTAACATGGTATAAAAGTTCTCCGCTGTGAAATTTGAATTTTGCACTTCAAAGTTCTTCTGTCAAAGACATACTCTAACAAGACTCACAAGTTCTTATTTTAAAATTTAAATTTTGAAATCCAAAATTCATCTGTCATGGGGAGTGACTTTGAATTCTTAATACACTTTAATAATATTCAAATTTTGATAAGACCTCAAACAAATTTTGCACATTTTACTAACTATGCTTAACTCGAAATTTGAATTTCAAAATTTGAAATTCATCTATCAGAGATGATAACTTTGGAACTTTAAATTTCAGCAAGCAAAGTTCAAATTTTGCACAAAATATATAAGAATTAACAGCAAAATTCATCTGTTAGTTAATGTTTTCAAAATCTAACATATGCTAACATAGGATAACTGTGAAAACACTTGTTTAAATGCTATGAGAAAATAAATAAGTAACAATCAAAGCATTTTACCTCTTGTATAACATGAAAAATCCTAGCATCTAAATCTTCACATGTTTTTCCTTGGATTTCTTCACATTTGTGCTTTTCATGCTACTTTGATATTCTCCTTCCAAGCTCTAGTTGTTTGAAATTATCAAAACACTTGATTCAATATTCTATTCCTTTTTTATGATGACAAAACTTGCAACTGGATTAGTACTAGGATTTGCTCTGAGAGCTCCCCCTCAATATATGCATTAAAATTCAGATATAAATATAGCACATGTTTTCATAGCTAAGAGTATAGGAGAATAAAGAGGAAAACATGAAAAACACATTGCATTGACTCATAAGTTTGGTACTAATTTTCAATTAAAATTTAACCAAGTTCAACATAAGTATAGAATCACAAATTTCAACATAAATGAAAATTTCAAATACAAGTACAAATTGCAATAGAGGCAAGTTACAAACACAATCCTAAGATATAAGCCCTAAGGTTCTCCTTAAGCTTAATCTTCTTCTTGCCATATGTCTTGCTTAACTGCCCAACTTTACTTCAGATTATCCAACTACCATTTCACCAGTTTGTCCATCCTTCTTATCTTTCTTCTCCTTTTTTTTAGCATCATCAGACAGAGGGGCTTGTGCAGATGGAGGAGGTATATAAGACATTGGAATGGCTTGAAGATGGATAGGTATGAATGGTACAGATGGAGGTATTTTAGAAAGATTATCTTTAGCAGCTGAAACTATTTCTTGAACTTTCCTTTGAAGGCTAGCTAGTCTAGTTCTTTACTCCACTAATAAACCACACCTAGATGATGATTGAGGAGCTGGTAGAGCAAACATTTCATGAAACCTTCTCTTTTGAGCTTGCACTATTGCATCATGCTCAATGGCAGTAATATCCACAAAAAGGATGATGCCTCTCTCCTTATTTAGGGTGGCTTGGATAATTGGTGTAGAGGCGATAGCTGTAACTAGTTTTTCCATTTGCTTAGACTCTTGAGATGATAAAATTGATTCTTGAGCAATGTCCCCCATCATAGGCTCATGAGAGCCTTCTTTCTAAGGGCCTCTTCCTTTATGGCATAGTCCAAAGGTGGACCAGGGCTTGTGTCATTACTTGAGGCCTGTAGGGTAGTAGCAGTGCCAGCAACCTCAATAGCAACATCTCAGGGGATTTTGATTCAAAAGGGCTTGGGGGTTTAGGAGAGATAGACTTAGTGGGTCCAGAGGGTCCAGATTGAGGTGGTGTTAAGGTGCTAGGTATAGCATTTATGATGTCTTCATAGGCTTCAGCAATCACCTTCAAATTTTTGACCAAGTGAGTGATTTGATCTTGCAAATGTGCAAATTTGGCATTCTATTCCTCTCTAATACTTAACATTACTAAAGACAGGCTATCGTACAGCTTAGTGATTGTGGTTGGTTTAGATGGAATGGAGGGTTGAGGCGGTTGAGTAGGTTGAAGTTAAGGACAAATAGGTTAGGTTGGTTGTGAAGAGGGTTGGATGTTTGGAAAAGCTTCAGAAGTGCGTTCTTGCTATTGTGACTGTCTTCCTTCATCGAACAGATCTTCGGATTTTCCTATTCCTTCCCCAATCCACCTTCCTCCCTTTCTCTCTATCCCCATCCTCATCAATTCTTCTTCTTTTACTTTAGTGGGCTTCCCTTTTCCCTTTCCCAAGTGCTGAATCTTTGCATATTGAAACATCTTGGTGATGATAGAGACATAAGGCAAAGTGGAGTCTCTTCTTTAGTCTCTCGCCTTGATCATTCTTTAAAGGACTATGTGTCCCATGTTTATCAATTTTCCTTTTATCGAGGCAGCTATAATGTGAGCTTTAGCTTGTGTAATCAAATTAAAGCTTCCTCTCTTAATGAAGATAATCCTTGACACTATATAGTAAAGGATTCTGGCTTGTACACTTAAATCAGAGGGCTTCACAGGCTTTAGAGGAGGCATATTCTCACGCCTCTTGAAAAGAGTATTCAGGATTGTGCTTTACTTGTAATTCAGGAACTCTCCACCTTCGTCATCTGCATCTTTATCCTCATCCATGTATCAGGAGATGATGATGTCAATTTTGTATCCCTTTTGGCTAGGGATCTCTAGAACTTCATTAATGGTCTCATCAGATAACCATAGAGTCCTAGATCTAAGTGTCACTTAGTGCTTCCTCTTTTTGTTATTGTATGTTAAAGCAGTATACCATGTCTTAATCACCTCATCATCATACCTTTCCATAATTTTTGACAAATTTTTATATTTACTCATCCTGAACCTAGCATCAAACTTGTTGGAAACTAGAAAATCTTCCAAATTTGCGCGGTAAGAAGTTATTACCTTCTTAGCCATAAATTTCATGGTGAAAGATGAAAAGACAGCAGCAAGGATTGGCCTTTTGGATTCTACTTTTGGAGTTGATCTTTGCTTCTTAGATGGAGTTCCCTTGCTGGATTCCACCTTTCTCTTGTTAGTTTCTCCTTCTTTAGAAGCATATTGAGATTTGATTGCTCGTTTGGGTCTGTACTCTTCTTTCCCAACATTGGCATTCTTAACCCTTGCCATTTTTATGACAGATTGGAGACAAGAGATGCTCAAAAGGGGTTTATAAGGTTCGGGTAGGAGTTTAATTGGTGGGAAAAGAAGTTTAATCGAAGGAATTGATGAGAAATTAAGAGAGAAGATGAACAACTTAGAGAAAGAGACGAATAGGGTTACATCTATTTAGAGCTTGACCCTCTAATTTAGCTTATGTAACTGTTCAACAGATGAATTTTGGGGGCATTCGAATTTCAAGCAGTTACGTTATCTATTTATCACAAAAAAGCTATATGATAGATGAATTTTCATCCTTAAAGTTTGTCTGTCAGAGGCTTAGTTATGGATATACTCTTCAACAAATGAACTTTGAGCCATCAAAGTTCGAATTTTGAGAATTTAACATGAAGCATACAAGAAAGAGATATTCAATAGACAAATTTTATGATTCAAAATTCGAATTTTAAGACTTTGTGAAGAAATTTTTGAAATGCGAATTTTGAGTTATTAAAATTCGTATTTTGAGCACTCAAAAGTAGCGGACACTTAAACCAACATTCAAAATTCGAATTTCAGCTAAGCAACAAACAAAATTTGAATGGATTGAAAATACTAGAACAGCATGTAAGGCACTGAAATACGTCTGTTAAGCACTTAAGTTCGAATTTTAAGCATACCAACTCATTTAAAACCATAATGTAGCATGGAAATTTGTCTAACAACAGCCAAAATGCAAATTTTACATAATTGAACTTTCAAATAAGAGCTGAAAATTTGAATTTCCATCTTGCTTTAGCAGATGTTAATTGAGTAAGTGTGAGATACTCCGTGATATTGATTTTTCTTTCATATAAACTTATGAGGAGTACTTGCGAAACACTTTAAATATACTTTGAAACTTAAGTTAGTATAAATCTTAATGGCTTAACTTCAGAAAGTAAATAGATTCAGTTAGAGGCTTGCTTCCAGTTTATTGGGATTTACCTTTTCCAATTATAACACCCTATCAAAACAAACCTCCATTCTTGACCAATTTCTTTAACTACTAACCAAACACAGCCTAAACACCTCGAATTCACTTCCCAAAACATCAGAGCAGTGGAAAAACACCAAAGGGCACTAGAAAAGGATGATAGCGTGGCCTACTACAGTACCGTTGTGGCCTCAGCAAGTCAGTAATGCTTGGTGCCACGGCCAATTTGCTGGCACCGCGGCATCAGCATTAGAATCCATATAAGCAAATTGCTAATTTTCTGGGCAAACTTCCGCCGAGCACAACTTCTTGCTTCGATCTCCGATTGACTTGATTCCAACTCCTATAGGTCACTCTCGTCTCAATCTAACCATGGGCACCAATTTCACTTGAATCCATCTCCGTATGGAGATTTTGAACACCCAACACCATTTTGGCCACTTTTTAACCAAAACACACAACCTATTATTTCCAATTGCCACCTAAGGCAAATAGACACTCAAGGACCCTTCACACAAGTCCTATTTGGCTCAACTAACTTGTTCAAAGAGCTTTCACCTTAAAGGAACCGCCCCTTGAACCCCATCATCACACAATGGGCTATATGCCCTAAACTCACATACACGGCCCAAAATTCCGTTTGGGCTTACTCTTACGAGCATTCTAACACACAAACACTTGATCTTACATAAATGACCTACACCGGGGTCCTTAATCATACTACATCTCATGTCCATTAATCCACACCCCTCATATCATCCCTCAACATCTAAATGTTGGAGATTGTGCCCTAGGTCAATCATTGTATTATAAACATTGTACTTCATTATAAAAAAGAAGATGTTTTTTTTCTTTTATTACATTATTATATTGTTTGCATGTTTTCTTTATAATAATATCCTTGGACAAATCATTTTATCCTAAACGTCCCTAGTCATTCATCTTTATGGAAACAATGATGAAATAAGGATAGTATGATTTTGATTGATAATTATGTGTTAGTTATGTATGAAGATACAAATCAAAATTATAAGCACCTATTAGGAAACAAGTGCTGAATTGACCCATCATGAGATAGCTGCATGGATCAAGTCATAAGCTTATCTCATATATATAACCGTATCACTAAGCCCTTAGACCTGAGACCACTATGGCTTCCTACATGGGAAACACTGTACTTTAGCATAGTCAAAAGTCACCTTTAATCGTGAGATCATAAAGGCTATGATCGGGCATAGTGGAATTCATGTGGAGGAAGATGGATGGTCAAGATGGAATTTGTTTCTCTAATTAATGGAGAGATATATATGGACCCTCCGATGAGTGAGACTAAGAAATACATGGTCATGCTCGAATGAAAGGGTTTCCATTTGTTCAGTCAGTCTACTTGGAGATTGAGAAAGTGATGATCGAGTAAAATGAGGATGACATTTCCATGTCTCATACTTGACCAATATATCGTGAGACAAAAGGGATGTGATTTGGTTGTATCGGATCATCGATCTCATATAATTTGGGTAGTCACAAAGTCTTGCTAGAGGCCACTTGTGACTTGTGGATCAAATAGTGTTATTGGCCCACTACTAATATCATACGGGCCTACAGGATCGCACACAAGAACGGGTCAACTTGAGATAGAATATCCAGATTCATTGAATCTAAAATATATATAGATTCAATGAATTTAACATTCAATTTAGGGTGGTTGAATTTTATATATAAATATATATATTTGATATATATATTATAAAATTCAAAGTATATATATGTTTGATATATTATATATATTTGATATATTATATTATTTCAAAATATATATACATATATCATTTAAATTAATTTAAATGAATTAGTTTTAAATTTAATGATATGTGATCGATTTAAATTTAAACTAATAATCTAAATTTAATTTATATGATAAATTAAATTTGATTCTGGATATAAATTAGATAGTCAGTTTAGATTTAATCTATTAGATAGATTTAAATTTAAACTAATCTATTTAATTAATATTTGATTTAATTTAAATTTTTTATTTAAAAATTAAACAAATATTAAATCTTATCTATATATTGATATAGACTAGGGGTTATTAGTATACAGAATCAATAGAATTTTGATCCACCTTAGAGAGAGAGCGGCCACACACTTAGAGAGGAAAAAGTGTATGGATAAGCAGCGAGAGCGTACGGACACATAGAACGTACGGACATTCATAAACAGAGGTATTAGCATGTTGTTCGAGTTGGACTCACTATTCATGTGGATACCGGTAGAGGGAACTAACCAAATGTGTCAATTCCTAGGATTTGAAACGAAAAGAATAGAAAAGTCATGCACGGAACGTACGGACATTTAAGCAACGTTGACAAATCCACATGAGGGATTTCGGTGGAGTTTTTTTGTTGCGTGTGTACCAAAATTCCAACACTAACACCACACAATCAATCATATCATCCATACGTCATCATTACTATCATCCTATCATCACACAACATACCGATAATACTCCCAAGACTCTCAAACAGGCAATCAGACTATAACAACCTACTTGGGACAAGACTACACAAACTAAATTACAACCATTAATTGTACTTAGAATTCCTAAAGATGGAGAGGCCTGCAACTCTATGGTCTTTTCCTAGCTAGCACCCGAGTCTTCACCTAAGAGGTTAGTCCTGGGGTGGGGTGTGAGACAATGTCTTAGTAATGGGGACAAACACACACACATATATATACCATCAACGCTACACATGTATGCAAATGCTATGTCATGAAATGCATGCTTTAATGCATGTCTCGGTGCATGTCTCCCTTAACACAACTAGAACCACAAACTGGCATCATCATACTACATCTCAATAGGTAATTTCCTTTCAACAGTTGGTGAGACTAATTCTAGGATATCACCAAGCTCACCTCACACTAATGTGCTCGGCCAAAAGTCACACTAGTGATTGGACCGTGGCTCTCCTTCCCCTAAACCATTGTAAATTGGTGGTGATTTAGGGAAGGTACAATCCATTGCCACCTGGCTCTCCTGGCCATAGGAAAGGATTTAGCAACAGTGATATTCCACCCTATCACCAAATCATATCATCATCATATCATATCACAGTCCACTGCCACCTGGCTTTCTGTTAATCATATTAAATTACATCCTTTGAGTGCATTTTCCTTGAGTTACGCATACATATTTGTACATACTAAACACTCAGGATAGGAAAATGTGTAATCTAATCCTAATAATGCATGATAGTATATTTTTGCCTTATTATGCATTATTTTGCTTCTATGGTAGATTATAAATTCTCATCTTTGTGCAAGCCTCATGGGGAGAACAGTGGAGCAACCAAACCCCTTTTCTAGAGATGGGAGAGCAAGAAAAGAAAGAAACCTTGTACTTTAAGAAAGATATGAAAAAAAGGAAGCAAAGGATGGAGTAAGCTTCAAAAGCCTCCCATGCAGTGGCTTGAGCATATGAGACCACGACCTCAGCTAGACAGTGAGTAATCAAGCCATGGTGTGAGAAAATGAGGCCGCAGCCTGAATCACAAAGAAACTCACGAGGCCATGATGCCAGCCCTTCATAAACAAAATGCAGAGCTTCATTTTTACAGTGGATTTGAAGAGTTTGAAAGGAGGATTCGGGCATTCTTAGCTAGGCCACAAAGAGGAACGACCAGAGAGCATTTTTTAGGCTTGGTTATGCTAGGGTTTGGCCTCTTGATGGAGATTGAAGCTAGGGCTTAGAGCATTGAAGAGATTTGAGCCTCTTTCTTTGGTTTTCTTTTATCTCCTCCTTCCTTTCCTTACTTGTGTTCAATGATTGTAATAATTTGGATGTATCTTCCTGTAGTTTTGATGAACATGAGTGGCTAGTTACTCCCTTTCTAGGATTATTTTGAACCCTTATATGGATTGAATTCTCATTTCTCCTTTATATTTATGATTAATGTTACAATTATGTTGATTTAGCTCTATTCTTAATGCTTCTTATTGTTGGCCACTAATAAGATTATCTTGTTGACTTAAGTGATGCTTGAAAAAGTTAGATTAAGTAAAGAACTTGAGTTAGGTCATGTGAGAACTTGAATCTTGCCTTATTGAGTAGAGAGTTTTGTTAGTGGGGTTAAGATATACTCACGAACCTCATAGTCACTTTAGGATTTGAATTAACATGGGAAGTTTATTTAATTAATTAAACTAAACACTTATTTGGAGACTCGAGAGAGCATGTATAGATAAATCAGTATTCCTGACTAACATAATCTAGCATTAAGATCAAATGTAAAAGGAGTTTAATTGGGTATTTATGAAATACAAGGGGGATAAATAATCCTAGGTCTCTTTGAATTCCTAAAGTCCTTAGTCATCCTTGTTGCTATTTTTATATACTTTTCTATCGTTGTATTATTTAATTAAATAATGAACCATTTAGTTGCCTAACTCAAATTAATTGAAAATGCGATGTCCAATGATTGACCACGTTTGATCTAAGTCTCTGTCGAAACGATACTTTCCATATCACTTTACTATTAACTCGACCCGTACACTTGCGGTGTAGCTTGATGGTGAATATTCTCCCAAGGAGAAGATTTAGTAGCATGGATCTTTTCACATCATCATATCATATATCATTATATCTTATCTTATCATCACCTCCCAATACATCACATCTCTCTATGCTTATGGGGTGGTGATGTACATGTCATGCTAACATGCCTCGAAACACACACATATATATCATCATCATGGTCATGCTAGCATGCAATGATATAAGGGTGCCACAGTCATGTATGCACATATACAAAATCATACTCATCATCATCATATATTCACATTAACACATATATATCATCATCATATACTATCTCGTCTAGTCGTGTGCATACCATGATATATAGAAAGATCATACACATACACATAATAATATCGTGGTATTAATGGAGACATGTATATATATATACCAACATATAACACAAACATACAAACACCCAGTTACCTCGGATTACTGACGCCATGCACGGGGGGTTAAGCAAGCCTCCAGAGCACCCAATCATGAACTATATGCCTCAAATTAGCCAATCAACCACTACAACAACATAATACCTTTCATTAACAAAACTCCCATAACACTAAAATCCATAATCTAACTATCCAAGCTTAACCCAGAGTTTTAAAGACATACACACATACCAATAAACCTTAAACTACCATTCGAACACACACTAACACATGTAACTTTGGATTTCCACTTCTTTTCCCAAATTCCAACCAAGGGTTTAACTCAAACCCATCATAATCCAACCAAAAATCACACGCAAGCATCATAAAAACCAAATCACATCTCTTTAATGCCATTTCATCCATTTTAATCGGTGGATTTCAGCCAAAATCGAAAAACCTAACATATCCCTGAAAAATCCCAGCTCAAAACCGAAGAAAATGGAGAAGGAGGAGTAGAGATCACTTACCAACCAAGATCAAGCTCCTTGAGGCCAGAAATCGCTCCCAAGGACCGAGAACCATGAACCCTAGCTCTGCTTCTTCTATCTCCCTCCGTTTCATTCTTGCTTTCTCGTCCTCGACTGAACTGAAATGTTTCAGATTTAAACAAAATTCTCCTCGCTCATCGCAACGCTAGTAAGCTCGCCACGGTGTGGAGCTTTTTACTTGGAAAATATCTCCAACATTGTAGCTCTTTCACCATGGCAGCCTTGCTTCTCGCCGCAGCGTGGAGCTTCTTCTACCTCCACTTGAACCTTTCCTCCATCTTGGTTCATCCGGTTCTGCACATGACATCAATTTCACTTGGTTAGCCAGAGACTAAGTCCGAGATAATGTAATGAAGGTTGTTACACCAATTCTCTTCTGATCTTACAATATCTATCCTCTGGAAGTGGCTTAGTCAGGATGTCTACAAGCTAATCTTCTATAGGGACAAACTCTAATATAATATCTCTTTTCAAAACATGGTCCCATATGAAGTGATATCTAATTTCAATGTGCTTTGTCCTGGAATGCATTATAAGAGATGTTGATGGCCCCTTTGATTATCACATCTTATGGGTATTTCCTTCATTTCAATCTCAAGATCTTCGAGTTATTGCTTCATCCAAAGAATTTATGCACAGCAGCTTCTAGTAGCTATGTATTCAGCTTTTGTTATGAAGAGATGCACTATTCTGTTTCTTGCTTAACCATGAAACTAGAGATCTTCCCAGAAATTGGCACGTCTCACTTGTGCTCTTTTTGTTAGTTTTAGATCTAGCAAAGTTGGCATCAGTATATCCTACGAGCTCTTCTTTGTTTCCCTTTGGATACCAAAGTCCCATCTATGATGTTCCAATTAAATATCTGAATATTTTCTTCACAGCTGTTACATGGGACTCTTTGGGACATGATTGGAACTTAGCACACATGCAAATACTGAACATGATATCAGGTTTACTAACTATTAGGTACAATAAGGAACCAATCATTCTCCTTTATTGAGTTATATCGAATGGTTTTCCTTCCTCATCCATATCAATCTTTGTTGTAATGGCTATAGGAGTTCCCATTGATTTGACATTTTCCATTCCAAATTTCTTCAACAGCTCTTTTAGATACTTTGATTGATTGAGGAAGATATCATCATCACATTGTTTGATTTGCAATCCAAGGAAAAACTTAAGCTCTCCCATCATTGACATCTCAAATTCACTCTGCATTAACTTAGGGAAATTCTTACACAAGGATTCATTAGTAGCACCAAATATAATATCATCAACATAAATTTGAATAATAAGCAAATCTTTGTTTTCTTTTTTAGTGAACAAGGTTGTTTCTACTTTGCCTCTACTAAATCCTTTTTCAATCAGAAAGTTGCTTAGTCTTTCATACCACACTCTAAATGCCTATTTTAGACCATAAAAAGTTTTCTTTAGTTTATATATATGATTTGGTATAGTTGAATCCTCAAAGCCTGGAGGTTGATCAACATAAACTTCTTCCATGATATAACCATTCAAAAAAGCACTCTTTACATCCATTTGATATAGCATTATATCTTTTATACATGCATAGGCTAAGAGAATTCTTATTGCTTCTAATCTTACAACTGGAGCAAAAGTTTCCTTATAATCTATGCCTTCTGCATGATTGTATCCTTTAGCTATCAATCTAGCTTTGTTTCTAATTATTATTCCTGACTCATGAAGTTTATTTCTAAATACTCATTTAGTTCCAATAATTGGGTGATCCTTGGGCCTTAGCACTAAATCCCAAACTTGATTTCTTTCAAATTGATTCAATTCTTCTTGCACAGTTAATGTCTAGTACCCATATGTTAAAGCTTTTTCAGTACACTTAGGTTCAATCTAAGAAATGAATACATAGTTATTCATTTGATCCCTAAGTTGTCTTCTAGTTTTAACATTCTCTTGAACATCCCTAATCACTTGATCAACAGGATGACTCGTTTGATATCTCTAAGCTCTAGGGAGTTCTTGAGAATTTTCTTCATTATCCTTAAGTTCCATATCTTTCTCTTGAATATCTTTCTCTACATCAGTAATTTCTTATATTTTTGGAGATTCAGTTTTATTTTCTTTAGAGTGGTTCAAGTTCTTGAAGCTGGAAATCAGTTCATCCTCATCTATGACATGTTTAGACACAGTTTCATTTTCAATGAAAACTATATGCACAGATTCTTCTATGGTCCTAGACTTTTTGTTGAACACTCTATATGCTTTACTTCTACTAGAGTAGTCAAGGAATATACGTTAGTTTGATTTGGTATCAAACTTACCCAGATTCTCTTTTCCATTGTTATGGATGAAGCATTTGCATCCAAACACGTGCAGGTATGAAAGATTTGGCTTTCTTCCTTTATAGAGCTTATAAGTTATTTTCCCCAGAATTGCTTTGATATAAGCTCTATTGATGATGTAGCTTGATGTGTTCATTGTATCAGCTCAAAAGTATTTAGTAAGCTCTATCTTATTTAACATTGCTCTTGCCATTTCTCCTAAAGTCCTATTCTTCCTCTCCACCACTCCATTTTACTGAGGTATTCTTGGAGCTAAGAAGTTGTGATCAATTCCATGTTCTTCATAGTACTCCAAGAAGCTTGAATTTTTTAATTCTTCTCCATGATCAGACATGATGGACATAATAGAAATACCTTTCTCATTTTGCACTTTCTTGACTAAGGTCACAAATGCATCAAATGTCTCATCTTTGGAGGAAAGAAATAAAGTACAAGTGAATCTAGAATAGTTATCTATAATTATTAACACATATAGATTTCCACCAATACTTTTTACTCTTGATGTACCTATCAAATCCATATGAGCAATTGCAGTGGTCTAGATGTAGTGATGGCATTTTTAGACTTGAAAGATGACTTAGTTTGTTTCCCTTTGAGACATGCATCACATTCTCTGCCCTTTCAAAAGAAATTTTTAGCAATCCAGTAAGTAACTCATTTTTAATTAACTTGTTTAGTTAGTTAATGTTAACATGTGCTAGTCCTCTATGCCATAACCAACTTTCATTATCTTCACTACTTAAATATACTGAATCTAAAGTAGGAAGTTTATCTAGATCAATAGTATAATAATTATCATCCCTTTGCGCTCTGAGGATAACTTTGCACTCACTTCTATGGATAACTAGGCAAAATTCTAAGTCAAACAGTACTCAATTTTCTTTATCGCAAGTCTGACTCATACTCAGCAAATTGCGGTTGAGCCCTACTACAAACGGCACTTCTTCTATAGATGTTTCTAGATTTTTGTCTGCGATGCTAATGCCAACCATTTTGCCATATTGATTACCTCCAAAGATCACTTTTCATCCTTTCTTGTCTTTGAGGGTGATAAACTTTTCTTTATCACCAGTTATATGTCTTAAGCATGCACTATCTATATACCATTTGTTGCTCTTGTTGGCTTTAAAATATACCTGCAAGACAAAATTCAGTCTTTCTTTTTAAGTATCCAAATCTGTTTGGGTCTTTTTCTGTCAGTGACATTCTCCCTAGATATAGATGTGAATTTGGGAACCCATTCTACCTTCCTGCCAAGTCCATTTTTCCTTAAAGAACATAAACTGGAAATGTGTCCCTTCATGTTACAGAAGTGGCAGGTGATAAAGGGACTGTTGGATTGAGATGTAAGTAGAAAACAATGCAAATAATATTTTTGTTTCACATGTTTGGATTGGGTATAAGTTTCAATAGTTTTTGGAAAGTTACATATCTTTTTACCCTTATGCATGTACAAAATGTAACGTTTAGTATAATATAAGTTTTGATGATGACAAATATAGAGTAATAAGGAACAAATGCATTATATGTATCTGACATATATAATATTCCTTAAAGAAGTAAAATACATATTAGCATGTATTTAATTATGATTACAATACATATATCACGCTATATGTAAATATATCCACTGTACTTTTACAATGAATAATATAAGTTGGATATATAAACTGGACTAACTACTTGGTTTGTAAGTGTAATATATTAAATGTAGGTTGTTCCTAGTAAGAAGAGTGAGCATTGGAATACAGAAATGGAAATCAATATCATGCCTCACTAAGGAAAGAAGAAAAGAAAGGATGCTCCAAAAATGGAAGATCAGAAGGGAGCATGCCAAGAAGGAAATGACCAAGTAGAAGTGGAACTCAACATTTGAAGACCTAGTCACTGGTATATTTTATTTTTCACTTAGGTCTTGAGGTGGGATTAATCTTTGAAAATTACTTAATCTTGTTACCATATGTTTTAAATGAGTTAGATTAAGTAAGTATGATGATTAGCATAAGTTAGATTTGAAAAACTCTAATGACAGACGAATTTTGAGAAGTTAAACTTCATATACTTTGTGAAAATACGAACTTTGCTGACTGAAATTTGAAGTTCCATAGATATTACCTCTGACAGACGAATTTCAAGTGTTGAAATTCGAATTTTGAGTCAAGCATAGTCAGTGAAATCTGGTTTTCAAGAATCTAGAGTTTGACCTTTGATTAGTTTTTTTAATATATCTATCAAAATACATATGACTTAGATGTAAAACTTATTTCATATGAAACTAGACTTAATAAGCTTTTCAAAGAAGGTTATTTCCCTCAAAATAAAGATCATATGAAAAAGCTATGGTTATTTAAAGTTGAGTAGTGAGATATGAATTTTCAGTTTTGATCTCTTATCACTATTTCGATCATATCTCACAAAATACGTTTTTTTTAAGTGAAACTTCTTTCATTTGAAAGTAGACATTTATATCTTTCCAACCATAGGTCATTTGCTTATTTGGAGTTAAAATGAGAGAGTTATAGCTTCTGGAAAATTGTCTATAGTGCAAAATTTGAAGTTACGTAGGTTCCGTTGCGACAGACGAATTTCGGGCCTCCGAAATTTGAATTTCGAAGAGAACCTTCGTGCAGAATTGAGCTTGCCACTGACAGATGAATTTTGACTTCCAAAATTTGAACTTCAGGTCCAACAGATGAATTTCCACTTTCAAAATTTGAATTTCGCGATTCCAGAAACATGGAAATACTTCTAAAACAACCAACAAACGACTTTTCACTTTCAAAATTCGAATTTCACAATTCTAGAAACATGAAAACACTTCTGAAACAACCAACAGACAAATTTCCACATTCAAAATTCGAATTTCGAAAAGAAGAACTTGTGCCATATTGAGTTGCTCACTGTCAAACGAATTTTGGGAACCAAAATTCGAACTTCGAAGGCACTATAACAATATGGAATTACTATTTAAACTTACCAGAAGAACTTTAAACTCCAAAATTCGAATGTTCCAACATAGAAACATTTATCAAGATGAAAATTTGAATTTCAGCTTTGGACAGACAAACTTCGAACTTCAACGCTAAAAACTTTAACTTGTGGACTCTTCGAAATTCGTCTGTTAACATCCAAAATTCAAATTTTAGTGTGTCAAATTCATTAAATGAGGTTGGTAAATGGCTAGTTTTGCAGAGTAAACAGTTGGGTAACATCTCTAACGGCTAGATCTTGTATCTAACGTCTAATTACACTACAAAACTATAAATATAACATCATTTGAACTTATGGGTAACAATCTTAAGAGAGTTTATGAGAAAATGCTGCTACAACTTGTAAAATCTTTCTGTCTCAGCATAGTTTGAAAAACCCACCTCAATAGAGTGAACTTTTAATGTATTATCTACTCTTCAAGAGAGTTTTCATTCTGTAAACATTTCTTTCTATATTTTCTGGGTAGAATCTTAGTGTGGGGAAACACTAAGAGATTTACACATCTTGTAAGGGTGTGAGGAGATTGGCTTTACAAGTGCCTACTGAAACTTGTGAGAATGTACTGAGACTTCACAGGTGCCCGGATCAAACCTGTGAGATATAGTGGAAAATCTCAAGTGGTGGCTTGGGGACCGGATGTAGGCCAAGTGGTTGGGCTGAACTAGTATAAATCATTGTGTATTGTTCTTCATCTTCTCTACTCAGCTGCTGCACACAACCATCTCTGTTTATCCCTGTTTTGCTGTACTCTTAGGTGACCAGTCAACCTAACACAAAACGTCTCATGTATAAATTTTGATTTTTCTTTTTGTTCTTTTCATTGACTACACAAGGGTCATAACCAAGACCAGCTTTGCCTTGTGCAATCCTTTGACTACCTAGCGATGCATACAACATGTCTTTACCTTTTGTCAGATTAGTTAGAATTTTGAGAAGATATTCATTGTTTTTCTTTAGCTCAATGCATGATGCACAACAGGAAGATTTAACTTTATGTTGAGATTCAATGTCAGACATTTTGCAATCTGATTCTAGCTTACTAATCTTCTTCTTAGCTAGTTTCAGTTCTCTTACAGTTTTAATGAATTCATCATGCAGATCATGAAATGCATCAAGTAGTTCAGAATAAGAAGGGTCAAAATCATTTACCTTATCTTCATGTTCACTATCAGATGGACTCAGAGCTTCTTCTACTGCACATGCCATCAAACACATGTTAGAAATTTCTTCCTCATCTTTATCCTCTTTACCTAACCTGTTGCCCCAGATTGATGAGATATAAGCCTTTTTCTTTTTGCTTTTGTTAGTAGCTTTCTTTTCTTTCTCCTGCTTTTTCAAGAATTGGGAACATTTCCATTTGATGTGCCCTTACTTTTTGCATTCATAGTAGGTTACAGGCTCTTTGGTTTCCCTTTTGTTGTCTGTTGCTGCTCCTTTCTTGAAGAACTTCTTGTTTGGCTTCTTGCCAGAGAATCTTTCAAATTTTCTGACCAGCATAGCCAAAGTTTCTTCATCCAGTTTTTCTTCATCATCTGAATCCTCTTCTTCTTCTTCAGCATCTTTTAATGCCATACTTTTCTTCTTCTTTTCTTATCCTGCATCCTTGAGAACTTTCATTTTGCCCTTATATTCTTCAAGGTTGTTGAAGAGAGCTATGACAGAAGCCATTACTTCTCCTCTAACATTTTCTATAATTGTTATTTTCGGTTGCCATTCGATAGGTAGAGCTCTGAGAATTTTTCTGACATATTCTAGCTAAGTGTACTCCTTGTCAAGGCTCTTTAGTTTATTCACAATGAGGGTGAATCTTTTCTATAAATCTTTGATGCTCTCTCCTTCCTTCATCCTGAAGCTTTCATATTCACCAATACAGAAGTTTAATTTATTTTCTCTTACTCCAGTTATTCCTTTATAGGCAATTTTTAGAGTATCACACATTCTCTTGGCTGTAGAACATTGGGAGACTCTATGAAATTCATCCTAGTTGATAGCACTGACCGGGCAGTGTTTTGTTTTGAAGTTAAGGAAAACTCTTCTTCTATCTTTATCATTTCACTCCTTATCAAGCTTTTCTTTATACTTGTCATCATCTTGTAGCTTCATTGGGATAAAGTCACCTTTTTGGATGACTGACCAGATGTCCAAATCTATGGACTGAAGATAAATCTACATCCTCATCTTCCAATATCCATAGTGCTCTCCACTGAAGCCTGGAGGTCTGTTAGTGTTGTTTCCTTCAGGTAGAATGTTCTCTCCAGAGCCAGTCATATATTCTCCCAGATGGTTAAATCTTTCAGTTGGGAGTTCGGGCTTTGATGCCATTTGTTAAAATTGTTAACATCCCAAGAGGGGGTGAATTGGGAAGTTTAAAATTTTTCTGCAAAAATATGATAGTACAGTGATAGTAGAAGTTTGCAGAAAAATAGAGTACAAAGACAATGAAGGTAAATGCAAGGTAAAGGAAGAAAGGACAATGAAATTTATCCTAGTTCGGTCTAATCCACTTTACCTACATCCAATCCCTAAGCCACCACTTGAGATTTTTCACTATCTACAAGAATTAAATAGGGGCTCCTTGCAATGCCTCAATACAAACTTGTACTCTATCCTAAGAACCCTCAGATTCTATACTCTGCACTTTTACAAAGTGTTTCCCTAATTACCTTGTGAATCCCCTCACAAGATATCCTTCTTCCAAATAAAGAAAAAATATTACATAAACAGAACACTTTGTAGGTCAGAGTAAATATGACAGTTGAAGTGCAATAAATGAAATGTGAGAGTGAAAAAGGCTTTGACTAAGGAATTCGGTAAAGTTTTAGTACATACAGTGTAAAATTGTTACCCACAACTTCAAATAAATTTCTATTTATAGATTTTGACTTAATTAGTCATTAGACACAAGATCTAGCCATTAGAGACGTTACCATTGGTTACTATGCAAAACTAGTAGTTTACCAACCATATTTAATGCTTTTGATATACTAAAATTTGAATTTTAGGTGTCAACAAATGAATTTTGTAGAGACCATAGGCTAAGAACTTCAACATTGAACTTCCAAAATTTGTAAAAATTTATCTATTCAAGAGTGAAATTTGAATTTTGAACTTATCAAATATATCTTATATTAGAACATGCGAATTTTCATATTTAAAGTGCATCTGTTGAGTTTGAATAGTTGTCTCATGTTTTCATAGTGCACTCAAAATTCAAATTTCAAGGTATGAAATTCATCTGTCAGAGGCTTTCGTAACATGGTATAAAAGTTATCCTCTGTGAAATTTAAATTTTACACTTCAAAGTTCGTCTATCAAAGATATGCTCTAATAAGACTCACAAATTTTTATTTTAAAATTTAAATTTTGAAATTCAAAATTCGTCTGTCAGAAATGATTTTGAATTCTTTATGCACTTTAATAATATTCAAATTTTGATAAGATCTCAGATAAATTTTATACATTTTACTAACTATGCTTAACTCGAAATTCAAATTTCAAAACTTGAAATTCATCTGTCAGAGATGACAACTCTAGAACTTTGAATTTCAGTAAATAAAGTTCAAATTTTGCACAAAATATATAAGAATTAATAGCAAAATTCGTCTGTTAGTCAGTGTTTTCAAAATCTAACATATGCTAACATAGGATAACTGTGAAAACACTTGTTTAAATGCTGTAGGAATATAAATAAGTAACAATCAAAGCTTTTACCCTTTGTACAATGTGAGAAATCTTAACATCTAAATCTTTACATGTTTTTCCTTGGATTTCTTCACATTTGTGCTTTTAATGTTCATTTGATATTCTCCTTCCAAGCTATAGTTTTTTGGAGTCATCAAAATACTTAACAAAACTCTCATTAATTCGGCATTTAGTATGAAAGCTTACCTAAAAGCTTTTCTTATATGCCAAACCACTAGTTAGAGGGGCTTAATTGTAGGATAGGAAGGACAATGTTAAAGGCTAAAACTAGATGCCATTATCTGGTAGTAGTTAAA
This sequence comes from Adenanthera pavonina, assembly GCA_026686845.1. Lineage (NCBI taxonomy): Eukaryota > Viridiplantae > Streptophyta > Magnoliopsida > Fabales > Fabaceae > Adenanthera > Adenanthera pavonina. The sequence goes on along the minus strand of JAIVEN010000012.1, from coordinate 17,167,730 downwards.
CCAAAAAGAAAGAAAGATATTTGTACTTTTTAGAAGTATACTTTATGAAAGAAGTAAGAGTGAATAAAAGACTGGTAAAAGTTAAAAGGCAAGTAAAAGCCTATGTAAGTAAAAACTAATAATGACCATGGAAGTCAAGTATCCCACATATGGAGTAAAGCTAGATCGATGGCAAAATTTTCTCAATGATAGATGTAGTGGCTAATGAAAAGTAAGAGGTAATTAGAAAGAAATAAGTAAACATGAGAAGGACAATAGGGAAACTCATACATGGCACAAACGGAATAAAGTTAGATAAAGACTTAATACCTTAAGGAAGTGACTTCTTATAAAAGAAGAGTATTGTCACATCCTATGATAGTAGTGACTAAGTAATACATAAAGTAAGCCAAAAGGAGAATAACCCTAGCATGTATTCAAATTGAGTTCAAAATCAAAGATATGTTAATAGGCACAAAAGGAATGAATTATGATCTTAAGGGATTTGAAAACTGTGGTAACCAGTTAGGGAATGGAGAAACCTTAAAATAGTTTACAACTGGCCTCAGTATGAAACCCAATTATAGAAGGAAAATTCTTGGCCAGAAGATCTCACAAGAAAGTATAAAAGAAATCCTCCAAAGGATAAATGCAGCCAAAGCAAAGCAAAAGGAAGGTGGCTTTTTTGTCATAGAACCTAATTGAGCAAGAATAGATAATAGTGAGAGGCCGAGATTATTATAAAGGTTGGATTCTAACTAGTATAGAGGGTTAAGGAAGTTCCCATACATTGCCAAACCACTAAGTAACATTAGCAGAGTAGCTAAGGAAATATATAGAAAGTAGTTGAAACAGTTACAGAATTAATAACCACTGCCTTAATAGTAGTTAAACTCCCAACCCACAGAAGGTAAAGACTTTCAAGGTCTATGATGAAAGTAAAAGTATAGGGTTTGGGTATGTGCTTATGCACAAAGGCAAAGTATTAATGAGGACCTCTTAAGTACTAGAGGTTAAAGAAAAAGAATGTTCTCCTTAGAATTAATAACAATGGTGGAAACCATTTTAAAAGAAAATAGTATAGGTATAAAGTGATGTAAAAAAAAAAGTATGGTAACCACAACCACACGTAAGATTATTTAGGAAGATTGAAGAAAGTACAGTGGTTAACTACTATAAGTTTATAGCAAACCACATAGTACCACTTCGAAATGACTAATGTGAAAGCTAAGTATAAGGAGCATGGAATGTATATAGCCAGCTTAATAATGAAATGAGAAAGTAATAGAACATCATAGAGATGAATCTTTGATGAAGTATAATTATGCAGGCACAATATGAATAAAGTATAAGAGAAAATATGAGTTAAGGTCCAAATATAAAGAGCACATATAAAGTTTGGAAAATATGTTTCATAAAATGAAAAACTAAGTTTACAGAATAATAGGAACCCTATAGAGTAGGAATTGGAAATATCATCTTGGGATATTGTGCCCAAAAAATCAGAAGTTAGAAGAAAATAGGGATTAGATGTCCCAGACTAAGAAGAGTAAGTTATTTAGAGATCATAATGATGAATTACGACTTAAATTAGAGTCTGATGCTAGCGACCTCTAAGTCCAGTATTGGTAGTAGTTCTCCAAAACCCCTCAACATTTATCAATTAAGCATGCTTGAGCTGGAGAAACTTCATGATAAGTGACCTACTAGGGAGTACAATTTGTTAATGACCCTACACTAAAGAAAGTAAATAGCACGAAGACAAAGTTAATAATTAAAGGGCATTCTCTAATGACAAGAAAGTTAGTAAAAGAAAAGATTGTAAGTAAGAAGAAAAGAAAGAGACCCTGGAAATAGTAAGAGATTTAAGGACTAGGGAAAACAAGGCAAAATAAGTATATAGAAGGATGCCTTGCTCAATATGTCTTACCTTGACATTACTGATGATATTGATATGAATTGATGGTAGTAAACAATGTTCTGCTTGAATGTGAGGACAAGACCATAATCATACCTATTGTGAAATTGTCCCATACATTAAGACAAAGTGAGTAGTCTGATGACTGAATTGATTAAGATACTAAAGATAAAGGAAGTTAGGAATATTTCCTCCAAAACTCAAGCAAAAAGGATAAGTGAGGAAATAATGGAAGTTCCTATGAGATAAGGAATTAATGAAAACATTCTCCCAAGGAATGTAAAGGATTATCACCTAAAAGAGAAGTAGAAAGTACTATTTGTTGAATCAAGAGTTTTGATGATTCGAAACCAACACTCAAGAGCTCGGATTGAAGATATCAAAGGAGATCAAAGTTGTTTCAAGTGAAGATTTTCTGAGTATTTGCTGTTAGATCTTTTGTAGGATCTTTAGTTTTAGTTGTGATTGGGTAAAAGATTTTGATTTGAGAAAAAGATGTTTTCAAACCTTGATTTTGTGTTAAATCTTGACTTATTTGAAAAACACCCACAAACAGACGAAGTTTGAAAGTTTAAACTTAACTGTCAAGTTGGAAATTCGAACTTTGCTTTAGGAAATTCGAATTTCGAGCTAAAACTAAATAAGTCTGAAGAGATGGCTCTCTGTCAGACGAATTTTGGTTGTTCAAAATTCGAATTTTCATACAAATCTGAAAGAAGTCTTTTTGGTAACAGACGAACTTCACACTTTCAAAAGTCGAATTTCAAGTAAAATGAAGTTTGTGAAAACCAAAGAAATTCATCTGAAACTATGATAAAGTGTATCTGAAATCAAAAGAAATTGAGTTTGATAAATGCTCTCTGACAGACGAATTTTGGCTTCCCAACATTCGAATTTTCATCTAAGTCTGAAAGAAGTTTCCTTGAAACAGACGAACTTTGGATCTTCAAAATTCTAATTTCAGACAAAACAAAATTTTAGAAAATAGAAGAAATTTGTCTGAAACTATGTTAAAGTTCATCTGAGATCAAGAATGATTTAAGTTTCAAAACTGCTCTCTGACAGACGAACTTTGAACATTGAAATTCGAATTTTAGAAGCTAAGTTCTTGAGTTTGTTAAAGTGAAATATTGACATACGAATGATAAGAACTTGCAACATTCGAATGATAAAGTTAGTCTGAAAAGAGTCTTTCTGACAGACGAACATCACTCTTCAACATTCGAATTTCGAACAAAATAAACTACTGTGCCTCCTTTTCACGTACTGGGAACAGACAAATTTTGGACTTCCAAAATTTGAATTTCGAGGACACTATAGCAAATTGAAAACACTGTTCACACTTAACCGAAAAACTTTCTTCTTGAAAATTCGTATGTCACATTGTGAAAATGTTCTGTAAGTTTCAAAATTCGAATTTCACTTCATGGACAGACGAACTTCAGTATTTCAACGTTGGAAGCTTTAACCTTCGGTTCCTTCGAAATTCATCTGTTGACCAACCAAAATTCGAATTTCAGTATGTCAGAAGCATTAAATGCGGTTGGTTAACGGATAGTTTTTCAGAGTAACCATTGGATAACTTCTCCAACGGATAGATTAAGTCTCTAATGGACATTTGAGACCTAAATCTATAAATACAACAACATTTGAAGTTGTGGGTAATGAATCTAACTTGTATATACCGAATTTTTATCAAAACTTCTTCTCAAGAGCTTTTACCCTCTAGCTTCAATATCTGTACTTTAACCTTCATATCTACTCTATTCAAGAGAGTTATATTATTGTAAACAATCTACTCTTCATCTGGAAGATAGATTTACTTGTGAGGGGAAATCACAAGGGGATTGGGAAGCACATTGTATAAGTGTTTAGAGAGAGTGAGAAAGCTCCAGAAAATAGAGCATACTCTTTGTACTGTGGCATTAGCAAGAAGCCCATAGAATTCTTGCTGAATAGTGAAAAATCTCAAGAGTGATCTTGGGGACTGGACGTAGGTCAAGTGGTTAGACCGAACCATGATAAATTACTGAGTCTTCTATTCTCTATCTTTACTTTTCAGCTTACTCTGTTTTATACATTGCTTCCTTTAAACTGTGCTACCTTCACTTATCTCACTTTGTGCAGAAAAATTGCAATCTTTCCAATTCACCCCCCTCTTGGGAAGTCAGCCTTGCTAACACTATTAACACTACACCTAGATTAAGGCTAATATTTAAAACGCCATTTACATTGATTCTAAGTGAGATGATTAAGTTAAAGTAATAGATGACAGAATTTATGAGGAAAGGATTCATCAGACCAAATGTATCTCCTTGAGGTGCTCCTATAATGTTGATTAAAGGAAAGATGGGAGCCTTAAACTCTATGTTGATGATAGAGAATTAGATAAGATCATGATTGAAAACATGAGTTGGTTACCCATAATAGATAATCAGTTAAATCAATTGGCTAAATCTAATATTTTCTTCAAGATTTATTGAAGATCTGGATATTATTAGCCATGAGTAAAGGCAAAAGATGTTCCAAGGATTGCCTTTAGAATTAGAAATGGGCATGATAAATTCCTAGTAATACCACCTAGTCTCATAAATGCACTGACTATCTTCATGGACTACATGAATAAGTTTCTTTGGCAATATTAAGATCAGATTATTGTGGTCTTCATTAATGATAAAATATATTCCAAGTCTTTAGAAGACCATGGAAGGCATTTGAGAATTGTCGTAACAGATTTTAAAGTAAAGAGCATGTATGATAAGCTTATGCTCAATAAGTGTGAGTTTTGAATCATTAAAGTATGGTTTTTGAGACACATTATCTCCAAGGACAGGGTCGTAGTAGATCCCAACAAGGTAGATACAGTCCTAAAGTAGGAGAGGCCTAAAACCATTATGAAGATAAGAAATTTTATGGGTTTAATAGGCTATTACAAAAAGTTTATGCGGGACTTTTCTCATATTGCTTTGCTGCTGATAAGGTTTATAAGGGAAAAAAATTTTGTGTAGGATAAAAATTGCAAAAATAGTTTTCAAAATTAAAGGAAGATTAATCTTCTCCCTTGTATTAATCATACTTGATCCAAAGAAGCCCTTAGTGATTCAAAGTAACGCTATCATGCACGGATTAAGATGTGTGATAATACAGGAAGGTAAAGTTGCGGCCTATGTTGTTACATCATTTTTACAAAGAAAACTATTCTACACATTTACAACAATAGTTTACACTCTAAAGATGTGGAGGCATTATCTCTCTACGGTATGACTGTGGAAGAGTATTATGACTATAAGAGCCTCAAGGATTTATTAGATTATAAGTAATGAACTTGAGGTAAAGATGATCGATGAATTGTTGAAAAATAATGATCATGCCAAAATTACCATCCAGAAAAGCTAGTACTATGGCTGATATAATAAGTTGAAAAGCTATTCATGTAACCAATATGATGAGCATGAAAAAGCAAATGTTAGTAAGAGATTTAGAGACTTAGATCTCTCTCCCTGATTGCATGAGACTAAAAGTTAAAAAGAATCTATAGAAAGAGATAGAAAAATCTAGCAAGATGATAAATGTAAAAATGAGATTAAAGAATCGAGGGATCACAGAGAAGTGAAAAGAATCTAACGCAAAATATGATGGTCTGATCATATTTCAAAAGAAAGTTTGCATCTCTCAAAAAGTAGAAATAAGAGAAAAGATATCAATAGAAGTTTATAAAAGTAAAGACACTAATCATCCTAAAATCGTGGGCATATGTCATGATTTAAAGAACTAGTTTTGTGAACTAGCTGATATAGTATAAGGATAGCAAAATGTTCATTGTACCATAAGGGTGAAAGTAAGGCATAAAAAAGACCTGTAAGATTATTTGACCCTTGAAAGTTTGATATAAAAGAGGACATGTATCACAAAAGGTTTAGAAATATGTACACCTATAAGATTTTATGTGGGTGATTATAAAATTGATAAAGTTAGCACAATTATGATTAGTGAAGTCAATGTATATGTATGTAAAGAAAGATGAGAGACTTCATAAAATGTAAAGAATATTATAGCAAAAAATAAAAGAAATTAAAGTAATAGAATGTATGCCTCGAGTATGTATATGAAAGATGAAAAAGAAATAAAGAAATTATGAATAGCCCTATATGAGGCTCTTTATGGACGGAAGTGCAGGTTCCCAGTATGTTGGATGGAGCTGAGTGAAAGGAAGCTTTTTGGGTCCTAAGTTGGTCAACCAAACCTTTAGGCAGATTAAGATGATCCGAGAGAATTTTCTAATGGCTCAAAGTAGGCAAAAAAGCTATGCTAATAAAAGAAAGAGGCCATTAGAGTTCAAAGTTGGAGAACATGTCTTTCTCAAGGTATACCAAAAAGCTTAGTCCAAAGTATGTCAGACCATTTGAGAAATCAGACCTACAGTGTTCAAATTAGCCCTTTCCCCAAACCTAAGCCAGATTCATGATGTTTTCCATGTCTCCAGTTGAAAAAGTATAAACCAGACCCATCACATGATATAGAATATGAAAGTATTTAGCTGCAAGATAATCTATATTACAAAGTCAGACCTAAATGGATTATCGTCAAGTAGCTGAGGACTAAGAAGATTCTCCTAGTGAAGGTGGTCCAAAAAGGCTTATCCTTAAAGGAGGCAACATGGTAACTGGAATCAAATATCAAGCAGGAGTATCCATAACTTTTTTATTAATGTACATGTTTTAAAAATTTTGAGGACAAAATTTTATTTAGAAGGAGAGAAATGTAACATCCCAATTTTCCACATATGTATATTATGACTAGATGATGTTACAAATAATATTAAATTGTTCTAGAATAATTTATGATTATTGGGGAAGTCTGGATATTTAATTAAATAGGTTTAAGGCAAAATGGTGCCTAAAAGGGCAAAATGGTCATTTTGCTAAAGGTAGGGGCAAAATGGTTATTTTACAATAGAAAAGAGAGAAAATAATAATACAATACTCCGGTATAGGTTAAAAGTACAAGTGATACTAGTTATATGAACCCAGAGAGAAAAAAGTACAAGCTTGGTAAAATGCGGGTCCCACATAAATAGTAAATGCCGGGGGAGATGAATAGTGAAAAGAAACCAAGACAGGCAGATCCCACATCAAAAACAAAAAGGAAAAGGTAATGGATCTTGTAGATAAAGTAAATAGAAAATGCACAAAGTATAATGAAAAACTTAGATGAAAAAAGTACTCAAACTATAGCCAAATTAATCTGTAAAAGTCAAAAAGTACATTTTCTCTCTTTTTATCTTGAAAACCGAAATTTGAGGGAAAAGTTGGACAAAAGTACCCCTCAACCTTCTCTCACAAGTGGGAAAATATCCAAGGGCAAGAATGTAAAGTAACATAAATAATTCAAGAATAATCTTGAACCCTTGGATTAAGATTCAATCTAATGGCTCATATTCTCCCATTTTCTCTATAAATAGATCTCACCCCCTCCTCCCAAATTGCTCATTTGGTTCAAGAGAAGGCAAGGTTAGAGAGAGAAGGAGGAAGGGCATGTAGAGAGAGAAAGAGAGAAGGAAGGGGAAGGAAGAGAGGAAGGAAATGGAGGTTAGAGTAGGTCTTCAAGAGGTAAGTTTCTTCTCCTAAATTTCTTTTAGTATCTTTCTTCTTTCATTTGACTTAAGGTTTAATGATACTCTAGACTTCAAGCTAAAAAAGTGATCTAAAGCTAAGTAAAAGCAAGGTTCAAAGAAAAGTTAGTAAAGTTCCAAGGTAGTAATTTTTGCTCTATGCTTTTACATGGATACATTGTGCTTTATGTTTTAAACTGTGTTGTTATGGTGTTTGGCTGTGTTTTACGACTAGTCAAGTTGTTTTTATGTCATGGGCAAAGCACGGGATACCCATTTACTAAGTTGTTATGCTGCCGAAATTTTTATTGCAACATAGTGTTTTAATTGTTTTCTAAAAGTATGTTATAAAAGCATCATAATTATACAATATTTTACAATGTTTAAGCTAATGCGATGATGTGATATGCTTGAATTAAGTTGCTATTGAGATATCCCTCATCTTACCCCATATTTCCCAATTATAAGGCTAAGTAATGTTAAGGGAAACAATATAATAATGAGGATTATGGAAGGAGATTGATGTATTAAAACTGTTATGCTTTGTTTATGTACTATCTGATTTTGGTTTCTATATAAATTCATAAATGTCTCCAAAAATTTATTAGTGCATATGTATAGATAGATCTATGTCTCAAAAACAATATGTCATTGGTTTGGTTATATTTGGAGCTATATAACAAAAGATATATATGTTTTGCTAAGACTGCTCCAAAGAACATTATTTCTGACCTCTGATAGTTCAAATTGATGTTCTAACTAGTAGGAGTAGAATAAATATACAAAGAAAATATGTATAGAAAGTAGATATGTAAGGCTTTCCAAAGATGCTAAGTATGCACCAAATGGATTTGTATGTTAAGAGAAATAATTTTTCAAAGTTGAGGTTCAGTTTTCAAACAAAAACAAAGATATGAAAATGAACAATAATGTTGACTTAATAAACTATATGATTTGTATGTGCGTTCGTTTCCTAGCAAGATGTGCACGATTTTTTGACACTTGAGTCACTAGGAAATAATTTTTATACATTTAATTATAATTTTTTAAATATCAATGTGATGTGAGCTAAAAAGCTGCAAAAAACAGTTTTAGGAAGTTTTAAAGTTTCTTTTAATTCAAAACCAAGCAGTTTTGATGGGAAAAACTTCAAAATGTAATATGTAACATGAAGGACCTTTGAATTAGGTTAATTAGGAAGAGTTTTGGGTCTGGAATATTGTTGGATATTGGTGATATTTTCTATACATCTCAAGAGAGAGTGATTTGTATGACTTTGATTGAATTCTTGATTAATGGCAATGAGTATAAAATTTCGGCTTAATGCATTATGTCTCTTCTCTTTAGCTTGATGGATACCATTGATAATATGTTTTGGATATTGAATTCATAACACCTTATACTTAAGTCTATTTTTCATGTATTATACTCCAATTGTCCATTATTGCATAATTAGAGACTTGATTACATAAAAATATCAAAACAAATTTTTCTTTATTACAGGTACTGTTCATTGTATATTTTCCATTTTACCTGAAAAACTTTGAAAATTCATAACTAATTTTAGAAAAATCATATCAAAGTGATTCAAGTCTCCAAAAATAGCTAAACAGATTTTCTACATGAAAAAAATATGCAATGGAGTATTTCCAAAACCAATTTGTATAGTTTATTCCTCAAATATTTATTATACATTTAGTCATTTTGAAACTTCCTAGGTTTTGGCCTTATTTTTAAAAATTCATATCTCATGATATCTTGAACCAAATCATGCATTATCTATGTCATCAGCAAGCCCTATATGTCTGCTTTCTAGATATAGTTTTCTTGTATATTTATTCACCTTATACGGGGTTTGGAATTGACTTAAATTATTGAGGGTCAGAACATTACTTCTACTAGATAGTTTTAGGAGAAATTACATAACTCTTTCTTTATAGCTCCAAATACTATCAAACCTATGGCATTCATTTCCTAAGTCTTAGAGGTTTCCAGAAATGCAAACCACTGAATTTTTAGAGCTTTGTAGGATTTTCTATTATATTTCAAAATTTCCAGTGTTCATGGTAAAGTTCTAGTTTTTCTTTACACTATCTCATTCTAAACCCTAATTTTGAAATTTCACCATAAATTGTACATTTATCCAATTTAGGTGTTCTTTATTTCTTTGGAAAGTTTATTCTATCTACTTTTAGAACATATAATTACATGTACTAATGGACTTGTTTCAAATAGAGAACCTCAGTTCAAACTACTACCGATCAATCTTGAGCATAATGATGCCATATATCATATAATAAACTTCATAAACATAATTCATCGACATTCAATGCTCCTATGTCATACATTACATGATAGGAGAGCTTAAGGAAATATAAACATGCATAATTGCAGAATCTACACCTCATACATTAATTAATACATAATCCCATATCATGACATTATAACTTGAAAAATCAATGACTCTTCACTATCTTCTTCATTTCTCTTGCTTTCTCCTTAGCAACTTCCATGTCTTCACCCTAGCATGGTTAGTCATTTAGGGAGGGTGAGATTCAAAGAATCTTAGTAGTTACACCCAATCATGCATTCATATTGTCATTAACATTTCATAAATCCATCCATAAAAGTCACAAGAATATATATTATGCCATAGTATTTTCATAAAAAATTTGGCATGGTAACACCTTATAAAATGGACATCCTAGGATCACAAGACCCTCTAATCAACCATCCAACCAATCAATATCATCACAAAACATTCATACAAATATATGGCATATTCATTAAATCAAGAAAACAATAATGGTAACATAAAGCATTGATGGGAAAAGTAACTACCTTAAATTTTTCTTTTGCTTCCCAAACTTGGTAAACATTTCCTTTGATCTCCCATCACTTCCTTGAGTCCTAATGCATCACAAATTAAGGCCATTAACCACTGATTTTATTACCTCCTACACAAAGTGTGCTTACTAACCCTAAAATCCCATTTTGCAAACCATTTAGATTTTCTTGTACAACACACTTGTATCTACCTATTTTAGACCCAAGGAATCCATTTTTTGAGTCAAAATCATGAGATTTCCTTTCTTTTTCAAACCCTAAATAGGTGTACAATTTCCAAAAATGTAGAAAAATAAATACCCGATTAATTTACAATCCAATAGTATATACTTAATCATTGAAGTCTATACATCACTTTTCATGGACTAATTTCTTCATGGCTTCATTTTCTCTCTCTACTCTCTCTCTAGGAAGAAAATTTCAGTAGAAAAATAAGAGAAAATAAGTCATGAAAACTCTCAAGAGAACACTAGATAATAGCCATAAAAGTTCACCTTGGTAATTCGAGAACCAAACTTTGCCTTATACCTTCCCTATTTCCTTCTTGTTTCTTCATATTTTTCTCCCTCTCAAGCTGTTGGACCAAGTGTGTTTTGGGGTTAGAAGAGACAACCAAATAGCTTATGAAGAAAGATATCATATAAAGTAAGTCATGATTAAATTTTTTTCTTTAATCTTTAGTTACTTTATTCAAAAGCTTTTCAAATAATTCCATCTGTATCCCAGGCCTGTTTTTAGACATGATTCACCTTCCTTTTTGGCCAAAAATTACTTCAATAATTTTTATGGACCAAAATACCCTTTACTGATTAAATTTACCCGTACCGATTACATATTTTTGCGGAGATTGTCACTACATTGGTACAGGATTATCTAAAAGTTACTTTTAGTCCAAAATAATTATCTTGGTCCTAAATATTTTTTATCAAGGTCTATTCAGTGTCCTTGAATTGGTACTATATTTTTCTACAGTCTAAACTGACTTTTATCGAATAAAATATTAATATTAAACCCTAATTTTCCAATAAATATTATTTTGATCTTAATAGATTCTTTGTTATATTTCATTGGGCTAGGCTCATCAAGAGCTTCATTTTGGCTATAATTTTTCATATTTCCAAAAATAACCTTCACCCAAGGCAAATTTATAATTTTTAAAATTTTCGGATCTTTGATGTAATTTTTCCCAAACTTCTTTCTCTTTTCCTCCTTCATGCAGAATCTACTCTTATGAGACTAAAATGTAAGGATTCTTAATTCTTGTGGTCAAAATATAATTTTCTCATTTTTTTATTTAATTTAGAAAAATAACATATTTATTCATCTTCATGCTTAACGGTATCTCTTTGTTTTTCCTAGTTATTTATGCATTTTATGATATCAATATTTTTTTCTTAGGGCTTAAATGCAATATTCACATTTTACTTCTAATTTGGAAAATGACTGTTTTGTTCCTGAGCCGAGTCAAAATGTAATTATCCATTCTTCCGGACACTTTCTTGTAATTTCACCCAAAGACAAATTTGTTATTATTGCTTTTTGCACTATTTATATCAACTTTCAAATTAATTTATCTCTCAATCCAAACCTCCTAGCTATACAATACTTATACCGTTGCGCTCAGCTTGGAGTAAACTTTCATTCAAGTGGTATATTGCATATTTTTTAGGGTAAGTTCTAGAATTAATTTCTGCTAAGAACCTTATGGAAAATTAAATCCAATTAAGGATCAAATATAACTTCTTCTAAAAATTAGATGAGAAATTAATTCCTTCTAAAGCCCGAGTATATATATAGAGCCTTTTCGTCTCACTTCGTATCTCATCTTTTATTCATTTTATAACATCCCATAAAAATAGGGATATTACATAATTAAGATGATTAGCATGTTGCTTGAACTAAATTTGATTGGAATTCCGGCTGAATTGGTTGGTGATTACCTATGGATACATTGACAATTCAAAGTTCTCTTGATAGTTTGAATTGATGTTATGCCTTTAATGTGTTTGTCCAGATATTTGGTTGACATTGAAATATCATTTTTACATGTTCAAATGTCTCATTTAGGATGTTCAATAGGGTTGTAACTTGGCATTAATTCATGCTAACTTTTGCATAGTTCCATTGAAGAAAATCAACATTGTCTTGTTGTTCATCTCCTAGTCATTTCTAAATTGAATTATGCCATATTTCATTGCATTGAATCCACTTCTTTTCCACAGTTTTCAAGCTCTTTTCCTTAGGTTCATTTAGTTCTTACACTTAGCTAAATTTCTTTAGTTCATAGGCACCTTGCATTACATCTTTTCTACATACTTTCAAGCACACAAAAACCCCCTTCATTAGTAATAGTTTTCGGCTTCTCATATTAGCCTTATAGTTTGCATAGCATTCTTGCATTCTAAACCATTTTCCACTCATTCCATCTCATATTCATATGATTAATCATTCATAAATACACACTTAACCATTTAATCGCATATTTCTTCCATTTATTCACTCATTCATCCTTGCCTTTAAGTAATCTAGGTGTTTTAGCTTAGTTAATTTCGGCTTCCTAGCTCTACTTGCATACCATTGCATTAATCATCCATTTAGCTTTCATTCATCCATTCAAGGCATTCATAGCATTCATTAAAAAAAATATAATAAAATAATAGAATGAAATAATCATTATTTTTCATCTTGTAATTTAGTGTAGTTCTAGTTTTGCATTTTAATTTGGTTTGTTTTGGCCTTTATCAAGGATACAATTTCATCCATTTTTTATATCATTTACATAGTCACACATTACATCATTCTTGTAGCCAACTATACCCATAAATTCGAATAATTCCTCTCCTTTTCCACATTAGATTTAGGCCTAAAACATCTTCACTAGATTAGTTGCATTATTTCATTTAGTTGCATTCATCTCATTCCTCTAGTTGAGTAGGCTAGTCATGCATTAATAAACTAGTATCTAAGATTAGTTTAGAGTTTTTTCATGTTCATTCATACAAAATCCATACACTTGCATCCTTTCATATCATTACATTTGCATTGCATTTAGTTGTTCTAGCTTTAGTTTAGCATTAGTTTTAGTTCCTAGTTGCATTTAGTTTGCATTTAACATTACTCTAACTTTGTTAATCACAATTAAACATTAACCTTCAGAACAAATATGACCTAGGTCAAGCTACTATACTACATTAATAGTACTTCCTAGTATTAAATTGAATAATCCCCATTATACGGTTGTCATCCACCACAACGTATTATAGACCTCAAGGAAGGTTAAGAATATATATTAGATATGAATTTCTGTAAATAATAAGATATTTTAAACCATTAACAGGGGATTTATCTATAGCACAATTTGCATATTGTCATTTTAACAAATCAATTTTTCCAACATTGAGGGAGAGAATAAGTAGTTGGAAAAAGAAATTAATTGGAATGGATTATCATTATTTTATTTTGATCCTCATACAAAATAATGTAAATAAAAAATTTAAAAGATAATTCAATTATAAAGTTTAGTAAATCAATTGCCAAATGCATTTACTATTCCAAAAGTAAAAATTAACGTTCCTATTTAACAATCAAAGTCTAAATAATGTATTAAATGTGGTAGAACCATTAGTTCCCAAAGATAAAAATCCTCAAAAAGAAAAAGGAGTCAAAAATTAAGATGACCCAATTGAAGTTTGGGTAACTCTAGAAGAATGTCTAGAGATAACTCTAGAAAAATCCTTAGACATAATTAAAGTTTTTATTTCAGTAGAAACTCAGGTACTTGAAATTTGTGAGAATAATGAGATTTTAATAAATTATATCATGAATAGAATACAATGGAACTGAAATACAGTCAATGTTGATGATAATTTTCCAAATAATATAACACGTAATGCCACATATGACAATGAGGATCACAAACCAAAATCTATTAAAGGATGCAGACAAAGAGATGATTAGCCAAAATGGAAAGATGCAATTGAGGCAAAATTGAATGCATTTGTAAAGTGAAAAATTTATAGACTTGTAGTCTACACACTTAAAAGTGTGAAGCCAGTTGGATATGAATGAGTTTTTATGTGAAAACGAAATGAAGATGGTAAAATAGTGAGATATAAAGCACAACTTGTTGCTCAAGAGTTTTCACAGAAACTTAGTATTGATTTTGAATAGACATACTCTCCTATAATAGATGCAACTACTTTCTATTATCTAATTAGTCTAGCAATACAGGAAAGACTTGATTTGCATCTAATGGATGTTAGTACAGTTTATTTATATGGCTCACTTGATAATGACATTTATAGAAAATTCCCCTGAAGGATTTAACTTGCCTAAAACATGCAATTTGGGTTCACAAGTAGAGTAAATCAAACTGAATAAATCCCTTTACGGATTAAAGCAGTCTAGATACATGTAGCATAACCATCTTAGTGAATATTTGATGAATGAAAGGTATTAAAATGACATTATTTATCCATGTATCTTCATGAAAAGATTTGAAAATGAGTTTGCTATAATTGTGGTTTATGTCGACAATTTAAATATTATTGGGACTCTTAAAAAGCTCCCAAAAACTATTGATTACTTAAAGAAAGAATTTGAGTGAAAGATTTAAGAAGAACTAAATTTTGCCTTAGTTTATAGATTAAGTGCCTAAAGAATAGAATTTTGATGTACCAACAAGCCTATTTAACAAGCGTACTAAAATGATTTTATATGGACAAGTTACATCCATTACGCACCGAAATGGTCATAGGTTAATAGATGTGAACAAGAATCCTTTAGACCTTGAGAAAAGGATAACAAACTACTTCATCCTAAAATACCATATCCCAATACAATTAGAGCATTGTTATATCTTGTCCGACATGCACAACCAAATACATCATTTGCTATTAATTTATTAGCAAGATATAGTTTTTCACATACACAAACACATTGGATTAGGGTTGAGCAAATACTTTGCTACCTTAAAGGTACTATGAATATAGGTTTGTTTTATTTGAGTGAAACCAAGTCAAATTTGATTGGTTTTGCAGATGCAAGATATTTGTCTGATCCTTATAGGTCGATCACAAATTAACTATGTATTTACATTTGGTGACACTACCATTTCATGGCGATCTATGAAACAGACTATATTAACCACATTACCTAACTATGTCAAAATTTCAGCATTGCATGAGATGAGTTGACAATGTATTTAGTTGAAAGCGTTGATTTAACACATAAAAGAGACTTGTAGTTTACCTTTAAGAAAAATTATCCCAAGAGTCTTATTTTAGGATAATATTGTATATATTATCTAAGTAAATGAATGGTATATTAAAGAAGATAAAATAAAACACATTTCACTAAGATTCTTCTTCACTCATGATCTTCAAAAGAATGATGATATGGACATTCAGCAAATTCGTTCATGTGACAACCTAGCCAACCTATTTACCGAAGCGCTTCTTATTGCATTATTTGAAAAGCTCATGTATAATATTGGACTTCGTTGATTCAAGGATCTTAATTGATATACATATTGTACTCTTTTTTTCTTAACCATGGTTTTTTCTCACTAGGTTTTTCTAGTAAGGCTTTTTACGAGATCACATTTGATGGAATATCAAGGTATTAAAAACCAGACCGACCATTAGACCGGATGAGACAAAGATTCAAGTTTCAGTGGTTGGACCAGGGTCGGACCGGTTGTGAATAAATTAATATATTTTTAATAATATAGATGAAAAATATAAAAGATATTTATCCATGATCATAAAATTAAAATTTATTCTAGAATAAAAAGTAAATTTAATAATATATAGAAAACTAAAAGTATTATTAATAAGTTTTACAACCTAATATTAAAATCTAAACAAGTTAATATTCATCTATAATTATATTTTGAATTCAAAATAGTCAATTGATATTCTATTTTCATATTATTTGCTAAGAAAATTTATCATTATTAATAATTATATATCATAATAATACTTATAATATATTGTAATATAGAAATAAACAAATTTATACTAAAAATAATGCTACTTAGTACTAAAAATAATGCTATTTTATTTTTAAAAAATATTTTAAAAAATTTAAAAAATTAAAAAAAAAAAAAGGTCCAGACCGGTTCAACCCCATTTTACACTGGTTCTTGACCGATTCGCACCGGTTCGTAAAAACTCAGGTCTGTATCTATGACCAGACCGGACCAGACCAAGGGCCGATTCCTGGTCGGACCTGTTGAACTGGCCGGTCCGGTTCAGTTTTTTCTTCATGGTGGAATATACAAAGAATAATGTTGTAACATCCTACAAACAAGACCCAACTACCCTCAAAACCATGACACAACAGTATAACAATGAATATGCAAGGCGTTGCCATGGCGAGGAAGGGTTCTGGATAAGAAACAAATATAAATAGAGAAAAATAGCGCTGTGGCCTGAACCATGGCACCATGACTCCGAATGCTGATAACATATCTGCCACTTGCTGATATTTCATACCAACTTCCAACTCACACAACTTCTCACTCTGACTTCTGCTTGACCTAATTCCAAATTTCATAAGTCACCCTTCTTCTGATCGAACTATAGGCATTAACCACACTTCAAAAGTCCTCTGTATGGAAATTTTGGACGTTCCAGACTGAAATGGTTCCTTTTGAAACAAAACTTGACATTTGGACTTCCAAATGCTATACCATAACACCTGAACCCTAACCAACACTTTTGTCAAGTCCCAAATACCCCAAGGAATTGGTTTAGGGTGTGATAGAAAATAAGTGAACTCTCAACCATGGAGGCCCAATGTGCCCAAAGAACCTCTTCAAGGAATATAAGGCCCAATGATAAGAGGTAGGACAAAAGCCATGAAAGAGACTTAGCAAGAATTGGTCTGAAAGCTTAAGGAGAAAGAGCCTATCTCTTTGGAAGACTTAGAGAAAATGGCGCTACCTATTAGTCCAAAAAGAATGATCATTTATTTGGAGGCCAAATTTAAAGATTTTAAAGGCCCAATCGAAGTCTATATAGAAAAGCTTGATTAAGAGAAATAATGTGCTTCATTAATAAGTCATGTGACTTTAAGATTGGATTTTTTTAATTTATTTTGAATTTTCATTTTATTTTTTATTTCACTTTTTCCAAATTAGATTAGAATAGTTTTGATTGGTTCTCACTTGTATTTATGAGGCCAATTTAGGATTTAATTCAAATTTGAATTTAAAATTAAAAAAAAAAAGATAAGCCTTATCTTTAGGAAACCACTTATCTTATTAGAATTAAGATTTCTATTCTTATTCAAAGACCATGTAGTGCCACTTTGTAAATAAGATCTTAATAGTAGTCGGAGCGGTTTCTCTCTTCAATTTCGTATGAAGATTGTTCGGATTCTTCGTATTCTTCCTGGAATACGGATTCAACTTATCAAGAAAATTGACCAACTTTTGTGGTGTCTTGTGTTTAGGGTTGCTAGAGTTCTCTCTAGAGGTTCTATTTGATCTCTCAATTGCCTTGGGTTGCTTCTGTTGTTTTTGGTTATTACTCTAAGTTCTTGAGTTGCCTATGACTTGTTCTTGGGAGTTTCACCCATTCCTTCTATCAAGGTGATTACATCCTAAAGGAACCTCTCCTTTAGAATTTGACTCCCTTAACACCATAATTACAACTAATAGGTTATATACCCATTCTACCACATATACACCAAAATCAAACTCTAATGTAGAATCTAAGATTGTTATGAAATTATACACACAAAACATTCACATCTTGACCCAGAATCGAGGTCTTAGAGCATAACACACATGTGTTATACCGTCGAGGCAACAAGCCAGCAAGATACGATAACTAGTCCACATCTTGACCAATACATCCACAAATAACACACAAAATACCAAGCGATAACAATTACTCAAAGTGCAACATTACATATGGTATCCACTGCAAGCATCCTACTTGGCACAATATAACTACATAAACTAACCACAACACACACCAGCTATAGGCTTAGAAATTCCTAAGTTAAGGAAGGAATTAAGACTCCTTAGTCTTCTCCTAGCTAGTGCTAGAATCACCACCTGAAATATCATAGAGAGGTGTGAAACAAAGTCCCAATAACGGAGGGAAACTACAACAAACATAATTGCAAATAGGATTACCCATGTATATGAATGATGCGATGCAATGCATATGTAATGATATGACTGTCCCCAACATACATGGCTAGAATCACGGGCTAGTTACCATGACAAGGCACACCTAATAAGTGATACCCTTTCAACAAGCCAATAAAAATTGATTTTAGGACATCACTAAGCTCTTTGATCACTAGTATGACCCAACCAAAGGCCATACTATAATGATTAGACCGTGGTTTTCCTTCCCTTGGACCACTCGAATTGATGGTGATTTAGGAAAGATGAATACCCAAATCCTCTGCCACTTGGATCTTCCAGCAAAAGGACAATGATTTAGTAGCAGGGATATATATACATCAACCTCATCACTTGAACATGAGGCCTTACTTATTCCATAAGTGGATAGGTATACTATGTGGTATCATATAACATCATCACCCAAACCAACCAATGTCATCCATACATAACAATGTGATGATACTTTTCATGCTAGCATATTCCATACACACATATATATTCTTATTATTATCATCATTATAATAACATACTATCTCAAATGGTGCAGATGCTAATGAATGATATATTACAAGTCAATATATAATCACATGGATCACATCCATAAGACAAGGAAAGAGGTTACCATTTACATCACTAGTTATGCCCTGAGACATATTATGATATAAAAGAAATGAACATATATATATATACAAGAAATTCACATCATATATAAATATGCATCCCGGTTACCTTGGATTGTCCATACACAAACACACATAGGGGAGTCGATAGGCTGTCGTAGTACCAAGACTAAATGCAATGCTTCTGGACGACTTCTTAGAATGCCACAACCTCAATAAGCACTCTTGAACACTACAATATCATAATATTTCCAATTAACATAATATATATATATATATATTGATAACTCACAACTCAACCAACTATGCTTACTAATGATAGACCCATGATTCCAATATCATTATCACAACCTAAAGAGTCTCAAACATCAATTAAACCTGAATCCAAGCCCTCCACTTCGAATGCCATGAGAAATCTTAGAGTTGGAGGCTAAGGTCTGCAAGATTTGCCATCTAACATACAAAAATTCACTACCCAATGCTTGATAACATCAAATAATACTTCAACAACACATTTATAACCATTTTAATTGGTGGAAACTTCATTGAAGTCAGACTCCATTATGATACCCACAAATTCAACCCCAAAACCATGAGTAAAGAGAGGAAAAGAGAGGGAAAGCCACTTACAACTGAGATTTAAGCTTCTAGAGTCTAGAAATTGAGCCCGAAGGTCAGAAATCCCAAGCCCTAGTAGAGCTTCTTTGTATCTTCTCAAATTTCTTCTTCTTTTCCAACTAAATGGCATTCTAATCTTAACAATTTATGTGACTTGTATAGTGGCGCACGATAAGCCTGCCGCAGTGTGAGACTTCTTTATCTCAAAAAATTTGAAATCTTCAGCAATTCTCACTGCAGTGCCTATGCTTTCCGCCGCGGTGTGAGAGGCTTCTGCTTCTTTTCTCAAGTTTTGATCCATTTTGATCCTCCTCCTATTCTGGTCCCTCCAATGCTGTACATTTAACTTGGTACTAAGTGTAGGATAATATACTAAGGGTCGTTATAGACGTACTCTTTTTCTACACTAGGTTTTTGTCCCACGAAGTTTTTCCTAGTAAATTTTTTAATGAGGCACATTTTTTTATAAATGAACATCAAGGGAGAGTGTTATGAAAATTTTGGATGAACATCTAGAATATTTTTTACTCTAGGGCTAACTCATCTTTTCTATTTATTTTGTTTAATTAATTAAAGTATTATTATCCTTTCTAAAGTTATGGTTTTACTTATCTATTATATAAACACCCTTAATTGATAAATAAAACCCTCTTACTTTTGTCTCTTTATATTTTCTCCTATCTTAAATTCTCTCTATTCTATAATTTATTTCATATCATATTTCAAACATGCACCCAAATACTACATATTCTCATAAAACTACAAAAAGTCTCAATATAAAAATTTGATATAATTCTATTAAATGGGTAAACGAGAATTATACAAGAAAAAAAACCTTCAATATGAGTATTTTATTATTAAAGTCGCTTTAAATAATATAACTTCTATATTGAATAAGATTTAAATTAAATGAATTTTCATTTAGAAATATATTGAATAAAAAATAAAAAACTGTTGCATTGACTTCATTTATAATAAAATAGGTTAAAATTATCGAGAGAGATGTACTTGTATGTATATATAATTATAAATATTTCGGTGAAAACAATTTCATTTTTATAATATAAAATAGACAAAATGTTAAATATGTAACTAATCAATGTAGGAGAACTCATTTTTTAATTCAAATAAAAAATAATATAAAGAAAAATTTTCAAAATGCATTTTTTATTAGGTTAACATTATTTTGATGTTATTTAGTTTTGAAAGAGTTGGTATATATTTTTAGATTCCCCAAGATCAGTTTTTGTAGTTTAAGCATTTTCAAGAAAACAATAATTTATTTATTCTTAATTTAGTTAATTTTAATCAACAGGTTGAAAATGTCAAATTAAATGTCCAAACTCGAAATACTGAACTTTAATTGGATTCTTTGTAATAGCTTAATACTTCCTCTATTTCAAAATAATTGATATTTTGAACTTTTTTCATGTTTCAAAATAATTATCATTTTATAATTTTTTAGATAAAATTAATTATTTTTGACATGTTTACCCTTCAATAATAATAAAGAAAGAAGTATTAAAGAGTATCATATAATTAATAAGGTATTATAGTAAAATATAATCAAACTTTATTAATTTTTAATTTATTTATTAACATTATCAATTTATATGTGTAACTCAAAAAAGACAATTGTTTTGAAATGGGTATCAAGATATTATAGTAGATAGTTAAAGACACAAGGAAGTAAAAGATGGCAATTACATTTAAGGAGCTAAACTTAATAAAATTTATAGTAAAGAACCTTAAAAACTATAAACAAGTTTTTTTTTTTTTTTGCCAACTACAAACAAGTATCTAAGAACTAATGTTTTTAAAATTAATATTGATTCAACATTGATATACTTAATTTATTTTTAAAAATGTTATATAAATATTAATTCATGTTAGTATAAGTGGTGAGGACTCTCATTCTTAAATAAGTAGTTAAGATTTTGATTCTTAACATTTGTATATGAATCAAACTTTGAGATGGGTCTCTCATTTATCTTCACTATTTCAAGAGAGATTAATCTTTACTGTGCCAAGAAATATTCCTAATTCATGACAAAAAAAGTTATATAAATAAAAAAACTAAATTTCAGTAATTTTCATTTGATTTAACAAGTTATTAGCTAATTTTACCGGTTTTTAAAATTTTATGGCAACTAGTAGTTGATTATTTCGGGGACATTCTTAGTTGTTTTTTAAAAGCATCAATTTTATTGATTATTAACTTAATTGCTTTGAACAAAAAACAAAATTCCATCTAGAAGGTTATCATTACATGTGATTTAAATTTCTAACCTCAATGCTTCCTAGTTCTGAGAACTAAAAAGTTACAACTCAAGGTTCCTTAAATTACGTTTTATAATCATTGCTCCATCTTTCTTATCACTTTGCTACCCAATTCTCATCATTATATAATTATCACCAAAACTTCAAGTTACAAGAGGCTTTTAAAACTATTATTATAAATATTATAATGTTTTATATTTCGTACCACCTTATTTTCCAACTTTCAGTATTATTTTTACCCAACAACTTTCAGGAAATTATTAAAAAAAATCCTAAATGGGTTGTTGTGTATTAAACAGTTGAAGGGATTTTTTTTCCTGAATGAATGTTGAAAATAAATGCATTATTCATAATTTGTGAAATAGTATAATTTGTTATAAATCTTATCTTTAATATTGATTTGTATAATTATTACAACCAAGTTTTAGATTTTTTACCATCTTATTTTTTAAGTCTAGACATTAGAAATTCAATTTCCCTGCTTATTAATGTTGTGTCTTTCAAATTAATCAATAATTTCTCCTTCTAAGTTCTAATGGCATCCCTACATATCTTCTCCAAAGTTAGGGAGGAAAAATGGGTTTTTAGCCTTTGGAAAGAAAAATGAATCTTCTGGCTAAGAAAAAGAAAGAGAAAAGTTAAAAGAAAAAAATAATGGGAAGTTATGGAACAGACGGAGAATTGGAAAAAAAAAAAATTGGTTAGAGAAGCTAGGTTATTAAAGCTGAAGTTTTAAAAAAAGTAACTGTCTAATGTTTATAGATATTATTACAAAGATTGCTGGGGAATTTTGGGGCATGGATGTAAATTAAACAAAAAATTATAACCTAAAAACATTTTCTATGAGTTAAAAATTAATATTTTCTATGAGTTTTTTTATAATTTATTTTTATATTTTTTAATATTTTAAATTTGTTATAGTTATATTATAATTTTTTAAGTTAAAAATTCTAATACTTGCTATAAAGCATATTTAAATGTATTCAAAATAATTGTAATATTTGAACTAATTATAATTTTTAAATTTTAATATTTCAATATTTGCTATATAATGATTTATTATTTTTAAATAATCTAATTTTATAACATTAGTATTTAAAATTTTAAAATTCAAATAAAATAAAAAAGATAACATGGAAAATTTGTAATTTGAAAATTTAACCACCAACTTATAAATAATCCAATCAGCCCACATAAGATAAGCCAAGTCATAAGGGGAAAATTCACCAACCAACATAGAAAAGAAAAAAAAAAGTTAAACCATAACAGAAAAACCAAGTCGCTTTTCTTTAGTTTCCTTATTTTTATAATATATATTGATGATATATTGATTTTAAATTTTTTATTATAAATTTTGTGAAATTTAGGTCCTTCAATGTAATTTCCCAAACAAAATCCGGGAACTCATAATTGATAATTCCAAGATAAGGATCAGTTTTCTGATCAATAAAATTAAATATTATTGATTTCATCTCTTGTTGCTTACCGGAGAGGATAAAAAAATTCGTAAAATGGTGCAGCATTAAGAATTTTCTGAACTTCTAAAGCTGGGGTTTCTGAAAATTTCATCTCAATTCAATCAAATCGAAACATTTAGTCGAACAACCTTGGATTTGCACCAGGATGCTGATCAGAAATATGGGTTTAATCAATTGGTTCCAAAACAAGATAATTGATCCTCTTCTTCTGATTCTTCGCAGGTACTTTTCTTTGCCAAATTGTAATGGAGAGCTCCCACGTTTCAGTTCTGATCTACTATCCGTTTGTAATACTCTTATTACTACTTTGCTTGTGATTCAACTTTCATTCTTTATTTGTTTACGCTAAATTCTAATGTCAGCAATCTGGAGCGTAACCAATTTAACTAAAACCAAGTTGTCTGCGAGAGAAGCTCAAACTATGATATCACATTTGGGTTTCTCTAATCGTGTTGAGGGATCTTGTGAGAGTTGAAGTGGTGGGTTGATGCTTCCATGGGATAACCAGATTGCTATGCAACTATGTTCTTTTTCAGAATATCATATTGTTGACGTTTCAGTGCTAGCGAGGCTGCTTATTGGCTGGCCTCTATTGCCTTGAAGGGTATGTGGTAACACCCTTATTTTCGTGGGCAGGGGTGTTGGTCGGGGAAATCTCTCCTTCAGTAGTTGGTGTGGGATAATGGAATTCCAAGATCTCTCTAATTTGCCGTTTTGTAGTTCTTTAGCTAATCTCTTGGCTCTCTGTTTGATCATGACTTCGTAGTTTTGGTTGGTTGGCATAGCTAATTTCCTCGTAAATTATGCAAGTTAGCTTCACTTGCCTGTTTTTGGTGTTTGGTTAAGAGTTGAAACAGATTTGTTACTTATTGAACTGAAAGAATACAAGTGTGTTACTGTTAAGTCTCTGTAACTTTATTTTCTTTATTTATCTCTCTGGGCAGCCTTATGGTATATTTTCTATGTTTGAAGTTGAAAAATAAATGTTTTCATGGAAGAGAAATTTCTAATAATTTGGGAATCTTGTTTGTATATTATTATACTTCACATCCTTTTAACAGTGAGGCCACCAGAGGCAGCATCAATTGCTTTTAACTGTTAGTTAATTTTCGCCATCTTTTTCAGAGGTGCTGAGCCAAATCAGTTGGCTTTCTCTGCCGCCCTTGGCATTACATTGGGAATATTTCCTATATGTGGTATGTTGTTATTTAGCATTTCTAAATTTTGGAAATTTTAATTTGTGTGAAATGTATGGTAGCATTTACCTCAATGAAACCATTAGTTATGCTTGTATTCCTTGTCATTCCAGTAACAGTGTCTTTTCTTATTCGTTGCTGCTGAACAATCTTCATTACTTCCTTTTTTGGCCACTGAACATTCTTCGTTACTTTGAAATATGTGAATTAGAAATTTTGTTGTTGTAACCAAGATCCATATTGTTGTTTGGTTGCATGATAGAAAGTAGTGTCCAGGCTCCATTCTCAGCAACTTCTTGAACTTTTGTTGATCATCTAATAAGGATCAAGATAATACGAGAAACTTATATTTCACATCAAGTAGTATGGGCTGTTTATTAGGGTACTTTAGTAGGATGGTTCTTTCATGTCAGTAGCTAGTTTTTTGGGGACAGTTTCCTACCCAGCTTTGGTGCCTTTATTTGGGACCAAAGTTGGTGTTTGGCTTCTCCAAAAAGGTTAACATGTGGAGGATCTTAACTGATAGAAGGTCAAAAAAGTGTTATAGAGTGTAGTTGCAACAGCGTCAGTTTAATGGTTGTCAATTGATAGAGACTAAAGCAGTATAGGATGCCTAAATCTGACATTGGGTTGTATGAGTTGCTCAATAAGATACTTAAGGTGCTTCTATCTCAATAGTTAGCTTTTAGAGGAGGGTTCACCACCTCACTTGAGTTCCTATTATTTGGTAATAAAGTTGGTGGTCACCGGCTCTGAAAGTGGCTACCTGTTAAGAGTTTTGATTGGCAAAAAGTTGAGTGAAGTGTCGTCGACTGTAACGATTGGGGTGTTTGTTTTCCAAAGGCTACCAATTGATAGGGATCAAAGTAGTATAGGATGCCCTAATGCCACATCAACTAGTATGGCAAAATTGTAACTGAATTTGACTTCATGACAGAGGAGCAGCTGCATAGTAGTTATTATTATTATTATTATTATTATTTGAAGTATAAAGCTATATAAGCTGATATAATTATACTAAGTTATTCAAGCGTCATATTTTGAAACAGGTGTTACTGTTTTCCTGTGTGGGATGGCTATTGCATTGCTTGGATCATTTTGTCATACTCCCACTTTGATGCTTGCAAACTTTATGGCTACTCCAATAGAGTTGAGGTGCTGTACATTCTAAACTATCCATTTGCATTATTTTTTTTATTGCAACAGTGATTCATATGTTTTGCCTGGTATTTTATGCAAACGGTAAACAACTGTATGACTCTTTATTTTTGTTACAACTTAAGAGGAGTTTCTTATTTATTAATTTCTCAAGGCAAAATGATTTTCGCAATTTTCATCATAGGAACATGTTGTGACACTTATACATGTATATATGATTGATAGTTAAGTAGCGTTGGACAACATAAATGTTATAAATCATGGTGATGCAGTAATTGACTTTTTAGCCCTTCCACCCAAGTGCAAACCCTCATCAATGTTTGTTTTAAAATTCTTCAAGGAATACATATATATGTTTGGATTCTTTTCAGTGGTGTTGTAATGTTGTATGAGAAAGAGTATAACATTAGGAAATGAGAATATATGGAACCCATTTCATTTATTTTTACACATATCAATTTTTTCCTTCTATCTCTTTTTTACAGCACTACATGCTGTAAATTATTTGCTGCAGAAGATCTGAACTCATATATAGGTTTCAAACTCTTCAAAAATATGATAGCATGCAAAATACATCCTGCTTATGCTCATAATTCTTTCCACTTTCCTGATATGTCAGATATTCAATTTTATGGCCCTTCCCTTCTCTCGTAACAGACCCCTCCACCTTCTAGAATGTTTCACATATGTGGTTTTTATTCTGATTTCATTCTAGTGAGAAACATTGATTTTTAATTTCAATTTTTTTTTTGTTTTGGCATTTCCAGTCTCATTGTACCTTTTTTGCGCTTCGGTGAAGTTATCTCTGGTGGACCTCATTTCCCCTTAACGTCTGATGCTTTAAAGAAAGTTCTAACTGGTCAAGCTTCATATGAAGTCCTCTCAAGCATTGCCCATGCGGTATGTACTATAACAATGTCTTTTACATTTGCATCAAGCTGACAGATATGTTCTGTATATACAGTAACACAATTAACTGTTTTCCTTATACCAAATTTTGATTGTGCGTTTTCACTTGAAGGAAATTTTGGAGGATAGTTTTTGAGATTTTGATGGAACACAATAGAAACTGATGTTTTATATGCACACATACTTACACACACATATATTTACACACACTCGCATACATATATATAGATGAAGCCTTAATTTATTTTCCAAATCATAGAAAGATGGGAATTAACTGATTCAAGGGGTTAAAGGAAAATAAAAAATGCAAAAAGAAAAGAAACAGACACCCTCTAGCTTACAAAAGGTAGGGCTGAGCATTGGTTGGGTTTGAGACAATGCAACCTGACCAACCAATATTTTGGTGAAAAAATCACCTACCACTGATGTAGTTTTAGGTAATCTGAACTTGTTAAGTTCAGGCAGGGCGGGACAGGTTAGGACACAAAAATTATTATTTAACATATTCAACATCAATATTTAATGGTACCTGCCTTTTTGAATGTAGACCTGATTTAACTTAAGAACTCAATTTTCATTGAAAATCCCAATCACGTGAACCCACTATTTCAATCCAATTGAAATCATTTATATTTTTTTGGGGTTCAGTTGGGTTTGAATGGATTGGTGGGTTATGCACACCCCTTAAAAGCATACGCTGAAGGTGATTTTCTGGACTATTTTGCTGATAGTAGGAATTGAATTACTACAAGTCTTCCCAAACTATTTTCTCCCTTTGTTTCTGAACCAAATTACAGTGTTGAACGTTCCCAGAACGCATCATGATTAATCCCTCTTACCAATTTTGACCAATGGTTCACTCCATCTGGTACTTAGGGCTTACCCTCTCACATGTAAAAATTATCTAGTTCTGTCAGTTGCTGAATCAGGAGGCTCTGGCTGAATAAAATGCCAATAATAACATAACAGCATGGAAACTACTCAGGAAACATAAATAGTTTTATTGTAGTATCACAGTTTGAGCTTTATATTTGAGAACACAATGAAGCTTCTTTACATCCCTATTCATAAGCATCATAGACAGTCAAGCTGCTTTCCGATCCATTCATAACATCAGGGTAATTTTATTGTCATCAATAGCGATAATACGCTTATTATCTATATCTTATGCTTAACTAGGTGGGTCCCTCATATATTACACTAGTTTAGATGAATGAGCCATACTATTTACGACTAATGTGATTTGCTATATTTGATATTGATACTAATAAAATAGTGTAGTATTCGGTTTGACAAGTTTGCTTAGTTTGCATCACGTTTTTGGTCCATAGATTTTCCCTCCATTTCTGCTTGAATTAGTTCTGTGCCAATCGGGATTCCCGTATTTGATTTCCTATAAAAAATATGATGACGTTTGAAATTTCTTTCTATTTAACTCTTGCAGTTAGTGGGGTGGCTTGTGGCATCACCTTTCATTTTGGGAACGTTGTACATAGTATTTATACCGTGCTTCAAGATTCTTGTTCGGAAGTTCGGCTCTGTTCCTTTAAGTCCAAAGACGGTCCACACAAGCTCAGAAATCAAGCTAAAGATTAGAGATGTTTGAAAATACAGGAAGGTATAGAAAGTCCATTGTTGCTGTGTGCTCAGTGGGAGTGATTATTCACTCATTCTAGTGTTCCTCTATGACAAACATTGTACATAAATGTAAGACTCTTGTTGTCAATGAGCTTCTTCTTCTTCTCAAATGTTGTAGAGAAGGAAATTGTCAATAGACATGTTAGCTGATTTGACAGATGACGATCCCCACCAGAAAATGGGATTTCGTTTGCTTCTTCAGATAAACAGGTTTATTGAAGCCACTTGTAGATTGCACGTGGGCCTAATTAAGAAATTTTTTTTCGTTCTTTTGAAACCGGAAATGCTTAGGTGAGTTAGATTTTGTAGAGTCACCAATGTTTAAACAAGTCTCACAGCTCGGAGCACTTATAAAATCTTAAAGCACAGAGCACTTATAAAAATATTTAAAGATTATTTATAAATAAGATCTTTACATCAGCAAAGTTTAAACACATATTAGTATAAGATATGAATGGTATTCTTATTAATTAGATCAATATTTATTGACTCAATTAAAATGTTTGAAATTCAAAAGAATATTTATTGACTCAATTAACAAAGTTTGAAATTGAAAAGGTTCAGGTGTGAATTCAACCTCGTTGTATTTAAATATTTTTTAGTCAAGATACATATAGTTCATCATTAATTTATGAACACCCTTGTTCCCTTTTGTCTTTTGAACCTCTTCAGAATCTTACATAGTCAAAGAGGATAACTGATGATGATGCTGTTGTGTACTCTAATCAATCTCTATCTTATAAATTTAGTATAGGCAATGTCACACTAGATAAGGACTAAAAATATTTGTTGAAATTTTATACCTTTAAATCATGAATGACAGTGTTGAAACAAGTTGGTTGGTGTGAATTTTGTAGAAAATACCTGTTAATCAAACAGAACTAAATTTTGTGATATAGATTTCTTCTTTGATTTCAAATAGAAAACATAACTTTTTGGTTTTTTGGGTCTATATCTTTTATGTTATTTAAAGGTCATTAAGTTTAATAATTTTGCTATAAGAGATCTTTGATCTCTTATATGGTCATTCACACATATTGTTGAAGCCAGTGAGTTCTTTGTAGTGTGTTCATGTTTGATCCGTACCTAATGTAAATTTGTCTCATAATTACACCATGTAATATTAATAAATATGAATATAAGAATATCTATAAAAAAAATATATAAATATAAGAATAGCCTCTATGGAATACTCCAGATCTATTACCCAAAAATAATTATAAATACAATAATGTATTTTTAAATATGTTTCAAAATCATGGATTTTTTCTTTTGAAGAAAAAAAAGATCTAACATCGAATCAATAACTCGAGTAATTATCAAAATGGCTGATTAATTTGTAAAATTATGAACCGTTTGATGCACTCATTCGCGAATTTTTCAAATTTTCAATTTGGTTATGTTAATATTTGTAAGTTTTATTTGCTGCGGTGGCTGGTTCAGCTACTACTATACAATCACAACAATTGTTTTTTTTTAAATATTGGATGTAATTTATCTCTGAAATAAAACAAATGATTGAGAGAGCCATCATCTTTAAAATTGTACTGCTAAAAATTCTCCATGACGTATTCTGAAAGCAACAAGCATTTGCTAATTAAAATAAATGAAATTCAAGCCCTCTCGTTTTCCAACTCTATTTAAAAAAAAAAAATGCATGATTGCGACACATTCGATGTATAAAATATATATGAATGAAAATATCTTACAAGTGTACTATTAACATATCATAATTAGTGAGTCTTTTTTTAAACCTTTATAATACATAAAAAATATGTCTAGTTCATAAAACATAAAAAAAAAACAATTTATATATAAAATTAATATTTTTTACAATTGAATAATAATAATAATAATAATATACTAAACATTATATATCTCATTTTATGTATAGTAAAACAGAAATAATTTTTCATAAGTAATTCCAAAAAGAATAGCTCTTATAAAGAAGTGGGTCATGTAATTAAGTCATCTCTTTATTAGAAAAACAAGGTAAATTTAATACAAAAACATACAAAATATAAAAAGGAAAATTGAACACTACAAAAAATTGAATATGAAACATTATATTTCAGTCTTCTGTCAAAATAAAAAATAACTATTTTATGTAATAAACTCTATCTAATTAATCAAACTAATTAAAATGCCCCAAAAAAAAAAGAGAATAAAATAATATAAACTTAAGAAGCCAGTAGCCTTGTAATGAACTTAAACCAAGGATTATACCTAAACCAAAATTTTAACTAAAAAAAGTTCAATTACATTTTGTCTCTTCTATATATCTGGGATTCTCTTGTGGGAAAATGACATATAGCGACCTTGCAAAGAAACACAATACATTGAAGGGCCCTGAGTTGAAAAAATGGCACTGAACAGAGAGGTACACGGGCTAGAATATTTCCACCCCATCAGAAAATGAGGTTTTGAATAATTTATCACTATTACATTTTTGTGATTTACGACTCCATTATTAATTTTTTCCAACTTAACTTCTGGCATTTGCAATTCACTTACATAAAAGTATGAAAATGGATAGATGATTTATCATTAAGCTTTCGTGACTTATGACTCCATTATTTATTTTTTCCAACTCAACTTCTGCCATTTACATTTTACTTATATGAAAATTTGTAAATGAGAATTCAAATAATTTCAATGTTTTCAAAAATGGACAAATCATTGAATTGATTAAGGTATTAGTTGAAGACTTATTGGTTCAAATGTGATCAAATCGTGATTAAATTACAAGTGAAATTAATATATTTTTAATTCTATATATTATATAAAAAATTAAAAAAACTATTACTAATAAGTTTTATAATTTAGTATTTAAATTTAAATAAGTTATTTTTTTCTTAATTATATTTTGAATTTAAAATAATTCAACCAATTCTTACCTATTTTTTATCGGTTTTGGTAGATTCTCCATATTCTTAATCTATTTAGTTGATTCTTTATCGGTCTTTCAAAGTTCTGAACCGTTTTTAGTATTGATTTACCGATTCTTAACTACAATATTAGATAATTTATTATTGAGCTTTTATGATCTACAACTTCATTATTCATATTTTGAGTTTCGCTTTCAAGATTTACAATCCCATTTTTTGTTTTCATGATTTATAACTCCATTATTTTATATTTTTATTTTTTGTGAGGGTCATTTTCCCCTCTTTTTTATTCCAGTTTGATAATGTTATTGTTAGTGGTTTGTTGGACCCACTGCTCGTCATTGTGATGAAAGAGTCCATTACCATACAAAGCTAAAATTTCCGTACGTGTTTTAGACCTGAAACAGTTTTTTGTTTTTAAAATTTTTAAACCTAAAAAGGTTGTTGGCCCAAAAAAAAAAAGGACAGGCCTGAAAAAGTTGGATTCACCAAACTGTTCCATCCTCAATCTCATACTCCAAACTTTTCCTGTGTGTCAATTTTTTTTAGACCTTCACAAAAAATGATCTTTCATTGGACAGTGAATTCCATATTCAATTTCATGCCCCTTTGCCTCAATTTGAATTTGAATATAAGATAATAATTTATCAAGGGCCAACAATTATCAAATCAATATAAATGTAAAATATAAAAGTTTGAGAAGCCGCATTATTAATGAATAGACAGTGCAGTTTTTTTTTAAGTTTTTATTAATTTTTTTTATTCTTTCAATATTTTTCCGTATATCTTATTCAGTTTTGTGCAATTTTTTAAATATTGTATTATTATGAAGTTCAATCGATTAAGCTCTGTTTGGTTTTGTGTTAGAGAAGCTCAAAACCACATTTTACCATTCGACAACAAAAAGAGGAAAGAGATTCAATTTGTTTTAGAACTAAACTTGTATATTTTTTATACTTTTTTTTAATTAAAATTTAACATATAAATCTTTTAAAATTTTTTAAGTTTAAAAATTTAATAATTTTAATATATAATTAATGACTAAATTTATAATGTATTAAAAACAATTTAAATGTTAATTTTTAATTGAAAAATAATACGAAAAGCACAAAAAAAAATATAAATATTTTCTTTTGTTTTACTCCTATCAATAAATAAACCGAAGAAGGAAAGAGTGAGAGAAGGTTCAAAAGAGTTATTGTATGAATTACTTACAATTACTAAAAACTCAATAAAATATATGAAAAAGTATTGAAAACAATTTAAAAAATAACTCAAAATAATTATATGCATATTGAGAAAATTATTTTTTAAGTTTTAATTATATTTTATTGTATCAATTACATGCATATTAAAAAAATTAATTTTTTAATTAAAATAAATATAAAAAATATTAACATTTCCTATTTTATCCTTATTAAATACTTCATTTTATTATTATTATAGAATTATAAAGAAGGAGTAAAAAAAATTAAATACCGAAATAAAATAAAAATAATAATATTAAGTATCTTATATTTTTAAATAAAAAAACTTTTCATACAAATTTCATTTATAGCTTCTTTTCATATTCTTCAAAATTCGCAAACAGGTTCATGACATGCCACGTAATCCCGGAGGAATGCTTCCTTATTCCCCATGACAACCGGCAATTCATGACAACATTTCGTCTACGCAACCAAATATCATCTTCTTGTCCAATTGATAAAAATTAATTTCATATTTTATAAGTATGTATAATTAAAGACCAAAATATATTGAACTGCATTCAGTTTTATTGAGATTATAGAGATTTTTCACTCTATTTTTAAAATCCAAGTTTTAATCCAATATTTAACTCTATAAGAATATTCTGTTAAAGTTTTTAAAATGCCTTTTTATTAATTAAAATTTACATTAAAGTGATTTAAAATCCTAATTTATCAATTTAATCTAAAATCTTTAATTTCTATCCCAACCAAATATAAACAAGTTAAAAATTTAAAATTTTGATACAAAATTTATGCTTATGTTTCCTACTAATTTTATATAAAAATTATAACATATTTAATAAACAATTTTAAATAACTTAGTATAGTAATATTTAAATAAACGTGTTTAAAATATTAAATTAAAAGATAATGAAATTTATAATAAAATATAAATATGTCAAATCAATCAACATAAAATATGAAATTATAAAAGTGGCACTCTTTGTAAGCTATAAAAATTGCGATTATCTCAAACTTTGTTTAAATGCATTGGACTTATTCTAGTTAAAAGTTAAAAACATAAAAAAAAGGAAAAAAGAAGTTGTAAATATTACTAAATAAATATTATTGTTAAGAAGGGGTGTTTTCAACAAGCAATAGACGCGCGGTTAAAAACCTCACTAATTGCGTTATTGCCCTAAGTGCAAAGATAAAATTAAAATTTTAATTCTAAAAAATAGAAGGGGTATTTCAGTCTAAAAAAAGATAAATTTGGTGAGTTAACGGCTTGTTGACAGTTGGATGGGTAAAAATGAAATCTTAAAAATAAATGGAATATTTATGAAAAATAACTTTTGATTTTAAGATAGATCTATGTATATTTTTAAAATTAAAAAAAAGATTACTATAATTAAGGTAAAACATGGGGGTGTTTACAATATTTTACTTATAATTAAATCATGTTGATGTAACTATTTTGTTTAAATATAACGTCTTGGTTTGGGATTGTGTGTTTATATAGAATACCCTTAAAAAAAACTACCACATTCTATATTCGTATAAGTCAAATTCCAATGGGATATTAAATACCATGTGATTTGCTTAAAAAAACTCATGTTGATGTAAAAATTTTAGGGATTGTTTGATTTTCTTTTGGTAAATTAAACTATGATTTTTATTCATCATTTTTTTTTTAAATTATCTAAATAGTTTTATGATAAATTTTTTTATTTTTATTTAAAATTTATTTTTATAAACTGTGATTATTTAAATAATCTTTTATAAAAAGGTAAAGGAAGTGAGTAATATATAAATACATTTATAACTGATTCTTTTGCCTTGTTTCCACTTAACGAGTACTTAAACTTATCTACGTTTTTGAATACCAATTGTTTGGTATTTAATACCAACATGTTTCCATGTACAATGTTTCAACTAAATATGTATGTTTATAAACATGAGTATAAATAAGTTAAATTGGATCAATATAGATAAATCTATAGGTTCCTATAAGGCATGACCTATCCCCACCCTACATCGAAAATCCGGTCTTTACTGGTGCCATTACTATATATTATAAAATAAAAAATAAAAAAAATAAGACATGAAGCAGAGAAAGGAGTAGTAAATAAGATGATGAAAAAAATTATTTTCTTCGATTTTATATATGAGATTTTTTATTCTAAATCTAAATATAAAATATTTTATAATATATAAGATAATATTTATTATTTATTTTTAAAAAATATTTTTATTTAATATATTAAAAAAAATTAAATAAGAGTAATTTTAAAAAAATTAAAATAATTATTTAATTTTAATTCTTAATTCATGTTATTTAATTAAAAAATTTTATATTAAAAATTAGAAAGTATTAAAATTGAAGAATGAAAAGGAGAATATGAGAGGACAAAGAAATAACACGATCAAAGAAGAAAGAAAAAGATTGAAGGACGAGAGAGATACGTTTTTCTAGGAGTCAAGCGGCGAAATAATAGCTTTCACTGAACTCAATACTTTTTCTAATATTCATGAAGTGATATAAGCTTGAGGCAGCTTTCACTGATTGAGTGATGCACAATGTTGAACAAAATTTAATACTTTTTAAGTGTATGCAACTTCACGTTTTAACTGAACAGTAACAGTCGTAAGATGTCAATGCCTAGAAAGTAGGAAGTAGGTGTAATAATTACACCTCTTAGAAAGAAAAATCATCATTCTTTCCAATGTTGTGATGGTCCTGGCATGAAAAAACGTCTTTTCACTTTCAATTTGCATATTTTTCAATGTTTTTCATTTAATCTATTTTGCAATAAATTTTTTAGCATTTTTAATTTTTCTCTCTCGCCGTTTTCATCTTTTGATTTTTTTACTTTCATTATTAGTATTCAGTAGTTAATTTACTTTAATTTAATACTCTTGATTAATCCTTGGCAGTAAGACTTAATTTTAACTTCGTACGTTTCTCATTCAGACTAATAATTTAATTTTGTTAATGTATTGTCAGTACTTAGTAATAAATGACTTGCCATATTGTATAATTATAAATTTAGATAAAAATTATATTGTCAACTAGAGTATTTGTAATTTTATATAATTATAAATTTAAATAAAAATTTAATAAATTTGTAGTTATATCTTCTTAGAGATCACTGTACATGTATACATGCCTATCAAATATTCTATAATTTATGATACTACAACATGCCTATCAAATATTCTATAATTTATGATACTACAATTAATTGGAGTTCATGTTAAGATATTTA
Organism: Adenanthera pavonina; assembly: GCA_026686845.1. Taxonomy (NCBI): domain Eukaryota; kingdom Viridiplantae; phylum Streptophyta; class Magnoliopsida; order Fabales; family Fabaceae; genus Adenanthera; species Adenanthera pavonina. The sequence goes on along the minus strand of JAIVEN010000012.1, from coordinate 17,131,985 downwards.
ATAATTTAATATTTTATTTTTTATATATAATTATATATAATATTATTTTTTGTTTAACCATTATGTTACTGGTATGACCTGCCACCCGATTGATTAGACTATTAAAATCGTGACTTAATAACATTTTAGGTTGGAAGCCTTGTTCAGTTTTGAGACATTGCCTCGAACTTCAATCCAAACCGTAGTTATTTTCTTTTTGTTTTTCCTTTTTTTAAAATAAATCCATCGTGTCTTCTTCAAGTACAGCCGTAATCAATCAGCATCTCAGATCCTTTTCTTACGCTAGTCAAACCCATCTTCAAATCTATTTTCAATTATTTTTCTCCTCAATTTTCATTTTTCTCCGATTAAGACCATCATTCTTAGTGTTGATCCGGAAATTTACTCACCTTCGGAAGGTTCTGGTAATCTCAAGTTCATTTTGAAGTTCAATTCTCGCTTTCAACTCAACATGCTTGCTCAACCAGATTTTGTTCAGTAATAATTGAGTCTTTAGAGTGTCCCTTGGTTCATTTGGGAACCTCTCACATCTATGGGATTTCTGGGTTCTGGGAATCTGGTTGTGATGTCTCAGGACAGTTCAGATCCTTCTTCGCCTTGCTGCTCGAGATCGGATCATTTGGATTCAGCTTCAGCTGAACTCAAGCTGTACCGAGCCTTCATTTTCTCTGTACCAATCTTCTTCACTTTCATCCTGCTCCTTCTGTTCTACTTGTTCTACCTTCGGCCGCGTAGGGTGGATTGGTCGTCTCTTAGAATGAGAGCATTTGCGGCGGATAATGGCGGGAACTCCAGGGTAAGACATATTTGTGTTGTTGTTTCTAGTTTCAGTAGTTTAGGTAAACTTCGAGTACGGGAAAGGAAAATTGGTTTGTACATGCATGTTTGATGGTTACCCATTAATATCTTGTTTTGTGGTTGATTTAGCAACCTGAATTGGGCTTGAATAAGGAACTGAGAGAGATGCTGCCGATTATCGTATACAAAGAAAGCTTCTCGGTTAAAGATACACAGTGAGTTAGATTGCCTCTACAACTTTATGTGGGTTTATTTTGATTTTAATTGTTTTCCCGTAGCTATATTTATGTATCAATTCCTATTTCGCATTTGTTTTTTTATCATCAACATAAACAGTTTTGGAATTAGAAATTCTTGTATAGACTTGGTCTACTAATTTTTGATAGACTATAGCCTATGAGAATTCACCAAATGCACATTTATGGGAGAGGATCCACAAAAAAATTAATATATTATGTGGTTATTTATCATCGTTCTAGTCTATCCGAAATTGATAGACCGCGTCTATACAAGAAATTCTGTTCTGGAAGAATTCTTTAGCCTAATGAGGGACTGGGAATAACCCTGACTCTGTTTGTTGAATTAATCGAAAGTATTATAAGCTTGAAAGGGGCCTAAGAGTTAGCTTGGTTCAAGCTAGATGGACAGGGATATCTGAATATATTGAAACATATTATGATTCAAACTGGCCTGTCTGTCAGCTGGAACTTAATAGGTTTCATTATGAACTAAGCGTGAAGTGAAATTAACTTCTTTATTAGTCAAAGTGAGGGAATGGACTTTTCTCAACGTAAAGTCAATTAATTTTTTTCCATTATATGCTCCATTTTTCAATCTTGCGACCTGGTAAGTAATGGAAAATTGAAGCTATAAATTCGAGTTCATTAATAGTTGCCACCATTATTAGATGTGGGCATCTTAAGATGTTGAGTAGTAAAGTCTCTTGTTCATGAAATTATAGCATGGCATATGCTCTATAAAAGTCATAGCCAAGAAATATCATTTTAATGCAGCAGCACAAGTCAAAACCAAAACTTTTATTGACCAAAGACTTCCATAAAGACTTGATGTTCCATACCAGAAAAAAACTATGAATTAGGACACATAATCAATACCAACTGCATGAAAAAAGACTGTAGCGATGATGCACAGATTTGGGTGTGCGTTTTGTATCTGAATCCACATGATTAAGGGATATGGTTGTTTTTGAAAAAAAATCTAGGGTACAGGTACATCAGGCTATTATCAATAAAAAGCTAAAATTGCACATATATGTATCTAGAAGTTAATACTGAAGAAATTAGTAAATATTAACCATTAAAAATTTGCAAATTTTGTTTTTATTTTCTCATGATTAAAGCCCTTTTTTGATGATTTTAGATCATTTTGTTACATTTCAATGCATTTTAAGGGCAATTTTTAACATTGTCTTGCATTTCATTGCACTTTAAAACAATTTAAAAGCAGTTCTTTTTTGGAATTTTGAACTGCTTTGATGCAGGTTAGAAAGGTTTTCACCTGTTTCTGACCTGTACCAGTTTGGCATTGTCCAAAATGTTCCAATGAAAAAATTTTCCAGAAGGGGTAACACAAGGCAGGCATACGGCATACCCTATACTGATGTTTATCTTATATGAATAAGCTGCTAAAAGCTAGTATCCTTGCTTTTTAGGACTACATATTGGAGCATGTGATACCTGCTGACATTTTTTTTTCTTTTACTGAGGAATGATAATTTTTAAACGACAAAGACTGAAATTGGCTCTGAATTAATCTTCTAAAAGCTTCTTCAGAGTAGCTTTTAGATCCTAGAAAACTTTGTTTGAGGATATCCTCAACCTATCTAATAACAAGATATTTTTAACAGCTCTCTTCATTTATCTTTGAGATATACACTGCATATTAGAGGAAGCTTAGTCAGCAATTAGGGTCATCTGACTTTTGAATCTTGTGGGACATCAGTATGCTAAAATGGTTTGAATGCAGTGAGCATGACATATTCCTCCTGAATAAAACTCACAGTCAATGCAAATGTAGTGTGCTGTGTGCATGATGGACACCTCTGCTCAATTAGCATGTAGAGGTTGCCTCACTAAATTGATCATTGTGTTTTCTACTCTTATGAACCCTGGTGACATGATAGAATTGATATGTTCCTTCCCAGGGATCTCAGATCAAAATATTCCAACATTTTGTGGTATTTATCTTAGTACAAATGCTTCAAGCTATATGAAGGTGACATTGAGAAGAAGTATCAACCTCAACTCTGTCTACACTTTAGATTTTCATTAATGTCATCATACAATAAACCCTATTCATTAGGATAGCTTAACGCATGTTTAGGCTGATGGCTGAATTTAGCATGTTTTCAATACGAAGCCTTTTTTTTTTTTTTTGCCAACAATATGAAGTCTTAATAGTATTATTGTTGATCTGTTTAAAATTCTCTTGGTCAATCCTGTTTTGGACCTAAAAGTATATTTAATATTTCATAATGGTTCTAAAGGTATTTTTGTTCCGAATAAATCCATAAGTTTAAAAACTTTCTAAATAAATCCTAAAGGCTGACATTGTTATGTCCTGCCATTAAAAGATGACATGTCATGCTGACTGGGCATTTTTAACTTGTGTGACATTTATTTTGCCGACTAAGGAGCCTTGTCAACATTTCTTCTTTCTCTGACCTTCTCTATTTTCCCGGCCGTAGTCAAAGAAAACCAAAGCCAGCTTCTGATACCCAGTAGCATTTTTAGAGTGAATCTCACAACATAAAGGTTTTCATAAGACCCAAAACCCTTTCCTTGTGTGAATCTCTGTTTGGCCAGAGAGAATGTTGTGAATTCTGATACCATCTGAGAGCTTTCACCCCAGGTAATATTATCTTTTCCTATCCTCTGCATTTGCCCCTAAGATGAAGAAGAAGAACTAATAATGGTGCTTCTATATGCATATATTTATGAAGATTTCCTTAAACAAATATAGCCAGCCATACATGCTTTTCTTATGAAGATAAGGGGAAACCAAAAAAAAAAGAAAGAAAGGAACAACACAACTGTACCTAATGGGTCTTAGTTTTTTCCCCCTTTGTTCGGTAGCAGTTAATGTTCTTAAAAGAGAAAAGTCCATTTAGACCATCTTTCCTATTGTGAATGCTCTCTGATTATGAATTGCATTTAAGGGTTTTTCTATCCAAATCCATGTAAACTTTAAATTTGTGTTTATGTGAAACCACATTCATGAGATTATTTTTTTGATCCATTTCTCCTAAATCCCAATCTTATAATTTATGCCTTTAACTTCAAGTTACTTTAATTCCATTTCTCATCTAGTTTGAGAAATGAATTGAAGTCAAAACAAAGTGATAAACCATTGTTCGTTGGTATCCAGACAGAAATAATGAAGCTGCTGGGCTGTGTTGATTTCCCGTGCCTACCATTTGTTTGCTCTTCCTCAAACATAATTTGGGTAAAAATCTTTGTACTATCAGTGATGAAAATGTTCCTTCAAATTTTTCATTTCCAGATCAATTAATCTAAGTTAGGTTAATCTATGGATGCAGATTAGAGTTTAGCATTTTGTTGCCATGATCAGAAATAAGCTTCTTATGCTTTCTTTCTTTGTCAGCACTCAGCAACTAATGCAAAATTAAGGAGAATATAAGCTGCTTTAATATCAGCACCTTTAGATTTGCAACAAATATCAAAAACAAATATTTGACTGACTGAGCTTCTGTATGTTCACGTGAAAGGGAGGGGTCTGAGAAAGACACCTCATCCCAAAGCTTAATTTTGTAGAGAACAGAATTTTAATATATTCTATCTTAGTGCTTATGAACTTTGCATTTTGCTAACGTTTTTTTTTTTTTTGAGTCATTAGATGATGAAAATATGTCTTTCAAAAGTAATCTCTTGGGCTTAGTCTTCTGGCGTGGTGACCTTGTACTATCTCTTATGGTGTGGGAGTTCCCATCATGTAGCAAAATATTTCTCCCTTTCCTCACAAGATGTACGGATAAAACATTTATCTCAAGAATTTTCCATTGTGAAACATTGCACTGCTTTTGATCTTTTTGATGCTCTGAATTTTAACATCTCTCATGTATTGGTTTGTGTTTCCTTTTAACCTGGTAATGTAGAGAAGCTTATGTTCTCAAGTTTAGGAGAATAAGAACGAAGCCTTTATTAACCTTCCTCATTGATGAATTATTTTGTGGCAGATGCTCAGTATGCCTTTTGGACTACCAACCAGAGGACAGGCTTCAACAGATACCTGCATGCGGTCATACATTTCACATGAGTTGTATTGATCTTTGGCTGACCAATCACAGCACCTGCCCTCTCTGCCGCATGTCACTTCTAGCTTCTGCTAAATCTTCAACTGAGACATCTAATATACAGGTAGAAGCGGGTAATTATTGATCATTTTGGAGAGATACATCTAGAGGTCTTTGTTAAACAGTTTTCAGACATGTTCAGTGATTTTATCATGAATTAGATGATACTTATTTATTCTCGGGGTAATTGTAAGTTTCTAACTCCAGTGTTGGCTGTTGCACATGGTTTGATGTTGTTACGATTAAATTCATAAGTACACATGTTCTTCATTATTGTACACTCAAACACACTATATGATTATAATCCAAAGTTAAGAGTATACATACAGGTATCATATTTATAAATGTCAACATCTGATTACAGGATGAGACTAGATGTTAACACTTAAAAAACTTTTATCAGTCTTTTTTATTAAAAGGAAAATCCTAGTAGGACCTTACTGTTGCTCAGATAAATGAATATAATTCAATAATGGCAACAAAAATTTTCTTTGGCAGAGGCCATCTGGCGATGAAGAAACCCCACCTGCACAATTCTCTGAATCAAGATCCACAAGGCATCCAGATACTAGTGTTTCCCAGAGTTGCACTGGAGATAATGCAAACAGTGTCCACTGCATTGATATTGAAAGAGAAAATGCAGAAAGCAGTTAGGAGAGGCATGAAGACATGAGAGGCTTGTTATGGTAATTTTCGGTCTTATTTTATTGTATCTTTGTCTGTCTGTGAAACTAAGTGAAACTAATATATCATTTATCAATAAAAGCATTTTGAAACTTTTAGACATTTTTAAAGTTACATTAAATTATCTATCATCCGACTAATGCTTATATTAAGTGCATTTTTGCTGAGAAAGTAATTTGTTTAAATAATTTTTGTGATGTCTGTTTCTTATGTTGGGAAGGCTAGTAAGAGAGATATATTTAGGAAACAGTCAATATGCATCTCAGAGAGAAGGTGATGGGAGGAGGGGAAGAATATCTACAATTAGAAAGAAAAAATTTTCAACATTTTATTGATGGTCATGCTGGAAAATGATTTAACACTAAATATAGTTATTATATCAGTAAGGAGAATGCTTTTATTATCAAATAAAAGGTATTGAGGTTAGCACTCCCCATAAGATAATTAAAAAGGCTTTTTTAGATTAGTTTAAATGTTTAATCGCATTTGCTTTTCTAAATTTAAGACATGTAGTACTGCATACTTCAATTTCCTTAATTTTTTTTCTCTAGGATTCTCTCAATGTTTCTGTCTAAGTTAAATACGACTTGAAGTTAACTTACTATTTCTGTCTCTAGAGAGAAGTACCCAATCACTTTATAATTAGGTACAAAAACGAAATAAATATATTTAATGAATGTTAATAAAGTAATAATAACTAACTATGTGATTAGAATCATTTGCAATCCAATTCCAGTCCATCTGTATATAATTAAGTTTCGTGCTGTTAATTATTCCTTTTCTTGACCGAACATTGAAGGAGAAAACACTTCAATGCGGCTGTTACCCAGACAGTGCTGTCACTTTATTCATGGTGAAAGAAGGATGAGATGTATTATATTTTGTTTCCTCATATGTCTGGGCCTGATTAGGATATATTTAGTTGCATGCCTATAATATCATTTGTGTAGGCATGGCAATGGGGTGAGGCAGGGCGAATTTTTCAATGTATGTTTCTGTTCCATTCTTTTTATTGTGCAATATTTGTCCCATAATTTTGTAGGTTCTCTTTTCGTGACTGGATTCTCGGCTGCACTTTTTCTACTGTTCCTCTGCTGCACTCAGAGAAAAAGCCAAACAAAATTTTACAAAAATAAATAAATAAAAAGAAAAACAAAAGGTGGAGCCCCCTATTTTGGGATCCAAGTCATCTGACATTGAGTTGAGTAGAAGAGTAGAGAAAGTGCAATAGAGAAACTGGACTTCTTTTTTTTTTTTCCCCATTTTGTCCCATACTTGAACTCATGAATTCTATATTGGCACTATCCTGTACCAACTTTATCTGAAATTATAAAGATTGAGTTTTTCCTGAACTTTGGTAAAAGATTGAGTTCTGGGGCGTGTTTATATTCTTGTCTAACCCAAGAAGATGAGGATGCTTAGAATGTGCTTGTTCTTGTTATGGATGAATATGGAAACATTTTCTGTTACTACAATCAAGGTATTTTTGGACTTGTTGAGTTCTCTCCCAGGGAATCTTCTATGGCAAAATCTGCCTCTCATGTTATCTTTATTGGATTTAAGATTTTAGTCCTTGAGTGCTGCTCAGAGAAATTGAATTATTGTTAAATGAGATATTATATGTTCTCATCAACTAAACTAACTCCTGGGCGAATATGGTTAGGTTGAAAATGGATGAACAATTCAGTGCACGCTTGTTTGGTACGGTATGTTTCAATGAACTGGCAAACAAACAAGCTTTAATTTCTCACTCCCCATCCCATTCTGAACCTTCCATTCCATGCCTACTTTTAATTTGCAATCTTTTCTTTTTTGATGACTAGTGTTTGTCTGGTCAAGATGGTTATAGCAAGCACCGAAAGTCCAATATCTGGGTGTTATTTATTTTTTCTATTTTTTGCCAAGATCTGGCTGGGTGTTGTGTTTGAACCCTTTTAATAAGCACATATGGCTAAATTGCAATTCACATTAAATTGAGTATTTAGCTAAAAAATTAAAGTGTAAAGACTGGATAAAAAGAAAACGAATCATTTGAGGGAGAGATGCAAATGGAATGATCATATCATTCCCATGAATGCAAATGCTTGCGTGTTTGACATAGGTAGAAGAGCCAGGGGGGTCCATATCATTCTCACAGCTAAAATGTATCGAACATAAAATCAAATATCTTGGTATTGTATTTGATCCCGTCGAATATACACATATGGCTAAATTGCAATTCATATCAACTGAGTATTCAGCAAGAATAAGCTGGAAAGATTAATATTTTGAACAGTCATAAGAAGAACAGATCATTTGATGTTGAGATGCAAATGCAATGATCATTTCTGTTCTTGCTTAACGTATTTGACATAGATATAAAAGCTAGAGGATCCGTATCATTCTTACAGCGTAAGTGTATGAAAGCGTTTTGGTTTTGGTTTTGTTTGGTTACATTATGATAGTAGGTATTTTTTTTATCACATTAAAAATATATATAATTTCTATTATATTTTTGTTATTGTAAATTAGTAGTAATTATTTTTTTATTCTATTTTATTTTATGCATTAAACCGAATCTTTAATTCATATTTAAAAAAGTAGACTTTGTCTCACAATTTTTTGAACATTTCAAAGATAATACGTCTCTAAAAGTTTTTCTTGATGAGAAAAAAGTCAAGCAAAATAGTATTCTCTCCAGACTTAAATATAAAAAAATTTTGGGAGAGTTGTGTTAGTCTTAAATATTAAAAAAATATAAATGTCTAGTGTAATGAATTAGATATTCTAATTTTACTCTTCATTAATTTGGGAAAAATTGTACATTTCAATAATTATTAATTGATTTGATGTAGAAAAATACCATTAATTGAGAGTAATTTTGAAAAAAAATATGTTTTACTATAAATTAAATGAGATGAACTAAATTCAACCAACAATTTTTGTATGTGTGACGAAGTTATTTCTTTTTTTTTTAAGGTCGGAGGAAATATATTCCAACTGATCCATTTCAATAATTTCTTGTATGAACGGGAGAAGATATGTGAAAGCCATCTTCTAACTTCTAATCTAAACTCCAATTTCAGGCAATAATGAAAGTGTGCGGAGGGAAGGGGTTATACTGTCCTGTTCATGAAGAAATTGATATTTAGAAGGTTGCTGTGATGTAAGAGAGCATAAATGTTGTCGCTGATTTTTTTTTTGTTGCTTTTTTTAAATGGGAATGGGAAATATCATCAATAAATCAAAGGATACAGCAGCTCCATCATAGAAACAGAGGGTGAAGCGAAACAAAAGGCACCAACAGAGTCAACAAAATCACATCCGTGATGCAAGCAGAGAACGACATGACTTTTATCTACATGAACTTAATATATGAGTTTTCTAGTCATTTACTTGTATCTCACTTCGTAGACTTCGTGATAATAATTTATCGTCTTCACTGATTTCTTCTAATTTCAAATATTGCCATTAAATTTTTTGACTAATCTTCATCTTCCTTTTCCAAACTGAGGTCTTCTTGACATCCCCGTTAACCTCTTTTTTTTTTATTCTTCATAAGGACCCAGTCTCTTTCGTTTATTGCATGAGCTTGAGTCTTGAGGACCTTCAATTTCTCCCTTCCTCATATTCCAATGAAACCTCCATTTGTTTCATGGCTTCCCTTCATATTCTGCTGTTGGATAATTTTGTCTGTCTACATCTCTCTGGTGGCCGGCCAATGTCTTGAGGATCAACTATCATTGCTCCTTCAACTGAAGAATGATCTCATGTATGAGCATTCGAGCAGTCTGGCATCCTGGAATCAACATCCTGATTGCTGCGAGTGGCCAGGCGTATCTTGCGACAGCGAGGGTCATGTTGTTAGTCTTGACTTGAGCAAGCAGAACATCACAGGTGAAATTAGCAATTCAAGTAGTTTATTCGGTTTGGAATATCTGCAGGATTTGGACTTGGCATATAATCACTTCAATTCAGTGATTCCATCTGGATTTCACAACCTCGCAAACTTGATAAATTTGAATTTGTCTAATGCTAGATTTGCGGGGCAGATTCCACTCGAGATTTCTCACTTGACAAAGTTGGTCACTCTTGATATCTCTTGTTATTTGGTAGATTGTCCAAAAGGGCTAAAACTAGAAAATCCAAATCTACAATATCTTGTGCAAAATCTCACCAGTTTAAAGAAGCTGTATTTGGATGGTGTAGATATTTCAGCACAGGGACAAGAATGGTGCCGTGCTCTGTGGTCACTTTCGAGCCTGCAAGAATTGAGCATGCAGTACTGTTATCTCTCAGGTCCTATAGATTCCTTGGCCAAGCTTAAGCATCTCTTAGTAATTCGTCTTGATGGGAATAATTTATCATCCTCAGTGCTAGACACCTTAGCCAACTTTGAAAACTTGACAACACTGAGCCTTTCTGTTTGCAACTTGAGAGGAATGTTTCCGGGGAAGATCTTTCAACTAGGAACGCTGTCCTTTATCGACATATCATCAAATGAATATCTTCATGGTTTCTTGCCAGACTTTCCGTTGAAAGGATCTCTCAAGACCTTGAGAATGAGAGAAACAAATTTTTCTGGACCCATACCAAATTCTATTAGTAGTTTGAAGCAGTTGTCTGTGTTAGATCTTTCTTCTTGCCACTTCAACGGAACACTTCCTGTCTCTATGTCAAAGCTCACCCAACTTGTTGAAATAGATCTGTCATATAATAGATTCGTTGGCCCAATTCTATCATTAAATAAGTGCAAGAAACTTGTCCATGTACTCCTCTCGAATAACAACTTCACCGGTCCATTATCATCTGCTCACTTTGAAGGCCTCCTGAATCTAGTTGACATCGATTTACAAAATAATTTCATCACTGGACAGATCCCGTCATCCTTGTTTGTTCTCCCATCCTTGCAAGTGATACAGCTTTCAAACAACAAGTTTAGTGGCAAGGTAGAGCTCAATATGATTCAGAAGCTAGGTAACCTTACTGTTCTTGACCTTTCATACAACAATCTATCAGTAATTGGCTCAAGGATTACCTTCCCATCTTCTTCCACTAGCATAACATGGTTTAGTTTGGTTTCTTGCCAGTTGACCACATTTCCAGAATTTTTGAAAAATCAATCACACCTAACACATCTTGACATCTCAAATAACTATCTCACTGGCACAATTCCCCACTGGCTTTCAAATTACAATTTTCTTGGACATTTGAACCTATCGTATAACCATCTGACTGACTGGGAAGAGCCTCTGCTGAATATGTCCATTTTAGCGATCCTTGATCTTCAGTTTAACCATCTCCAATCACTTCCAGTTCTACCTCAAAGTCTTACCCGTTAGATTGTTCCCATAACAACTTGAGCTCTTTCATTCCACCATACATTGGTAATCACCATTTTCCAAGTTTGACATATATTTCTTTTTCGAGCAATAATCTTCATGGGAATATCCCCGAATCATTATGCTATTCTCCACGTCTCCTAGTTCTTGACCTCTCTGGTAATTATTTAACTGGCACAATTCCCAAATGCTTGATCACAATGAATGGAACTCTTTCCGTACTAAATTTAAGGAGGAACCAACTCACAGGCACCATTGAGTCATTGCCTGGCTTATGTGATTTGCGAACTCTAGATCTAAATGGCAATTTCCTACAAGGAAAACTACCAAAATATCTAGGTAATTGTCAAGGGCTAGAGATTTTAGACCTTGGTAATAACTACATCGATGATGAATTCCCTTGTTGGCTGAAGAGCATAGCCAACTTGCATGTTGTTATTCTGCGGTCCAACAAATTCCATGGCTCCATTAATTGTCCAGGAACTGAAGTAGCTTGGCCTTATCTTCATATCATTGACCTATCACTCAACAACTTTAGCGGCAGAATTCCACCCAAATTCTTTGAACCATTGAAGGTGGTGACGGGCGAAATAGATTATACAAAAGTGGTAAGGGTAGATCTACTTCAATTTCAATTTTTATTCCTAATGTTTAGCAATCGTTATTGAATTTATATCCGCTCAATTTGAATTTATCTCAATTTTAAGCTTTGAATGTTGGATCAATAGACAATATTTAACGGTCTATCACTGAAAAGAATGTTATTCAAAACCCCCACAGTTTCATTTGATGAAATCATGATTGATCTCAACCTTTAATTGTCGATCTAACAGCTAAAAAATAGAATTGTGGCAACTTGAGAAAAATCTACATGGAGTGGATCCAAAATTCATCTTGAATACCTAGATGAAGTGACAGTCACGAGCAAATATCTACAAATGTAGGTAAATATCCGACCGTTTGTCGATTTTTTTTATCGAGATGAAGTGACAGTCACGAGCAAAAATCTACAAATGGAGTTGGTAAAGATACCAGCAATCTTCACCTACACCGATCTCTCAGGCAACAAATTTGAAGGGCCAATACCAACTGAGCTAGGACAATTGAGGGCATTAGTCATACTTAACATGTCCGATAATGCTTTCTCAGGCAATATCCCATCATCTTTTGGAAATCTTAAATTGCTTGAGTCCTTAGACCTGTCAAACAACTCATTGACAGGGGAAATTCCAGTGCAAATGGCAATTCTGTCATTCCTTTCATTCTTGAACCTCTCACATAATCATCTTACGGGGAGAATTCCATCTGGTACTCAGATTCAATCATTTGAAGCATCTTCATTTGTCGGCAATGACGGGTTATGTGGACCTCCATTGACCCCAAATTGCAGTACTGATGAAATACCAGGGACGACACAATCATCAATCAAGAAATCCAACTCGGAGAGCTCAATTGATTGGAATTTCTTAAGTGCTGAATTGGGATTTGTTTTTGGGATTGGGATTGTTCTCTTGCCTCTAGTATTTTGGAAGCCATGGAGAATATGGTACTGGCAACACGTTGATCGCCTGCTTCATAGGATCTTCCCACAACTAGATTTTGTGTATGAATGTCGTGGAGGTAAGAATTACAGAACTCTAAGATGGAAATCTTACTAATTACTCATATGTGGCCCATTCTCATCTTGTCACAATGTTAAGCTCCTTCATTGAATATTTATGAGTCCTAATACGAACTGATAGAATTGATGATGTCAACTATGTATTTTCTATTTTTCAATCAACGTGGTTTTATTTTCAGTCCCTTTAATTTCAAAATAAACAGTGTGTTCATGAAATTGGATGTGCCATATGTGGAAATTTAACATCGTTGTCTACCAAAGTGACTCTGATTTTCAACATTGAATTCTGAAGTGATCTCTATGACAAATATTTATAAGATTTTGAAATGGATCATGCATCTCTGTTATACCAAATTTAGCATTTTTTCCACCCAGATATACAATCCAGGAAAATTTTCTGGTTAACATGCGGTGCTATGAATAAGACACAAAGGCTTGGTGAGAATAGTGCATTAGCTTTTTCTATTAGTACTCATGGGCAGTTGTACAGTCTTTTCTGTTCCATGGAGGCTTACTATCCTTTCCATTGAATTGTCTGCTTCAAACTATTGTTGGAGATTTCACCTTATAAGTAACAGGTTATTCTTCAATGAAATGAATGACATTAGGGGTATCTCTTTACCTAGAACATTGAATGTGAATTAACAGAATTAATCTGTAATCTTCAAAGGAAGTACTTATTGTTTTGTATATATAGATAGAATATAATTTCTTTTTTATTTTTGGGTAATAATATGATTTCTTTTGTTTTATCATAGAGAATATCCAGGTTTTATCGGAACCTTCTCTCGAAATTACTAAATATTATGTTGGTATGGTCGGAGTAAAAAGAAGAATAAGGAAATAAGATGGAAAATTTAAAATTCAATGTAATACTTGAGAATCAGATATCTAAATTTTTCAGGATAACTAATTTACTGAGGAACTAAATATTTGTTAACGCATTCAATACAAAATCTACCCTAAATATAGAAATTTAATTTTTCCAGATATAGTTTCATCTAAATTTTTATAGTACAAAACTTATATACATGACATAACCTTAAATAGTTACTGTACTATTATCCAAGTAATTCGTGCCATCTATATTTTATTTTAGAGCTCACCTTCTACCTCCAAACATTGTTACTAACGTCTTGTTCAAAATTTCAGAGAAAAAAAAAATTGCTGTCGTCCCTATCTCTTCACGCTTAACTTAGATACAGAGAGCATCAAGAAGTAAGAAGGGAAAGAAAATACGGAATATGGAAAAGGAATAGATGAAAATGGAAATCTATTAATCTCTTTAGACCTATCTCTTTATAACACTATACAGAGGATTGAAGAATTAAATGTCTCAAGAATAACGTCATAGGATGAGAATATGCGTGGTATAAAAAATTACAAAACTTATCTACTTAATGAGTTAATTAATGCTTAATATTATTTAGGACATTCTACCATTAGAATACAACTACTACCACACCGTTTTGGTAGTATTAGTTAATTCTAAATTTGTCTCACTTGTATTTTTCTAAACCCTTGAAACAAAATAATATTACCAACCAATATTGTGCAATGCACCCACGAGTAATTACTATCAAATAAGTTAAGTTATAAATGAATATCACGAAAGACATACTTTGATTAATAAATATGTTGGATATAATTATATGATCAAATAAACTGAAAGAAAATATAGTTAAACCAAATTATTGAAAATTCCTCAATATACAATATTAAGAGTAGTAGAACATGCAATTGACCATGGTAAATATAAATTTAAGTACGGAAAACCAAACATAGGCCTTTGTTTTTATATAATTATCTACATGGATCAAATTTAAATGTTGTTGGGTCCAAATTGAGATAACTCTCTTAAAGCAATTTTTTCTATTCACAAAACTAAAAAACAAGACGTTAGTTATGGGGTGTTGAGTCATTTGCTACTCAAGATTTAAATCAAATAACATAATAGAAAATTACCTCCTATGCATGTTAAGAGGTAACCTTAAATCAAATGGTGACATAAATATCCTGACATCATTAAGTGAATATAATATAGATCTAGTAATGCATTCATGTATAAAATTATATTTTTCTTTTCATATATATTTTATATGAAATAATTTGTCATAAAAGATAGAAGATTTTAATTCATTTGGCATGTTCAGTTTACAATAAAAACATACAAAATTATATACAAATTTTTTGAAGAAAAAATATTTGATTTTTCAACTATTTTTTTATAAGATAATCAGTCTTCATATATATCCTTATGGCTAGGATTATTCATTACGTTGGACAAACATGAGAAATGGATAGTTAGCAAATTATGTCACCAAATAAGAAAAAAAAAATATATATATATATATATATTATTGTGGCAACAGAAAAGTGAATCATCATTCTATCATTATAAATATTGAAACATTAATTTATCTCTTAGTCGATAAATATTATATTTAAATATTAATGATTTTATAATATTAGTGATTCACGGATTGAATTAGCAGATCAATTTTAATTCAATAATTTACCAATTAATTTATTATAATTTAGATATTGCATAAGATTAATCGATTGAATTGAAATTAATTGTGATTGATTATGTGATTAATCTTAAAAATCCTAATTCATTGATTATAATTTATTAACATATTTTTTTACCAGAGTAATTTATTTACATATGAGACATATAATAAGAGTAGCTAGTTACACAAATCATAATGTATATAGAGAAATTTTGACATAAAATTTAATTTTTGCCGGACATAAACTTATATTAGTTCAAAATTTCAAATTAACTGCTTACTTTGGTGTTTGAAAAGAAAAAATCAATGCCAATTTGTTATAATTTATAACATTTTTAAATTTTAATTGAAAATGTTTTGATAAGATTTTGCCACAACCTCAACTTTCATATTAATTATACTAATTAATATATTTGAAATTAAATTAAAAAATTCTTTATGATCATTTAACTAAATCAAGTTCATTTTTTAATTAGTTAGGTAATTTATTATATCTAAATAATGATACCCATGGTATAACAAAGCACCTACTCATCATTTCTTATTAAACATTTCTAAAACCATAGGTTGATTCAAGTTTTTTTAAAAAAATTGAAGAAGACACCTCCAAAGTCAAGAGAATGAACAAAATCGCATAAGAAAGGGAGGAGAGGATGGAAGAAGCAATTATCTCCAAGGATTTATAACAAAAACCAGTTGAAATTCACATTTGGACACCTCAAAACCCAATTTTTAGCTAATTCTTAAGAGGAGAATGGATGGAGTTTGAGTAAAATCCCTAAGGGCCGTCTGGTTCAATTACCTAAGGGTAATATAATATAATGTGATTGGATATAATATAATGTAATATGATAGTGATTACATGTGGGTTTGTTTGGTAGAATATAAATTATGATGTAATAATATTAATTTTTTATATTAAAAAATAAGAATAGAAGTAAAATAATCATATTGCCCTTGGCCCTAGAAGTGAATTTGTCAACATTTGTTTTTATAAGGGTATTAATGTCTTTTTACATCTCATTATACCTATGTAAAAACCTTTAGATATAAAATGTTATGTAATCTGGATCACCTCTACAGGATCACTTAAGTAATCCAGATCATATGTGAAATATCCAACCAAATGCTCAAAACTTAGGTGATGTGAAACCTTTACATGGGGGCTGTAAATGAACCAAACGAGCCCTAAATTGCGAATTGGGCGCCGATTATGTTAAAAAGCCACATAGCCACTTATGTGTAAATAAGTTTCCAAGTTTGGGGTTGAATTACAGGTTGTGCAGGACATTTGTGCAATGCCTTTCTAGATTTACCCCCAAAATTATAATTTGTGCAAATAATGATTATTTTATTATTATTTTAATATTTATTATTATTTATTTATTTTTATAAAAAAAAATTAATTATCTTCCAAATTAAACTTTAAATATGTGGGCCAGTATATTTTTTCTAAACATTAATTATCATTGGATTGTTCCAAAATTTTGTTTAATCAAGTTTCAGAATTATAATAAAAAAATATGGGTGTTACAAAATACATAGTTAAAAAACTAATATAATACTCATTGGAGAATGTAACACCTCCTAACTTGACCAAACACTTCAAAAACCAACAAAACACAATCCAAGCATCTCATATTTATCTTCCAAAACATCATAGCAACGAAAAACACCATAAAATACCTTAAGAAACACCATAACAGTCGGAATAGTGTGCAGGGTTACAGCCGCTACAATATCGCCGTGGCTTTGGTGCTCTCAGATCACTGGTATCGCAGCCTATCTTCCTGGCGCTGCGCGCCCCCTTGCTGATACAAAATCAGCAAAGTTCAATTTTTGGAATGAATTTCCGATATGCATAACTTTATGCTTAGACCTCCGATTGACCTAATTTAAACTCCTACAAGTCAATCTTGTTTCAATTTATTCATAGATACCAATTTCATCTAAATCCATCTCTGTATGGAAAATTTGGACATCCGACACCATTTTGACCACTTTTTGATCAAGACTCACCATTAACCACTTCTAATTGTCACTAAAAACAAATGGATACTCAGAGACCATTCACATAGATCCTAATTCACTTAACTAACTTGTTCAAAGAGATTTCATCTCACAGGAACCTTTCCTCTGAGATTTGACTCCCTTAAACCCCAATTCCTTAAAATGGCTACCTACTCATAGGGCTATTCAATGGGCCCAAAGGCCTGGTTGGCCTGGTGCGGCCCGGTCATTTCGGGCTGGGCCGAGCCAAAAAAAGGACCGGGCTGGGCCGGTCCTCGGGCAAGTCACAAGCCCGTGCTGACCCGGTTCGGTATATATTATTTTTTTTATTTTTTCATTTTCCTTTATTTATTAAAAATATTGAATAATTTTATATAATTGTTTTTTCTTCATATGCCTCATCTAATAAATTAATTTTATAATTATAATAGATACATTTTATTATTCCAATTTTTAATTTTATTTAAACTTTTAAATTTATTTCTTAACTTAATATTATATAAAATAAATAATGTATAATTGTTGAGTATTTATAATTTTGATAAATGTTACTTTTTAACCTAATATTATTTCCTATAAGAATATATTTTAAATGAAACTAGTTATATTTTTATTAAAAAATTAAATTAACTTATTATTTATTTATTTTTTAATGTTTATTTTTATATCAGGTCAAATCCGACCCGGTCTCGACCCGATCCTTCATCGAGCCATATCTGGCTGGGCCAGGCCGTGGGCCAATTTTCTTAGCCCTAAGGGTGTTCTAGGGCGGACATCGGACCAAGGTGATGCCCAGCCCTTGAACACCCCTACATGCCCAAAAACACACCAACAAAGCCCAAATTCATTTCGGGCTCACACATATGACCAATTCACCCCACAGGTACACACACCAACCAATACAACCCAAAACAACACCAACATCATATATATAACCATCACATTCAATCACCATATATAAACATACATCCATAACATTCATACTATCCTGCTTGGCACAAAGTACATAGACCATATACGCATACACTACATAGACTTGATATTCCCACGTCTATTAACCTATTCCATTGCCTTCTCCGCACTAGTGCCAGAACTTTTACCTAAAATGTTAGTTCATGGGAAAAGGGTGTGAGATAATGTCTCTGTCGCACCCGGAAAAATGTGATGTAGACGGCGCGTAGAGAAAGAAAAAAAAGAGATAAATTAGGTTTTCAAGCGAAAACCGACTTATGAAAAGTTGTGACCAAAATTTTGAGGGAAAATCTTGGAAAACCAAATTCAGTAGGAAAATGATGGTTTATGTAATCAAAGTTGGATTCGAGAGTCGATTGTGCGTGGAGAAGGTATTAAGTACCTCACGACACCCGTTCTTAGGAATAGTTACCTTACGTTGATTATACAAATTAATATAGTTTTAAAAGTATTTAGTTTTGCTTTTATCATTTACATACGAGAATAAGGGTAGAGAAGAAAAAGAAATTAAGAAAATTTGGGAGATTTGGAAAACAAAATAAAAAGAATAAATTAAATTAAATATTAAGGAGATTTAGGGGAAAAATGAGGAAAAGAAATTGAGAAAATAAGTTGAAAAATATTTATTTATTTACAAGGGTGGACTTGACCTAAAATCAGAGTCTAGGGCCTACGTGCCCTGTGATGGAGATCAAAATCCACATAATTTGGGCTAGAAATACATGTCTGTTTGTCGATATTTTTTTAATTATAATTTTTGTGATAAGGGAAAGCTAATTGAAAATAATTTACCTTTTTACAAACAAAATGATTTTCTAAAATTTGGATTGACATGTTTTAATTTGCAAAAGATAATTTAATTCCGCTTACATACTCTTATTTTATTTTATTTAAAAATATTTTTTATTTTTCTTGAGTTTTTGAAAATACTTTTATTTGACTTTTGATTTTTGAAAAATCATCACATTTTTTTATACTTTTGAAAATTTTTCTTTTAAAAAGAAAAACAATCTATCTATTGCAGACTTACAGTCATACCCGATAGATTGATTCTTTAATTACCTATGGAAGTTATAAATCTCACGGTATAAAGGTTTTATTATACATTTAAAATAAAATTGGAAAAAACTTGTTATATCATCATAATTTATTTTTTTATGAAATACAATTATTTTCTTAAAAAGAAAATTATTTAACTAATATATCTGCATGGATTTACAATCTCACGGGATAACTAAGTAAATTAGATAGCTGCATGGATTCTAAAAACTCACGTGGTGTAATAATTAAGCCAATTATTTATTTATTCATTTATTATTATATTATTATTATTATTTATTATTTTTATGAGAAAATAAAATTTTGATTGGAAAGGTCATTGGAACCTATTATAAGTATACCTTCATAATACACTCATGTAACTTCATAGGCTCACATGATGTGATTGTTTTAGAGGTCTACGAAAGCTCCATAAACCTTCGTGACCAATTTTTAAAAGCAAACAAGAAGAATATATATATATATATATATTATGATAAATGTTTGTGAACATGTAGGATTTTGTGATGGTGTGTGTTAATATTCTCAACCCAATTCAATATCCTCCAAAGCACACAAATAAGCGAGACTATAGGAAAGGTGAAGATTGTCAAAACCGAAGAGCTTCCCCAAGCTATCCTCCTCATCATCTTTACTTATCTTGTGCACCTCCCTCCTTAGTTCTGGCTTTCACCGATCCGTATGGCTCACACGACCAGAAAAGCCAACAAAAGAGAGCAAAGAAAATATTAGTTTTGGTGATGATGATTTCCTTAAGAGCAAACTTATTTTAAAAACCCCTTAATGCATAAAACATTTAAATAGAGAAACTCCAGCATTGAACATTGATAATGACTTGGTAAAGTTTAGTAAACTAGCTTAATTGATGACGGTCCCATATTCTTCCCTAATCACACACAAAACATGAATGATTTAGTAGTATACCAAATGATACTTAAATTAGAATCGAACTCCAGAAGAGTCTAAAGTATGAGACAGCTAAATCACGTATGGGAAAGGCATTGAGAGGTTGTGAGAATGAAGATGAACCTAGTAGAAAGCCTCCTAAGATAGGATCAGGACATTAAAACTACAAAATATTCCTACAACTCAATAATTCCAACCATAACCACAGAATAGAACCTCATATAATCAAGTTTGTTCAAGATGCTTGTCTATTTTCATAACCAACCAGACATACAAGGGACATTCATATTCTTAGACAAAAATCATAACAAAAATAGAAAATCTAGAGACACTTGGATACATCTTCGCAACATCAAATTTTGTGAAAGGAGTGACAGCAAACAAACAAGTCAATACAGGTTCATCCTTTCATTAAACTTCCCTAATGATAAAATGTTATGAAGGAGAGGAGCAATAGAAACAAAAGCTCAGAGCATACTTGGGACATAACTCTAAGCTAAATCTTTAAGGAACATATTGTGTTTCTTTCCTAGTTAAAACCACCAAATTTAAGCATTCTATTAGCACCAGAAAAGTAATCGTAAAGGCATGGAACTAAGCACCATTATCACAATTCCAAACATTTACATCAGTGTCTTACTGGGTAATGAAGTTCTTCAAATAACTCGAATTACAACATAAAATTCCAATTGGTGCTAATATTGCTTCCTTTCCGAAATCAAATATGTATTAGGAAGCTTCTAATACTCTACAACATCATAACAATCTAACATTATAACCAAAATGATATCCTATCATACATAGAGACTCTAAACTCTTGCCATTAACACACCAAATAGTCATAAGAATATAACCAAGTATATTTAGCATACGGGTTTGATTATGAGACTTATCCAGATAAGCTAAACTAAGTAGTTTAGTCAGAGTCACAGTATCCTACATTTAGCAATCGCAAACAAATCACCAACCAATAATAGATTGGAGAAAAATTTCTAGAAGCTAAGCACTAAAAGGAACCAAAACAAACCATGATTTAGTGGATAGCAAAGAGTTAACTAATCCACTGTTAAAATTTTAGCTAGCAACAAAATTTGGTTGAACCCATGAACACAGGGCATCATAAACAAAAAGAACAAGGAAACAAGAGCGAGGCTCATGATTTCTAGAAACAGAGTACAAAAATGAGCTTTCTAGAGATAGAGCATTAATCGATTATAGTATAAGCAGGATCCACGATCCAGTAGGCAACCAAAAAAGGAATTAGAATCGAGAACTTACCTCCAGGGCTATAAGATACCTCTTTTCTCCAACTCGTCACTCCGGCTTCGTTCAGTCCATTCTCTCCTTTGCTTGCCTTTGGTTGCCCTAACGTTGCCTTCTCTGATTTCTCGTGCCTTCCCTTTTCTCTTCATCCCGTTTCATGCCTCCCTCTGTCTCTCGCTTTGCTTCTCTGATCTTCGCCTTGCGTGGATCGCGGCCCCCCTATCCCTTTTTCCAAGCTCCAGCTCCCTCTGCTCACTCCTTAGTTTCTCACACAGCTCTGCCTCTCCTTCAGACTCCATCGTGCTCTCCGTCTCCTTTCAATCGGCCATCCCTTGGCCACTGAAATTGGGACTCTAGCCTTTTCATCCCCAAACTTCCTAGGTTTTGCTTTCCTCTCACGCATCCTCCCTCTGTCTCTCGTTCTTGTGCACGTCTCCTTTTGCCTTTTCCGTGCTTGCGTGCTGTTGCTCTCTCAAACTCCTTGCTCTTCTCTGCTTCCCTCTTGTTCACGCCCGAGCCCTTAGTAATTAGGCTAAGGCAAAATTGGAGAATGAGACGCAGAGTGATGTCTGCATTTCAATCTATTTTCTTTTTTTTTTTGCCTTTATTTTTTTTATTATAAAAAATAAAATCCTTTTTTTTCTATTTTTAAATCTTAAATGAGAGAGATTGGATAAAATAAAAAAATAAAGGGATGAGATTTTTCTCTTGTTTTTTTTCTTTTTAAAAATATAAAGATAAGATTTCATTTTTGTTTTTCCTAAAAAAGAAAATGATTTGATTGATTTTTTTTTTAAAAAAGAAAGAGATAGGATTTTTGAAACTCCTTAAAGAAAGGAGATTGGATTTGTAAAGTGATATTTTTAGAATTTTTCCAGGGATTTTCCATTCAGATTAAAGGAAATTCTAGAGAGAATGTATCATTTATTTATTATTTTTTGAATTTTTTTTTCTTTTAAGACTAAAAAGATTTTGATTTTAATTTTAAATTTCTTTTTTCTTTTTTTCTTTTATTTGAAACTTTAAATCTCAAATTCTAGAAAGAAGAAATTGGGTTCGAAGAGTGATTTTTAGATTTTGAAAGATTTGCATTTATCTTGAAATCAAATTATAATTATTAATTTCCCTACCTAAAAGGGAATTTTGTTTTATTTCTTTTGTTTTTTCAATTTTTATTATTTTTGTTTTTGTTCAGACAAAATAAGGTGTTCATAGTTTCAGTAACCGAGGACAACCACACACACACACATATATACATAACTCATATAATCTCATAAATGTAATATGAAATAGAATGTATATCTCCCTCGCACACAGCTAAAATCATGAGCTGTCGTCATAACAGGACATTTAGTATATGTGATTCCTTTCCAACAATTGGTGAAGACTGATTCTGGAATATCACCAAGCTCACCTTCCATTAGTATACCCAACCAAAGGTAACACTAATGTTCGAATCGTGGTTCTCCTTCCCCTTTCCTACCACGAATTAGTAGTGATTTAAGGAATGTGCAGTCCACTGAGCGCCTTTCCCTCCTGGCCATAGGAGGCAATTTAGCATAGAGATCCCATTCTTATCCTCTCTTATCATATATTATATCATATCATATCATATCATCGTCACCACCTGATCACCATATACCTTGCAATGTTATGTGGTGATGCTCATATCATATCATCATATAATCATCATCATCATGTTTCACAATGTCATGCTATGCATCATGTTATGTCACATCTGTTAGCAAGGCTAACTTCCCAAGGGGGGGTGAATTGGAAAGATTGAAATTTTTCTGCACAAACTGAAATGAGTGAAGATAGCACAGTGTAATGAAAGCAACTTATAAAACAGAGCAAGCTAAAAAGTAAAGATAAGGAGAAGAAAACTCAGTGATTTATTCTGGTTTGGTCTATCCACTTGACCTACTTCCAGTCCCCAAGACAACTCTTGAAATTTATCCACTATACAGCAAGAATTCAGCGGGCTTCTTGCTAATGCCACAGTACATGAGTATGCTCTGTTTCTGGAGCTCTCTCAAACACTCTAAGCACTCTCACAATGTGCTTCCCAATCCCCTTGTGATTTTTCCTCACAAGTAAATCTATCGTCCAGATGAATAGTAGATTGTTTACAAAAAAATAACTCTCTTGAATAGAGTAGATTTGAAGGTTAAGGTACAAATATTGAAGTTGAGATGGTAAAAGCTCTTGAGAAGAAGTTTTGACAGAAATTCGTTATATACAAGTTAGATTCATTACCCATAACTTCAAATGTTGTTGTATTTATAGATTTAGGTCTCAAATATCCGTTAAAGACTTTAATCTATCCGTTGGAGAAGTTATCCAACGGTTACTCTGAAAAACTATCCGTTAACCAACCGCATTTAATGCTTCTGACATACTGAAATTCGAATTTTGGTTGGTCAACAGACGAATTTCAAAGGAACCTAAGGTTAGAGCTTTCAACGTTACAGCACGAAGTTCGTCTGTTCATGAAGTGAAATTCGAATTTTGAAACTTGTAGAACATTTTCACAATGTGACATACGAATTTTCAAGAAGAAAGTTTTTTGGTTAAGTGTGAACAGTGTTTTCAATTTGCTACAGTACCCTCGAAATTCGAATTTTGGAAGCCCAAAATTCGTCTGTTCCTAGTACGTGAAAAGGAGGCACAGTGGTTCATTTTCTTCGAAATTCGAATGTTGAAGAGTGAAGTTCGTCTGTCAGAGAGACTCTTTTCAGACTAACTCTATCATTCGAATGTTGCAAGTTCACATCATTCGTATGTCAACGTTTCACTTCAACAGACTCAAGAACTTAGCTTCTAAAATTCGAATTTTAATGTTCAAAGTTCGTCTGTCAGAGAGCAGTTTTGAAACTTAAATCATTCTTGATCTCAGATGAACTTTAACACAGTTTCAGATGAATTTCTTCTATTTTCTCAAATTTTGTTTTGTCTGAAATTCGAATTTTGAAGAACCAAAGTTCGTCTGTTTCAAGGAAACTTCTCTCAGACTTAGATGACAATTCAAATGTTGAACAATCAAAATTCGTCTGACAGAGAGCTATCTCTTCAGACTTATTCAGTTTTAGCTCGAAATTCGAATTTCCAAAGGCAAAGTTCGAATTTCCAACTTGACAGTTAAGTTTAAACTTTCAAACTTCGTATGTTTGTGGGTGTTTTTCAAATAAGTCAAGATTTAACACAAAATCAAGGTTTGAAAACATCTTTTTCTCAAATCAAAATCTTTTACCCAATCACAACTAAAACTAAAGATCCTACACAAGATCTAACAGCAAATACTCAGAAAATCTTCACTTGAAACAACTTTGATCTCCTTTGATATCTTCAATCCGAGCTCTTGAGTGTTGGTTTGGAATAATCAAAACTCTTGATTCAACATTCTCCCCCTTTTTGATGATGACAAAACAACTCACACACTGGGTTAGTACTTGGGTTTACTTTCACAAGCTCCCTCTCAACATATGCATTACAGTTCATAAGATATCATTTTCATCAGATTAAGTGAAGAGATTCAAAGCTCAAATCATTGCAACCAAAAACATAATTCATTTAATCAAATTGTTGCCATATATATTCCAATTAAAGAGCAGTTCTCAAAAATATCAAACAACCAAATACAATTAAACAACTAATACAAGATACAGCAACTCAAACAAGATACAGCAAGAGGATTCAGCCTAAGATCTAAAAACATCACTTCTTCTTTGGCTTAGTCTTCTTGTTGTACGTCTTTCCTTTTCCAGATGGCTCAGCAGATTTTCCAGCTTGCTTAGTCCCAGTTTGCTTTATCTTCTCCCCCTTTTTGGCATCATCAGGAAGGCCAACAAAGTCCATTGGAGGAGGAATCTGAGTGAGAGGAACAACACGAAGAGGGACAGGAGCAAAAGGAATCTCTGGTTGAGCTGGTGCAGGAGGCTTAGCAGGCTCTTCATCATCATCATCATCATTAGAGACCTCCAGCAGCACTTGCATTTCCTGCCTAGAAAGAGCTAGTTGAGCTCTCTGTTCCTCTGAGAGCCCATAAGCAGCAATAGAATGAGAAGCTGGTTCAGCAGGAGGAAACAATTCTTCCAGCCTTCTCCTTTGAGCTTGCAGCAGAGCATTGTGAGCAATAGCAAGATAATCAACAACAGGTACAATGCTTCTTTCCTCATTGCTTGCTCCTTCTGGCACAGAAGAGGTTGAAATGGCTGCAACCGGTCTTTCAACTTGCTCTGATTCTTGAATGGATAGAATTGAATCCGGAGCATCTTCTTGCATAGGCTCAAGAGGGCTTGTTTCTTGAAGTCCTTCTTCTTCTTCCAATCCATAGTCCAGGGGTGGACCAGGACTTGGTGTTCTCATTGCACCAGCACCATCTGGATCACCATCATGGTCAGAGGAGGCAATCTCGAAGGGGCTTGGAGGCTCAGGAGTTGGAGACAGAGCAGGTTCAGGGATACCAGGTTGAGGTGGAGCTGAAGTGGTAGGAATTGTATTTCTAATATCTTCATAAGCATCAGCCACCACCTTTATATTCACAGCCAACTAATGGATCTGATCTTGTAGATGAGCAAATTTGGCATTTTGCTCATCCTTAATGCTGAGAATGAGTGTTGACAGACTGTCAAACAACTCAGTGATCTTTGTAGGTTTGACCCGTGATGAGGGAGTGGAAGGAGGGTGAGTAGGCCTGGAGAGAGATAGAATTGGCTGAGAAGGCTGAGGTACAGATCTGCTAGGGGCCTCAGAAGTACCTTCTTGTTGGAGGGATGCATCAGCAACAAAGAACAAGTCTTCAGATTTCCCTGCTCCCTTTCCAACCCATCTGCCTTCATCTCTTTTAATACCCATCCTTTGCAATTCCTCTTCTTTGAATGCCTCGGTGAGTTTCCTTTTCCCCTTTTCAATGTGTTGAATCCTAGCATGCTGCAGGATTCTTGAAATAATTGCTGCATAGGGGAGTGTGGAATCCTTCCTCTGATCCCTTGCCTTTATCATTCGCTGGAGGATGATATGACCCAAATCAATCAGCTTCCCATGAATGATAGCAGTCATCACATGAGCCTCTGCCCTTGTTATCAAATTGAAGCTGCCACCCTTGTTGAATATGATCCTGGACACTATGTAGTGCAGGATCCTTACTTGAACACTTAGGTCTGTGGGCTTCAACAGATTTATCGTTGGCCTGTTCTCCCTTCTCCTGAATAGGGTGTCCAAAATGGTGCTCTCCTTGTAGTTCAGGAAGGGTCCACCTTCTTCATCAGCTGTACTAGCCTCATCCATATATCCAGAGGCTGTGATGTCAACTCTCAGCCCATCTTGTCCTGGGATTTCCAGCACCTCATTGAAGGTTTCATCAGCAAGCCAAATGGTCCTTGATCTCAAGGTGACCTCTCATTTCACTTTCTTGCTATTATATTGAAGAGAGGCATACCAAGTCTTTACTACCTCATCATCATATTTTTCAGCAATTTCCAACAGATTTTTATATCTTAACAACCATAATGCAGTATCAAAGTTGTTGGATATCAGAAATTGTTCCACATTTACACAGTGAGGCTTGATTACCTTTTTGTTGGAAAACTTGATAGTGTACTCTTCTTGAATTTCAGGAGTGCTCCACAGTGGCAGTGTAGTCATTTCGTACTCTACAGATTCAGTACTGGAAGAAGCAGAAGAAGCAACAGCAAGGACAGAAGGTTCTGCACTTTTTGAAGAGGAGGGTCCAGCTTTCTGAGATTCTGCTTTGGATGAAGATTTTTGGCGTTTGGAAGGAGTTGCCTTACTGGATTCGGCCTTTCTCTTGGATTTCTCTCCTTCCTTGGTAGCATATTGAGATTTAACATTCCTCTTTGGACGGGCCACAGCTTTTCCTGCTCCAGGAATTTTGACTCTTGCCATTTCTCGGTTGAATGATGCAGAATGTGGCTAAGAATAGGTTTATAGGATGCAAATGGAAGTTTAATCGGTGAAGAATGATGGTTTTTGGTCAGGAGTTAAGAGGATTGAAGAGAGAATCAGAACAGACTTGGAGAGGTTACAAATAGGGTTGCGTCTGTTCTTTGGAAAACCGTTGCATTTAACGTATGTAACCGTCTGACAGACGAATTTTGAGGGGTCAAAATTTGAAATTCGGGCAATTACAAGTTAAACCGTTCAGTACAGCTTACTGACAGACGAATTTTCATCCTGAAAGTTCGTCTGACAGTGGCTTGAATTAAGCAATACAAGCACAACAGACGAATTTTGTTCCACCAAAGTTTGAATGTTGAAAAGAAAAAGGTAGGCATCAATCAAACCATCAATCAACAGACGAATTAAGCATGCAGAACTTCATCTTTCAAGCATTCAACATGAAGAACATGATTCAACAGACGAATTTTGAACTGAAACTTCAAATTTTTCAACTTTTGTAAAGGTTATCCAACATTTGTATGTTAAGAAGTGAAAATTAGAATAACAGTGATGGACAATCATAACCATGAAATTTTTTGTTTTTGAAAATTTGAACTGTCAAGATCCAACAGACGAATTTCGAGGCAACACCGAGAACTGTTCCAAAGCATAACAAGCCGAAGTTTGTCTGTTAGTTAGCTGACATTCGAATGTTGACCATATTGACTATGTCAAAAACACAGTTTATGAAGCAAAATACGTCTAACACACATTAAAATATGAATTTCATCTTTAGAAACTTACAGAATGGATCCAGAACTTAGAATTTTCATCATTTACTTCATTTTCTGGTTGTTCCATTCTGGTGTGCTCCAATCTTCAAGTTTCTTGCCATTAAATCCTGTGGGGAGCACCTGCAACTTAAATTAAACATACTCCGATGCTAAAGTTAGAATTTGTTATAAAGATGAAACCTTTGAAAACAGGATTGCAAGAGAATAACTTACAATTCACTGGGATTTACCATACCCAGTTCTCTTCTTATTTTGCAATGCCTATCTTCTGATAGAGGCTTTGTGAGTATGTCGGCAACTTGATTCTCTGTTGGGATGTATTCCAATCTGACTTCTCTTTTCAGAACGTGATCCCTTATGAAGTGGTTCCTAACTTCAATGTGTTTTGTCCTTGAACGCATGACAGGGTTCTTGGTGATATTTATAGCACTTTGGTTGTCACATATGATTGATATCTCTTTCAATTTAACCTCAAGATCTTCAAGCTGCTGCTTCATCCAGATAACTTGGGCACAACAGCTTCCAGCTGCAACATACTCAGCTTCTGCAGTGGATAAGGCCATACTGTTTGCTTTTTGCTGAACCATGAAACCAAGGATCCTCCAAGAAACTGACAAGTTCCACTTGTACTTTTTCTATCAGTTTTGGATCCTGCAAAATCAGCGTCAGTGTATCCTTTGAGATCTTCTCCATTGCCCTTTGGATACCAGAGACCCATTTGTGATGTTCCAATAAGATATCTGAATATTCTTTTCACAGCTGTTGCATGGGTTTCTTTGGGGCATGATTGGAACCTGGCACACATACAGACACTGAACACAGTGTCAGGTCTGCTGGCAGTTAGGTACAACAGGGATCCAATCATTCTCCTGTACTGAGTAATGTCAAACATCTTCCCATTCTCATCCATGTCCAGTTTGGTTGCAGTTGCCATAGGTGTTCCCATTGGTTTGGCATTCTCCATTCCAAACTTCTTTAGCAGCCCCTTTAGATACTTGGATTGACTGAGAAAGATACCATCATGAAGTTGTCTGATTTGCAGTCCAAGAAAGAAGTTCAGTTCTCCCATCATAGACATCTCGAATTCTCCCTGCATTAACTCAGAAAATTTCTTGCAAAGAGCTTCATTAATAGCACCAAAAATGATATCATCAACATAGATTTGAACAATTAGTAAATCTTTATTTTCTTTCTTAGTAAATAAAGTTGTGTCAACTTTGCCTCTATTGAACCCCTTTTCAGTTAGGAAATTGCTCAGTCTCTCATACCATGCTCTAGGGGCTTGTTTTAAACCATAAAGAGCCTTCTTCAGTTTATAAACATGATTTGGTTTAGTAGAATCCTCAAAACCTGGAGGTTGATCTACATAAACCTCTTCCATGATATATCCATTTAGAAAGGCACTCTTTACATCCATTTGATATAGTAAAATGTTTTTCATGCATGCATATGCCAGCAGTATTCTTATAGCCTCTAGTCTAGCTACTGGTGCAAAGGCTTCTTCAAAATCAATACCTTCTTCTTGATTATACCCTTTAGCAACCAATCTAGCTTTATTTCTGATTATTGTTCCAGATTCATCCCGTTTATTTTTGAAAACCCATTTGGTACCAATAACAGGATGATTCTTGGGTCTAGGCACTAAATCTCAAACTTGATTTCTTTCAAACTGATTTAGTTCATCTTGCATAGCTAGAATCCAGTATTCATCAGTTAAGGCTTCTTCAGCACATTTGGGTTCAATTTGAGAAATGAAAGCACAGTTGAGCATTTGATCCCTTAACTGTTTTCTGGTTTTGACTCTCTCTTGAACATTCCCTATTACTTGTTCAACAGAATGATTCCTTTGATATCTCCAAGCTCTAGGGAGTTCTTGAGAAGTTTCTTCATTGTTTTCTTCATCAAACTCTTGCTCCTGAATATCTTCCTCTGTGTTAACAGATTCAGGTATTTTTGGAGGTTCAGTTTTCCTTTTATCAGAAATGCCCAGTTTTTCAAAGTTGAAAGCAAGATCATCCTCATTGGTAACATGTTTTGAAACAGTTTCATTTTCAATGAAAATCACATGCACAGATTCTTCTACCATATTTGATCTTTTATTGTAAACTCCATATGCCTTACTCCTACTAGAATAGCCCAGAAATATACCTTCATCGGATTTGGCATCAAACTTACCCAGATTTTCTTTCCCATTGTTGTGAATGAAGCATTTGCATCCGAACACATGGAGATGGGACAGATTTGGTTTTCTTCCCTTGTACAGCTCGTATGGAGTCTTCCCAAGGATTGATCTGATGTAGGCTCTGTTTATGATGTAGCTTGCTGTATTCACTGCATCACCCCAAAACACTTGAGAGAGTTCCTTTTCATTCAGCATAGCTCTGGCCATCTCTCCAATAGTTCTGTTCTTCCTTTCTACTACCCCATTCTATTGAGGGGTCCTTGGAGCTGAGAAGTTGTGGTCAATCCCATGATCATTGCAGTACTCCAGGAAGTATGCATTTTCGAATTCTCCTCCATGATCTGACCTGATTGACACAATGGAAATACCTTTCTCATTTTTCACTTTCTTAGCTAAGGTTACAAATGCTTCAAAGGTATCACTCTTAGAGGAAAGAAATAATATCCACGTGAATCTAGAATAATCATCTACAATTACAAACACATACAGATTACCACCTAGACTCTTTACCCTAGAAGGTCCAATTAAGTCCATATGTAGCAACTCAAGTGGTCTAGTTGTGGTGACTATATTTTTAGATTTAAAAGATGATTTAGTTTGTTTTCCTCTTATACATGCGTCACATTCTTTGTCTTTCTCAAAAGATATCTTTGGTAGTCCAGTTACCAGCTCATTTTTAACCAGTTTAGATAATTGATTCATATTAACATGAGCTAATCTCCTATGCCATAACCAACTATCATTATCCTGACTAATTAAACATACAGAATCCAAGGGAGGAAGTTCATCAAGATCAATAGTATAACAGTTACCATCCCTTTGAGCTTTGAGGATTACTTTGTGATCACTTTTTCTGATGACCAGGCAAAACTTTGAGTTAAACAGCACCCAGTTTCCTCTGTCACAGGTCTGACTCACGCTCAGCAAATTGTGGTTGAGGCCAATTACAAACAACACCTCTTCAACGGATGTTTCTGGATTTTTCCCCACAATGCCAATACCAATAACTCTGCCGTATTGATCACCTCCAAAGGTCACCTTTCCTCCTTTCTTGTCTCTAAAGGTGATGAACTTCTCCTTATCACCAGTCATGTGACTTGAGCAGGCACTGTCCATATACCATTTGTTGCTTTTCTTAGCTTTGAGACAGACCTGCAAAACAAAGTTTATGTTTTCCTTTTAGGTACCCAAATTTGCTTGGGTCCTTTTTGGTCAGTAGATTTTTCCCTGGATGCAGATGCAACTTTGAGAACCCATTCAACTTTCCTGCTAAGTCCATTTTTCTTTAATGCACAAGAACTGGAAATATGTCCCTTTTTGTTACAGAAATGACAGGTAATGAAGGGACTACTAGATTGAGTGACAGGAAGAAAGCAATGCAGATAATACTTTTGTCTTGCATACTTTGGTTGATTATATGTTTCAATGCAAGATGGCATATGATCTTTCTTTCTGTTACTCTCAGCATGCACAAAATGTCTCATATATGCATTCCGGTTTTTCTTCCTAATCTTTTCCTTGACAGCACATGGATCATAGCCAAGACCAGCTTTTCCTTGTGATATTCTTTGGCTCCCCATCAAGGCAAACAACATATATTTACCTCTAGTGAGCCTAGACATGCTTTTAACTAAATAATCATTAGTTTGCTTAAGTTCAGTACATGAAGTGCAACAAACAGGTTCAGTAGTAGGTAAAGAGGCAATTTCAGAAACTATGCTTTGAGATTCCAGCTTATTTATCCTTTTCTTTGCCAATTTTAGTTCTTTAGCAACTTTAATGAATTCATCATGAAGCTCATGAAATGCATCTTGTAATTCAGAATAGGAAGGTTCAAATTCATATACCTCTTCTTCCTGATCACTACTGCATGAGGGTGTGGCTTCTTCAGAGGCATGTGCCATCAGACAAATGTTGGCAATGTCATCTTCATCTTCTTCTTGCTCATCTGAGCTGTTGCCCCATATGGATGAGATATAGGCTTTCTTCTTCTTCCCTTTGTTAGCAGCTTTCTTTTCTTTTTCCTGCTTCTTGATGAATTGGGGGCAGTCCCACTTAATGTGTTCCTGCTTCTTGCACTCATAGCAAGTCACAGGTTCTTTTGCCTCTTTCTTGCTTTCTCCAGCAACTCCCTTTTTGAAGAACCTCTTGTTCTTCTTCTTGCTGTAGAATCTTCCAAATTTTCTGACCATTATAGCCAGAGTTTCCTCATCCAGCTCATCTCCTTCATCGGATTCTTCTTCCTTTTCATCAGCAGCTTTGAGGGCAAGGCCTTTCTTCTTTCTGTCCAGCCCAGCTTCCTTGAATGCTTTGATTTTTCCTTCATACTCCTCAAGGCTGCCAAAGAGAGCTGTGACAGAGGCCATTGATTCTCCTCTAGCTTCTTCTATTGCTGTCACCTTGGGCTGCCATTCCAGAGGGAGAGCTCTGAGTATCTTTCTTACTTTCTCAGACTGAGTGTAATCCTTTCCCAAGCTTTTCAGTTGATTTACAATAAGAGTAAATCTCTTTTGAAGCTCTTTTACAGTTTCTCCTTCAGCCATTCTGAAGCTTTCATACTCCCCAATGCACGTGTTCAGTCTGTTATCCCTGACTCCAGAATTTCCTTCATGTGCAATCTGTAGAGTGTCCCACATCCCTTTTGCAGTGGAGCATTGTGAGACTCTGTAGAATTCGTCCTGGTTCAGGGCACTGACTAAACAATGCTTTGCTTTGAAATTCAGTAGGACTCCCCTTCTGTCCTCATCATTCCATTATGCTTCCAGCTTCTCTTTGTGTCCTCCATCTTCAGTTAGAGCCATTGGGACGAAATCTCCTTTTTCAATGACTGACCAGATGTCAAGATCAATTGATTGGAGGTAGATCTGCATTCTCATCTTCCAGTACCCATAATGCTCTCCACTGAAGCCTGGTGGTCTATTAGTGTTGTTCCCTTCAGGAAGTATACTCTCTCCAAAGCTAGTCATCTTAATTCCAGGACTGTGAGTTCCTTTGAATGGGAATCCTGGCTCAGATATCACTTGTTAGCAAGGCTGACTTCCTAAGAGGGGGGTGAATTGGGAAGATTGAAATTTTTCTGCACAAACTGAAATGAGTGAAGATAGCACAGTGTAATGAAAGCAACTTATAAAACAGAGCAAGCTGAAAAGTAAAGATAAGGAAAAGAAAACTCAGTGATTTATTCTAGTTCGGTCTATCCACTTGACCTACTTCCAGTCCCCAAGACAACTCTTGAGATTTATCCACTATACAGCAAGAATTCAACGGGCTTCTTGCTAATGCCACAGTACATGAGTATGCTCTGTTTCTAGAGCTCTCTCAAACACTCTAAGCACTCTCACAATGTGCTTCCCAATCTCCTTGTGATTTCCCCTCACAAGTAAATCTATCTTCCAGATGAAGAGTAGATTGTTTACAAAGAAATAACTCTCTTGAATAGAGTAGATTTGAAGGTTAAGGTACAAATATTGAAGTTGAGATGGTAAAAGCTCTTGAGAAGAAGTTTTGACAGAAATTCATTATATACAAGTTAGATTCATTACCCACAACTTCAAATGTTGTTGTATTTATAGATTTAGGTCTCAAATGTCCGTTAGAGACTTTAATCTATCCGTTGGAGAAGTTATCCAACTGTTACTCTGAAAAACTATCCGTTAACCAACCGCATTTAATGCTTCTGACATACTGAAATTCGAATTTTGGTTGGTCAACAGACGAATTTCGAAGGAACCGAAGGTTAGAGCTTTCAACGTTACAGCACGAAGTTCGTCTGTTCATGAATTTTGAAACTTGTAGAACATTTTCACAATGTGACATACGAATTTTCAAGAAGAAAGTTTTTTTGTTAAGTGTGAACAGTGTTTTCAATTTGCTACAGTACCATCAAAATTCAAATTTTGGAAGCCCAAAATTCGTCTGTTCCCAGTACGTGAAAAGGAGGCACAGTGGTTCATTTTCTTCGAAATTCGAATGTTGAAGAGTGAAGTTCGTCTGTCAGAGAGACTCTTTTCAGACTAACTCTATCATTCAAATGTTGCAAGTTCACATCATTCGTATGTCAACGTTTCACTTCAACAGACTCAAGAACTTAGCTTCTAAAATTCGAATTTTAATGTTCAAAGTTCGTCTGTCAGAGAGCAGTTTTGAAACTTAAATCATTCTTGATCTCAGATGAACTTTAACACAGTTTCAGATGAATTTCTTCTATTTTCTCAAATTTTGTTTTGTCTGAAATTCGAATTTTGAAGAACCAAAGTTCGTCTGTTTCAAGGAAACTTCTCTCAGACTTAGATGACAATTCGAATGTTGAACAATCAAAATTCGTCTGACAGAGAGCTATCTCTTCAGACTTATTCAGTTTTAGCTCGAAATTCAAATTTCCAAAGGCAAAGTTCGAATTTCCAACTTGACAGTTAAGTTTAAACTTTCAAACTTCGTATGTTTGTGGGTGTTTTTCAAATAAGTCAAGATTTAACACAAAATCAAGGTTTGAAAACATCTTTTTCTCAAATCAAAATCTTTTACCCAATCACAACTAAAACTAAAGATCCTACACAAGATCTAACAGCAAATATTCAGAAAATCTTCACTTAAAACAACTTTGATCTCCTTTGATATCTTCAATCCGAGCTCTTGAGTGTTGGTTTGGAATCATCAAAACTCTTGATTCAACAACATCATCATCATCTCTAATCATTATCACAATCATCATACACTATGTGTCTAGCCATGTGCATACCACGATATATAAACAAACCATATACACACATATCAATATTATGGTATGAACGGAAACATGTATATACACACGTGGACTCTAAAAGCTTTCTTGAATGCTAATCCCATGATTTGACTTCTTTGAGCAACCAACCAACCTTTATAATACCATAAAATCCTCAATTAACATATAATATCACTTAACCAAATATCACAATTTGACTATTTAGGCATAACCCAGGGTTCCAACACCACTTTCATGCATCATTAAGTTCCTAAAACCCATTCACACTCTATTCAATCACATACATTTTGGATTCTCAAATGCCTGAACCAAAAATAACCTAGGGTTAAGCTAAATCATGAATACTCTTTCCAAAACTCATATCCAAGGATCATACACACGAAATTACACTCCATTAACCTCATTTCATTCATTTTAATTGGTAGATTTCAGCCAAAACTAAAAATCCCAACATATACCCGAAAAATCCCAACTCAAAACCAAAGAAAATGGAGAGGGAAGAATAGAGATCACTTACCAATAATTTAGCAAGCTTCAAGGGGTCATAAAACACCTTCCAAGACCGAAAATCCAAAGCCCTTGTAGAGTTCTTCATCACTTCCTCTGTTTCTTCTTTTCTCTCTCGCGTTTGGCCTACTGGATTGATTCTGATTTAAGTAGAATTTTGCTCACTCGCTGCGACGCCAGTAAGCTCACTGCGGTGTGGAGCTCATTTTTCCCTACTTTAATTCTTTCCTCTATCCTGGCCCTCCGGTTCTGCACACAATGCCAATTACACTTGGTTAGTTGGGGATCAAGTTAAGGATAATGTAATAAAAGTTGTTATAGAGAACTTGCTGCCCTTGTGTTTCTACCCAACTCAACTCAAATTATAGGGAATTCAATATGATTATTGGGTTCTGGATGGTTTAATAAAAATTTATATGTATTTTTATTAAAAAAATTACATGTATAATTTATAAGTTAATTACATTTTGGTTTTTAAACATCTAATGGACAAAATTTTTTACAAATCTTACCCTTTCAATCAAAACAATCATCCTTGGTAAAAATCATAACAATGATCTCTTGTTCAATTAAAACAATCATAAAATTTGAATGAAAGCTCGTAGACACTTATATAAAAGTCAAAAGCACAATTTTCCTATTGGTGGATGAATCTTTCTTTTTTATTTTTTATTACATTAGAAGGGTTTAAATCCTTACACCTCTATCCATTTTCCACCTACCCTTATCACCTAAGCTAGTTTTAAGTGATTTTTTTTTTTCTAATATCATTAAGAATTGGCTGAACAGTCAACATTTTAATAAATAATTCTTTTTTAATTAATGAAGTGGTAAAGTAGTAATGCACAATCAATATCTCAAGAAATTATATATTTAAATAAAAAAATTAGGGTTTAGTAGGAATTTTAATCAATAATTTATGAAATAAATTACATTTAATTTATAATATCTTATATATATCATATTAATTGTTGAAATTGTTAATTTAAAATTATTTAGCAAAATTTGAGTTAAACACTTGTAACTCATAATATTGAAAAAAGTTTACTGAATGAAAAATTTAATGTAGATTTGAGATAACTTAAACCTTAATATTCAAATCATATAATTGACAAATTCATGACAAACTATGCATTAGTATCATCAATTTTCTCTAAATTTTATTTTTTATATCATTGATATTGTAAGATTTAAAAGAAAAAGGAGGAAAAAGGAACTCAGAAGCAATTGTGAGGAACTTGCTTAAATATATTCACTATACGAGAGGCAATATATATAAGAGGAAGAGAGGTAGAGGGAATAATTATAATTAAAGAATATAAATGAAAATCCCTAAAAAAAAGGAAACTGAAGAGAGAAAAAGGGAAACCTTAAATAATTATAATTAATACCCAAAATCAAATCACTTATAACTAATAGATATTAGCATAAAATAGTTATTCACAGGTTGGAAAGCATCTGATACATCAGCCTTTTGATTTATACTATACTAGACACTTTCTAGATCGGTTAAAATAGACTTTCTAGATCGGTTCTGGTGTAGGTGTAGAATTGGCCGATGTAATAAGTTTAACTTTCTAGATCGGTTATTTAACCGATCTAAAAAGTGAGACATTCTAGACCGGGTATGACTATGAACCGATCTAGAAAGTCCCTTCCTATTTAAAAAAAAAATAGAATCAAAATATGTTATATTCAATTCAATTCAATCAAACTTCAGTAATAAAACACAAAGCAATGAGCGCATGATATACAATACCACAAAAAAAAAAAGAAATCAAAGTAAAAGGTGTAAAACCCATACCCAGCCAAAATGTTCTAATTCAAATTGATCTTGAGAAAATTTTTGACAAAACTTGTAGTTCACTATGACATATACTCTCCCCAACATAGAAGCCATTGACAAAAAGACTCCTATTGTAGAAAACGAAACAACTCAAAACCAGGTAAAATTTTAAAACTCAATGAAGACAGCCCAATGCCATGAAACAGTGATTCTTATCCTGCAAGATCAAAACTAGAAACATGGAAAAAAAAATTTTTTGAAATATTTTATATGCAAGGAGAAAGGAAAATAAAAACTCTACTATTGTCCAAAGAAAAAACATTTCCTTTTTCTTAAACATCCAATAACATCATACCATAATGCAAGTGTTGGCTCTACACTACAATTACGACTAAGCAGTGTAATAAAAATTATTGAATGCTTGTCCTAGATATAATGAGAATGCATGCATAGTATTGCCCACAAGAATTTAAGCCTTTGATTCCACCCATAAATAAAAGATAATACATAATTCAGAACTACAAAAAAAATTTTATCACAGTTGTCTAATTCTCTAATGATATGTCTCTTCAAACACAAACTCGTTCAAAAGCTAGTATTGGAGAAAATGAATACCTTGCCATTGGAAATGCTCAGAAATCACCAGTAAAATGAGTTCTCTCTAGTGACAAAAGTGAAAACATACATTGCCATCATATTCCTTCTTCAGCTGCGTTGTGGCAAAGACTACTAATGGTTTTTAAACCAAAGTATAAGCCAAATGATTTTTTTGTTGGGGTTTTTTTTTGGGGGGGGGGGGGGGGAAGAGGAGAGAGAATGAATGAACAAGGCAAAAGTTCTAAGGAACTGCTTCATTGTATTAGATTTACTTAAAGAAACTAAACAAACCTCAATAACAAAGTGGTATTCAACTTCAACATTATTGATTTGGGGATTGGAGCTGTGAGCTTATTCCCTATCAGATTACTGCAGAGACTTTGAAATAATGTCTAAGGGTACTTTTTTATTATTAATTGATCAAGAAATAATTTTGATGAGGCAATTATCTCAACATTTATGCCAGATACATTTTAAAAGGCCAAAATACATTTAGCAACGTTCATGCCAGATAAAGCCTAAGAGGCTTCAATTCTTAGTTTATGCCCAGCCCCAATAGATAAATTAACAAACACTAGTTCACAGATAAATAAGAACTTTTCAGGCACAAAGAATTAACTTTTACAAGTTTAAATCAATCCTACTAAGAATTAAAACAGTATATCTCGAGACCAATCAACAAAAACTTATAGTTCACAACTTATCTCAATATAAACTTGAACTCCAAACCCACAAAGCACTCTTGTTCACAAACTTTAATCACCAAAAAACATTAGCATGAAAGAAAATTCCAAATAGCAGTCACACTCACCATCCTCAGGTTTTTGTGTCTGCTTGGCATTTCAAGTTCAACATTCAAGTGGTTTAACTCCAAATTGGATTTCATGTTAGCTAAAGTAGACAAATCACCATCACTCAATATCACCTGTTCATACACAAGATAACAAGACTTTTATGCTTATTGAAGTTGAAACCTGAAAAGTGGCATCACCCTATAGTTAGTGCTACCCATATAAAATCCTTGGCACTTTTTGCTTGTCTAAATCTAACACAATCATAAATTACTAAAAAAAAATATATTTAAGAACAGATCTTCCATAAGTTGGGGAAAAGGTAACAAAGGGTAATGGAAGCACTTTTTTTTTCCTTGATATCAAAGGGTAACATTAAAGGCAATTAAGCATGAATATTACATAATGTGAGGGAATTGATTCCCAACATGTCTTCAAGAAGAATGGCAATTAAGTAGTGTAAGTGGCTTGTCTAAAATGGAGCACTTTTTCTTTATATTAACAAGAACAAGGATATGAGAGAAACAATAAAAGACCTGGGAACGCTGGTTTGGATTATTTTGTCTTCTTTTTTCCAACTTGTTATCCTTTTTCTTTCCATTGAAGCCCTGAATCAATAATGTGATGTGCATTAATCTCATCTCATCTTATCTCAGACCAACCAAACCCAACCACCAGGTTTACGTTCATTCCCTTGCTTTCAACACTAATAATAAAATGGGCATGAATAATTATAAATGCACAGGGAATATAATTCAAGATGGTGCATGTTCAAATAATAAATAAATTGGGATATTTGAAATCTTCTAAAATAATAAATAAAATGGGACAAAGGAAGTAATACTATATCATCTTCTCAAACCCAACTTAAACCACCTTATTCAGTGTACAAAAGCAAAGATGAAAGTAATTTCTTTTCCAATGTTTATTATCTCATTATCATTAACACTCAAAAGTATTTATTCATTTTTATTATTTTTAAAGTAAAAGTGCAACATTCAGTTTTAATCTGTAGTTTTTTTTTCTGTTTCTTTAATTTTTTATTTTTATTGTTATCTTTTTGGGTCACGACCCCATCATGTTGTTATATGCCTAGACTCCCATCTAACTCAAACCCAATGTGAAAAATCATTCCACTCAAGTAGCACATCAAAATTCAGAACATTCTCAGATAGTATATGAACAAGAGACCAAAGAAAAATGGCAAGACAAGGTGATTATATGTCAGAAGAGTAACACTAGCAATTAAGAAAACTAATGTACAGGAAAAGGCAAGGCAAGTTGTAATAGTATACAATATAAGACTTTTCTAATCCATTATTGGTCTCTTTGCAACGTGGTTCAACATCACTATGTGATACCATCCAATTGATTTTTGATGACCTTATTATGTACATGATTATATAGGCTCTTTTTAGGCATAGAACTGTATCAGACTCATTTTTGAGTCATGATATGATAAGCTAGCAGCAGTATAAACAATACCCTTGATATTATTGTAAGTAAGTAACCTTACCTCAGTCTCAGAGCCATCCAACTAACCTAATCACAATAGACATTACACTAGGGAAACATGCTAGAGACTAAACCAAATACAATGTCAAAATTCCATTAAAAATTGACCAAAATCAACTAATACATGAAAGTAACAAAGATAATTAAGAGTGATAGACTAGAGCATCGAGCGGCTATGGAAAATGGAGTGCAAAAGTAGTGAAATTGGGGTGTTTGTGCGAGGAATAGCATACACAAAAAGCATTACAAGGTAGTGGAATTGAAAGGTTGGCCATTGCTCGTGAGTCGTGAAGCTTGCTTCTCCCTTATCTATATCGATAAGTTTCGGACACTGTATCTATCAGCTTAGCTTCTCACACCTCTTCCAACATTGCATCTCCAATCATTTTCTCTCACTTCGGCATCTCTCATTTCTTGGCTTTATGCTTTAACTTGGGGATTCGGACAGGATGAAAAAGCTCTTGGATGAGAGACTCGAAAAATCTCATGGAGCTTTCACCGAGGCTCGAGCAAGCAAGGAACGCATAAAAGATAAGTGAAAAATCGCGAGGCTCGTGCAGAAATAGATTATAAAAACCTAAAAGTTACCTTTGTTAATTGGCCGATCACAGAGATTGCAAAAAACAGAATCGCAAATAGCAAGCCTCCTTCGCAGAGATGCCACCGTCGAACGTCATTGCCGAGACGCCTCCGCTGCATGGCCACCATCACTCCCAAATGCCTTGGAGTTTTCCTCTTCCATCGTTAAATGCCTCGCTAGGTTTTTCTTGACTCTCTGAACTCTCTTTGCTTACCAAGAGAAAGACTTAAAAAAATAATTTATTTATATTTTGCTTTATCTTCTAGATTGGATAGTTAAACAACCGGTCTAAAAAATTTTAAATTAAAGAGTTTATTTACGAATATGCCATTCGTCACTTTTCTAAATCAGTTACTTAAATAACCGATCTAGATTGTAGATATAGAAATGACTTTCTATACTAGTATATATATTCCACCATTGGCATTCAAAATAATGACAACAAACTACATAAAAATGGAGGAAACTTGGAAGCCACTTGGCCCTTTTTCCTTTCGACAATAAGTATCAGCAACAATTAATATTGGCTTTTACTTTCCAAGTATCTAATTCAAAGGCACCTTCCCCATAATGATTCCTTTCTCCTTTACTGTTGAAATTTCTTAACTCCTACATTGCCATTCAAACACCAGTAAAAACATCAGCCAACAAAAAAATAAAGATAAAGAGCAAATTAGGAAATAAATATGACCAATTAACCACCTTTAGTATTAGATTGACAGTGTAATATATGATTAATCTGAAGGATGAACTTACTATCAAATAAGATAACTATTATAATTATCCTATAGCATACATGTGAATCAGTAACAGTAGACAGAACAGAAGGTTGAATAGAAAAGGGGGATGTATAAGCAAACGAAAGGAAAGGAGTGGAGCTTATATCAGGGAGAGGGTAAAGAGATAGAGAGAGACAAAGAAATTATGAGAGAGGAGTAGAATCAGATAGAGAGGAATGATAGATAAAAATAGGGAGAGAAAAAAAAGAATTCAAATGAGAGAAATATAGAACAAGGAAGGGAAGAGACTAAAAGAAAGGGAAGAGAAGTAGAGAAGATAGAAGAGCAGGAGAGAACTCTAGGGAGAAGAAGAAAATGGAAGAGTTTGGAGGGAGAATTCAAAATACTTAATGTTATTCAACTCATCTCTGAATATAGAAGCTTTTAAATAGATAAAATATGAAAAACTTAATCTTAAAGCAACTAAGAATATTTGAGGTTCAAGTAATCCTATCAGATCTAGGAAATCTAAAAGATATATTTAATTATAAAAAATCCTAAGAATAAAAATAAAAATTCAAAGAAAAATAATAAAATTGATATTCTAATCTAACACTATTAGATAATCTTTTTAATTTAAATCTAGAAAATCTCTTAAAGGATATCTAATAGATTTTATTTATTCTAATTTAAATTTAACTAATAACTTTGATCTCAAGAAAATACAAATTGGAAACCAACAAAATAAAAATAAATAAATAAATAAAATTATGTACAAACAAATCTAGAAACTTCTTGCAAGCGATCATATGAATGTTGTCGAAGAATTTTTATAATGTCTCCTTGATCTCCATCATATCTATTATATATACTAAAACAAAGTATAATTGGGCGATGC
This sequence comes from Adenanthera pavonina, assembly GCA_026686845.1. Classification (NCBI taxonomy): domain Eukaryota; kingdom Viridiplantae; phylum Streptophyta; class Magnoliopsida; order Fabales; family Fabaceae; genus Adenanthera; species Adenanthera pavonina. The sequence goes on along the minus strand of JAIVEN010000012.1, from coordinate 17,089,494 downwards.
GTCAAAATTCTGTGCTGCCACATTATCTTGGCGAGATTGAATAAAGTGGGACCTATCATGCCAACTAATACACTTCTATAAATTACGTAGCTAATTATAATTAGATATTAATACAATTTCCTTTTGTGGCAATTTTTGTTCATTTGACGATCAATATTTCCTTCTAGATTTGAATTTCATAAATATGCTATTTCAATTTTTTTTAAAACCATATATTAAAGATGAAAATATATAAAATTTTATTGCTTTTATGATTATAGTTTAAATGTGAATAATACGCATAAAATATATTGATATAATCCATTTATTCAAATTTAAATATAATTATTGGTACATAATATTCAAAATTATCATAAAAACATCTATGTTATTTTCATTATCTAATTTGAGTTATTAAATTTGTGGAGTTATTGGATTTAACTATCAACTTTCCACAATTTATTGTTTTGTTTATTATATATACTAAAGTAAAGTATACTGAAATGATATGTCAAAATTCTATGTTGCCACATCAGTTTGGTGAAATTGAAAAAATGGATCCCATGCTGCCAATTAATGTATTACATAGCTCTTATTAATTACTGGTCAACTATATAATAATGCACTATTTATGGTTTTTAATATGATATTATTGCACAAATTATGTTTGGTGCAATTATAAATCAATAAAAGGAATTTAAATATTTATACATATAATTCCTTTGAATGGCATGTATAGAGCAATAATGATTGAGATAAGAATTTTCAAATTTGTATTTAATTCCTTTATTTTTTGTCCTTTTCGGGTTCAATTATAAATTAATAAAAATAATTTTATAAATTGATCCATATAATTCATTTGAATAACAAGTAAATGAGCAATAATGATTGGTACTTGAATTTTCAAATTTGTATTTAATTCTTTTTTTCCCGTATTGGTTTCATATTGAATATTCAAATAATTTTGTCCAACTGTCAACAGGTCATGATTCACTCTATAAATACACATGCTATTTCATGTTACAACCACATTTCATCTAAAGCCTTTTCTCTATCCGTCTTCATTATGCATTGAAGACGGAAGCAGAATTCTTAAGCAGGAGGACATTTTCATTCGTTCGTTCACTTTTCTCTTGTATGCATTTTCCATTTAAGATGGTGACAAGGTTTGGATCATTTCTTTTATTTATTATTTCTAATGTAAATGTGTTTGTATTTGTGTTTTTAAATTTTGCAGGATGATACTTTTGAAATTTGGTGGTAAAATTTAAAATGACATTTTTGTTATTATAATTTTTTATGTTCATTGTGTTTTTGCTGGAAGTCCGATTGTGTTTGATTCCTTCCCTAGAAATTTCATGTTTGCTATTGGCAACTAAGCTGGCAGTGGGGATTTGGAAAGAACTGTACAACTTCAACAAAAGAAACTTTGGCATTTGATTGAGGTGAGAAAATCGAACTAATTAGATAATTTCATCCAAATATATTGAATTAAGATTTTCTCTTATTTTTAATTGGTTTTTTTCCCATTAAGCTTATATCAGCAAACATGCATCATGATTTCAATATTTCCATGAATATTCTTCATAGCTGGCAATGCAAATAAACTCTTTTCTATTGGTAAAAAAAAAAAACTCTTTTCTAATTTTTTAAATTTAAATTTCATTTATGTCATTATTTGTATACTTAATCTAAATGGGTTGTGAACAAACAAAATTGATGCCTTGTATATTTAATTTGATCATTTTGCAGACTGATGGAACTATTCTTTGTTTCACACATTACTTAGAAGTAACAGTTGTTGTGAGAGTTTTAATGTGACTATGATCAAAAATAGTCTTACGGTGAAGACATGATATTGAACAGATTCAATGCAATATCTATTAATGTATAGTTCTTAGTTTGTAATCAATTAATTCTATAGGATGTATATGATTTTAATTATGCCTTTTTATTTTCTTGATCAAATGTACTCGACCCTTATAGGATGTATATATATATATATATATATAATTAATAGATTATTTCTCTTTTTCATGGATCTTCATAAGCTGTCCAAATAAACTTTTTTCTATTAACTTTTTTCTTTTTGCTGATAATGTTATTTTGTAGATATTGATGTTTTAATTTGTTTTTCATTTTAAAATATGTTGTTTTTGCAAGAATGTTGAATGCTCATGTGATTTTCTTTTTAAATGGCTTACCAAAAGACATGTTATACAATATTAGAATTAACTCATGTTACCAAATATTTATATATTACTATTACTAAATAAATATTAATTTTCAGTTATGATAAAATGAATAATCTATGCATGGCATGGGTGCGGTACTAGTTGATTATAATATAAATGATCATGAATCCTCCTTCAGTCACACCCCCTCTTAAGTTACAACCTCCAAACTATTTACCAATTCCATCACATCATTCACCTACAACTCAGATCATAAAAACAAAATCAACGTGATGAATAATATAATGGCATATGCAACATTTCTCCAATGCTGGAATATCGTAACGTGGTAAAGCCATTTCTTGCATAAACCATATTAAAAAAGAAAAAAAATGAAAAGATGAAGACGTGTGGGTAAATGTTTGAAACACACACCTAAATCTCAACGCAGCAAATTGGACCCATGACTGAGAGAACATATGCTTAGTAGATCAAAATGAGTTGATGAATGAGTGGAGTTTCATTAATTCACATCATGGTGATCACTTGCCATCATTATCGTCATCACCCTCTTTATTATCATCATCATCCTTTTCCTACCAATGAGAAAAATTGATAATATAGTTATTGCAACGTAACTGAAAAGGGGTTGAGATGATGAAATTGAATAGTGCACCAACAAACACCATGTGAGTTTATATAGAGAATAAAAAATGCGTACAACTGAACAAATTTATTTTAAATTTAAATGCTATTAAATAAGAATAATTATATTGATTTCAATATTAAAACTTATATGGAAAAAAAATAAAGGAATCAAAAGCAAATCTGAAAATTTACATATTGATCACTCATTATTACTTACACGTGAAATTCTAAAGAATAATATGCACCAAAAGTTAAAGTATTTTTATGTATTCATAACTCTTACCCAAATGAGGAAAAAGAATTAAACACAAAAGGAAATAAATAATTTATTATGATAACAATTACATTCAAATTTTGAAAGCAGCATAAATAAACATTTCCAAATTCAAAATTTCTCATTTATGGCATTACAATCAACTTTAAATAACCAATATTTTTTATTTCAAATGAAATTGAATTAAATATAAATATATGGAAATGATTCAAAAGAAATAATAACAAGGATGAATGAATTCATTGCATTTAATTATTCAAATTAATAATTATCAGTCATGGTGAACTGTGATGTGTAATTACACGATTCCATTACAAAATCGAAAATTATGAAATTGAATATACTTCAATAAATCCCAAAAATTCATTATCATTTGAAAAAGAAGAATAATTTGAATAATTACGATGACTAATTATTTCACAAATAAATGCAAATTGATACAAAATGAGAAAAACCAAATAGCATTTATGATTGTAATTAAATTCATAAAATTTGCATTAATATCTAATTGAAAAAAATTCTTAAATTAAAGAAAATTCTCGCAATTGTAGAAAGTTTCCTTTCATATTCCAAAAATAATTATCCACTCTCTTCTCTCTCATTGCCCTCTCTTCATCATTGAAGAGTTATCATGTGTTAGGATAGAGAGAAAAGAGAAAGAGAAAAGTAGAGAGGAAAATAAGAAAGAAAATATATTTTCCCCTACTTAGATATAAAGAGAAAAGTGTGATGAGAGATATTGGCGGAGAAAATGATATATAGGTCCCACATGTTTTTCTCCAATTTTTCTCTACAAAAATAGAGGAATTTTGGAAAAAAAATCTCTTTTTCTTAAATTACCTACCATTTTATAATTTTTTAAATATATTTTAATTCCATTTAGTGATATATTATAAAATTTATTTAAATAATATTGTAAAATAATAAATTTTATTATATATAAATATTTTTCTAAAAATATTAAAGAAATTATTATCACTGTGAAACTAATCACTTTTTTTTGTTATATTTTGTTCATCCAACAATAAGATTAATGAGGCATGGGACAGAAAATGGGATACATTCACACAAATTTTTTATTCCATGTTTATTATATAATTTTCCAATAATAATAATAATCATAACAACAACAACAACAACAAGTTTATTTTTATAAAAAATGTGATTCTTTCATTGAATTATATGTTTATTTTTTTTAATAAAAAATTTATAGAACATACACAAAAAGAAAATCATAGAGCTCTTCTTTTTTTAATAAGCAAGAGGATCAAAGCCCAAATCTAAATTACAACAGAATTAGGGGCCCAAGCCCCTTCTATAGCATGTTTTGAATTCAACAACAGTGATATATAGAAAATTGTACTTATATATAATGCGTAACTTATTAATCTTTTTGTTTTTTTTTTGGCCAACGCGTAACTTATTAGTCTAGTCCATTTGAAGAGGTCAAGAGTTATATTATACATGTTTAAAATTAAAAAATAAGCTATTAACATCCAAACGTTTTGAGTAAAAGTTTGTAAGCTTTTTTTATTTAAAAAAATTACTCTTTCTTATGTTAACAATGATGTTTTATAAATTAAACATAAATTAAACAAGAATGGAGTTCAAAATAACTTACATTGTTCACAATTTATAGATTGGTGTGACTTTTTATTTTATATATTTTATTTTGATTTAAAAGGAACAACTCACCAACGTTAATAATATTTCAAGCCTTCTTTGAGTGCATGCATTATCAAAGGTGATATGATACCTGAAAAAATACTCTACCTGTAAGAGGCTACATCCTCTCTTTGGAGAGTTCAAACCCTTGTCTTTGAACAAGCTTGTTGTGTCTATTTTCTGGGTTTTGCAGGGTCTCTCTCCCTAGCTTCTGCTGGGTGAGAGAATGCCTATGGTATGTGTGTGTGTCATGTTTCTTTGTCTTTAGGGTTTGGTTTTTTTTGTGTGATTTTGGTAGGTTGTACTGGTTGTTGGAGAGCTCCATCCTGTTCGAATGTCTGATGTGAGGAGAAGTCTTGGTAATTGAATCAGTCCTTAATAGGCCTACTAAAGCTTGGCTCTTCTGAGAATGATCCGAATATGAGGCTTGGAGAAAGGGTGCATCCTGAGGTGCGTTCGTCGGCTTCTTTTGGGGTCATCTTGTCCACGTGCTTGGTGCACCGAATTTATTGAAATCTACTCTAGCTTGGGTGGATTCGTTGATGGAGGGAATGGTTTCGCTTAGGCGATTGGTTGATCCACCATCCCCATTGCTAGTATTATGGTTTTGCTTCCTCATGAATTGGCGTTCTCATCCTCGGTGATGTTCTCTGTTGTGTGGGTGGTGTTTTTTTGGTTTCTGGTTTGCTCGTCTTTTGCTCTGCCTTTGTATTGTTTTGTTGCTCCTTTGTATGGTGGATTTGTCTTGGTTGGTGTTTTGGCTGGTGCTTGCTTGTTCCCAAGCAGCGAGATTCTTTGGATGGCTAATGTAACAATCCTCATTGCACTACCTTGAATATGGTCCCAAGCTAATCAAGTGTCTTTGGCATTGTATGCAGTACCGAAGGTAACAAGACGGATGAAAGGTTCACATGGAGAAGAAATGAGCTCCACGTCGCGGCGAGGAGCAGGGCCTCCACGACAAGGGCGAGCTCCAAAATGATATTTGCTAGCTGGATGTGGCGATGCCACAGTAGGCTTATCTGGAGCCGCCACAAAAGTTGAAAAATTTGTATAACTCAAAAACATTTTAGTTGAACGCCGAAGGAGAAAACGGAGGGAGAACGAAGGAGCTTCACTAGGGCATGAGAAATCCGATCAAAGGAGGGCATTTTCGGACTCTAGGAGCTTCGATCTTGGTTGGTAAGTGATCCTTAACCTTCACTCCTCTCTTTTCTCTTCGGTTTTTGGGTTGGAAATCGGTGGGAGTATGTTAGGTTTTAAGTTTGGGGAAGAATTCACCAATTAAAATGATTGATTTGGTGTTGTAGAAGTATTATGTAGTGTTAAGAAGTTTTGGGTATGAGTTTTAGAGGGAGTATATGTGATTTAAGCCAAACCCTAGGTTGGAATGGGTTAAGGGTGTGTGAAATCCGAAATATATGTGGATAATCATGGTTAGAATGTGTAATTGAGGCTTATTGAAAGGTATTAATGCTCTTGGAAAAATGGGTTAAGTTTGAATGGTTGGATTGTAAATTATGGTTAATATGTGTATTATACTAATTGAAAGTATTATGATGTTATAGTGGTTGATTGGTTAATTGGAAGCACATGGTTCGTGATGGGTGTTCCGGAGGATTGCCTAAGCCCATATGTACTAGTGTTAACAACTTGAGGTAACCGAGTATTTGTATTATATTGTATGATATTATGTATATTTGTGTATATATGCATGTTTCTTTCATACCACGATATTGATGTGTTTGTGTGTACAGTTTTCTATATATCGTGGTATGTACACAACTAAATGATGATTGCATATATGATGATGAAGATGTGATATTACATGATGCATAGCATGGCATTGAGATCATGATGATGATTATTATTATTTGATGATATGATATGAGTATTACCACATGGCATTGTGAGATATATGGTGATCGAGTGGTGATGATGATATGATGTGATATGATGATATATGATTAAGGAGGATAAGGATAAGATCCTTGTCGCTAAATCATCCCCTATGGCTAGGGAAGCTAGGTGGCTGTGGACTGTACCTTCCCTAAATTGCCACCAATTCGAGGTGGTCTAGGGGAAGGAGAACCACGATTTGAACATTAGTGTTACCTTTGGTCGGGTGAACTAATGGGAGGTGAGCTTGGTGATGTCCCGGAATCAGTCTTCACCGACTATTGGAAAGAAATCACCTATACGAAATGTCCTATTATGATGATAGCTCGTAGTTCTAGCTGTGTGTGTGAGACATGCATTCCATTTCATATTGCATTCATGAGATTGTATGAGTTATGTATATATATATATGTGCGTGTGGTTATCCTTGTTTACTGAGACATTATCTCACACCCCCCTCCATGACTAACCTTTCAGGTGAAGACTTTAGTGCTAGTTCAGAGAAGACCAAGGCGCTGCAGGCCTCTCCGTCTTTGGGAATTCCAAGTTTAGTTACAGGTTGTAATTTAGTTTATGTAATTCTGTGCCAAGTAAGTTGTTATAACTTGATTACCTGGATGAGTGTCCTGAGAGTATAGATATGTACGTGATATAATGATGTGTGATGATGATAATGGACCCCGGTATGGGTCTTTAATATAGAAGCATGTGTCTGCATGATAGAATGGTTGTATGTGAGAGTTCAAAGGTAGTTTTGGGTCATGTATATGAGTTTTGGGCACATAGCCCATTATGTGATTTTTTGGTTCAAGAGGGTCAATTCTCAGAGGAGATATTTTTTCGAGGTAAAACCTCTTTATACAAGTTGGTTGAGTCAAATATGACCTGAGTGAATGGTCCTTGAATGTCCATTTGCCTTTAGTGGCAATTGAAGGTGATATGTTGTGGGTTTTGGTCAAAAAGTTGTCAAAAAAGTGTTGGGCGTCCAGAATCTCCAATTAGAGTGGGGTTCAAGTGAAATTGGTACTTATGGTTAGATAATGATGACAGTGACTAATATGAGTTGGAATCAAGCCAATTGGAGGTCAGAGCAAGAAGTTATGCGCATCGGAAGTTAGCTCGAAAAATTAGTAATTTACTGATATGGATTTTGATGTTAGGGTTACAGTGCCAGCAACTTGGCCGCAGCGATACTGTAGCAAGCTGCAACTTTATCTTTTTCTAGTGCCTTTCAGGTGTTTTTTTTTGCTGCTCTGAAGTTTTAGACAGTGAATTTAGACTGTGTTCGGTTAGTAGTTAAAAAAATCAGTCAAGAATGAAGGTTTATTTTGATAATATGTTGTAGCTAAGGGTGGGATGAGTAGGGTTGTGTCCCTGTCAGGTTGGGTTTTCAGGTCGGATAGGTTTAGGGTGCTTTATGTGGTGAGCCGCCTTCTTGTATTGTGACTGTTTTCTTTAATAGATTTGTTTATGCTTATGGCAAGAAAAAAAAAAAACGTGACGGTGGGAGGACATTGACCTTATATGAAGCATTGACCTTGGGAGACACTATCTGACACGTACGTGACGCCCAGTACGTTGGGTAGTATCAAAATTACCATATTTAATTTTTTTTAAAAATGTATATTTTATTTTGCGAAAAGTTATCTTATACATACATATATGTATTTGTAAAAATTACATAACTCTTTAATATAATTATTTATTTTAAAATATCCTAAAAATAATTATAATAATATAATCATCATAAATGATTATTCATAATAAATAAACATTTCTTTTATAGTTCTCCCACCCTACCATATCATACTATATCATATTTACCTTTATGAGCAGTGATTTAGTCAATCATATACGCCCCGCCTCCTGAACCTACCTTTACATAAGGAATATATTGACTAGGAAAAGATCATTATTAAATCTTATTACAGCTCATATATTATTATTTTATTTATGTAACAAAAATTACAGAAAAATTTACAATTTTGTGTGATTATGTCGCAAGTTAAAAAATGAATTTTTTTATTAGTATAATTATTTAATATTCAATATTATTAAATATTAAATTTAACAATTGTAAAATCAAAATAGAAAAATTGAAAATTTTGCTTTCACATTTTTTTATTCTAAATGGAGCTATAAAAAGTAGATAGTGATAATACGTGTGCACTTCATGGAACTCTATTGAAAAAATTTTCGTACGCGCTGCATGTGATTTTCCAGAAAATCAATTACATAGACCCCACATTACTCAATTCAGAAAAACATTCAAATAAATAAATCAATGCTTAAAAAAGACAAAATACAAAGTTCGATAGCAGCCAATTTTTCAAATTAATATATCATTTACATGATATATATAATAAATAGACTTTCTACATATACAATTTTTTTAAATACTAAAGATATCCTTAATTGACAATAAAAAACTAATTCATGTGACTTTTTACATATTTTAATACATATATCTTTAGACCAAGACCATAGAGAAAAATCACCCTAATGCATCTAGTATCCAAGTGATAAAATGCCCTACACTTACACACACATAGACTAAATCCCCACATATATATTCATACATTGAGAGAAATGATCATTGTTGTCAGAATCGGATTGAACTGACCGATTTAATCAGTTAAATTAGAAATCGATGCTTAGTCTGGTCCAGTTAAGGAAGATGACCACTATTATTCAGAACTGGTGAGAACTAGTAAAAAACCGGTGAAATAGGTATTGAATCGGTAGAATCAATCCTGAACTAGTTTAAACTGGTTCTATGTTATTTTTTTAAAAAAAATTTAAAAATATTTTTTAGTTTTTAAGATAAAATAACATTATTTTTAGTATAAAATATTTTTTCTCTATATATTTTAATATTATATAAATATTATTATGATATATAATTATTAAAATTTATATATTTACTTAATAAATAATATAATAATATATTATTAATTTATTATTTTAAACTTAAAATATGTTTATAGATTAATATTAACTTATTTAAATTTAAATATTGAATTATGAAATTTATTAATAATTTATTTGTAATAAATAATAAATTGATAATTTAATATTAATTAATTTAAAATTTTAATTAAGTTATATAATTTGTTAAAACTTATATAATTTATTTTAAATATATTATTTTAATTATTATTAGTATTTTATATTGATATAAGAATATAAGATAAAAAAAAAAGAATAAAAATACTTTTTTGAAAAATAACCTGATCAATCGGTAAAACACAATCGTCCCAACATCATTTCCCTGAAAACTCCAAGGGGGTCTCACCGCTCAGAGTAATAATAACTAATAAGCAATAAATATCAAAGAAAGTCTAAGTGAGTCAAAACTCAAAAACTTTGCTTGCAGGTAAAAAACATAACCACGTTACGCGGCTTGTATTCTTTTCTTGGGCTCATGGAATTTTCGCTCTTGCTCTTCTCTTTCATAAGTTTTTCTCATATTCTTGTTCCTGCTTTTTCCTCTGAAGCTTCTCCTTCTCCACCCATGAATCAATCTGCTGAAGAAGAACACGGTTATCTGGTATGTCGCTCTACGATCTGCTTGCTTTGCTGGGAATGTTGAGAAAAAGAAAGGAATTTTAAAATAATGAGCACTTCGGAGAATTTACCCCCAAAAGCTAAATGGGTTTACATTTAAGTTTGCTGAATTGATAATTTTGCTTTTGATTTCACAAATCGACTGGACTGAGCTTCTGGGTTTTCGTTTGACCACAAAATTTAAGGGATCTTTTGGTGAAGATTTTAAGTATCTTAAATAATTTTTGTGGTAAGCTTTCTGATCCTTGCGATGTCAACTTCTTGTTCTAGTGTTGGTTGAAAGATCTAATGGGGTTGACTCTGGCCTTATTTGTGTTTTGTATATTGCTTTTTTTGGGTTGTTGATTAGCTGCAGTTGCTATTTGAATCACAGAAGAAACGCCTCGGAAGCTAGCATGAAAGACTTTCTTCTTGATTTTCAATACTTAGCTGAAGGTCTGCGTTGGTATTTCGTGGAGGCCTTTGAATTTATAGCTGACGAATTTCTTGCACTTTGCTTGGTTTTTGCTTCTTTCCTTGAGGAGCTTATTGGGTTCTTCTTTTGCCAAATCTTTATTTATTAGGTTCTTGATAGCAGACCTCAAGATTTCAGTTTACTTTTATGATAAAAGGGATATCCTATCAATCCAAGATCCATTAATAGAGAAGCAAAGTAGATCGGCCGAGAGGTATTTGATCATCGGTCCTGGCATCTGAGTGGATTCGGTTGTGATCTTATTCAGGTTATATACATATATCCCGATGGATTCGATTCAAAATAAAGTTTACTATTGTTGTGTTTCTAAGGGTAACCGCATTCTATATGCACATAATGGCGGAGACCATGAAATTGAGAATATTGCAGCCTTGTGCTTGGAGAGGGCTCCCGCTTTCCACAGGTGGTATTTTGAGACAATAGGTAAAAGGACTTATGGGTTTTTGATGGAGGATGGTTATGTTTACTTCACAATTGTTGATAAAAGTCTTGGTAACTCAGTAATTCTTCGGTTTCTGGGGCATGTTAGAGATGAGTTCAGAAACTTATCTAGAAAGGGTTTAAGGGGAAGTTTGTCAAATATGAATTCAATTTACGTTCAGGAAAAATTAGTTCCTGTCATCCGCCACCTGATCACTTCATTGGAGAGTGTGTCGGATAACAGTAGTAATTGGAGGGATGAGAATTCTCTCTCTTTTCAAGCGGGTCTGTCTCCATCTCCAAGCAATTTAAATGGACAGGTTGAAGGTGCTAGTTCAACAAAGGCCCCGTTATTGGGGAAATCTAACAAGCAAGATAAGAAGAAAGCAAAGGATCATGTGATTGCAATGCGAGATGTTGAGTTGGAGGAGCACCGGAAATCTACGGATAAGGGATTAAAGGTTGATTCAGGAAATATGGACTGTAATAACCAAGATGGATCAGGTGCTTCATTCTCGCTGCAAAAAGATTTGGGTTCCATGAGGATGAGATCGGTTCCTCAAAGCATTCGCAAGACATGGTGGCGCCAAGTACGCATTGTTTTAGCTATTGATGCAGCTGTCTGTTTAATATTATTTGTCATCTGGTTAATAGTATGTAATGGCCTTACCTGCATTGCTAAATAGTGAATTTTAATGGCTATTCAAGCTGAAACTTGAGATTTTCTGTGCACGATGATATATGACAGAAACAAGTTCCTTCTGTGGAGCATGTAGAAGGAGGCGACACATTGATTTTGTCTGTGAGACCTAGCACTTATAGTCATGTCCATCAAGTTACCCATTTAAGGGAATTTTATCTACTGTACAGTTTCTTTACTTTAACACATTTGTATTTATATATGAATGTTGGGAGAAGTTATATGGTTCTTAATTAGCCTGTTTCTATATTACTTCTTTGGGTAATGGTATGACAGTAAGGAGATGATCCGTCAGAGTTTTTGTTTGTTTGCTAACCTGTTGAGTAATCATGGAATTAAAATTCTTCAGGCATGTTTTAGTACTTTCTCTGCTTGAATATTTTGCTGTCTAAACTTGGGCTTTTCAGTTAATTTTCACGGTTACTGAGTTTAGAAAGCAGAAAACCATAAGTTAGAAGTTGAAGAAAACATCTAGATCACTAATTATATATCAGGAAAGTAGTTTTCTTGTGGAATCTGGAATTATGCGATAAACCAAAAATTATTGAACGTTTCATAAGAACCCTGGAGAGATGTCTGATTAATGCAAGAGAAAAGTCAGATACTCTTGATTAAGGTTATTTATAGATGACATGTGTATTTTGTTCCTTCAAAGATACATAGTTAAACTATTTCCCCCTGAATCTCACCTTTACAAGATTCAGTTCCTGCATTTTTTTTAACTAGCTATTCATTATTCTTTCATGCATGTAAATCCCTCCTGTTCTTGACTACTAGGGCAACTAACAAGTAGACAGCAAAAATTGTTTAAGCAATGAATTGTGTAGTACAAGATTCAAGGACTAAATAGTTGAGCCATGTATCTATACGAAACCAAAAACTACATTCCTCTTATTTATTATATCTCTGTACTCATTTTCCTCTTGGAGGTTCATACGCCAAGAAAAAAAATTTATTTGAACTGATAAGTTAGGTATTACGTAAGCCTTCTATAAAAGAAACATGCATAAAGATAGGAACAGGCATAGGAGACTGATGGAGTCCTATATTCAGTAGCCACACATAATTCTTGTAGTGCCTAAGTGAAACGGTTCTTTCCTCTCACGAGCTTATTTTTATGAGTGGATTTCCCATGCTTGCTTAGGTCTCCATCAATATATATTAGAGTTGGACCGACTTCCATAGAAAGGGCTACCATGGAGAGTTTGACCTGGGCCAGAGTAAGCGCCATAGAGTACAATTGTCAATGACGTTGGCTCTTCTATAGTGGTGATGTGATGGAGTCTCACACTGAGTAGCCACTAGTAATTCTTGTAGTACTTAATTGGCATGGTTCTTCTCTCTTAGAAGTCAGTTTTCAAGGATTGGTTCTCCATGCTTGCGTAGGTTTCCATCATAGACATTAGAGATTGAAATATTGCTATAACATTTATGCTGATGTAGCATGAATAGTCTGATGATCAATCCATCATACAAGCAGCTTCTCCATTCAGTTTACAAGATGGATGCTTTGCAGTTAACACATCTGCTTCAAATCACGTGAAGAGCTCTGAAATTGCATTGTCTATACCAAGTGAGGCTGTCAGTCTGCTAGAGAATTCATGGTCGTCTGACTTTGCTGTTAATTCATGAGATCAAGTACCACAACTATGCTAATAACATTTGACGCCAGAAAATTAGGATCCTATATAAAGGTTGGACTAGTGATCTGATGCAACTTTTACTGTTGTGCTGGAAATCTGTAATGCTTGTTTAAGGATATAGTTGCTAAGTACGGCCACCTTTTCCTTATTGGTAAACTAGATGCTTTGTCAGTTCTTCATTTTAGTTGAAGCACATCGATAATGCATGAACACATTGGTTTTTACTTGTTGCCTCTTCAATGTTCAACTTTGACACCCTCACGACACAATGACGATGTGAGTAAGAATGTGTTAGAATATATATATATATATATATATATATTTTGGGGCTTAGACACCTCCCAACTGCCACTTGGACTTGTGCTAGAGATGGTTCAAAACACAGGTTACTCTGAAATGGGTATAACGTCCCCTAAAAGGTAGAATGGGAGACTAGAAGTCCCATATTGACGAAATAGTTGAAGTCTTCTTAATGATCTTTTGTTGTGCGTGAATAATTTGAAGACTATAACTTAAGAGCTTGATGTAGTAGATTTTTTTTTCTTTTTTAAGAAAATAATAATGCAAGAGACTTGGATTATTGGATATTGCTAATTTTGTTTTAGTTTAGAATAATATCAGTTCACACACACACACACAAACACAACCCTCTTATTGGTGTATTATGGGGGATAGAAGTATCCGCATTTGTATTTGGACCAAAAAGGTATTAGGGTACGTACGTCATTTTCTCATAATACTACATGATTAGTGCATAGTAAAATGACCTAAATACCTTTGCAATCTCCATTTCTGTGTTCTGGGTAAGTTGGGAGGAGTTCAACTTGCTTGTGTGGTTCTTCCGGTCTTCCCTAATAAATTTTGGCTCACTTGAGCTGAACCTTCTCGTTGGCATTTTAGGTTTTTCTTAACTCAAAACAGTTTAGACTACACTGAACCTTGAGCTTAGTTGGTATGAATCACAATTCGGACATGATCTATTGGTGATTTGTCCTATTCTGTTTGTGATTTTTTTTATGAGTAGTAGAATTATTATCAACTAACAGTCGAAAATTAATTTTTTCGAGATATAGATATTACTATTTCTCCCAATACAGTTTTTTTTTCATATACACAATCAAGAATCAAATTCTTAACAATATATTTAAGGGATATAGTTGTATGCAAGACTTTGCTTGTTAGTTGAGTAGGTCAATGTTTGATCAAGGTTGGGTTCAAGAAAAATCCAATCTTTGTAACGGGGGAAATTTTGGCTCCATTGGGAATCAAGGATTCAAACTACATTTATCCAACTAAATGGCACACAAAAATATGAGACAAAATTTCTAGGAATGGGCCATTTAGGAATGGAACCAAACGGCCCTTACTCGATCTGGCCCGAAACCTAGGATTTAAACCTAAGATTCAAAAGTTTTTCCCCCAAATTAAGGTATGGAGTTATATAAGAGTTTTTTTTTAATCTATAATATATGAAGAAATAGATTGATATAAAAGAAGCTTTAATAAAGTAAAAAGTTTGCTATAGAAAAATTGAGCGAGATGGGTATTAAAAAAACTCGCACTGCTTTGCCCTATTGTCGTGTTATCCTTATTAGTCAGTATGAATCACATTAGAAATTCACATCTTCATTTTGATGCAAAAATTTGAATCTATGCTAATACTAAAACTGAAGACACGGAGAAACTTCTCTGATATGAAGTGAGATTTTTGGGCATTCAGATCATGAAACCATATTATAATTTATATTTCTGATATGACCTGGTATCCACAATATATAACACACACCCAAGAGCATAAAATTTACCTACCGACTACTTTTTCTTTTAGGGGACACTAATACCTCGCTTTATTTCTACTCAAGCCACCAAGTTAATTATACATGACACAAATTACAAAGCCAACAACTTTATGGTTTAAAAGAAAAGAATAAGAGAACAAAAGGAAAATGGTATATGTACATTGAGACAGACAAAATGACTTGTGAAGCTCAATGATCCATCATCAGTTGTCCTAGTGTTATAGTCTCAAAATGATTTACTAAATTAGGTTTTCGCTTCCCAAGCTCCTTAGACACTTGTTCCATGGTTGGACGGGAATGTGGATTTTCATTCAAGCAAGCAAGCGTTACTTTTGCAGTTGACATCACTTCCTCAACAACTAGGTTTGAGGGTGGAGGAAGCCGCTTGTCCAACACATCCTTCAATGGCAAATCATAGGATCTTGCAGTCTCTGTCAAAGACCAAATAAGCTCACTTGGATGCCTTCCCATTAAGATTTCCAGTGTAAGAACTCCAAAACTATAGACATCACATTTCTCATTCACTTGCGTTGCGTAGTGAATGCAATCTCTGCATCATATATATGAGAATAATTACATTGTACTGTATAGAATAATAACAAAGTTATTTAGCTACAAACAAAAGGGCCTAACCTGGAGCAGCGTAACCAAAAGTTCCAGCAAAGGAGGTCATGTTGTTTGAGTCAAGCTTCAAAAACTTGGCTAATCCAAAGTCAGTGATGTAAGCTTCTTGATATTCTGAATCCAAGAGAATATTCTTGCTTGATATGTCACGATGAACAATGGGACATGAGAGACCATGATGCATATGAAATAATGCATCAACCACACCTCTAACAATATTCACCCTCTTGCTCCAATCAAGTATAGTTGCTTGCTTTTCATTTTTTAAAATCTTATCCAAGCTACCACCTTCTAAAAAGTCATAAACCAAGAATGACATGCGTGAATTTGAAAAAAACCCAAGTAACTTCACAATGTTACGATGTTTGATTTCTTTCAAAGCTTGAATTTTACTTGAAAAAGACTCAAGATTAGAGAAATCTGCATTACAGTTTTGATGGAGTTTCTTCACAGCAAAAAATTGACCTTCAAGTAACTCAGCCTTATAAACACTTCCTTGTGCTCCCTCTCCAATGAGATATTTGTCATTAAAATCCTCTGTAGCCTCAATAACTTTTTCATGCATAATTTTCCCATCAAAACACCTTGTGGATAAAAGATTTAAAGTTAGTGAATCTCAATCACGACTTTCTGTTTTCTTTGAGTTTCGAATCAGAATACAAGAAGTTCCACCTGATACTAGCACTAGAGCTGCAAAACAAAGTAGTAATGACATTAATTCCTTCATTATTTTGTTCATACTTCCATGTGGGCCATTACTAGGTTTATTGCAAAGCTCTAAGCCAGTGACATTACCACATAAACCTGTGTTGCTTCTCACTGCCTCAAATGTAATGTTTCGAAAGGCAAGAATGTTCGGAAGAGGTCCCTCTAAATGGTTATACGATATGTCAATAGATGTGAAGCTTGACATGTCATCAAAATTGGATGGAATGGTGCCAGAGAGATTATTATGTGAAAGGTTCAATGATTCAAGCATCTTTAATGTTCAGAGTGCTGTTGGTATTGTTCCCCCCAACATATTCTCACTAAGGTCAAGTTCATGTAAAGCATGTAACTGTCCAAACTCAAAGGGAATGCTTTCTTCAAACATATTTTTGCTCAAGTTCAAGAACCATAACTTGTAGAGTCCTCCAAGCTCATTGGGGATTGAGCCAATGAAATTATTTGCTGCCAACTCTAATTCTTCAAGTTGATTCAACAATCCTATTTCTATTGGAACCTTGCCTGAAATGTGATTGTTGCTCAAAGAAAGTCTAGTCAATGAGATTAGCTTCCCCAATTCCTTTGGAATTTCTCCTGTCAAGTGATTTGAAGAGAGGTTGAGTTCACCAAGATCAGTTGCTTGTCCTAATTCTGGAGGTATACTACCCGAAAGATTGTTGTTGGAAATCTCAAGTGTCATAAGCTTACGACACTCTCCCCACAGTGATGAAATGTGGCCATAAAACTTATTGCCACTCAAATTGATGTAATCCATATTTGGGTATACACCAAAATCTCTTGTTATATTTCCAACCAACTGGTTATCTTCAACCCTAAGTCTGATAAGGCTAGAACAATTTTTCAGGGTTTTGGGAACTGGACCTATGAATTTATTC
This sequence comes from Adenanthera pavonina, assembly GCA_026686845.1. Lineage (NCBI taxonomy): Eukaryota > Viridiplantae > Streptophyta > Magnoliopsida > Fabales > Fabaceae > Adenanthera > Adenanthera pavonina. Next base: position 17,072,026 of record JAIVEN010000012.1, on the reverse strand, counting down.
GCAGAAGGAGCGAAATTTTCAAGTGATCCACCAAGGCAAATAAGTTGAGGCAAATAACCAGTTAGATCATTCTCACTGATTTGTAAACTGTTCCAGTTTGTAAGGTTATTTATTTCTGTTGGAATACTCCCATTGAGTTTGTTCATGCTCAAATGTAGACTCTTGAGCTGTGTCAGATTTCCTATTGTAGCTGGAATAGGTCCAGAAAGAGTGTTATTTCCAAGTGTGAGCTTTTCTAAATTGACCAAGTTTCCTAGAGAGGACGGTATTGATCCCCAGAGTCCGTTGGCCGACAAAGTCAACTGATTGAGATTTGTGAAGTTTCCTATGAAGGGTGGTATTGGCCCATACAACTTGTTATCTGACAATTGCAAACTAATGAGAGAATAGAGATTCCCAAATTCATTAGGAATGGGACCTGATAATCTATTTTGATAGAGGGAAAGATATTGTAGTTTGGTTAAATTTCCCATGATAGAAGGGATTCTTTCATTTAACAAAGTGTTTCTTGACAAGGCTAACACTATGAGATTACTTAGCATTCCAAATTCTTGGGGAATTCTGCCAGCGAGATTATTCACACTGATAGAAAGCATATTCAAAGTAGTCAACGCCCCTATTTCTCGAGGGATAAGCCACTCAAGAAATTATGACTCATATTGATTGTAAGAATACTTGACAAAGTTACTAATTTGACTGGGAATAGTTCCAAAAAACTTGTTGCGACTAATATCTAAACCTTGGAGTTTAGGGAAAGATGAGAAGCTGAGATTGTTAAGTTTACCTTGTATCCCCAAACTTGTAAGATTTATGATGAAGACGGACATGGATTCATCACATGTAATTCCTTTCCATTGCTTGCAAGGATCTGTTCCATTACTCCAAGAAGACAAGGTAGCTTGGCTTTGGTTCTCAAGGCTGGCCTTCCATTTTAAAAGAGCATTTGCTTCGTCATCACCAGCTCGGGATGAGGAGAACATCAAAGAGAGACAGAAGTAGAATATGCAGAGAATCTGCCATAATGCAACAAGTGGAAGAGTGGAATGAGCCATTTGGAACTTGAACACCATGATTTGGCTTCTATGTTAATGTTGAATTGATTCTAAGAGAGGATGAGTAAGAATGAATAATTAAAAGGTATGGACTCTGGATAAAACAAATTCTTCTTTTTGGTCTGATGTTAAACAAGATTAAATTTTTGAATATTTGTCACTTTCAATTCAACAGAAAAATCAGAGTGGATGAATCAAGATTGCATCAATATTTAGTATTTATTGAATAATTTAATATTTGTCCTTGTCACTTAAAAACAAATGAATTTTTTCTTTTTCTTTATGAATCACTAAATTAACATCAATCTGAAAGATATTCTGTCTCAAATATCTTATACGTTGTCAGGTTTAAAATCCAAGTCCATGTCTGCCTCCTTGTCCTTATCCATCTGTAGCACAGTCTTCCTCACCCTGAAGGACTCTGCAGCTTTATTGCTTACTTTTCAAAAGTCATTTCAGTTGTCTCAAACTAGTCATTTTCGTTTCAAGAAAGAGGGCACTGGAGGAAAAATCATGACAATGTATTTCGTTTGAGCTATTAAAATGCATTGAGGTTTTCGATAAAATAAATTATAATTGATTACTAAATACAATAAAATAAACATGGTACTACAATATTACTGGCAAGTCTTCAAATTTTTTAAAATATATGTTTGCACCTTCAAATTTTAATTTATGCAATGTATTATTCCACAAGCAGATTGTTATCCTTATCTTCTGAAGAAGACTTGGAGTCTGTTCTTGATGAACAAGATGAGCAAGACGAATATACAGCCTTTGCTGTTCCGTAGGATGACTATTCTGATTCAGAGGAAGAAGACAAAATCCTCTCTATCCAGCGTTCTTGTCAGCATTCCCTAGGCAGCAGACAAGTATGCAGAATAAATCTAGTCAGTCCTCAAACATCCAGTGTTCCTTTGCCAAATGTCAAGATCAAAGTGTTAAAGGACAAATATGATAAGCCTGCACAGGCTATTGGATTCATTGACACTGGTTCTTGTTGCAGTGTTATGAAGCCACATGTCTTACCACCAGAAGAATGGAAATCTCACGAAGAATATTTTACAGCCGCTGACGGTAACCCCTTCTCCATTAATCTCATTTCCAAAAGAAGAATTGGAATACAGTTTTTCCCTAACTGTACAGTATGGACAAGGGTGTTGGGTAGTCAATTGCCTAACAAGGATATTTTGATTGGTATGGATATATACCATCTAGCCAAAGGATTACAAATCCTTCCCAAGGGGATTAAATTTAAATCCTCTTTTACTCCATGGGAAACGGCTAGAAATCTCTTTGCTATTCAACAAGTGCCACCTGGCTTTGATGAGGTTAAGGATCAACTGTTGCCTTTCTGTCCCGAAACTCATAGCCAGTTTAATCATCCATTCCCATTGTGGAAAAATGAAGACTTCTTTATTCGTCTTCCGTTCAAGAAAAATGAAGATGTGAATCCCACCAAAGCTACTCATTTGGGAATGTCCCCAGAAGATCTAGCACTCGCTAGAGAAGAATGTGATCAATTGTTGAAGCAAGGATTAATTGAGCCAACTGATTCTCAATGGGCGTGCCAAGCTTTCTATGCTGAAAATGATAATGAAAAAAGGAGAAAAAAGAAGAGGTTTGTTGTGGACTATAAGCCTTTAAACCTTTTTCTTCAAGATGACAAGTTCCCTCTTCCAAAAATAAACACTCAGACTGTTCATCTCAAGAGGGCCTCAATCTTCTCAAAGTTTGATTTAAAAGCAGGTTTTTGGCAATTGGGCGTTCATCCTGATGATTGCTACAAGACAGCATTTTGTATACCCAATGCCCAGTACCAGTGAAAAGTAATGCCATTTGGGCTCAAGCCAGCACCATCACTGTTTCAAAAGGCCATGGTAAGAATTTTTCAGCCCATACTTCATTCGGCCTTAATCTATATAGATGATATACTTCTGTTCTCTGAAACAGAAGAAGCCCATAAACAACTTTTGGCCCAATTCACCCAACTAGTAAAAAAATACGGAATTATGCTTTCAGCCACAAAAAGCCAAATAGGCCAGGCCCAAATCCAGTTCCTTGGAAATATATTTTCCAAAGGACAGTTTCAGCCCAGTCCACACATAGCAACCAAACTGCTGGAATATCCTAACAAACTTACCCCAAAACAGATCCAACAATTTTTGGGAATAGTGAATTACATTAGGGACTTTATTCCACGTGTAACCCTATACACTAGTCCCTTATCAAAAATGCTCAGGAAAAATCCACCTGTATGGTCAGAGGTACAGACAAAAGCAGTGCAAAAGTTAAAGGAGATAGCTCAACATCCGCCACCTCTTAGTTTCAATAATTTAATCATAATAAAATTCATATTTTTACTAGAGAAGATTTTAGTATAGGTTTAAAGATTTTGTAGTATAAATTGAAATTCAAAAGAATGCGAATACATACATTCATATATATATATAAACTTTATACGATAAATCAATGTCAATGGTTAATATTTCTGGTTTCTAATAGCAAAGGATGAGAGGTTATTTCAGTTTGATTTGGACACCGGGTGATGCCTTAAATGGGACGGTTGGACTTGATCTGGAGGACCTCTGTGTCTCAGAAATTTAAAATAAATATTAGGTATTTTTTATAACAAAAAATAGATTATAACTTTGAAAGTATAAATTTTAATTTTAAAATATAGATAATAATTTTCTTTATAACTTATAAAATGTTTAATTATTATTAATATAAATTAAACATTTTTAATCAACCTTATGACAGTTTTTTAACAATTTTATAGTGATAGTATAGTAGTGCCAATTGCTCTCATCATTTAAACTTGTATTTAACTATATGAATTGATGTTCATTTCTATTTGTAATTATTTCAGTTGAAAAAATAGGGGTATTTAAAATGAAATAGTGGATTAATGCAATAAGGAATATAATTAAGGAGAAACTATATGATTTATGTATCTAAAAATAACATTTTCGTACAAATTTATTGCATTCATTTTCATATAATCTCTTGCAGTTATTTTGTTACAAAGTACACTAATTAACATGTTTGATTATATTTTAAAATTAATATATCATCAATATGCAATATAAAATTTAAAATTCATATATAAATTATACAACTCATTTATTAGATTTCATATAATATAAAAAATATCAATTTAATTTTATACTAGACTTTAATTTAAGGGGCTAAAACAAACTTCCCCCCACCATTTGAAGGTAGAATGAGTAATTACATGTGCTTTTTTGGGTGAAAGGACACTGCAATTCAAATCAATATATAATAAAATTTATAAAAGCATTCTTACTATTTATTATTAGCTATAAATAGTATGACTTGTTTTAGACTTTATGCAATAAATATATTACCACTTGTGTTGGGTAGTTTTTGTTAGATAAGCTGGCTTCCCAAAAGGAGGGGTGAATTAGAAAGATTAAAAAATTTTCTGTAAAATGTCAAGAAAGTGAAAAAGTAAAGTATGAAGGTAAAACAGAGTATAAATGAATAAACTGTAAAAGTAGCAATAAAGAGAAGAAAACTCAGATATTTATCCTGGTTCGATCTCTCCACTTGACCTACATTCAGTCCCTAAGTCACCATTGGAGATTTTCCACATGTTTGGCTCACACTCAGCAAATTGTGGTTGAGGCCAATCACAAACATCACATCTTCAATGGATGTTTCAAGATTCTTGTCCACAATGTCAATGCCAACTATTTTACCATATTGATCACCTCCAAAGGTCACCTTTCCTCTTTTCTTGTCTCTAAGGATGATGAACTTCTCCTTGTCACCAGTTATGCGACTTGAGCAGGTACTGTCTATATATCATTTATTACTCTTTCTAGCTTTGAGACAGAACTGCAAAATAAAGTTCATATTTTCTTTTTAGGTACCCAAATTTGCTTGGGTCCTTTTCTGTCAGTAGTCTTTTCCCTAGATACAGATGTACCTTTGGGAATCCATTTAACCTTCCTGTCAAGTCCATTTTTCTTTAAAGCACATGAACTGGAAATATGTCCCTTCTTGTTACAGAAGTGACAGGTGGTAAAGGAACTGCTGGATTAAGAAGCAGGAAGAAAATAATGCAGATAATATTTTTGTTTTGTATGCCTTGGTTGATTATATGATTCAATGTGATGTGACATATGATCTTTCTTTCTATTGCCATTAGCATGCACAAAATGTCTCATGTACACATTCTAATTTTTCTTCCTAATCTTTTCTTTTACAGCACAAGGATCATAGCCAAGTCCAGCCTTTCCTAGTGATATTTTTTGGCTTCCCATTAAAGCAAATAACATATATTTTCCTTTAGTAAGCCTAGACATGCTTTTCACTAGATATTCATTGGTTTGCTTTAGTTCACTGCATGATTTACAGCAAGCAGATTCAGCAATAGGTAGAGAAGCAATTTCAGAGATTTTGCATTGAGATTCTAGTTTGTTAATCTTTTTCTTAGCTTGCTTCAATTCTTTTGTAACTTTAATAAATTCGTTATGCAGCTCATGAAATGCATCTAGTAATTCAGAATAGGAAGGTTCAGATTCATATACCTCATCTTCTTGATCACTACTGCATGGGATTTCAGCTTCTTCAGAGGTAAGAGCCATCAGACAAATGTTGGCAATTTCATCTTCATTATCTTCTTCTTCATCTGAGCTATTGCCCCATATTGATGAGATGTAAGCTCTTTTCTTCTTGCCTTTATCTGTAGATTTCTTTTCTTTCTCTTGCTTCTTGAGGAATTATGGACATTCCCATTTGATATGTCCCTACTTTTTACACTCATAGCAAGTGACGGGTTCTTTTGCTTCTCTCTTGCTCTCTCCAGCTGCTCCTTTCTTGAAGATTTTCTTGTTTCTCTTCTTGCTGTAGAATCTTCCAAATTTTCTGACCATCATAGCCAGAGTTTCTTCATCTAGCTCATCTCCATCGTCAGATTCCTCTTCATTCTCCTCAGCAGCTTTCAGAGCAAGACCTTTCTTTTTTCTGTCTAGTCCAGCCTCTTTGAGAGCCTTCATTTTTCCTTTATACTCCTCGAGGCTGCCAAAAAGAGCTGTGACAGAGGCCATTGATTCTTCTCTGGCTTCTTCTATTGCTGTTACTTTGGGTTGTCATTCCAAAGGGAGAGCCCTGATGATCTTTCTAACCTTTTCTGTTTGAGTGTACTCCTTTCTCAGACTCTTCAGTTGATTCACAATGAGGGTAAATCTCTTCTATAGCTCTTTTACACTTTCTCCTTCAGCCATTCGGAAGCTTTCGTATTCACCTATGCATGTATTCAGTTTGTTTTCCTTGACTCCAGTTGTTCCTTCATGAGCAATTTGCAAGGTATCCCACATTTCTTTGGCAATGGAACATTGAGAGACTCTGTAGAATTCATCTTGATTCAAAGCACTAACCAAGCAGTGTTTTGCCTTGAAGTTCAAGACTATTCTTCTATCTTCCTCATTCCATTCAGCTTCTGGCTTTTCTCTATACTTCCCGTCATCTTCCAAAGTCATTGGGACAAAATCTCCCTTTTGAATGACTGACCAGATGTCCAGATCAATTGACTGGAGATAGATTTGCATCCTCATCTTTCAGTAACCATAGTGTTCTCCACTGAAGCCAGGTGGTCTATTTGTGTTGTTTCCCTCTGGTAGTATGCTTTCTCCAAAGCCAACCATTTTAATTCCCAGACTGTGAAATCCTTTGATTGGGAAACCTGGCTCTGATATCACTTGTTAGATAAGCTGGCTTCCCAAGAAGGGGTGAATTGGGAAGATTAAAAAATTTTCTGCAAAATGTCAAGAAAGTGAAGAAGCAAAGTATGAAGGTAAAACAGAGTATAAATGAATAAACTGTAAAAATAGCAGTAAAGAGAAGAAAACTCAAATATTTATCCTGGTTCGGTCTCTCCACTTGACCTACGTCCAGTCCCCAAGTCACCACTTGAGATTTTCCACTATTATGCAAGAATTCAGTGGGTTTCTTGCAAATGTCTCAGTACAAAGATGATACTCTGTTTCTAGAGCTCACTCTTTCACTCTATGCACTCTTACTAAGTGCTTTCTCAATTCCTTGTGATATCCCCTCACAAGAAAATCTTTCTTCCAGATGAAGATAAGATTGTTTACAATGATTAAACTCTCTTAAACAGAGTGAATATGAAAGTTGAAGTACAAATATTGAAGTGAGAGAGTAAAAGACTTTGAGTAGATGATTTGGTAGAGTTTCAGTATATACAAGATTAAAATCGTTACCCACAACTTCAAATGATGTTATATTTATAGATTTAGGTCTCAACTATACGTTAGAGAAACAATCTATCCGGTGAAGAAGTTATCTAACGGTTACTCTGAAAAACTATCCGTTAACCAACCGCATTTAATGCTTCTGACACTCTGAAATTCGAATTTCAGTTGGTTAACAGACAAATTTCGCAGAATCCGAAGACTAAAGACTTCAACGTTGAAAATTCAAAGTTCGTCTGTCATGAAGCATTCGAATTTTGATCTTTGGAAAATATTTCTATGTTGTGACATACGAATTTTCATGTTTGAAGAAGTTCTGTTAAGTGTGAACAGTATTTTCAATTTGCTACAATGCCTTCGAAATTTGAATTTTGGAACCCCAAAATTCGTCTGTCCGTAGTTGGCTTATAAGGCACAGTAGTTCATCTAATTCAAAATTCAAATTTTCAAAGGGCAAAGTTCGTCTGTCAGAGAGACCTCTTTTTAGACTTACTTCAAAATTCAAATTTACAAATACTGTCATTCGTATTTCACCATATCATTGTAACAGACTCACAAGCTTAGTTTCTGAAATTTGAATTTTCATGTTCAAAGTTCGTCTGTTAGTGAGCAATTTTGAAATCCAATCTAAACTTGGTTTCAGATGAACTTTGACATAATTTCAGACGAATTTCTTTAGTTTTCATAAATTACATTTTGTCTGAAATTCGAATTTTCAAAACCCAAAGTTCGTCTGTTACTGAATGCTCCTTTCAGACACTTATCAAAATTCAAATTTTCTCAAGTCAAAATTCGTCTGTTAGAGAGACTTCTTTTCAAACTTGTTCATTTTCAATATGAAATTTGAATTTCCAAAGCCAAAGTTTGAATTTCCAAGATGACAGATCAGTATAAACCTTTCAAATTTCGTCTGTTAGTGGGTGTTTTTCAAATAATCATTGAATCAAAGTTTTAAAACATCTTTTTACCAAATCAAAGCATTTTACTCTAATCAAAACATTACTAAACATCCTACATCTATTCTTGCACCTATTTCTCCAGAATTTCTTCACTTGAAACCTTTTGTGCACCTTTGAAATCTTTATTCTAAGCTCTTGAAGGTTGGTTTGGAATCATCAAAACACTTGATTCAACAGTTTTATCCCATCTCATAAATATTTAGCAGAAAAACAAAGTTGTTTATATTTTTTGATATTTTATCACTCGGTATCCTAGGTTCATTGTCCGTCCCAAATTAATCTGAACCCTGCTGTGTAGGATCTTACAGTGGCTCACGGATGCCGATGGAAAGACCTCTTTGAGGCCTTAATTTTTTTAATGCTACTGCACTCTCAGGAATATAAATCTCGATCTCGAGAAATGCTGGTCAAATCCCTTACCACTTGACCGAATACTCATTGGTCAAAGTTATTTATATTTAATATTATCAAAAATCTGTCATAATGAATATTTGAAAAAAATCAATTTTTGTTTATTGTTTTGTAAATGGACGGGTCTCTCCTGCGAGACCCCTTGCTGCCACGGTCCTGCCGTGATAGGAATTTGTTTTTTTAATTTTTTAAAATTAAAAATGATAGATAAAAAGTAGATTTTTAAGAATTATGCAAATATATATTTTGTATAGTTTTAAATTTTTTATTTATTAAAAAAATACTATACAGTAAAAACTAGATCTCTGGAATTTGCAGTTATATGTAATTTTTTTAGTAATTGAGAAAAAAATACTACACAAATTTAAAATTATATAAAATATATATTTATATGATCAAAAATCTACTTTTTATTTATAATTTAAGAAAAAAAAAAGGGGGGGAACTGCCCGCTACGTGGCAGTTGGGGTCTCCACATTTAATAACCGAAAGGACGATAACAGAGCGTTGCTTACTTTTCAAAGTCAATTCCTTTGTCATAAAAAAAATAAAATTCCTTTGTCACTGAAAAAAGAAGCGCTTAGTTTCTATGCTAATGCTTCTATGGAACTCACACCCCAGTTGGTACACTGAAAGAATATTTGAAAGAAGTGGAAGAGGGAGTGGAATGGAAGTTGGTTTAAAAAGTATATTTACTATGACCATAAAAATTTAGTATAATTTTAATTGGAATCTGTATTTATATTATACAAAGATCAAAGTACCCTTTTGAAGAAAAGAAAGAGGATGCAAATTTGTGGAATTTGAGAAACAACCGCACACCACCATGAACCACTACATCACCCACCGTTGTTAATCACTGTGGACCACTATTATTAGACCAAATCAGAAATCAAGCACTTATAGTTCAGAAATTAAAACCAGTTTCACACGATTATAAAGACAAATCAAGATTACAATGCTGACCTTCCCCTTTACCAACATCACGACCGAAATTCATATCTAGAAATCTCAACCGCAGAAATTTTCAAAAACATATCCACAAATTTCGAATCCAGAAATTTCACCACCGTAAGGCAAAGAGCAATGATCTCATAAATCATACCTAGAAAGTTTGAAATCCTCATTGATAGAAGAGGAGACCAATTTTTTTACTTTAATTTTGACTGTTAATGTATCGTGAAATTACTTTAATTTTGAAATATAGTGAGTAACATTATTCTAAAAGGTTGTTTAGAAAGCCCATTGTTCTCGGGAAATACTTCCAGGGTCAACTTGCCCTTTCACCATTCTATTTTTAATACAAAAACCGACATACAAAATTCATTATATTAATGTTATCATTATTTAATAGGGCAAGTCTCATGATAGATTATCCACCCATAAAATCCTCATAGTACATCATGATTTGAACTTGTGTGTATGTGGAGTTTAAATTGCCAAGACTCCATTTGGTCTATGCAAGGGAGAGGAATTTGCTTTCTCTTGCACATAAATTTAAATTTAAATATAGTATTTATTTTATTCATACTATTATTACTCAACAATAGCACTTATTTTTTTAATTTAAAAACGAAATAAATATTTTTTATTTACAACATTACTTTCTTTTTTTTTAATTTTATTCTATTATATGCACTGAATGGACTGCAAGTGATTATTTCTCAAAATTGAAAACATGCCCAATAGACATACAAATAATAAGTGGTATTTATATCTTTCACTAAGGTCACAAAAATATAGTTTCTAACATTTACACTAGAAGTTTGGTCCAAAAAAAATATTTAGAGTAGAAGGCCACGATTTTTATAGTCGTACAATGCTGGGAGATCAGTATCGTTTTTTTTTAAACAACTCTTTCGATGAACATCAAACATCCAACTTTTGAGAAGGAGTTAATTTAAAATTTGGGCCCATAAACTTCAAAGGAGCAATTTTCCAATATTTTAAGCCCATGATCCAAAACATTTGAGAAAGCCTAAAAATGTAACCAGCACTTACAAGCCCATATAGGTTAGTAAATATACCTCACTTAAAACGCAAAGTAGAAAAATGTGTGCAAGTAAAAAGTGAAAAAACACTTCACCTCTACTACAAAAAAATTAAACACATATCCTTTTAATTGATGATTGAAAAAGCAAAATGAACATTACATAAAAATTTTTATCCATTTTCTCTCATATTCTTTTCTTTCAAGGGGACTAATTAGGATGTTGGAATCCTCTAAATTTGCCTCTTATTGAAGTCCGTCAAGATAAAATTATTCGTAAGACATCCCATTAATTAGCCCTTTGAGGCCTTGTGTTCATAAAAAATTAAAAACAAAAAAGGTTGTATAGGATATAGAGTTGATGTAGGAGGTTGAAAATTTAATGAGGTTGTCACCAAATCTTACTACTAAAAAAAAATAAGGGATAAGGTTGTTTTTTAAATTGAGCCATGACATGAAACACAAAGCATTGTTCCAAAGAACTGCATTATCTAATTAACCGTATAAGAAAAGAAACCTTACACTTAACTACCTATCTAGGACATTTTGTGGATGGAGCATTCTTCACAACATTAGATTGATTGATGAAACGCAGGTTAATTAGGTATCCCTTTTAATCACATTGCAAGATAATCCTTGTGAAACTTATGACAATTTTTAGAGCTAGAATCAACATATAGAAAGAGAATGACAAATTTTGTTTATTTTCCTTTTGTACGAATATGTTTGTTTGGCAAGAAAGATTTCTAAATTAAAAGAGGAGTACGACACCTTAACTTCTTTCTTTGTTATGCATGAATTAGTACTACATTTCTTTTTTCCTTTTATTTGTTGACCGTGCTTTGACCATTCTATTGTTGAACTAATGGGATACATTGTACATGGGAGGAATAAGAATGAAATTTCATATTTGCCCCTTAAGGGCAATTTTATTTGGACTCATATTTTAATATTAGGACTTGGTCAATTTCACTTTTCTATTCTTATTATATTGGAAAAATCTCATTTTAACACTATGAAGACAAGATATTTCTAGAAACGTATAGTAAATTTTTAAAATTTTCAATAGCTACTAATGTATCAATCTGGAATTCAAATACACCCAGGAAATATTGATTTTGCTCAAGTCGAAGTTGGGAACATGTGAGAATCAGTTGAAAATAGATATTACGAGCAAACTCACATTTTCCAGTGTATTTTAATTCCAGTTTGGTATCTTGATAGCTATTGAAAATTTAGCAAATTTACAGTATGTTTTTGAAAGTATCTTTTATCCATATGGTATTTAAGTGGAATTTTCCCTTTTATATTTTTATTCTATCATACATAATTATTTCTATTTATATCCATCTCATACTAAATGATGTATTAAGTAATATCATTCCTTTCCCATTCCCATTTTTATTCCTTTTTATATATTCCTTTGTAATTAATTTCAACATAGCAAACATACTGCTACTGTCGCTTTGCTTACATGCATACAATTTCACTCAACATTATCATTAACTTCCCTTAAATAGAATGTCCAAATCAAAATGTTTGATTCAAAATGTCTTCCGGTGGCCGTGGCGATGGCCACCACTACTGGTGTAAGCATGAATTAGAATGCTTCATAATGAAGCCAACTAAAGGACAAGAAGTCCCAAGTCCTTAATGAATGTGATAGGTCACAATGTTATGTTAGTAATCAAACTTGCAGAATTCACGATTCAACTTTTACAATTCCAAACAAATCACGATACCAAGGATATAAAGCAATAATTGAATCGAAAGTAAAAAATGAATCATATGATTCATAATTTAAATCTCATCATTTATAACGACTAATAAAAACCAAGAGCATAAATCGGTGATTGAATTGACTATAACTCTTGCAATTTAAATTAATAGAACAATTCACAAGGATTCTACCTAAGTTGACAACATTCAGCATTCACTTGTTAGTAGTCTCTCTAGGTATAAACGTTTATCATCCCTCTCATTCTAAGAACTCTCATGATCTACCTGAGCAGAACTGGCCGCAGCAGTTTCTGCAACTTCAACTCTACGTTTATGGAGGACTTCCTCAGGTAACAAAACTCTGAAAACAGCATAATGATGATTCAAGCTCTTCTCTCCCTGTAATCTGTGAACACTGCCCAAGGCCCCAGCATTAGGGTTTGGAAAAGCATAAAATATCCGCCTGATTCTCTGATGAACAAGTGCCATAGCACACCTGATGTCAAAGTGGAAGGCAATAATATGTCAGAGAAAGGTACAGTGGAAGATTGTTTTAACCGTCTGATAGAGAAAGTCTGAAGAGGTTTTGATTTTATGAAGCTTTGAGAAGAAAAGGAGTAGATAATGAGAATCAAAATGTTAGCCATGAATTATTAAAACCTGACCTGTTTGGCTATCACATTGGAATTCATTGCGCCAAATTGAGATATACTAGATTTATTATCTGTTATCATTACTCGACAGTAACAATATCTTTTTATAACTTTTTTTTAATTAGGGGTAGAAACTAGAAAGGACATTACTCATTTACAAAATCACTTCCTCTTTTTTTTTTTAATACCATTCTCTTTTTCATTCTATTCTATTCTATGTAGCAAACAGGCAAAGTAATTTAAAGGACCTTGAGAGAAATAAGACTGCATCAAAATTAGAGAAGCATCTTGTATCCAAGCTTACATTGTGCATGGCTCCCAAACAAGAAAGATGTCATAACCAGTGCATAAGTAAGGTCGCGCAGACACCGGATCAGAACTCTGGGCATGAGCATTTAATTTTTCATCATCCTCAACCTGAAACACCATAAGACAATTACAGCATAAAATTTTGAACAAAATCTTTTCATGGACAATTTTCAACAAATATATTCAAGATAAATGATTTTGCATCCACATATTTTAGTTTCTGCATTGCATGTTATTTTAGTCACAAAGTATCAAGCCATAATTCCCATCTGGGAGACTCGACAGTTGCAGAAGTAATAAATTAGCATAAGCAAATGCCCAATTTCTGCATTAAAGCAGAATCCAAGAACCCAAGATCAGTTAAGGTGATAAGAATAACCACCAGGGTTGAATGACCTTGATACTTCAGGCAGCATGGAATGAGTGCTTGATAAAGATGCGAAACTAAAAACGTATTAATCAACCCAGAAATAGTTTTATGTCATCAGAACTTGTAGGGAAAACTTACATTTTCAGGAATAGTTCTCTGTCTCTTTGAAGTAGAGGTCATCCAAGAAGACTTCTCATGAGCCAATTCCAAAAATTTTTCATCATCACCCACAGAAGGGAAAAGGCATCTATCCCTAGTGGCAGAAGATTCTATAGCTACAATAGCAGCATGCCGCAAGGGGTGCCACTTAGATAAACTCTGTGTAAGTGATTGCTGCTCAGCCCATTGCCAAGGATATAAACAAGCTACACCTTTGTAAGGTTGTTTGAATTGATTGGATGAATCATTTAAATGCGATGGGTCATTGGCTGCTACTTCATTCGAAATAGGATGGAAACTGAAGAATTTTGGCTTTAAGCAGCAAGAGTCAGTGCTGCAATTGTCTTTGCAAGTGTTCAAAACATAAACCTCATCACGTGCACTTGAAATCACCTGTCTAGCTGAAGGATCCACTATCACTGCAGCATTGACTACCTCCTTTGCAAATTGCATAAACAGGTTAGCAAGCACAATCAATGAAATAATTGCTCCATCAGCTTATATATATACAAGATAAGTTCACGCTTCAGGTGAACATTTGACACAGTTCCCTAGGGGCATCTGTTGATCTACAATTAGTTTCATTCAAAGGGACATCAAGAGGCTACTGAAGATATACTTGCAAGAAGAAACCCAACAAGAATGACTCATCACTCAAGGAGGACACAATTTTATTACATCTGAAGCCATGATATCATTTCTAGTATGAAAAACTAGTAATAGATCATTTACGATGTTATAGCATTTATACATATATCAAATATCTTAATTGTTTCTTTTAGGTAAGTAGCAATTTGATGTGAAATTTAACAGTTAGACACTCTAACTAAACCTACCCTTAATTTCAGGATAGGATATAGGATAAAGAACCAAGTAAATAATGAGCCTCAAACTATACAAGGAATTAAAAGTATGATAAGCTAGAGAAAAGCAGAAATTAAACATCTCAAGCAGTCAAGTATGTATAGGTGTAAGTTAGATCAACAGAAAAAATGTTGTTAACATACCAACCCAGCCTCAGATGTTGCCAACTCAACAGCTGACTGCATAAACTTGAAAATTAACTGTGAATCACCTTCGCTGAATCCAGTAATGCCATCAATGTTACTGTAGTTTGAATAAGAAACCGAAGCCAAAACCAGAACCACAGGTAGTCAGCTATTGTTCGAATAGACTAAGTTTTGCATCTATTAATGAAGAAATAGAAGATAATCCACAAATATAAGCAAATAACATGATGAGAAACATATGTCAGAAAGCTGAATTAAATGTCTAAGAAATTTGGAATCCAAAAACATTGATTTGGCAGCCAAATGAGCATAGCATTTTCTAATAGAGATTGGAGAGAGAAATAAGTACAGTTCAGACCAGAATGGGTGGGATGTTAATCCAACGCTTTGATAGGAAGCTTACTATATATACTAAACAACACAGGAAGTACACAATAACACTGGTTTTGATGATTTCAATGGAATTACAGCTCCAGACCTAAATGTACAACACTCCAAACTCACTACAAATCCGCACACATGCATAACTGATAGTTCTCATTATTAAAATTTATCATCTAATATAAATCAATTGCATAAGGGACATTAGTCTAGGAAAGAAAAGTAAGCCTTGGTTATTAATGAAATATAATATTAAAACAATTAAGATCAGAAATTAAAGAATGCATTTCCGTTTAATATTATCTTTTGTGCAACACCAGGTCATTTCATTATCTGGGTGCATTGGCAAGCCAAACAGACACAGTGACAAACTTGTACACATAGCATGTATGTTTAGCTCACGTGTCTAGCTGTCATGCTAATTAGCTCAAGTAGAAGACTGCATTATTATTGAATTCACAACCAGTTAGCTACATTTTGTTTGATTAACTCATTTCATTATTAAGTTAATTAAAATTTCACATATAGAGATAGAGATGGCAACAACAATGCTACAATTAGAGATGATACATATAGAACATGACAGAAAGCTTACTAGGTCCTTGGATGATATGATGTGGGCCAAAATTTGCATTGCTCTTGCCATTCTTCTTTTGATGTTGCAGCATATTTGCAAACCTAAAGATAATTAAATCCAAATTCAATGCATGAATCCACCGGCATTGGAGCAGAACATGCAATGAAGATCATAAAATCACAGAACATCCCAGTATCTGCAAACTAACCAAAACTTTGGCATATTTGTATCTGTCAGTCCACTTTTCACGTTACTTTTTATTTTCAAACTATTGAGATCATGGGAGCTATAAATTCTGAAAGACCTGCACCCCCATCCGTAACATTTTATCATTTGAAGAACATCGAGATAATTGAGTAGTTATTCTTCTTAAACTAGATGCCCACACAAACCGCCTATTATATTTTTACTTTGAGAGGGGGGGTCACCAAGACACAGCTTCCCAAAGCCATATATATTAGTGTAGGTAAGCTCATTAGGTATAACCAAAGAAATATGAAAATCAAAGGTTCAAAATTTGCATTACTGAAAAGATCTATTCAAGGACTCCAATTGAATTCAAAACTTCAAGATACACATAGTAGGTTGCATTTAGGAGTGCTTGGGTGTGTTGTGTACTAGTGGGACCTAATAAATAGAAAAACATAACACTGCATGAAAATATGCATTTTTATTATTCTACTTGAGCCCTGGCAGTCTTCTCCAGCTTCAGAGAATTACAATTAATTATAGAAATCAATTGTCGCTTTCGCAAACAATAAAATCTCAACTCTAACTCCAACTACCTTTAACATCAAAGAACTTAGTAAGCATTTTGAGAAAGTGATGAAACAAATATTCCACACAAATTTAGGATTTAAAGCAAAAAAAAAAAAAGCATACTAAGATATTCTAAAACAGTAAAAGTATAAATCAAGAGAAAAGGCATAAGCTATTCCACCCTACACTTAGACATGAAGAAGTTAAAGCACACTGTTTCACTTCATGTAACCATCATGACACCACATTTAACACATTTGTATAAGCAAACAGTTTAAGCTTTCCCTTCCTCTCTCTAAACAAATATGGGCTAGGCATCTAATATAGTTATATTGCATTGATCAGATTAAAATATGATAAACAAATGATAAAATGAAAAGCCCGTTTCATACTAAGCCAACTGCTTTCCAGTACCGAGGGTTTGCTGTTTTTTTTCATACAAATGATTTAATCTGTTATCTTTCTTCTTTAGAAAATTAAAAAAAAAAGTGGTTGACTATAATAGCCATACCACATTTTCTATAAGCCAATTTTGCAGTTTCAATCAGTACAATAATAAATTGATGAGTCAAAACTAGATATAAATGTTTAAAAATAAATATTTTTTTCAAGATTCTCGATATGTTTTCATCTTGTACCTTTCTAAAGTTCAGAAGTAAGCACCACAGAATAGGAAAGGAAACAAAAATAAGGAAGACCCACTTTTGTGATAAAAGGACTCAACTGATAGGTACTAATCAACTCCTGCAGATGCGGGGGCACATCATCCAATTGGTTGTCACCTTCAGATGCTAGACACAAGATCACGGATAACTGTATTTGTCCTGTCAAATATTCCAATTATCACCACAAACAGACTTGATCTTTTGACCAATACTCATAATGACAGAGAATTAAAGCCATGTACATTTATACAAGTGTTGAAGCAAAAATATCTAGCTGCAAGCGCTAAGATATATAGAACACAGCTTTATGCTTTCTTCTACATTCATTTATATATTCATTCCTTGCATCATCTATAAAGTTAGATAATATAATTTTGTTGGTGACTATAGGATGTTTACATGCCCATCTATTTCGGACGTAGTCCTCACCAAAACGTTTTCTTTCTCTGCTGTTATTCATAGTAGCTGCTAATAGAGTGAGTTCATTTACACATTTCATCAGTGGACATGATGATTGAAATTAGCAACAAACTCAAGTTTTTGCTTCGTTGCCCAAGAAGCATGGTTGTTTTTTACTCTTCACTTGCAGTAGTTGATGTGTTGAAGTACTATCTAGGCTCACTATGGGAAAGGCCAAATAACTACAACGATTGAAACATCAAATCTAATTTCTTTACTAAATATCACTATGTACCTGGTATAAGACCCAAAACTCTGAGATCTACCATCCAGGATGGAATTTGACTCTAAATGAAATCATTTCAATGGGGAAATCCCTCCAAAACTGGTTTACATAAATCTTATGAAGCATAACCATAATGTTTAAAGTCAAATCTAAAGGGTCAATGAAGAGAATGGTACTAACAGAAGAGAGAGAGGTGCATAACAATGAAGAAAAGAAACTAAAGATATCTATCTCATTTGATAATCCGTACAAAGAAATTTTCACCCAATACAAAACCAAAAAAAATGGAGCCAAGGTTCCTAGATGTTCAGCCAACCCATAAAAAAGGAAAGAATTCGAGATTCAGTAATAGTTAATCTGAAAATCCTCCATTAATTTGAGATTCCACAGTCATCCCTCAACCAGTCCCTTTGGCATGTAATGTAACACTTTGTTCAATAAGAAGCTTAAGGAACTCAGTATGTTCTTCGATTTAATTTTTCAAGATTGGGAAAATGAATATAATTACCATTTACTCACCTCAAAAGGTTGAAATAAAAAATAACATGAAATCAATTTTTCTCACACAAAGAATGAAAATATAAGATGGTTCATCTCTTAATTTTTATAACTTCTCTAATCTCATGATCCTTATGGTATACAGTTGGATGGTGCAGCAAATATAATACGCTGTAATAATGCATGCATGAATAATGCACACATGACAAACCACCAAACCTGCTTCAAGAATTTTCTTTTGAACTCGTTTCACATGACGGAGACTTTCCAGTGGTTCTATTCGATTCAAAATCCTAATAACAAATTTAAATAACTTGTGTAGATTAGCTCACAAAACATACAGCTCATTAAAAATAATTAAAAAAAAAAAAAAGCAAACATTGGTTCTGCCTTCATACAAAGATTATGACCAACCAAAATAAAGTATAGCTTAAAACAAGACTTTAGCTAGTATGAGAAATCATAAAGTAGAAATGAAAATGATTGATAAAGTCTGAGTTACTTTATTTTTCATGCCTTGAAAACCAGATTAAAATAGAAAGGGAAAGATAAGCTCAAAGCTTCAACAACAAAGAGTTTAAAATCTTTTAAACGAACAACATTTTAGCATCAAATTACAGATAAAATGAAGATTATAAATTAAGGATAAGGAACTGACCTTACAATTTGGTTAGCATGCTTTGGATCAATGACTGAAGCAATGACATTCTCTGAACAGAAATGCAAAGCAATAAGCAAAGAACTAATTGTTGAATCTGTTAAGTTCATGTAATAATTCTTAAAAAAAAGAAGTTAGAATCAATGGGCTTTAATAAACTGACCAGTGGGTTGCTGGTGAAGGGGATACGGCTCCTTGTCCGGGATGTGAACAATTTGGTACATTGCCATATTGCTATCTGCCATACTTTTCTTCCTTGATCCCTATGTTTCTTTCTGTTTCCGTGGATTTGTAGTGGCAGATAACTCAGTGCAGAGAAAGGGTTTAGACCTTCAATGCCAATTTGGACCAAAGTCAGCCATTGTCTCCACAGACCTCAAAAGGGAGATCAAACAGAGGAAAAAGACAGCCTTCTAGTTTAGTGAAGCAGACACAAGCATTGTACTCAGGCTGTGTTTCCGCAATGCTGGCGTACAGTGGCCCGGCATTGAGGTTGACCAGTGCCTGGCCCGGTTAAGTACTCAAGCCAGGTTGAGCCAGTTTCTTCTTTTTTTTTCCTCT
This sequence comes from Adenanthera pavonina, assembly GCA_026686845.1. Taxonomy (NCBI): domain Eukaryota; kingdom Viridiplantae; phylum Streptophyta; class Magnoliopsida; order Fabales; family Fabaceae; genus Adenanthera; species Adenanthera pavonina. Next base: position 17,052,368 of record JAIVEN010000012.1, on the reverse strand, counting down.
CTTGTTTCAGTTCAGTAAGACAAAAGACTTGTTCCTCTCCAAAAATAACTAACACTAATCAATAAATATGGAACCTCATCAATTACTTTATATATGCCCAAAAAAAAAATAAATAAATAAAAGAAATGTCAATAAATATAGAACCTGATGAACATCCCTTGGTAAAAATTCAGCACTAAGACTTAGTATTTGGACATCAAATAAGTACAGGAAATTGCTACACATGAATTAAATATGAAACTAACTTGTATAATTGTGTACAAGCAGGACGTCACCAAAATAGTAGTCGTTGCAAGGCTTAAGGCAGCAGACTCACAGAGATTTCAATAGTTCTCATTCACAGGTGAAAGCTACAGAACCAGCAATTTTGAACTTCCCGGATGACTAGTTTCCCCCATACCAAATTTCACTTTTATATCTCCCTCCTTCTCAAAGTCATAAATTCCATCAGAAAAAGCTAGATTGCACCTCAAATCTTTCAATAGTGCAAAAAATTGATACTTAGATGTCATTTTCCCTAAACACAACACTTACATGTCCCTTGTGCGTCAATGGCCCAAGACGAGTTTGAAAATCAGCTCCCTCTGCGTCGTGCGCGGCTGCGTTCGGCTGGACGGGTCGTCCACTCCGCGTCTATGACCGAATGGAAGTAGAAGATGGTGGTTGCGGTGGTTATGTGGTTCTCGTCCGGAGGTTACTGCGGCAGTCAGGACGGAGCCGGGAGTCTCTACATCTCACCCACGAGCAGCGCCATCTGCAACTCAGAAGATCTGGGCCATTTAGTCGATCCGACGGAAGAAATGAAGCAGCACAAGTTCACACATGTCAGACGCACCGTTTTATTCCGAGCCCATGAAGTCCTTCTATTGGGTTTCTGGGCTTTTATTTAAAAACAATTATTTGCCGGGGCGGATGATTTCTCTGTTTAATCTTAGCGGGTTTTGTCATTTGGTCCATGGTCTTTTTTTTTTTTTTTGAATGTTTAGGATGTGATGTTTCTAACATACTCTGATTAGGTTATGCCAAATAAAGGGGAATCTCATGGATCAATATCATAATTTATTACAAAAAAAGGATTTTTGACTAAAAATAGTGATAAAAATTGGAAGACTGAATAGTAAAATTGGAAGAAGAAGTAGTAAAAGATTCTGTTTCATAATAAATTTATGATGTTGGTCCCAAAATATGATTTCTTGAAATAATAATCACAATAAAAGTATATATGATAAAAATAGAATAGAAATGCATATTGAATATATAATTATAGATGTCAGAGGTATATGGATCTGTTAAAAAAATCTGTACAGGAAGTAATGGTGGCTTGTACACAATTATACTTTTGGCCATCAACATGAACAAGAGTGCTCCAGAAATTAACTATTTAATAAAGATGAGATTGAATCACTTAAAGATGAGTTGGATTATTAAGGATGAGTTTAATTAAGTGATAAGCAGTAATTAAATAAATAAAAGATAAGAAGTATTTAAATTAAGAAGCATGAAAAAATTGGGGTCAATAAATGAGGAACTGAGCAAGTAGGGCAAAACGCTATAAATATAGGACTTGCAGCTTTGTTGATCACAACTCACACAAGCACACCCCAGCATCTTAATATTGACAACTTCTTTATGTTAAATTTCCTTCACATATTAGTATCTTTCTTTGCATTACTTCTTCGTAATAAATAGTAACTAGAATTCCCGTACATGGAACCCCACTTATCACTTATGAAATTAAAATATATAAATGTAAAAATATATAAACAATATGAATATCAAATATATTTTATGAATCTATATATTTTATTTTATTAAATATAATAATGTGGAGACTAGTTGTCTTAGTGGTCTATCTATTTACTAATTTTCCTTATATCCAGTTATATAAAAAAATCACTATAAGTAAAGAACACCTAAAAATATGTTTAACTAATATAATTGTAACACCTTAGTTTACTATGCTTTTAATCATATTTTATATATATAGCGGAAAGAATTAAAAACCTAGAATAATTAAACTTTTAAACTTTTTAGAATTAGGTTGTTCAAAAGACAATAACTTAACTAAAAATTTACTTTAATTAATAAAAATTAAGCCAATCATACTGTAATTATCTGACTATTGTTCCAGAACATATCAGCATAATTCAATACATTTATTCTAATATAAAATAATATCTTCCAGCCTGCTTCCTCTTACTTAACCACCTCCTTGCCTTTACATTTGCTTGTACTTGGCCCTAACATTGCTAGTCATTTGGTGTGAGATTTGGGGAAATCTCAGTAGTATATATATTCATTCATATAAATCATGCTCATAATCAGGTAGTTATGCAAACAATCAAATAACTCATATTTCATGCATCTATAAAAATCTTCAATAGAGTTTCCTCTTAATACTAGACATCCATAGTATTTCAAAACATTTACATTGAAACAACTCATCCAATAATATCACATAACATCCAGAATTAATTCACAGAAAATGCATAAAATAAATAATATACTACCTCAATCGAAAAGTATCCTAAGCTAAACAGCTTGTCTTCCTTCTTGAATTTTTTAAGTACCTTACTTGAAGCTAACCTTCCTTTCTTTTCCTTCTCTTTCACTCACACTCTCTTTCTCTCCCTCGACTTTCTCTTTCTCTCACTTACTCCCAACTCTCACTCTCAACTAGTGATATGCTGAAATGAAGAAATGAGAGGGGTATTTATAGTGTTGATGTCTTGATGAGCAAGTGACATCAATTAATTGCATACCTTCATTCAGTGTATGCTCATCATAATTCAATGTAATTCATTATATACCTTCATTCAATGTATGCTCATCATAACTCAATGTAACTTATTGAAACCACTATTTATTGTATACCTTCATTCAGTGTATACTCATCAGAATTCAATGTAATTTATTGAAATCAATATTAATATTTATTGTATACCTTCATTCAGTGTATGCTCATCAGAATTCAATGTAACTTATTGAAACCAATATTCATTGTATACTTCCATTCAGTGTATGCTCATCAGAATTCAATGTAACTTATTGAAATCATAATTCATTATATATCTTTATTCAGTGTATATCTTCATTCCTCATATTCTAAACATAAACTATATTAAAAATCATATATGGAAATTTATGGATGTTACATTTGTTAGCAAGGCTGACTTCCCAAGAGGGGGGTGAATTGGGAAGATTGAAATTTTTCTGCACAAACTGAAATGAGTGAAGATAGCATAGTGTAATGAAGGCAACTTATAAAACAGAGCAAGCTGAAAAGTAAAGATAAGGAGAAGAAAACTCAGTGATTTATTCTGGTTCGGTCTATCCACTTGACCTACTTTCAGTCCCCAAGACAACTCTTGAGATTTATCCACTATACAACAAGAATTCAACGGGCTTCTTGCTAATGCCACAGTACATGAGTATGCTCTGTTTCTGGAGCTCTCTCAAACACTCTAAGCACTCTCACAATGTGCTTCCCAATCCCCTTGTCATTTCCCCTCACAAGTAAATCTATCTTACAGATGAAGAGTAGATTGTTTACAAAGAAATAACTCTCTTGAATAGAGTAGATTTGAAGGTTAAAGTACAAATATTGAAGTTGAGAGGGTAAAAGCTCTTGAGAAGAAGTTTTGACATAAATTTGTTATATACAAGTTAGGTTCATTACCCACAACTTCAAATGTTGTTGTGTTTATAGATTTAGGTCTCAAATGTCCGTTAGAGACTTTAATCTATCCGTTGGAGAAGTTATCCAACGGTTACTCTGAAAAACTATCCGTTAACCAACCGCATTTAATGCTTCTGACATACTGAAATTCAAATTTTAGTTGGTCAACAGACGAATTTTGAAGGAACCGAAGGTTAGAGCTTTCAACGTTACAGCACGAAGTTCGTCTGTTCATGAAGTGAAATTCGAATTTTGAAACTTGTAGAACATTTTCACAATGTGACATACGAATTTTCAAGAAGAAAGTTTTTCGGTTAAGTGTGAACAGTGTTTTCAATTTGCTACAGTGCCCTCGAAATTCGAATTTTGGAAGCCCAAAATTCGTCTGTTCCCAGTACGTGAAAAGGAGGCACAGTAGTTCATTTTCTTCGAAATTCGAAATGTTGAAGAGTGAAGTTCGTCTGTCAGAGAGACTCTTTTCAGACTAACTTTATCATTCGAATGTTGCAAGTTCACATCATTCGTATGTCAATGTTTCACTTCAACAGACTCAAGAACTTAGCTTCTAAAATTCGAATTTTAATGTTCAAAGTTCGTCTGTCAGAGAGCAGTTTTGAAACTTAAATCATTCTTGATCTCAGATAAACTTTTACACAGTTTCAGATGAATTTCTTCTATTTTCTCAAATTTTGTTTTGTCTGAAATTCGAATTTTGAAGAACCAAAGTTCGTCTGTTTCAAGGAAACTTCTCTCAGACTTAGATGAAAATTCGAATATTGAACAATCAAAATTCGTCTGACAGAGAGCCATCTCTTCAGACTTATTCAGTTTTAGCTCGAAATTCGAATTTCCTAAGGCAAAGTTCGAATTTCCAACTTGACAGTTAAGTTTAAACTTTCAAACTTCGTCTGTTTGTGGGTGTTTTTCAAATAAGTCAAGATTTAACACAAAATCAAGGTTTGAAAACATTTTTTTCTCAAATCAAAATCTTTTACCCAATCACAACTAAAACTAAAGATCCTACACAGGATCTATTAGCAAATACTCAGAAAATCTTCACTTGAAACAACTTTGATCTCCTTTGATATCTTCAATCCGAGCTCTTGAGTGTTAGTTTGGAATCATCAAAACTCTTGATTCAACATTCTCCCCCTTTTTGATGATTATAAAACAACTCACACACTGGGTTAGTACTTGGGTTTACTTTCACAAGCTTCCCCTTAACATATGCATTACAGTTCATAAGATATCATTTTCAACAGATTAAGTGAAGAGATTCAAAGCCCAAATCATTGCAATCAAAAACATAATTCATTTAATCAAATTGTTGCCATATATATTCCAATTAAAGAGCAGTTCTCAAAAATATCAAACAACCAAATACAATTAAACAACTAATACAAGATACAGCAACTAAAACAAGATACAGCAAGAGGATTCAGCCTAAGATCTAAAAACATCACTTCTTCTTTGGCTTAGTCTTCTTGCTGTACGTCTTTCCTTTTCCATATGGCTCAGCAGATTTTCCAGCTTGCTTAGTCCCAGTTTGCTTTATCTTCTCCCCCTTTTTGGCATCATCAGGAAGGCCAACAAAGTCCATTGGAGGAGGAATCTGAGTGAGAGGAACAGCATGAAGAGGGACAAGAGCAAAAGGAATCTCTGGTTGAACTGGTGCAGGAGGCTCAGCAGGCTCTTCATCATCATCATCATCATCAGAGACCTCCAGCAGCACTTGCATTTCCTGCCTAGAAAGAGCTAGTTGAGCTCTCTGTTCCTCTGAGAGCCCATAAGCAGCAATAGAATGAGAAGCTGGTTCAGCAGGAGGAAACAATTCTTCCAGCCCTCTCCTTTGAGCTTGCAGCAGAGCATTGTGAGCAATACCAAGATAATCAACAACAGGTACAATGCTCCTTTCCTCATTGCTTGCTCCTTCTGGCACAGAAGAGGTTGAAATGGCTGCAACCAGTCTTTCAACTTGCTCTAATTCTTGAATGGACAGAATTGAATCCGGAGCATCTCTTGCATAGGCTCAAGAGGGCTTGTTTCTTGAAGTCCTTCTTCTTCCAATCCATAGTCCAGGGGTGGACCAGGACTTGGTGTCCTCATTGCACCAGCACCATCTGTATCACCATCATGGTCAGAGGAGGCAATCTTAAAGGGGCTTGGAGGCTCAGGAGTTGGAGACAGAGCAGGTTCAGGGATACCAGGCTGAGGTGGAGCTGAAGAGGTAGGAATTGCATTTCTAATATCTTCATAAGCATCAGCCACCACCTTCATATTCACAGCCAACTGATGGATCTGATCTTGTAGATGAGCAAATTTGGCATTTTGCTCATCCTTAATGTTGAGAATGAGTGTTGACAGACTGTCAAACAACTCAGTGATCTTTGTAGGTTTGGCCCGTGAGGAGGGAGTGGAAGGAGGGTGAGTAGGCCTAGAGGGAGATGGAATTGGCTGAGAAGGCTGAGGTACAAATCTACCAGGGGCCTCAGAAGTGCCTTCTTGTTGGAGGGATGCATCAGCAACAAAGAACAAGTCTTCAGATTTCCCTGCTCCCTTTCCAACCCATCTGCCTTCATCTCTTTCAACACCCATCCTTTGCAATTCCTCTTCTTTGAATGCCTCAGTGAGTTTCCCTTTCCCGTTTTCAATGTGTTGAATCCTAGCATGCTGCAGGATTCTTGAAATAATTGCTGCATAGGGGAGTGTGGAATCCTTCCTCTGATCCTTTGCCTTTATCATTCGCTGGAGGATGATATGACCCAAATTAATCAGCTTCCCACGAATGATAGCAGTCATCACATGAGCCTCTGCCCTTGTTATCAAATTGAAGCTGCCACCCTTGTTGAATATGATCATGGACACTATGTAGTGCAGGATCCTTACTTAAACACTTAGGTCTGTGGGCTTCAACAGATTTATTGTTGGCCTGTTCTCCCTTCTCCTGAATAGGGTGTCCAAAATGGTGCTCTCCTTGTAGTTCAGGAAGGGTCCACCTTCTTCATCAGCTGTACTTGCCTCATCCATATATCTAAAGGCTGTGATGTCAACTTTCAGCCCATCTTGTCCTGGGATTTCCAGCACCTCATTGAAGGTTTCATCAGCAAGCCAAATGGTCCTTGATCTCAAGGTGACCTCCCATTTCACTTTCTTGCTATTATATTAAAGAGAGGCATACCAAGTCTTTACTACCTCATCATCATATTTTTCAGCAATTTCCAACAGATTTTTATATCTTAACAACCATAATGCAGCATCAAAGTTGTTGGATATCAGAAATTGTTCCACATTTACACAGTGAGGCTTGATTACCTTTTTGTTGGCAAACTTGGTAGTGTACTCTTCTTGAATCTCAGGAGTGCTCCATAATGGCAGTGTAGTCATTTCGTACTCTCCAGATTCAGTACTGGAAGAAGCAACAGCAGGGACAGAAGGTTCTGCACTTTTTGAAGAGGAGGGTCCAGCTTTCTGAGATTCTGCTTTGGATGAAGATTTTTGGCATTTAGAAGGAGTTGCCTTACTGGATTCGGCCTTTCTCTTGGTTTTCTCTCCTTCCTTGGTAGCATATTGAGATTTAACACTCCTCTTTGGACGGGCCAAAGCTTTTCCTGCTCCAGGAATTTTGACTCTTGCCATTTTTCGATTGAATGATGCAGAATGTGGCTAAGAATAGGTTTATAGGATGCAAATGGAAGTTTAATCGGTGAAGAATGATGGTTTTTGGTCAGGAGTTAAGAGGATTGAAGAGAGAATCAGAACAGACTTAGAGAGGTTACAAATAGGGTTGCGTTTGTTCTTTGGAAAACCGTTGCATTTAACGTATGTAACCGTCTGACAGACGAATTTTGAGGGGTCAAAATTCGAACTTCGGGTAGTTACAAGTTAAACTGTTCAGCACAGCTTACTGACAGACGAATTTTCATCCTGAAAGTTCATCTGACAGTGGCTTGAATCAAGCAATATGAGCACAACAGACGAATTTTGTTCCACAAAAGTTCGAATGCTGAAAAGAAAAAGGCAGGCATCAATCAAACCATCAATCGACAGACGAATTAAGCATGCAGAACTTCATCTTTCAAGCATTCAACATGAAGAACATGATTCAACAGACAAATTTTGAACTGAAACTTTGAATTTTTCAACTTTTGTAAAGGTTATCCAACATTCGTGTGTTAAGAAGTGAAAATTAGAATAACAGTGATGGACAATCATAACCAAGAAATTTTTGTTTTTGAAAATTCGAACTTTCAAGATTCAATAGACGAATTTCGAGGCAACACCGAGAACTGTTCCAAAGCATAACAGGCCGAAGTTCGTCTGTTAGTCAACCGAAATTCGAATGTTGACCATATTGACCATGTCAAAAGCACAGTTTATGAAGCAAAATATGTCTAACACACATTAAAATATGAATTTCATCTTTAAAAACTTACAGAATGGATCCAGAACTTAGAATTTTCATCATTTACTTCATTTTCTGGTTGTTCCATTCCTGTGTGCTCCAATCTTCAAGTTTCTTGCCATTAAATCTTGTGGTGAGCACCTGCAACTTAAATTAAACATACTCCAATGCTAAAGTTAGAATTTATTTTAAAGATGAACTCTTTGAAAACAGGATTGCAAGATAATAACTTACAGTTCACTGTGATTTACCATACCCAGTTCTCTTCTTATTTTGCAATGCCTATCTTCTGATAGAGGCTTTGTGAGTATGTCAGCAACTTGATTCTCTGTTGGGATGTATTCCAATCTGACTTCTCTTTTCAGAACGTGATCCCTTATGAAGTAGTGCCTAACTTCAATGTGTTTTGTCCTTGAATGCATGACAGGGTTCTTGGTGATATTTATAGCACTTTGGTTGTCACACATGATTGGAATCTCTTTCAATTTAACCTTAAGATCTTCAAGCTGCTGCTTAATCCAGATGACTTGGGCACAACAGCTTCCAGCTGCAACATACTCAGCTTCTGCAGTGGATAAGGCCACACTGTTTTGCTTTTTGCTGAACCATGAAACCAGGGATCCTCCAAGAAACTGACAGGTTCCACTTGTACTTTTTCTGTCTGTTTTGGATCCTGCAAAATCAGCGTCAGTGTATCCTTTGAGATCTTCTCCATTGCCCTTTGGATACCAGAGACCCATTTGTGATGTTCCAATAAGATATCTGAATATTCTTTTCACAGCTGTTGCATGGGTTTCTTTGGGGCATGATTGGAACTTGGCACACATACAGACACTGAACACAATGTCAGGTCTGCTGGCAGTTAGGTACAACAAGGATCCAATCATTCTCCTGTACTGAGTAATGTCAAACATCTTCCCATTCTCATCCATGTCCAGTTTGGTTGCAGTTGCCATAGGTGTTCCCATTGGTTTGGCACTCTCCATTCCAAACTTCTTTAGCAGCTCTTTTAGATACTTGGATTGACTGAGAAAGATATCATCATGAAGTTGTCTGATTTGCAGTCCAAGGAAGAAGTTAAGTTCTCCCATCATAGACATCTCGAATTCTCCCTGCATTAACTCAGAAAATTTCTTGCAAAGAGCTTCATTAGTAGCACCAAAAATGATATCATCAACATAGATTTGAACAATTAGTAAATCTCTATTTTCTTTCTTAGTAAATAAAGTTGTGTCAACTTTGCCTCTATTGAACCCCTTTTCAGTTAGGAAATTGCTCAGTCTCTCATACCATGCTCTAGGGGCTTGTTTTAAACCATAAAGAGTCTTCTTCAGTTTATAAATATGGTTTGATTTAGTAGAATCCTCAAAACCTGGAGGTTGATCTACATAAACCTCTTCCATGATATATCCATTTAGAAAGGCACTCTTTACATCCATTTGATATAGTAAAATGTTTTTCATGCATGCATATGCCAGCAGTATTCTTATAGCCTCTAGTCTAGCTACTGGTGCAAAGGTTTCTTCAAAATCAATACCTTCTTCCTGATTATACCCTTTAGCAACCAATCTAGCTTTATTTCTGATTATTGTTCCAGATTCATCCAGTTTATTTCTGAAAACTCATTTGGTACCAATAACAGGATGATTTTTGGGTCTAGGCACTAAATCCCAAACTTGATTTCTTTCAAACTGATTTAGTTCATCTTGCATAGCTAGAATCCAGTATTCATCAGTTAAGGCTTCTTCAGCACATTTGGGTTCAATTTGAGAAATGAAAGCGCAGTTGAGCATTTGATCCCTTAACTGTTTTCTGGTTTTGACTCTCTCTTGAACATTCCCTATTACTTGATCAACAGGATGATTCCTTTGATATCTCCAAGCTCTAGGGAGTTCTTGAGAAGTTTCTTCATTATTTTCTTCATCAAACTCTTGCTCCTGAATATCTTCCTCTGTGTTAACAGATTCAGGTATTTTTGGAGGTTCAGTTTTACTTTTATCAGAAATGCCCAGTTTTTCAAAGTTGAAAGCAAGATCATCCTCATTGGTAACATGTTTTAAAACAGTTTCATTTTCAATGAAAATCACATGCACAGATTCTTCTACCACATTTGATCTTTTATTGTAAACTCTATATGCCTTACTCCTACTAGAATAGCCCAGAAATATACCTTCATCGGATTTGACATCAAACTTACCCAGATTTTCTTTCCTATTGTTGTGAATGAAGCATTTGCATCTGAACATATAGAGATGGGACATATTTGGTTTTCTTCCCTTGTACAGCTCGTATGGAGTCTTCCCAAGGATTGGTCTGATGTAGGCTCTGTTTATGATGTAGCTTGCTGTATTCACTGCATCAGCCTAAAACACTTGAGAGAGTTCCTTTTCATTCAGTATAGCTCTGGCCATCTCTCCAATAGTTCTGTTCTTCCTTTCTACTACCCCATTTTGTTGAGGGGTCCTTGGAGCTGAGAAGTTGTGGTTAATCCCATGATCATTGCAGTACTCCAGGAAGTATGCATTCTCAAATTCTCCTCCATGATCTGACCTGATTGACACAATGGAAATACCTTTCTCATTTTGCACTTTCTTAGCTAAGGTTACAAATGCTTCAAAGGTATCACTCTTAGAGGAAAGAAATAATGTCCAAGTGAATCTAGAATAATCATCTACAATTACAAGCACATACAGGTTACCACCTAGACTCTTTACCCTAGAAGGTCCAATTAAGTCCATATGTAGCAACTCAAGTGGTCTAGTTGTGGTGACTATATTTTTAGATTTAAAAGATGATTTAGTTTGTTTTCCTCTTATACATGCGTCACATTCTTTGTCTTTCTCAAAAGATATCTTTGGTAGTCTAGTTACCAGCTCATTTTTAACTAGTTTAGATAATTGATTCATATTAACATGAGCTAATCTCCTATGCCATAACCAACTATCATTATCCTGACTAATTAAACATACAGAATCCAAGGGAGGAAGTTCATCAAGATCAATAGTATAACAGTTACCATCCCTTTGAGCTTTGAGGATTACTTTGTGATCACTTTTTCTGATGACCAGGCAAAACTTTGAGTCAAACAGCACCCAGTTTCCTCTGTCACAGGTCTGACTCACGCTCAGCAAATTGTGGTTGAGGCCAATTACAAACAACACCTCTTCAATGGATGTTTCTAGATTTTTGCCCACAATGCCAATACCAATAACTTTGCAGTATTGATCACCTCCAAAGGTCACCTTTCCTCCTTTCTTGTCTCTAAGGGTGATGAACTTCTCCTTATCACCAGTCATGTGACTTGAGCAGGCACTGTCCATATACCATTTGTTGCTTTTCTTAGCTTTGAGACAGACCTGCAAAACAAAGTTTATGTTTTCCTTTTAGGTACCCAAATTTGCTTGGGTCCTTTTTGGTCAGTAGATTTTTCCCTAGATGCAGATGCAACTTTGGAAACCCATTCAACTTTCCTGCCAAGTCCATTTTTCTTTAATGCACAAGAACTGGAAATATGTCCCTTTTTGTTACAGAAATGACAGGTAATGAAGGGACTACTAGATTGAGTTACAGGAAGAAAACAATGCAGATAATACTTTTGTCTTGCATACTTTGGTTGATTATATGTTTCAATGCAAGATGACATATGATCTTTCTTTCTGTTACTCTCAGCATGAACAAAATGTCTCATGTATGCATTCTGGTTTTTCCTCCTAATCTTTTCCTTGACAGCACATGGATCATAGCCAAGACCAGCTTTTCCTTGTGATATTCTTTGGCTCCCCATCAAGGCAAACAACATATCTTTACCTCTAGTGAGCCTAGACATGCTTTTAACTAAATAATCATTAGTTTGCTTAAGTTCAGTACATGAAGTGCAATAAACAGGTTCAGTAGTAGGTAAAGAGGCAATTTCAGAAACTATGCTTTGAGATTCCAGCTTATTTATCCTTTTCTTTGCCAATTTTAGTTCTTTAACAACTTTAATGAATTCATCATGAAGCTCATAAAATGCATCTTGTAATTCAGAATAGGAAGGTTCAGATTCATATACCTCTTCTTCCTGATCACTGCTGCATGAGGGTGTGGCTTCTTCAGAGGCAAGTGCCATCAGACAAATATTGGCAATCTCATCTTCATCTTCTTCTTCCTCATCTGAGCTGTTGCCCCATATGGATGAGATATAGGCTTTCTTCTTCTTCCCTTTGTCAGCAGCTTTCTTTTCTTTTTCCTGCTTCTTGATGAATTGGGGCCAGTCCCACTTAATGTGTCCCTGCTTCTTGCACTCATAGCAAGTCACAGGTTCTTTTGCCTCTTTCTTGCTTTCTCCAGCAACTCCCTTTTTGAAGAACCTCTTGTTCTTCTTCTTGCTGTAGAATCTTCTGAATTTTCTGACCATCATAGCCAGAGTTTCCTCATCCAGCTCATCTCGTTCATCGGATTCTTCTTCCTTTTCATCAGCAGCTTTAAGGGCAAGGCCTTTCTTCTTTCTGTCCAGCCCAGCTTCCTTGAGTGCTTTGATTTTTCCTTCATACTCCTCAAGGCTGCCAAAGAGAGCTATAACAGAGGCCATTGATTCTCCTCTGGCTTCTTCTATTGCTGTCACCTTAGGCTGCCATTCCAGAGGGAGAGCTCTGAGTATCTTTCTTACTTTCTCAGACTGAGTGTAATCCTTTCCCAGGATTTTTAGTTGATTTACAATAAGAGTAAATCTCTTTTGAAGCTCCTTTACAGTTTCTCCTTCAGCCATTCTGAAGCTTTCATACTCCCCAATGCACGTGTTCAGTCTGTTCTCCCTAACTCCAGATATTCCTTCATGTGCAATCTGTAGAGTGTCCCACATCCCTTTTGCAGTGGAGCATTGTGAGACTTTATAAAATTCGTCCTAGTTCAGGGCACTGACTAAACAATGCTTTCCTTTGAAATTCAGTAGGACTCTCCTTCTGTCCTCATCATTCCATTCTGCTTCCAGCTTCTCTTTTTGTCCTCCATCTTCAGTTAGAGCCATTGGGACGAAATCTCCTTTCTCAATGACTGACCAGATGTCAAGATCAATTGATTGGAGGTAGATCTGCATTCTCATCTTCCAGTACCCATAATGCTCTCCACTGAAGCCTGGTGGTCTGTTAGTATTGTTCCCTTCAGGAAGTATACTCTCTCCAAAGCCAGCCATCTTAATTCTCGGACTGTGAGTTCCTTTGAATGGGAATCCGGGCTCTGATACCACTTGTTAGCAAGGATGACTTCCTAAGAGGGGGGTGAATTGGGAAGATTGAAATTTTTCTGCACAAACTGAAATGAGTGAAGATAGCATAGTGTAATGAAGGCAACTTATAAAACAGAGCAAGCTGAAAAGTAAAGATAAGGAGGAGAAAACTCAGTGATTTATTTTGGTTCGGTCTATCCACTTGACCTACTTCCAGTCCCCAAGACAACTCTTGAGATTTATCCACTATACAACAAGAATTCAACGGGCTTCTTGCTAATGCCACAGTACATGAGTATGCTCTGTTTCTGGAGCTCTCTCAAACACTCTAAGCACTCTCACAATGTGCTTCCCAATCCCCTTGTCATTTCCCCTCACAAGTAAATCTATCTTACAGATGAAGAGTAGATTGTTTACAAAGAAATAACTCTCTTGAATAGAGTAGATTTGAAGGTTAAAGTACAAATATTGAAGTTGAGAGGGTAAAAGCTCTTGAGAAGAAGTTTTGACATAAATTTGTTATATACAAGTTAGGTTCATTACCCACAACTTCAAATGTTGTTGTGTTTATAGATTTAGGTCTCAAATGTCCGTTAGAGACTTTAATCTATCCGTTGGAGAAGTTATCCAACGGTTACTCTGAAAAACTATCCGTTAACCAACCGCATTTAATGCTTCTGACATACTGAAATTCGAATTTTGGTTGGTCAACAGACGAATTTCGAAGGAACCGAAGGTTAGAGCTTTCAACGTTACAGTACGAAGTTCGTCTATTCATGAAGTGAAATTCGAATTTTGAAACTTGTAGAACATTTTCACAATGTGACATACGAATTTTTAAGAAGAAAGTTTTTCGGTTAAGTGTGAACAGTGTTTTCAATTTGCTACAGTGCCCTCGAAATTCGAATTTTGGAAGCCCAAAATTCGTCTGTCCCAGTACGTGAAAAGGAGGCACAGTAGTTCATTTTCTTCGAAATTCGAATGTTGAAGAGTGAAGTTCGTCTGTCACAGAGACTCTTTTCAGACTAACTTTATCATTCGAATGTTGTAAGTTCACATCATTTGTATGTCAACGTTTCACTTCAACAGACTCAAGAACTTAGCTTCTAAAATTCGAATTTTAATGTTCAAAGTTCGTCTTCAGAAAGCAGTTTTGAAACTTAAATCATTCTTGATCTCAGATGAACTTTAACACAGTTTCAGACCAATTTCTTCTATTTTCTCAAATTTCATTTTGTCTGAAATTCGAATTTTGAAGAACCAAAGTTCGTCTGTTTCAAGGAAACTTCTCTCAGACTTAGATGAAAATTTGAATGTTGAATAATCAAAATTCATCTAACAGAGAGCCATCTCTTCAGACTTATTCAGTTTTAGCTCGAAATTCGAATTTCCTAAGGCAAAGTTCGAATTTCCAACTTGACAGTTAAGTTTAAACTTTCAAACTTCGTCTGTTTGTGGGTGTTTTTCAAATAAGTCAAGATTTAACACAAAATCAAGGTTTGAAAACATTTTTTTCTCAAATCAAAATCTTTTACCCAATCACAACTAAAACTAAAGATCCTACACATGATCTATTAGCAAATACTCAGAAAATCTTCACTTGAAACAACTTTGATCTCCTTTGATATCTTCAATCCGAGCTCTTGAGTGTTGGTTTGGAATCATCAAAACTCTTGATTCAACAACATTTCTATCCCCCTTGAACAAAATTTCGTCTTCGAAATTTAAAACATACCTTAATACCTCTTATTTCCCAATTTTCCATGCCATTTTTTTTACCAGAGAAATGCTTTTACTTCTTCCTTGTTTGACTTATTAGTCAATATTTTACTCTAGTATCTTACTTATTTATAGCATTTGAAAGGTCTGGTTCATACTTTTTGAACTAGGAATTATAAAGACATCATAAACTATCTTTACTTTAGGGGTATAGGAAATTTCTATTCATAACATCCGTATTCTTACTTCCATAATTTTTTCTTATCTTGTTCATATTATACTCTCTTCATTGGCACCAGACATCATTCATTTCTCTTCTTTCATAACTTTAGGCTATCTACATGAATAATATTTCTACTAAGGTATAAGCTCATCTCATCAGCTTTGTCTAGATGACACTTACAAAGTCATCGCATTTTTCTTTTTATTTTACTTTCTGTGCCTCAAGTTCAACTTTTCTCTTATCTCATAATTACTTGAGGATATTGTGATCTCAGACAATTCTATAGTAATACCATAGATATCGTAACTCATACTAGCTATAACAATTTTTAGTAACTCTACTTCTTAAAAGCATTACTTACCATTGCTATAAGTGGAAACATGTTTTTCATAAAAATTATCATATAAAACTTTGGCTATTACCTACCACTCAACCCTGTTATATTACTCGTACCCTGATCCAACACTTACTTTCATCATTAAACCTTTAGGGTCATTATTGGATCATGATTAATTATCTCAGGGGAGGAGGTTTAACTTCTTTAACTTGTAAAAACTCATTTCATAATCTATTTCCCACAAAAGCTTTCTCTTCTAACTAAGCGGCAAGACAACTTGAGAGAAATTTTTCAGAATTTCTTGCTAAACTCAGAGACCTTTCCTCTCTATTATAGTGTTCGGTCTCTCCCATTTCATAACTTTACTTGCTTTACTAGGATCTACTGTGATTTATATGAGGGATATTGTAACCTACTAATCTTACTTCTTGAAGCCCAGCTCTTATCTACTAAGTTCAACAAGCTTTTTCTTTAATTACATTGCAAAAATTCTCAGTTGTCTTTCATGCTCCTCTAAATATTTAGAGTACTTTTAACACATCATCCTAGAGAATCACAATAAATTGCTCATACTTTTATTCATGTAACCTAATATGTGCCTTAGTATGACTAATTGGTATTATTCTAATTCATAGTGACCAATTTTTAACTATCAGCACATCTTTCTTACTTTTTAATACTTCCCAATAGGTTACTCATCATACAATTTCCCTTACCACGCTTAACTGTAAAGTGTTGAGGGGTACTGTTGTACTCTTGTCATTCTTGGACATAGAGAATACGGCATTTGGGCTTCCTTTAAGCCATAACTCATCTATGTGACATCTGGGTAACTTATTGCTTTCAACTCTAGGACATTCAATCACAATACCCATACTACTTCTTTTTACTTTAGCCTTTGCTAGCTTAGAAATTTATCTTACCACTATGCCTCTACGTATCAATATATCCTTGAACCTTGTACTCTACCCATCCTATCATAGCCTTTAAGATCGTTTGGTTCTTTGTGAGTCGGGGTCTAAATAATATTAAGGAAGTGGTTATTCACTCTTTGCTCTTCAACATTACTACTCTGTCTGTTCTCATACACAACTTTTCTTAGCTATTCAACCAAGGTCAATCAGTGGTCTAGCAGCTTAAGGAAAACTTTTCTACCTTTCGAAAGTCTCTTGCCAAGCCAGCTAGAATCTAGTCTCGACCTCTCACTATTACTCATTCTTGCTCAATTGGGCATCACCCCAGGAGCTACTTTCCATTACTTTGTCTTAGCGACTCATCTGATAGAGGATTTCTTCTCTTCACTCAATTGGGATTCTCCCTAGCTACCTCTGCCTTGCCTTGGCTGCTTTTATCATATGGAGGATTTCATCTCTTTGCTCAATTAGGCTTCTTCCCAAGAGCTACCTCCCTTTTTCATCTCCTTGGCAATTAATGGAAGATTTCATTCATTGTGAGATCTTTCAGCCAAGAATTTTCTTTTTGCTAGATTTCAAACTAAGCTCAGCAATCTACTATCTCAAGGTTTCATAGTTCTCTAACTACTTGCCACTATTTTCACCTTAGGTTAATACTTTATACCTTAGATTTATACCTTATATCTTAAACATTACAAATCCATTACTAACTTTTCATTATAGAGGCATTGAATCCTTACCAAACTTTCATGTCTATTCTTTACATCCTCTTTCAAGCATTTCTCAGCTTGAGCTGTCCAAAATAACATTTAACTTAATCTCAACACATTGGAACATCTTCAAGGGGTAGGCAATATCATCATCTTGTTCTTACAATCTGGAAGGAGATTATCTATAAAAATCTAATTGATGCCAATACTCACATTACTACTAGGAAAAGGCATATAACTTTTTTTTATTACTATAGTGCTTATTTAGACAGATAATGGAGATTATAGCCTTATTTCTCATCAAGACATGCCCATATAACTTATATAACAGTAGCTTCCAGACCCAACTTCTTAGCATAGCAATAGGATTCGGCTTGCACCTAAATCATATATTTACTAAGGTCAAGTGACTTATAGGCCTTATACTGAGATTAGCACAAAGACTTTATCTTGTATGTATGGTCTGGAGTTGGCCACCTTCATAGTACTATCACAGGTATAATATCTTGACTCTTTACACTTGAAGCACACATTTTTCATTGCTAAGCATAGCCATTTGCAATGAGCCTTTCCGCATTCTTAAAAACAAGAGCTGGCTTACTCAATTGTCTCCTCTATGCTTATTGCCTTGCTTCTTGAATCCCATGTTATTCCATGGCTTCTTATCATATTGATCAAATGTGTTGGAGTACATACTTGTGACTCAGATTATATTTTGGTAATTCAGTTCACTTCAATTACTGAACTAAAAGTCTGAAGCTGCATTGAGACAACTCTTCTCTTATGGCTAGCTTTAAGCCCCTTTCCAGCTTCTCTATCCGTCACTTACCAACATATTGTTGAAGGAAGATTGGGTATCAAGCCAATTGATTGTACCTTGCTACATATTCAATGACTGACTCATTCTCATCTTAGCGAATCATTACAATTCTGCTTCCTTTTCATCTTTTAAAGACTAAGGAAAATACTTCTTATAGAACTATCCTATAAATATTTCCCAAGTCATTAAAGTGCCCTTTATCTGATCAACTTATTCCGTGTTTTGCCACTATTGGTCAGCCTCCTTTAGCGTTAAGCTTCTATTTCCGTTATGTAGTCCATTATCTTGGAAATCTTTTCAGGGCTCTACTTTTCGGCAACTTGCATGTCAAATTTATCATTAAGGGATGAAAACTAACACTTGCACAATAGTATATTGGTGGCTGGTACTCTCAACCAATTACACTACAGCTTGTCCTGTAGGAACTTACTGACTTGCTTAAAGCTGTCGTAGTATAGCGGAACCTTAAGGGCTCTAACTTTCTCCCAGTTGTCTCTAAGCATTAACTACCTGTTATAGCTACTCAATGGTTTGCTACTACAGATCCCTGATAATTAAGAATCACTTGTAAGGGATCTAGATAGGGAGTACATTCATTTACTGCTACTAGCGTCATTTGAGAGGTTTATACTTGTACCTTCAGCCTTTGTTGAACACCTCTTCGTATCTTAATAACTCTTACCTTGCAATGAATAAAAACAAATTGACTCTGCAATTACATTAACTACTACTCCATTATGTCATCACTGGTAAGAACTTATCATCGTATCTCGACCCCTGATCTTTTTATTTTACTATTCTTAAGTCATCATCTTGCAGTATATACACTACTATATTTCATTCATGCTTATTGTCATGACACTAGTTTATAAAGCTCAAGTACTATTATTAGACTTAGCATTGCCATATGTTATCTCTATCAGACTTCCTCTAGATCCTCATCAGAGACTTCTACCACCTCAACTTCTTTGGCATGATAATGCTCTGCCTGAATTGTATAGGCAATGATAAAGTTTGCTGGAGTGTGAAGTACTTGACCTTGAGGGAACTTCTTAATACAGCTCCAAAGCTCATGATCTCATTATAACATTAGTATTTGCTCAACCCATTCTCTTGCAGGGAGCTTATAATCATAATGAACTTTTAAGAATCTTTTTGACTTCTAGTACCATACCAAGGAAATCTAGAATTGAACATATCTTCCCAAATACATTATGATATTTATTGTCCATAGCTTTAACAATCCTTTGGATTTGGAGTCCTTGGTTTAGTTTGAAAAACTACCTGTTTAATCCAAATAGTACAGTTAATCCCAAACTTGTTTATTATAACTCATGAATTGACCTACCTCTTCCCTATAGGTGTGCTTTCTTACTTTTAGCAGGACTATACATGAAGGGACCAGTACTATGTGTCGTTTCCTGGATTCAGGCAATACTTTCATTTAGTGACTACCATATGGCTATCATTACTAAAAATCTTGTTGAATCCTATGTCTTCCCTTATATAATCTTGATTAGGTTTAGGCTAAATTCCTGCACTTGGGTAATACTCTTTTTTTTTTTAACTTATCTTCTTTTATACATTAGTTTCCCCCATTGATTCTTTTCATAACTATCATTTATTTCTTATTGGCCTCTTACATTCATTACTAAAAATATCTTGCCACTTATCTCATTTTCTAGGTAGAATACTTGCTTTTATACTTATCAACAACCTACCATCACGTCTCTAAGCTATATTCTAGCCAGTGGCTTGACATTAGAGAAAAGCCTTAGGTAAACATTCATACTAGCTGCGGATTAATGAGGTTTTATATCTTTCTAAAATTATTCTATGCCACCCTTTTTCAGAGAACTATTAGAACTGTAAGGCTCATCAATCTTTCTCATCATCTCATACTTTTTAGAGGTCCATTATAACCTCACAATTGGCCTACTGCAACCATGAAATCTACTATAATCTCTGAACCCTACTGGGATCTTCTGTAATCCTACATTATCTCTTTACTAATAGGATCTAACTACAATCAAACTCTAAAAAGATTCAAAACATAAGGATAATGCACTTTGTAAAATATTCTCAACTAATCCAGCAACTATCATAAGCTATCCTTAAGACTAATCTCATATGCCACTGAAACAATCTTAAGCCAGATTTCTTAAAGGAAATATATCTTATATTCAAGTGAAAACTCTAACTAAGAGGATTATTATCCTCTCTCATTGCAAAGATTTGCCCAGATCTTTGCTCTGATACCAAAAATCTAACACCTTAGCTTACTATGCTTTTAATCATATTTTATACATATAGCGGAAAAAATTAAAAACCTAGAATAATTAAACTTTTAAACTTTTCAAAATTAGGTTGTTCAAAAGACAATAACTTAACTAAAAATTTACTTTAATTAATAAAAATTAAGCCAATCATACTGTAATTATCTGATTATTGTTCCAGAACATATCAGCATAATTCAATACATTTATTCTAATATAAAATAATATCTTCCAGCCTGCTTCCTCTTACTTAACTACCTCCTTGCCTTTACCTTTGCTTGTACTTGGCCCTAACATTGCTAGTCATTTGGTGTGAGATTTGGGAAAATCTGAGTAGTATATATATTCATTCATACAAATCATGCTCATAATCAGGTAGTTATGCAAACAATCAAATAACTCATATTTCATGCATCTATAAAAATCTTCAATAGAGTTTCCTCTTAATACTAGACATCCATAGTATTTCAAAACATTTATATTGAAACAACTCATCCAATAATATCACATAACATCCAGAATTAATTCACAGAAAATGCATGAAATAAATAATATACTACCTCCATCGAAAAGTATCCTAAGCTAAACAGCTTGTCTTCCTTCTTGAATTTTTTAAGTACCTTACTTGAAGCTAACCTTCCTTTCTTTTCCTTCTCTTTCACTCACACTCTCTTTCTCTCACTTACTCCCAACTCTCACTCTCAACTAGTGATGTGCTGAAATGAAGAAATGAGAGGGGTATTTATAGTGTTGATGTCTTAATGAGCAAGTGACATCAATTAATTGCATAGCTTCATTCAGTGTATGCTCATCATAATTCAATGTAATTCATTATATACCTTCATTCAATGTATGCTCATCATAACTCAATGTAACTTATTGATACCACTATTCATTATATACCTTCATTCAGTGTATACTCATCAGAATTCAATGTAACTTATTGAAATCAATATTTATTGTATACCCCCATTCAGTGTATGCTCATCAGAATTCAATGTAACTTATTGAAACCAATATTCATTGTATATTTTCATTCAGTGTATGCTCATTAGAATTCAATGTAACTTATTGAAATCATAATTTATTGTATATCTTTATTCAGTATATATCTTCATTCCTCATATTCTAAACATAAACTGTATTAAAAATCATATATGGAAATTTATGGATGTTACAATAATAGAACCCAAGTTTACATATTTATATTAATTACATAGTCTATCCCTGATAGCACTATATATGTTGAACTTTCTAGAATTCTTAAATAATTTTCTAGAATAGCTTGCCCTACATCCTGATATGGCAGTTTAATCTAACATACACAAGTGTATGCATCTTTTAGAATTCATAATTATAAAATTCTTTTAGAATTAAAAAAAAAGTGATATAAGGATAAAGAGTACAAAGTGATAAGAGACACTATATTTAAAATAGGAAAAATGGATAGAAAGTGGTTACATCCATGTTTAAATCATCTTTGAAATTTTTTTTATAAAGTAACCATTTCAACAATTGCATTGTATGGAAAAGATAAAATATATCAAAAAATTGTGATAATTACCACTAGAAAATTGTAAATAATAATGTGATAAAATCTTATTTTCGAGTGTGCTTCTAGAACTAAATGATCTCACACTAATGAAAAGTGACTCACACAACATGGATTTATATAAATCTCATCGTATACCTATAATGAATAATATTTTTTTATATATTTTTATGCCCATTACTTAGTATTTTTATTAATGAATTTAGGCTAACTAAGATTATTTGGACTATATTTTATTTTATTAGCCAATTGTGAATTAATGAGATTTATTTGACTAATTGTTTGGTTTTATGTTTAAAATTCTCATTTAATCTTTTTGCATATTGTGAACATTGACTATTATTTTATTTTGAGTAAATTATTTGAGCTTAATTGAATATCAATTATGTTATTTTTATTGGAATTGATTGGATTTATTTAATTTATTAATTTAATCTTGGGTTTAAATTCCTATTTTATATTTTTTTGCACAATGTGCCTACTTTATTTTATTTTATTTTATGTAAATTATATAAAGATTCTTTTGGAAGCCAAATTGTAATTAGAGGTAGATAACTTTAGATATAAGTGGAGATATCTTTTGAAGTTTATTTATTTTAGTTTTTATTTTTACTTTTAAGATAAATTTATAAATATTGAATTTTAGGTTTTTATAAGTATTTTTAATTTAAAATATTTAAGGGTAGTTTTGTCTTTAAATAAAAAGAGTAAGAAAGGGTTCAGAGTACCACAGAGAAAAAAGAAATATATAAAGAAAGGTAAGAAGGGAGTCGGTGGTGGGGCGAATGAGCATATATAGAGGAGAGATGAGACAGAACGGAAAGAAAAATAAAAAGGAGGTGGTGGCTGAGTAATCAAAAGCTCATCTTCCGACTCCTTTTTATAGCGTTTCCTCCTTGTGTCCATGAGGATGAAATCTATTATCTTCGGGTTCATTATCTTAATGTTATGGGTCATTAACTTTTTCTTGTAAGAAGCCGCAAGTTATGAACCTAATGTTTTAATTAAAGTTTGAGTTTAATATAATTTTTTAGTTTGGTTTATTTTAATTCATCCATATTTTTTTTTATTTTTATGTTACTTTGTTTGTTATTAATTAAAGTTAATCAAGTTGTATGAATTTAGATATAAGGTTTAATATAAAGAGTTTGATTGTTGTGATTAATTTAGTGATAATAGGATATTCTAACTTTATTTAAATGATTATTTAAATTTTACTTTTTTATACTTTGTATTGGAGTTACTACTATGTTATATATTAATTAAAATTTCAGTTAATTATAATATTAGTAGTATTTTAATCTTTAGATCATCATTTAGAAAAGTTTTTATTAGAATATCAATATATATATAATTTTCAAATCAAATCATGATTTTTTTCACAAATATATATCTAATTTTTATTTTCATATTTATTATCATATCAAATTTAAAATAATAAAAGCATCTATAAGGAAATAAATACTATTTGGAATATATTGATCTATATTTTTTCATAGTTAACATGATGATATGAACGCTTGAAATCATGATACATTGTGCATTCGACCTTTGCAAAATTATGAAAATTGTGACTAGAAAATTGCAAATAAAAATGTGATAAAATCAAGTATGTCTCTAGAAGTTAACAATGATCTAACATTGATGAGAAGTGAGTCACATAATATGGATTTATATATATCTCATTGTAGACATCTCATGGTGATTTTTTCACAAATATATATATATATAATTTTTATTTCCATATTTATTTTATATAAGTTTTGTTGTAGACTTAGACAATCAAATTATATTTTTTTCACAAATATATATATAATTTTTATTTCTATATTTATTTTATATAAATCTCGTTGTAGATTTAAACAATTAAATTGTGCTATATATAATTTTTAAATCAAATCGTGATTTTTTTTTACAAATATATATATAATTTTTATTTCCATATTTATCATTATATCAAATTTAAAATAATAAAAGCACATGCCAATAAAAGTTAGTTCAGTTGGTAAGGATGTAATTCATATCCTATAAGAATTATATCCCATAAGGATATAGGCTTAAATCCCATGATTAAGCCTTGAAGCCTGCTCTCTAAGACTTGAGGCCTGATCTTGACCTTGGTAGTATCTAGGGACCCAACTCGTGAGGATACCTTTGTAAGTGATTTATGATCCTGAAACCCGCCTTGGCCCTGGTGGTCTCTTGAAATCCAACTCTCCCGAATTTTTTGTAATAAAAAAATAATAAAAAAAAATATATATAAAAAATAAATATTATTTGGAATATATAGATTATAGTTTTTTATAGTCATGATGATGTGGAGGCCTGAAATTATAATATGTGGGGCTATCCATTTATGTTTTACAATATATAATAGATAGATTCCACTAACCTCTTGTACATTGCTGGAGTTTAGTTTTTTTGTCCTGAATGATTCAATTATTTCTTTCTAGTAGCATATATATCGTTTATGATTTTTCAATGCAATTTTTATAGCACTTGTATTAGTTTTGTTGCTCTAAAATATTGTGACATTAGTGCTATTTATATTCACTTTTGATAGCAGATTATATATGAATCTATATAGTTTCAAAACTTTTATTATATATATAAAATTTATATTCAAAGTTTTATTAAATTATCTATCATTTATTTCTTCCACTTGATTAATGGAGCTATGAAGTGTATATATATATTTTTAGGTACACATTTTAACTCTTCCCAAGAGATGCCCTATATGAGTATACGCCTAGTATTTGAGCCAACGATATTTTCTATTCAAATCAAAAGAAATTCATTTAAGAATTTATTTTCTTTATTTGATGTGATCTATGTATTTTTGCTAGAATAAAAATCCCGTGGATCCAAAGTAGTGGACGCCCTAAGTGACAAGTAACATAGATTTCTTTCTTAGAAGGAGTGAGACAAGACTCAATAAATAGCCTCAGTTCTTTTGAAGAGCCGAAAAGAATGAATTTTCTATTGATTTTATTTTATGTGCCATGATAATTGAATATAATATATGTTTTCTTTACTTATTAATGTTTGTATTAACTAACGAAAATTGTTGTTCATACATTATATATATATATATATATAATATTCAAATTCTAGTTAGCTGTCACATCCCAAAACAAGGAGATGTGACCGGCATGAACGCCAAATGAGTTTTGTCTTCATAAATCTTTAAAAGCATATGAACTTATTATTGTTTCTTACCATAACAACTATGGTTAGAAAAAATTAAAAAAAATTATTTAAATTAAATCACTAGCTTTAGAATTTACTCAATCACATTGCTTGTAAAAATTTCAGCAAAATGATCCTTGTATACAAGGCTTCTTGAAATTTACACAATAGTCCAAAAATAACAATTATACGATTAAGAGATCTACTGTCATTATCTATCATTGTGCTATCTTCTCTCTCTCTTTTAAATATGAATAATACGGTGGCTTCCGAATGGAATTCCCAAAAAAATAAAAATCTCTCTCCAAAGCACTTTTATTAAAAGTACAATTATGAAATGAAGAATCTGTCATGCTTAGAAGCTCACTTGGGAAAGTCTTAAATCTAAAGCCTCATATCTCTTGGTGACATAAACCTTTGTAGGTGATTGTTTCTAAATGCGGACTAATAGTAACTATATAATGCTATGATGATTATTAATCAATGAAAATAACACCAATAATAATTATGTGTACATTAAGTCAATAGTGTATTTCGAAAATCTCTTTTTTCCAAAATTATGAAAAGAGAAACTTTTAGCTTTATTTTTTTGAAAATTATTTTTCTTGAAGGATCGCATCAGAACCAGGAAACTATCATGAACACAAAACTCATGTGGGTAAATAACCATTCTATCGTCGCTTTATAGTCCACGTGTGTCCATAGTGAATTATAAACTCACGTAAAAATCGATCATAAGCTCTAAGCTCACGTAAGTCCATCATAAGTTCTAAGCTCACACCTTTTTAAGTTGGGAGAACCACCAAAACAAAGGAAGCTGGTGATCAAAATGGCTGCTTTGAAAACTCTTAACAACTGCGGCCTGTTTGGTATAACCTTTCAAGCGAGCTAGTGATCTAGCTTCCTAAATTTTGATGATAACAAACAGAACAAACACCTTGGAAATCTTTTAGGAACTCTCTTTCAGTCTAAGCTTGCCATACTTCTCAGTGAATATCAAAATCAGCCTTTTGTTCCATAATATAGCCACCAAAAAAAAAATACTACACGCAGAATTTATGAATTAAGAATTTGGACGTACTTAATCTGTTCTGAAAATTGTAATTGTAAATCACTAAACCTTACCAAAAAAGAAAATACTCACTTTGAAACATCGTCATATGCTAAACCAGCAATATGTCTAACAATTTCAGGTGAAAAATAGGTTGCTATAATGCTTTCGCTTCATGGACCCCTTTAATTTGTCTCCGTTTTCTTGGCTTCAAATAACTTCGATTTCAATCACCAAGTTTGCTCAGATTATTATTTCTGAAACCTGCTTTAGGGATTTCTTATCCCCACAAACTCTTGGATCAGATGTTCTACCGTTTTTGTTGGTGTAATCTTATCAATCTCGAAAGCTTTCATCTTCCTTTTCAGACCTGCATGAACATGGCATGAACAAGTAAAATCTAGTGAGCTACAATCCTAGCATTCTGACAACACTTTATATAAAGAAAAAAAAATGGAAAGGAAATATTCTGAATTAAAATTTGAGCTAAAATACATTTTTTCACCCCGACCTCAAGCTTAATTACAGCTTTTAGTATATAAACTAGACATGGACTCTATGTCTTGAGAAAAGTTATACTATTCATAACTTATGAGTAATATGTCTTTCTATACTTTTTTAATGTATATATTGATATTGATATATTGATTTTAAAATGAAAGAAAACACGGAAAACAACACAAAACACCCCTTTTAGTCTCATTTAATGTGAGGGGTATTTCATACCTTTTCCTTTTTTTTTTACCATCATATCTTCTCCAAAAAATATAGAAGTATTTTGTTACATTTTAAAGTTGATGTGTGAAAGTTGTGCTTAGGCCTTAATTCAGGATAGTAAAATGTACTTTTCCCCAAATTTTTATTGGCATATTACACTTTTTCACATTTTTTGATCAAAACTAACCTGGTAGATTTAAACTTTTAAGTGGGAGCCGGGAAGCATTGAAATCGAAGAAAAAGATCATGCTCTCCAGGAGCTTCACAGATTCAGCAGAAACAAAGATTTCTCTCTGAACATGCAGTTACATATGCCAAAAGGGTGATTAGTTTGTTGTCTCACAAAAATAATAGGAGATAGTATTACATAATCATAGGAAGGACAACAGGTAAACATCAATCAGTAGTAAAAATTGATGATGAAACGAATGTTAATGTATCGAAAAGTCAGAGATGCTCTGAATCCACTTGAGAAAGCAGCATAAACTTCATGGGAGAAACTATAATCTTTAAGTTACACTAAAGAGCTCTAATTTTGGTTCTTAGCAATATTAATCAACTTATTGTTGACAAAGTTAGTCTTTATATTGGATGGGTTCTGACCACTGCAAGATGTTCAAGCCTAAGCCCAATTCTAGAGTATTTATCCTCATCACTATGGTGATTTAGGGTTAAAAGAATAACACTTAAAGAGAATAATTTTTGTTCTGAAATTTTGTTTGCATGATTTAGCTTCCTTTTATTTGGCAAAGACATAATCGAAAGCAGGAAACATAACAGTTATGACCTAAAGTATAAAAATTATACATAAAGAATTAGGTGCTACAAATGTTTTGAGAGTTAGATTAACGGAGATAGTCACTATAAAGTGATGTTTCAAACCTTGAAGTTCTTCTTCTCATCGTAGTACCCAGAAACAATGATAAGCGCTTTAAGTTTCTCTGATACTAAAGGTTAACCCAAGAAAAAAAAATATTTAGCATATAATATGTAATCTGAGGATGTCATGAAAAAAATGTGTCCAAATTCTGAAAGCAATTCATGTCCATAACAGAAAAGAAAGAACTGTATATGCATGGAGCCTTCACCAAATAATAACAGATGTCAGGATTTCCAAACTTATAGAATAATAATAAATTTGTAGTTTTATCTCAATTCTTATGCAAAGAAACATCTGTTTTAGCTCATTTAATTTACTATTAAAAGGAATGTTACATTTAAAATGTTTATAATAGATTGTTAAACCCAAAGTATCACAATTAAATTTGATGATTACAAATCATTAGGATGACCAATGTTCATTTTCCAGATAGAGAACGCAATTCCTGAATACTGTAAGAAATTATTATAGGTATTTACTTGATCTATAATGCCTAATCCTCCCATTATGAAGCAAACATTGATTGCAACAAAGACTAAGAGGTTCAATTTTCATCCCCTGTATGTTAAACTGATTTGATAGAGCTCTTTGGTATCGTATGATCCATGTAGCCGACCTCACTTAGTGAGATAAGACTAATATTGTTGTTGTTGTTGTATGTTAAGCTGATTTGTAAAATTCAAGATATTAAGAACAAAAGAATAGACAAATGGGAAAGCTGCGCACACGAGTCATTATACTGGGGGCAGCCCCTCTCTGTTCTTATAATGCTTTGAAGATACAGATTAACTATCACTCCTAAACAATGATAAACTTTGAGACTCTAAATAATAATAAACTAAAGGTTTAATTACTTTGTTAGTTCCAAGAGTTTCACTCAATTTTAAATTAATTGGATAAATTACTCTGCCCTCCTTTGAGAGAAGCCAAATTACATGCCTCTATATGAAAATATATACAAACCCCCCTTAAAGTCAAAGATGACTAAAATATCCTTAAGAATAATATTAATATCTTGTATTAAAATTTTCACTTATTAGAAACGTGCTATAATAAGAACCATTAATTTATTCTAAATTTAAAAAGCGACAAATTAATGCCGTTCAAATGCATATTTAATACCTCATATTATAAAAGCAATCCATATAAGGGTATTTTAATCAAATAAGTGTAATCATAACTTATCATTTGTTGCAGAGGAGGTCAATAAAACTCATTTTTTTTATTTCAAGGGAGGAAATTATAATATTTCAAAGAGGGAACGGCCATGTAATTTAGGCATCTCTCAAGGGTGAAGAGTGTAGTTTATCTCCTTCATTTGATCTTTACAATTTATAAGTTTATAACTGGGTCCCTCTAGTTTCAAATTTTTCTACTTTAACCTAAAGGTCCTAAACTCAACCAGTGGTTTGCAAATTATAAATCAATTTCATCTTCCAGTCTAAATGAAAACACCAAAGCTTTGATGTTAATAAGTTTCATCTTCCGAAAAACAATAGGGCAAATCTAGAACTCCACAAACAGTGATGATCCAACACCAAAAGTGGCCAGGAAAGAATGCAGGATCTCTCATTGGCATGTTATCAGTCTGCTGGTGTGGTCAGAAATATTGCACATGCCGAGACATCACAGGACAGCGCAGCTGTCTTTAGCAGTGTATGAGCCTGAAAGCATATTCTGACCTTATTTAGCCAGGGATGTGCTGATCAGATGGTCTGTATAGACCAAAGTTATGTTGTAAGAAAGGAGGGGGAGGGCGGAGGTAATTGACTCATTTGGGTACATTGATGGAAAGGTAATCCCTTCCATCAATTGCCAGCTTGACTATTATGCTATTGTAATCATTACTTGATAGTATCTACTATTTTTAATTACTTTTTTAAGGTAAAAGCACAAGGGTTACTTCTATTTCACTTTTTTCATTCCCTTTTCCCAAGTGATCATTTGTATACCAAACGGGTCCCTATAAGATAATGAAGATCTACTCATCTCTCAAACAAGGCTCTAACATCAAATAAAATTTAAAATAAGAACATAAATATGTTAAATAGAAAGGTTTCACACTTCCTATCTGAATGTGGCAATCCCTGTCTTCTTATTTATAGGACACTAAAAATTACAAGATAAACTGCTGATAAATGCAAATTTAAGATAAAGACAAACTCCTAATCCATTAGAAGTTCAACTTTGTTAAGTTTCTCAACATGATCTACAACACTCAATCCATTACCTTTCCAAGAATCATTCCTCTAGCCAAAAATAGAGTTGGGTGTTAGTTTGACATAAACATTTTGACTCATGTGTTCTTAAGAGAGTTCTAATGGCACCTAATTAAACTACAAAAAGACTAAAGTATTTTAAGAAACTGACTTCGAACAATGCAAAGATAATTTGTTATCTTGGCTTAGTGTTTTCATTTTCAAAATTAAAAGAATTACTAATTATGATTATAGATTTCTTTCAAACCATATTTTGGAATAATCAACGGGACCATGTTTCCAAAATATAGTATATACACAATTATCACAATAATAATTGAGTTTTTGTTCAAAAAACAAGTATCAACCAAAAGGTAATTGAATAAGTATTTTATCTCATACTCACATTGGAAGTATTGTATGTCTTGCACTAGACATGCTGAGTGGGAGAGAAGCTGTCCAATTGAAACTCCAATACAACTCATGCCAATTTCCGTCAATGACCTTGCATCAGCACTTTCTGATATACCACATAAAAATTACCACATTAATGAGTGCAAATCAACTATTTTAGAATTAGAACAGGTATTCATATATAATGATATATTATGGATAACTAAAATAGCCTATGAAAAATATCGCAAGTATTCTTAAGCTAAATGTGCACTTGTTCGCATGTGGAAAATATAATGTTTTATCATAAATTATGCAATTACAAAATTAAAAACTACAAAGACAATTTTGTTGAAAATCAAGTCAATTAACTTATTCAAGCTCTTATCCTCTTTAATTCAATTAGGACAAATGATAATCACAACCAATGTGGACATTGTGAAGAAAACAGCAATAACAATTTTTTTTTTATTGGCCACAACAGCAATAATAATTCAAGTACAAGTGAATGAGAGAAATTATAAGAGCTCATTCTAAATATTTAGCCCAAAAATTCAACACTTTGTGAGATACCAAGAACTAAGTAGAAAAGAAAATGAGGGTAAAGCAAGGGGCTGGAGGATTCAACAGTTAACTTCAAGATGTCCCAATCTAACTTATAGTAATTTTAACTAGCTGAGATGTGTTTGGTTTCAGATAAAAAGGAAGAGAAAAAACAGGAAAAGAAAAATCAGTGACTTCAAATATAAACCGAGATTCTTAAGACAATTTAATTTAAGGCAAGCATTTAGAATTATTGGGATAGCACTTACGTTTGCTCAAAAATTGTTTCTAAACTTGCTTTTAGCTTCTTGGGCTTAATTCCTTCAATTCAAACACTATGTTTGGTTAGTAGAATCATTTTGTGGGAATGAGAATAGGAATGAAGATTGATGGAATGAGATAAATATGTTTGGTATGTCATAAAATGGAATAAACATTTGTGTTTAATACAATAATGCCCCTATTATATATTATAACATTTTTATTAATTATTAATTATTTATGCCACATATTAATTTTTAAGAAGACATTTTTACATATATTTAATAAAATAATAAAATATATATTTTAATTTTTAGTGTATTTTATTTAAAAATTAAAACAAAGTATATTTTGATAATATAGATCATTTTATAAAATTATATTGAAAATAATGTCATTTTGGGATTTTTTTTATATATTATTCATTGCATATCATAATTGAAGATGGCAAGTGGTCCAGTGGAGATGCCTCATGCCCTCACCAATCCTAATAACAAGTTCGAACAGCTGGAAGGCAAGGGTTTATGTTTTATCACAAGGGGCATTATTGGCTTTTTGACAACCATTCCATGGAATCCACACCATTCCTTCACTCATCTCATGGAATCTTCATTCTCAAAAGTGTGGGATTGGCCATTCCAATGAGAATGGAATGGGCCTGCAGAAAATGCTACCAAGCACACTCAAGGAATGGAATGAGATCCATTCCATTCCACACAGTACCTATTGCTTCCAACCAAACACAACATTTTGCATCTCATTTAACATTTATACAAAATACACTAAAATATACACTATAAAAAATCTGTCAACATGCCAAATTTGGAATCCTTCTTTGGATGACAATGTTTCAAACCAATAAACCTGATCCCTTTATGGGGCTGTTGTTGTAGGGCAAGCCACTCAGGCTTTGATAGCTGGAAGACCTTTGCATGTGAATATGGCTGATAGGTGGTTTTGGCTAGTAGTGACTAGATTTGACACTGAGATTGGATACAAATCATATAAATATTGGCCTATTTACGGTACACACTTCAATCTCTCTCTCTTTTGGAAAAGGTTGCCCCATGCAAGGAGCATGTTTTTATTTTTCTGGTAGCATTTTCTTCCATTGTCTAACACTGATTTGTCTAAACTAAAATATTGGTTGCCTTCTAACTTTGACACGCCATCTGATTAATTTACATTCATAGAAGCTGTAAATGCGACAATTGAAAACCAATTTAGGAAAGCAAACAATAGAGACAGACAGCTTGTCATTTTCAAGTTTTTTGAAATGTATGAAGATGGTCTATACTGCCAAGGGCGATCCTATTTGTAACGGTGTGGGGGCAGCTGGCCCCACAAACTTTTTTTTCTGGTCCTTTAGTAATATATATATATATAATATTAATTGCCACTACAGATTATGTATTAATTGTTCCAACCAAAAACTTTTAGAGTATTTTTCTTTAGTCATTCTACACTTATTTTTAGATAATATAATTTTTAAAGCTTTACATATTTGAAACTTATAAAAAAACTCATAATCTTTTTTAATTATAATAGTTAAATAGAAAATAATATTTAATTTTTTATTAAAAATCTGATATTCTATGAAAATGAAATTATTGTGGTTATATTAATTTTAGTTCTAGCTTTTCTAAAAAGAATAATTATAATATATGTTCATATTTTTTTGGTAATATCAATCAATTTCCAAAAGCTATATTGAACCTTAATTAACCTGAATCGAGCTAGGTTGGACACGTAAATTTAAAATTAAAACTCTTCAAACAATAATTTTTTGTCATATTTTTAATGCTATAAATTTACACGTATATTATTGCCCCCACCATCTAAAATTCTTGGGTCCGCCACTGCTGGCATGTGCATGTTTTTCAAAAACAAACCATCAATTATCTAGTACTACCAACTAATTTGAATTTGTGATAGATTAAGCCCCAAAAGAGAGGAAGCTCTTTCAATGTGACTTTTTCCACTCACGAGAGTCAAATTCGAAATCTTACTCAACGAGTGTTGAGTCTCAACCTTAGTTGGTTGCCATATGCATGTTTATTTAGGTATTCTATGGTAAATTTTGTCAGAGATTATATTTGACCCATGCTAAATTTTCCTATATTAGTTAAAATAATACACAACTCCACCTGTGTTTCATCATAGCTACTCCAAAACCTAGATAAAGGAGAAGGTTGTGTTAGACCCTTGACAACCAACGTAAAATTCTATTGAATCTCAATGACATAGATAGTTAAACTAATACATACTTTAAACAGTTTAAGTAAAACAATGCACATAAATTTTTTTGACAAAAAAAAAACTAAGGATTAAACACACTTGTAATCTCTATAATCCCATAATCTACCATCTCACTCCCAATTTTCATCCCTAGTTATCCTACGTTTTCTTCTTTAATTTTCAATATGTACTTACATTTCGATAAAGGCTTTAAATGTTAATGTGGTTATTTGTTGAGCTAACAGTTGATGGCTATATAAGTAATAGCATCTTTATTTCACAGTGGGGGTTAAATTGTAGATAGTAATTATTATGGCGTATGACGAATGATTTTTTTTTTTAAAAAAAAAGACTATAGTGAGCAAGTTTTAAGGAGACAAGTATAATTAAGCCATATATGAAACCAAGGTTTGCTCCACAAACAGAATGCATAATGTCGATCATCAAATAATAAAGTAAAAGATTGTTCCTTAATAAACTAAAAGATGAATCAATGAACTCATATACCTAGTTCTGTCCACTTCTTAAAATCTTTTCGCAAGATGTCTGCTATTTGTAGAGCAGACACATCATGCATCTTGTATTTCACTGAAAATTATAAAGACTTGTCAAGAGAAGAGTGAAAAGATAAAACCAAGTTTATAAATAAACATAAATTCAGAATGGGCTCCATTATATTTGATCACATAACCATTCAGATGGCATTTACCAAAATATCAACAGCAACCATAGCCAATTTCAAAAAATTTACACAAAATTGAACTGTATCACAGAAGCTAAATCAAAAAAGAAAGGGCATTAGACTTACACAATTGGTAGAGACCATTGCATCCAAAACGGCCAGCACCATTGAGCAACAGTGAAGTCATGTACTTATCTTTGGAGGTGCAATGAGGGTCTTCCAGATTTGCAGTATCCAAAAGGATACCAGCTAACTGCATGCAGAAATAACTAGCACAGTAAGGCAGCCAGGTTTGATGTTCTGGAAGATAAGTTACATGCCATGAATCATAATATTTTTAAAGACAGCCAGTTTTTATCTCCCATTTACACAATTCTTAAAACAAGAATGGGATAATTCTTTGCTAATTAAAAAGAGAATCCTAATTAACAAACAGATAAATTGTATCGTATGAAGGTGATTTGGATTCTCTGAAGCAATGTATTGAAAATCAAACCAATTATTTTTAATGAATAATGATATAAAATACTGATTATATTTTAATATATTATGCTAATATTAAGATTATTTTAGCTATGCCTAATAAATTAGTTATTATCATTTTTGCGATACTTTATTAGAGAAATACCTTTATTTTTGTCCAATATATAATATTATGAGCATAATTATCATGTCTAGAAATATTTCACAAAATTTAAAATCTGGGAAAATTCAAATCATAAAAGGATATAGTGCAACAAAAGCAAATAGATATCAAAACCTCAAGCTAAAATTGCTAAGTACCAAAAGTCTACTGAATGATTTGCTAGCCAGAACTTCAGGTGAATACGTAGCAAACTTCTCAGCTATTGCTGTACAGCATGAACATTCCTGTATTCATGGGTAACATAATTAACTGTCATGATGGATTGTGATGGAAAAAAAACAGAAAAATTGAATTTGTAGTTTATGCTTGCAGAGCAATTGACATTTTTACCCACACGAAACCACTTCATGTGAGAAAGATATCATTTGCTTCCAGTTTTTAATGCATACATGGCTAATAAAAGGGGGGGAAAGAAAAAAGAAACATCTATTTGGAGCATAATTTGTTGCCTGGTTCATATGATTCTGCATTGGTACAGTAAAAGCTCTTGTATTAATCTATCTTTATTTACCTGTTCTCATTTATGACATCAACCTTCTAAAGTACAAACTACATCGATTATACATTAAGCAAACTTACTTGAAAGAGTTGTTGATTGAGAACATTGAAACTAAATTACTCATTCCAAGAGAGCAAAAACTTGAGAGACGGAAACCTCAAGAGCATACAGAATATGATAATATGATCTATCCAAGCTTGTATCAGAATGCTCATGGACTTTGTTAAATGAGTCATTACTGGACCCAATATATCTTTAAGGAAGGTTTGTCTAATTTTCCATCAAGAATCAAATCAAGTTCTCCTTTAAATAAGAGGAGAAAACTCATTATCCATTGGCAAAAGCAATTGGTGCATTCCTAACTTTTGTTTTACTGTGTAATCATGTACCACTGCAGCAAAGTATGCTAGAACTTTTGAACTGTTTTCTCTAGGAGCGCATGATAACCTGGCATGACCAAGGGTCAAAGTCCCTGATCAAAATAATAGTATTTTTGTGTTTGTTTGTGTTTGTGTCACATGTGTGATTATCACTTATGAATCTGAGAAAACTCCAAGTTGGCGTTAGAATTTTCATGCCATACCTCTCCTGTGGTGACAGATTCAACCCAAGGATAGATAGTGTTACCCTGCAAAAGAAAAGACCAAAGATATCAATCGTATGAAGTAGTTTGGATATGTTCGGAACCTAAAAAACATGCATAAAATTGAACCACACTAAGCATAATAAATTCACCTTTACGCTGTGAAAGATTTCAACTACAGCATGCTTTAATTTCTGTTGCCAAAAGAACAAAATATCCATCAATCCTCACAAAGTATAATAAAAGCAAGGAAGTGTCCAGTGAATATTTATTTACCTCTTGCTTATTGGCAATTTTGCTGCTCTTCACTAGTACTATGTTAAGACTTCCAAATAGATCATAATATGACAGATCAATCTGTTTCAAAGTCATTCAAGAAAGAGAAACTCTCAGCTGACTAAGCATGTTAAAGGATTGATTCATCCAGCTAAGTAGAACACTGCATACAAGGATGCATGGGATAGTTGTTAAAACGAGGATGGGACAGAGTGGATGAGGTGAAGGTAAAAATAGACCCGGATTTAAGGTGGACACACATTAACCTATTCCTTCAAAGTTGAAAGTAATTCAATCTTCCTAATCCAAATCAATACATTCCAAAACAACATTGGAAACCAGGCAATAGAGTGGTGAAAAGTTTTAGAGATTATAACAGAAAAATTCATGGACCATGGGACCTTCATTTAATACTCTATCAAGTGAATATCCATGAAAGTTTTATTATAATCTGTAATAACAAGTACGTCTGCTGCAAAAGTCCATTATCACTGTATTTTCAGTTTCTCTTATTTAGAATAAAGGAAACACTAACGTTTAACCAATGGACAGCAACCAAAAGATATGTTGCTCTTCTCCAAAATTTCAAAGAAATTATTGTGAAAGTAAGCAGTAACTTGTTCTAGTTTGGCAGCTAGTAATTAATTCCGTGAAAATATTATCTAAACATTTCTGTCATGGGTTCACAGCCACAGCTCCACATCAGTTCTACAATTACAAGCCCTGAGAGAAACCCTCTAGAGTGCATCTTCAAGTCAGATTTGTTGTGTTTCTTTTTAACTGTCTTGAATTTACATGTCTTTCATTACAATCCAAATGTGATATTATGGATCTTACAACCTAAGTCCTTGCATCATCTTTTTTCCTCATTCATTTAATTTTATCATATATAGTTTCAACCTCTTTGACCATTAAGTAGGCAAGATGAAAAGTTTTCATGGTAGTAGGTATATCGGGGATCAGACTAGAGGCCGTAGACAAAAATACTATTGTGAGACCCCGTTGCCAACTGAAAAACTAGTGTTCATTCAATACCTCAAAATGACATAAAACAAACCTCATCTGCAAAAATTAAGGATGACTGTTCAATATGACATGAATCAAGCAACCACTTGAGTTCTGCATGGGAACCAAGATTAGCCCGCTTAATGTTAATGATTGGCACTGTGCAGAATTGATCACTTCTCAAAGTTTCATTGAGGTAGAAGGCATACATGATGGTTGAAGCAACAATTCCAACATCTGTGAATGGTTCACATGAAAATACCAAGCAAACCTGAGTTTTACGGAAGATATTGGGGTGAATGATGATGATGATAAGTAAAACCTCTAGACCTCAATTCATATGAAAATATTTTCTAGAGCAAAAACGAAGTTGCAACTCAAGGTTACACACAAATAGCACCAAATCCTTAGATACTACACAGTATCATTCCCTCTAAAAGGATAAGAGTTTTTTTAGAGAATCATCAAATCATGCTTCCACACCTTTTGATTGAAGCATGATATCAAAACATGAAGCTTGGAAAGGATAATTGAATCAAATCCTAAATCTGATTAAAAAAAAAAGACTTTTTATCAACCTTCCTTTATGAACATATTATTATTTAGTGCCAATTTTTTTCTATCAATAAATATTAACCAAGAATTTTTTTAATACTTTGTTCTTGTGGGCATAACAATGTGATATAGCTTGATTGTTCAGGGGGGAAAAAGACTACATATTATAGTGACTAGATAAGTTTAATATTTTTCCACTCAAGAAATTAAATTTGAGTATGGCCTACATATGAAGAAACATGGAATCAAGTGGTTTGTGAAAACACCATCAATGTATAGGGATTAGGTGGAAAAATTATAATACTCTATTCAACAAAGGAATACTATAATTAAATTAGAAAAGAAATTAGGTTTCTTCTTTCTGATAACATTGATCTTTCGTCTGTAACTAGGGGAAAGTGACATATGAAATCCACTGAAGGCTCACCTCATTTCCTTATTATAAGTTAAACTTATGGATTGCAAGTATTGCTTCCCTATATCATAGAAGAAATGGAAGATCAGATTACCAGCATTATCTATCCCCATTACAGCATGTAAGAATCTCCCAGGGACACCAGCAATGACATCATCTTTTCTTGCTCTCAAATATGCATTCAGCTTGCTAATGTTTTCACATGATTCGACAATTTCTAATTGTGGTGAAAGTCCATTATAATATAAAGCTGCAGATAGTGGAAATGCAATACATGACAGATTTTCTTTTCTTTCAGAGACAATGTATGTCTTTTCAATTTTGGGTCTTGGAGGTGCTTCAAAAACATTATGCCTTTCAACAGGTTCAGGATTCTTGGGGCTACAGCCACCAGCAAGATATTTTGAATATAATTCATTCACTTCAGACTGAATATCTAGTTGTGTCAATGGAGTAATTTGAGAGGTCTTGAACCACCTCTCAGATGAAGAGTGTTCAACAGATTTAGAATTGAGACTTGAGACAGGCAAATTTTCCAGTGGCAAGTCCATTACATCTTCAGGCATATCTGTGACAGTTTTGTTG
Source organism: Adenanthera pavonina (assembly GCA_026686845.1). Taxonomy (NCBI): domain Eukaryota; kingdom Viridiplantae; phylum Streptophyta; class Magnoliopsida; order Fabales; family Fabaceae; genus Adenanthera; species Adenanthera pavonina. Next base: position 17,013,817 of record JAIVEN010000012.1, on the reverse strand, counting down.
AGTCTAGTGTCAACACTATCTGACAAAGATCCGAAAACATTTCTGTTGATTGATATTCCTTGAGATTCCAAGGGAACCTGATCATCAGCTCGTACAATACTAGATCTTACCGGGCCATCATAGAATGCATTATCTCTAGAATGAATATATGTATCCTGCACATTAGGAAAAGGTTTTTATGAAATTATAGACTCGGACAACCAGCAGGTATCTACAAAAGCAAAATTTTACTTCTTAAAAAACACAAGCAGGGAAATTTTTTATTTAAAAAAAAAAGTTCAAAGGAAATAATTAAGATGAAAAGCTTATGAAAAGTAATGCTTTGATGAAATCCATCAAAACCAAGTTCTAAGGCAAAAATTTAGGATATCTGATGCAAGAATACTTAATGAAGCACTTAGAGGACAAACTTGAGGATAACCTCATTACAGACTAAGGCCTTCAAATTAAAGATATGACATAAGAATTTTTTTACAGATATAATTTTCTGTCACAGAAGTACGTAGAATTCTTTTTTTTGGGAAGTATTTGCATTGAAAGTATTCTTCCACTCATGAAACCATGAAAACAGAACCAGGTACATAATAGCTCAAATTATTGATCTAGCAAAATCTTTTAAAGAAAGCATAATTTCCACTCAACAGATTAAAAAAATGAGGAAAAAATATGAAAAAATAATAAAGAGTGAATGTAATGCATATATATTTGTCCCTGGTTTTCCCTGATTATTGTTTTCATGAACTCTGACTTCTATAACTATATTCATTTTCAGAACTAATTCTAGAAAGCATTAAACAAGTGATTCACAATTAAGGAGGGTTTCATTTTCAGATGTTGGATTGTTTTGATTTAAAACATATTTGCTTAGTTAAATTCCAATTTTATACAATAGCAATCTAATTGAGAACTAGTTATTTGAAGAAGTCTTATGCAAGAATTCAGCTTTTCATGTGATGTTAAACTTATAGATAGCAAAATACTGTAGACTTCTATCTAAGGCAAAGCTCTTTAAAGTGGAATAACGAGGATTCCAGCAGGTATTCATCTTTCTACTGCTGCAAGTCCTACAATAATTAGGCAAGGAACTAGAGCACTGAAGGATAGAGCTAAAATTCTCTAGTTCCCTCAAGGTGTAGGAGAAAATCTTAAAACAACATCAAGAGCTTCGCAATTTATGTACGGTGCCACTTACGATAAATTTTATCTTTTATATTAACAATATTGACTAGATGCTCTCAAATTTTCTTCGATAAATCTAAATGTCAGATTAAATCTAAATCATAGAAAATGTATTGAATAAAAACTCCCCAATTCCCATCCCGTTCTTTTCATTCTCCTCAATCCAAGCATACTCGGAAAATATCGTACCTGTAGCAAAAATATGAATTATAACATACTAATATAATCACTGAGGGCAAACCCACCAATGGATCAAAATTTCACACACGATTGAACCAACAAAAAAAAAAAAAGACAAGCCCGTAAAGGGAAATAAAAAGAAAATGATAGCAATTCCAAATTGGGAGCAGTTAATTGCAGAAACTAAACGAACTAAAACACAACTCAAAAGGTTCAAAACTAAAGAACTAACCTGTTGATTCTGCGCGAGTGCTCCGGCATGCCACATGTTGGAGAAGAAAACGATGAAAGTGGTGGCAACTTTGAAGGCTCAAGGGGGACGGCAGAGTATGTAGAGAAAGAGAGGGAAAGAAGACAAATCGGGAATCGTTGGGGACTCCGAAGAGTTGACACCCATTATCGCACAGTCACTTGTCCGATTGAGTTCCATCGAAATGCAACGGCACATACGTACAAGTGCAATGGGACGCGAACGAACTGCCCGACCAGCCTGCTTCCTCTAGGCTCTGTCACTCTCATTTTTATCATGCATGGATTCCTTCACACAATTGAATATACATATCATGCATTTACAGAGACTGAGAGGGAGAAGAAATATAAATATGAATATATAATTTATTTGTTTATTTTTTTTTTTGGCCTGAAAATTTATTTGTTTATTTTAAGTGTTGGTATTCCGTATTATTACCAGCTCAAATTTGAGGGCCAAATAGGTAATCCTCCTGAACTATTTTTTTTTTATTCACAAAATTTTACTTCATGATCTTATTTCACAGCTATGAGTCCCTTTAATTGGACTCAATTATAATTTTTGTATTAATTTGATGAACAAAATGAAATTAAATGAATAAAATAAATGAAATAAAAAATAATTTATAGATCTGAAATATTTTTATACTATTAAATAAGTTAAATAAAAAAGGAAAATAAAATAAATAATTATTACATAATAATAAAAAAAGATATAATATTCATATTTGAGCCCAAAATACTTGAACCTAGATTACAAAATAATATCATATAATTGCCAAAAAAAAAATAACATGATAAATATTGATGTATTACTCCCTCCATTTCAAAACAATTGTTATTTTAAGATTTTTTTTTCCTGTTTCAAAATAATTGTCACCATAGTACAAAAAACCCGACTGGACGGGCCAATTCGTCCAATTTGACTAAAAACCAGTATCAGGTTTGATTCAGAATAAGAGAAGAATCAGTGGATTTCAGAATTGGTAAAAAACCAGTGAAATCGAACTTGAACCAGTATGAATTTTTTTTATTTTGTTTACCTTTTAAGATAAAATATTATAATTTTTAGTATTAAATAGTATTATTTTTTAATAAATTTTTTATTTATACATTATAATATTATATAAGCTTTATTATAATACATAATTATTAATAATGATAAATTTATTTAACCAGTAATATGAAAACATAATATAAGTTAACTATTTTTAACTCAAAATATAATTATATATGAATATTAACTTATTTAGAATTTAATATTAAGTCATAAAAGTTATTAATAATATTTTCTAATTTTATATTATATATAAAATTAAAAAAACTATTAATTTTATTATTACCGATTTAATTTCGATTGAACCATTAGATCTTAAATCAGTACCTTGATCAGTTCAGTATCCAATTTGATTTTTAGTACCTTAATTTTCAATTTATACCTAAATTTTCACTTTACAATTTTCAAAAGAGTATTAATTATAATTAGACAAATTTTTTCTTCAATGATAATAATGAAAGAAGAGAGAAATATTAAGAAATACTACTTAATTAACAAGTATATCATAATAAAATACAATAAAAATTTATTAATTTTTAGATTATTTATTAATTTTTTAATCCACGTATATAACTCCAAAATGATAATCATTTTGAAATTGAGAATAATGAATATTGAGTTCCATTCCACTAAAAGCTGCAAACAGGCCTTACAAGTTTAAAGTCTGGCGAATAATTCTTTGACATCACAAGTGATCATTAATATATTAATTCACAATTAATATTAATGTAAATATATTATATTTGGATGAGAGCAACGGTGAATAAGTTTGCAACTAAGATCACAAGGCCTCGTTTGGTTACTAGAGTCAGGACCTATGAAATGGGAGTCCTGACTCCATTCCCATATTGGCCAACTTCATTACCAAAGAATGCTATGCTATTGTTTTCATGGGCTTCATGATTACCGCAAACGTGGCCGAATCCAGATCCCTCCCAATATGTTATGAAGCCAGGGTTGTGGCACTAGAATCAATAGCCAAATGTCCAAAATACCCAAACCCTTTCTTCACTGTAATCTTCATCCCCATCCAAACCGTCCTACCTCTTGACGTCCTCCATCGGCTCAATATGAGATTAGCTTATTAGAGGAAGATGAAAATGAGATCAGCTTACTAGGATTTGGTTCACCTGACCAGTCTAATATTTGTTTCTAATATTAAACTTAAATTATGTTTATTTTAAAAAATATAAAAAGGGCTAACTTGTGAGTCAAACGGGCAGTCCACATAACCTACATGCTGAGTAGGCCATTTTTAAATGAACTGCATTTTTCCAACCCAATCCATACCTTTTGTGAATTATGTGGGTGACCCTGTCAAGGCCAACCTGTATTTCCATCTCTGTTACAAGACAACTTTGTACAAGTAAGAAGGAAAAGGAAAATAAGTCAAGGTTAGATAGACATGAAAACCTAGTATGCACATTTCGTTTAAATGGTCCCCTACGAATTTGCACGTATTTAAAAGAGTCGGGCAGATATCGAATGGTCATGTCCACGTTTCAAAATTGAATATTTTGCAATTATCCATCCCAAGAAAAGGATACCAAAAAACAAAACTGTAAGAGACGCACTCTCTCTTCACACCAACCTCTCTCTCTCTCTCTAACATAGATATCCTATTTTCAGGCCAATTGTATCTAGATTAAAAGGCACGGGCTTTGAATTGCCGTCCACTTTGAGTGGTTTTATCAAGTCCCATAAGGCCAATTGGCCCAATATGGCTACCATCCTGTTGATTGCACTGTATTGCAATAGATCTGAACTCTTGACATTTTTCCTAACTAATTTGTTGCGGTTGGGTTTTGCTTCGGCTTATGTGACCTCTTCTTCCTCTTCCTACTCCTTTTCTTGTCCCCTTCTGTATTTTCCTGCACAACAACATTCCTTGAAGAAACCATCAAGTAACAAATAGAAGCCCTAATATCTTTTTTTTTTGTGGAATAACAAGGCTATGGCAGAATCATACCCAGAAAGAACTAGAGCACTAGCAACCAGTTACAATCATGAGCAAGGATATTCCCATAGCAGTAGCTCAAAGGAGCTTCCCTAAGAATAATATAATCGGATTGCATGTTGTGAGCTTCTCTCACAAGCCAATCGACAGCTTGGATGACTTCTCTTCTATAGGGGCCCTAACATCTAATTTGTTCTTGACAAATAGAACTCTCAACATCTAATTATAAATGTACTTGCATATATATATATATATATATCAATCAATATAAAATATAAAATCGATAACAAAACACACTATTTATAAGCCATGAATAGTACAACTTATTCCTAAGATTTTCTGTGTAATACACAGGAAAACATATAGTTTTTGAAATAATAACACTCATAACTCTAGTTAGAACATGCCTCTGCACACAATTTCCAGATTAACCAAATCCTTATCCACATGAAAAAATCTCTCAGCTTCACTTTAAATTTATGGGCAAACCTATACCATGTCATTGTGTATTTTATTATAAATCAAATATGATTCTTAAGCCTTATTTATTTGAAGTGGGAGGCCTTGACATGCATGAACAAATGAACAAAAGATTATTGTGAACAGGGAGGTTAATAAGTGCTCAAGATGAAAATAAATAAACAAACAGAGAAATTTCGGAAAGCTCACCTTTGCCGAACCAATATTTTGGTTTTCACGACTTATCTTTTTTTTCTTGCATGATAAGGGGTTTGGACCCTACAAAATTGAAAATTAACATCATAAACTTGCTTACACAAAGCTAATGGAAACTGTAAACCGCCAAACATGCTATCAAATAATTAAATTCATTATAATTTTATTGAACCTCAAATTAAAAGAAAAAAAAATGAACAAGCAATATAGTGAATTTACCTTTGCTTTCTTTCTCTTGAACTGAGGTTTATCCTTAATGCCCAGTTTTTTCCTCGCACTACAATTCATTTTTACTGCCTTCACATCCATAGTTTGATCCTCTAAATCCTCAGCTTCATCTGAAGAATTTGTAGCTTCTTCACCAGTTGATGTACTGTGTAATCTTTTCTTTAGTATTTGATACTCTCTGTCAGTCATATGTGATCGCGCTTCTTCTGAAAGTTTAACATATTCTCGTTGAAATTCAGACACAGATTCGAGAAAAAGAGCATTTCTGAGACCATATATGAGAGGCACACCAGGTAGCTGAAGACAATCAGGTAAGAATAAACATCAATTTAAGGGTACAATTCTTAAATTATTGCACAACTAGTATTGTGAGTAAAACTATAAGATAAGTTTAGAATTTGTTGATTGCTAAAAATTTTACCGATTTGACTTTTTTAATAATCAGAAGTACAAGCTTCATCATAAAATGTCATAAAGAAATCATGTACACAAGTAATATTAACAAGGTTGATTTCGCAAGGCACAAAAGGCAACCAAGCAGAGAACTAATGAATGATAAAAGGCAACGTAGAAAAGAAAAAAGTAATACTAAACATTATAAAACTATATAACTCCTCTTGTGAGAAATAACTATAAGAAATGATCTTAAACTCCTCTCATGCCAAATCATGTAGCAGACAAGCTGCATAGATATGAAGAAGTAATACCCAATTACACAAAAAAAAAATTCCTTTTTTGGCAAACAACTACGTTAAATTGGTGCACAAATTCGCCCTACCCTAGCTTTTGGAATTAACCTGCTTATAGTTCAACTTCGAACAGAAGTGGTAAAGAGTATGCCTAATACCAGTAGTAATTTCTCTTCATAGCATCTATATTGGAATTGAGCTCTAAACAATCAAATAAGAACATAATATCTTCATGAAGAACACAATATGAAGACAAATGTATCCCAACAAATAGAAGAACTGATTTCTCAATATTATTTAAGCATCTAGTTAATCAATTATGTCATTAACTTTTGCCAAGATTCCATTTAATAGAATAGATAGAAATTAAAATGCCAAACTAAAGTAATCAAAAGGGGGAAAGTACCTGTCGCAACTTTGCCCGCAGCTCAGTATCTTGACTAGCAACAAAAAAGTGCTGTGAATTACTTTCTCCAATAACCTCCATGATGCATTTAACAGGATGCTCACATCTTTCATGCTCACAACTACATGATGATGTTCAAAACTCAAGTAAGAAAAGACACATGGCAAAACTAGTATTCAAATATCTAAAAGTTCATATGCATAATCAACATAAATCAAAATTGATTCACTATCAGATTGTGGGATTCTTAGAGTTAGAACCAAAAGCAGCTAGTCCACTATTATGTCAAATGAATAAAATGAAAATTAATCATTTGCTTTTAGAGACTTGTTGAGCAGGCACTTAAATCATTCTCTGCATGATATTTGCTATACAAAAAAATAGCCATGTCAAAATGCCTCAATATTTGTGAGTTAAGTATGTAGAAATTGATGTTTCACAAAGCTGAAGCATCATCTTGTTCACCAGCAATAAAAACTCACACATATCTACAGCAATGAAAATGAAGTGTTAAGCAGATGTATAGGTATGTAGTTCAAACTATCTTGATATTGAATCAGTTATCTGTTGTTATACATATCATTTTAATGACAAGATTATCAATAATATAGAGAAAAAAAAAGGTAAATAAAATTATTTTGCTGTATTACTCAAGCATTTGTCTACTAGAAATAGGGATGGCAAACCTGGCAATTATAAGTTGACGAGCTGCCTCAAGGGCCTCAGAAAATGAGCGACCAAGTCGTTTCAACTCCTCTATAACACATCTGCATCCCCTCCATCCAAAACTCACAAGGAATGAGAAATAAAAAGGTAAAAGAAAGAAAAAAACAGAGAGAGAGACGACATAATTGCAAACAACTGATATGAGTGAGGAATAAAACAGAGGTTAAAATTAATTATTCTTTAATATATAAAAGTCAGAAAAACAAACAGACCTGGTTGTGTAGAGCTTCACATCAGAACTTAGGATATTGGCAAGGGACTTGTCAGCAGGAGTTATCTTATTCTGAAGAAGGTGGTGTACAAAATTTCCATCCAATAAAACCCTGAAAGGCTTTCGAAATCCAAAGCAAGAAGTGTAAAATGTGATAGTCTTCCTATGCTTCTTCTGCTTCTTCACCTTCATCTGGGAAAAACAACCAAAATGCACGTATCACCACATAGCAATTCACGGAAGTTTTCACCATTGTACAATGTTGCACAAATTGTTAAACTATTTCATAACGTTAGATAAAGTCAAACCGAAAGGAATTTATCAGTTTTTTTTTCTTTCCCTAAATTTTAACACTTGGAAGAAAAGCTGTTATCGACCTAACCAGCATTGGTACGGGCAAATCACTCATAGCAAACTCCAAGAAAATAAAAGAAAAGCAAAGTTTTTTTTTTATTTTGACACTTAGAATAAATCCAACCTGAAATAATAGCATCACTAATTCATCAAAACCAAGGGAGACATTTCATTGTTCATGTAGCCAAAGCTAGTAAAGCACCTGGAGGAGCGTTGTCGTCTTCATAATCATATGTCTAACAAAACACTTCACTGGCATATTGAACAAAAAAACAAACTAGCAAAACCAAAATCACCTCCCACCCCATTTCCAAAACGTCCGTTTATGCCCAAAACACTTTGAAGGACCAGACCGGTTACCTACAGACCACTCACATACACACAGATTTCAATTAAGTGGGCCAAAATTCCAAAACGCAACAACAAATGGGACATAATGTCAATTGTAAATCAACAAACTTTCCATTCCAATCATCTTTCTTAACAAAATTTCCTCATGGAGCAAACAGCCAGAGAATTATAAGAGAATAGAATTTTGAACTTTTCAGAAGATAAAAATACCGTAGATTACAGGGCCGGAACAGAGAAGATATAGATATCGACGGGAAGAGTTTTTTTTTTCCCCTTCCCTTCCTCTTTTCTCTATCTCTATGCCTCCCTCCCTCCCTCCTTCTCTCTGGCTGCGTCTTGCTGCGTTTCTTTCTTGCGTTCCCTCACTGCGCCTCTGAACTTGCCGCTAGATGCTAGGGTGCGAGTTGGCGCCCAGCGGTTCCTCCATTCTTTTATTTTTATTTCATTCTTGTTTTCTTAGAAAAATTCCAGGGAGATTTCAACTTTATAAAAAATAGAAAAAAGATTTAGAACATTTTCGTTCTGTTTTTGTAAACAGCAACTCATAAAACTTATTTACTAAATCTGTTTTTATAAATTATTTTAAAAAATAAAAAAATAAAAAATTTAGAATATTTTTAAAATATTTTATAATTTTTGCTCTGAAAAATATAAGGAAATGTGAGAAACATTCACCTCATTAACGGTAAAATTATAAATTTTGAATAACTTATCTATCACTCACTAGTTATGATTTTGAGAACAATTATTCAAATAGATTTTTTTATTTTCTTACTTTTAAAACTTATTCTCAAAAACAATTTTATAAAACTGTTCTCAGAATAATAAAACAGAAAACACTGTAAAACAGACATAACTTGATTCTTTATTTTATTTTTCCTGTTTTTGGCATTTTCTAAATTTTAAGAGAATACTCCTCCATCCTATTTTATGTATCATTTTAATTTTTTTATTTAAATCAATAAAATTATTAAATAATTTAGATTATAATAAAATTTAATAATATTTTATCAAAATTTCTTTGAATTAAATGTGAAAAGAATATTTATATTCCACCTACCATTATATTTAATAAAAGGTAAAAAAAAATAAACAGAATAATTAATACTTTATTGGAAATGTAAAATGACAAATAAATTAGGAATTTAAAATTCTCTAAAATAACAAATAAAATAGAATAGATGGAGTAATATTTGGTTAAATATTTTAATTCATTCATTTTATTTTTTTTATTTTTAATTTTTTAAATATAATTAAAATTTCCCTGCTAAGTTATTATATAACTATATATTTTGACACGTTATTGTCAATTTTGAATATTAAATCATTCATTAATATTATTATGTATTTATTAATTTTAGATTTAAAATATTTTTAGATTCAATTAAAATTTTTAAAATAAATAATTACTGAGTTCTAAACAAAACATTAATTTTAAGACTTTTTTGTTATAAAAAATATTTAGATAAATGTCTAAGTATTTAAAAATATTTTGTTAGCATTTGAAATATTTTGTGAGCATTTTCTATTAACATAGTTAATGGTATTAATAGTAGAAAATTTTTTTATTGCATTTTAAAGATTAAAGAATTAAAAAGAAATAAAATAAAGTTAAGAGATGAAAATTAAACCTAATATAAAATTAAAAAGCTAAAAGTATTCTTTTGTCATCATAGTTAAATCAATCATAACTAAATTAATAAAATTTTAATTATACACTAACTATTTAAAATAAGAAAGATAAAAAATAATAACAAAAATATATAAAGAATTGATTTCAAATAAAAATTAAAGTGACTTAATATATATACTTATTTTATGATTTATGATTTTATAATATACACATTTTTTGTTTATTTAGTCATTAGTTTTCCTTTTCAATACTGAAAAATGATTTAAATTTGACAAAAAAAAAAATCAACCGGCTCTCGAACGCTTCATTGTTCCCCAGTTCCCCTTAATCCTATAAAAGACCATGCAACATTGTGATTTTTTATAAATTACTCCCTTTGTTTCATATTTACATAGTACAAGGTCTTTTAAGAGATTTTTTCTTTATCCATAATATAAAATATTGTATACTAATTTGTCTTTTTGGCCTATTTATTTAATAACTAGTTTTGTAACTTGTGTTGAAGTAATTGAAAGAAGTGAAATAAATAGAGGTAAAAATGATATTTTTGACTTTTTTTTTAGAAATTTAATGATGTAATAAAATTTTCTGTAAAATGCGTGAAATTATTAAAAACATCTTATATTATGAATTGAAAAGAGTATGTATTTATGTATGTGTACTTTTTCTAAATTTGTATGGCTAAAAAACTAACTTAGTCTAACCCTTATTTGAATGAGAAGAAAATAGAGTATGAGGAACAATAAGAAAGAAAATAAGGAAGAACTTAGGTAAAGAGATGTCTAGGTATCTCATTGTTTTTTTCTAATTTTTCTCTCCCATATTTTTCTGTTATCCAAACGAAACATTAAAATTTAAATTACACAAATATTTTTTAAAAAAAGAAAATATTTATTCCATTTTTCATTTTTATTTCAAAACATTTAGACAAAATTCAATATTCACATCGATGGAGAAAATCATGAAGAAATGATGGGGTATCCTACATCTGATATATACTAAACATGGTAAAACTACAAATGAGCCTTACTCTCTAAATTTTCCGACCACAAAAAAAAAAACAATCAACAATAGACCTCAAAGAGGCTTACACTCTTCAAGAATCCCAACAAACATGTCCACATAAACACATTCCACATATCATATCACAATACAAGATCAAATCATTCATTGGGTACTAAGAAATACTATCATGCAAGAGAGTATAAAGTTCAAAACAAGCCTAAACAACTCAAAAATACAACAATACATATGGCATCAAACGAATATCCTACACTCGGCACAATACTAACTAAGCACAACATGTGTTATCTAAAATAATGCCAAATCAAAAGTCTCAAATATCCCCAAAATCAAAGGATGAACTAAGTCTTCTTAGTCTTTTCCTTATTAATGCTATAACCTTCATCTGAAAATATTAGACCACTCAAATTGGTGGTGACTTAGAGAAAGTGTATTCTCAATCCATAGCCATCTAGATCTCTTGGTCAAAGGACAACAATTTAGTAATAAGGATATAACATACCTTACCACCTAGATACAAGGCCTCATGTGTGCCATTTAGTATATCGGCATACCACGTGGTATTCAACGACATCATCACCAAACAAACATATGCTTAATCATGCATAATAATTAGTAACAATGCCAATATACCATGCTAACATGTCATTCTATCATATTCACTATCATGCTAGCATAGTATCAACATACGAATCTAAACATAGGAATGCATGATAAATCATATATCAAACTTATAGTCACATGCTTTTTCATAATAATACATGGATACATTACTATTAGCCTTTATACAACATACATATATAAAGAGGATAGAAAGTATTAATGTTTTACTAGCCATGCCAACATGCATATAATAATATGAAAAATTTTGAACATATATAATTTAGCAAGAGTTACACTCCAGTTATCTCAAGTTGTCCGAACTCACATGACATCTTGGTAGGCCGTTAGAGAAGCAACTGCACACACATAAGAGGGATGCAATCCAAGTTAACATACGACATCCCAAGCACAAATCAAGACCCAAACATTCAATGAAACTCCAATAGGACCATTCAAACTATACAAAGTCACTTAGGGCCTACAAGGGCCTAATTTCTTTATACAACAAAATAGCCACGTAATGCTAAATCCAACACTTCCCAATGACCTCTCCAAGTGTAGAGACTTCAATTAAACAAGTTTACATCTTACACAACCAATTTACAAAAAAATCAAGTGGTGACATGGCCTCTAATATTCACCACAGATTGGGATTCCAAGTTTCTACTTCGCAAAATGGTGAAACCAACACCATACCCAATTAAACCCAAATCAACTCCCAATTATAGCCCAATGTCCAGAAATTTCATGCACCATCAAAACCCCAAAGAAAGTGGCTAGAGTCGATATTCACAAGCCATAAGTCCCCAAAAACTCCAACCCAAGTCTTATAGATACCTCACAATGCAATTTTAAAGCATTTAAATTGATATTAATTAGTGGAAACTACAGAAATTTTGAATTCCTAACTATACTCATGAACTACCACTTCAAAACTTGAGAAAAAAAGGGAAGGAAGAAGAGAAAATCACCATACCATGAAGATTTAAGCCTCCCAAAGCACAAAAATTACATCCACAACCTTAGAGATGAAAACCCTAGTAGAGAGCCTCCATATCCCACAACCAACACCTCAGAAAATTGGTCCACAAGCTATTCTTTAAAAGCTAGTTTCGTGACCTAAAATTGCGATTTCATAGTGATGAAATCATGATTTGAGGCTATATTTGATGAAATCACGATAGCATCTTCCAAATCATGATATAATACCTCTTTTCCAATTCTCGTTGCCAAATTGTGATTTCAAGAGTTGAAATTGCAATTTCACACCAGCATATGAGCTCCTACTTCAGAACCACGTATCTTGAGCTACAAACCTCAAAAAATTGCAAATAAGGATTCTATAGAAAGTTTGAGATGTCTACTTTTTATTAAATGCTCTCTCTTAAAAATAATATCATTCAATCTTTGAAATTTATCAATTTCCCAAATTGCTCAACTAAGCTTAGTGAATAATGAAGGAAAACCATTGAAACCTATCCATCACTTTAAGAACCATTAATTAAACATGTTTAGATGATTATTAATGTAATGACCATCAACATCAATTTTAAGAAAGACTTAACCTAATGGCACATGGCACCGCAATGAACAACTCTGAATTTGGATTTCTAATTCGAGACAAAATGGTCTCACACTGTGACGCCAGTGTCAGATCTAGTTCAAATCAAAATGTGTTCAGCTTGATGAAACAGAAATAAAATAGAGGAGGCATGGTTAGTTCTGCTAGGGTTCGGCACTTAGGGGTAAAAGGATGTGACTTTGAGACTTGGGCAGCTTGATTCTTGTGGGTAAGTTTGTTCTTTACTCCTCTTTTCCTTTTTCTTCAAGATTATTCAGTGATTTTCTTGGATGTGATTAGAGTTCCAACTTGAGTTGCATTTCTACCAATTAATCTATGTCTAAATGCCTTATTGATATATTATTGGATGTGTTTAAGCTTTGGGTTAAGGATTTTAAGTGTTTAAATGGTATATTTCTGAAACCCTAACCCTTAAACCTTGGTATAATTGGGAATCCCAATTTGTGGGAGCATAATCTTGGTTTTAAGGATTGTTTTAGGTGTTTTGATGTTTGGGTTTATATTAGGAATCTTTGTTTAGTCAGGTTGTGCTTTGGTTGGCCAATTATGTATGCTAAGGATTGTGAATTTCTGGTGGTAATGAAAATTTGATAATGTATAGGTTGTCATATTGCTCAATTGGTATCTCTTGGCTCTAGGATGTAATTGAAAAACATTGAATTGCTTGTGGTTGCCTCCTTTAGCCTACCAAGGTGTCAAGTGGGTTGGACAGTTGAGGTAACTGAGGTGTTCTGTTCATGTCTTTTAATTAATTATATATGTTTAGTCCTTTTCATATCATGATATGCATGCTTTGTGTATATGTTTTGCTCTTTCATATCAGGATATGTCTTATAGCTCAAATATGATCATTTCTTTTCATATTATGATATGTGCAGCTACAAGACTAATGAGTTTCATATTCCTATCCTATTTTGTGATGAAAATGACTATTGGTATTCATGAATATATAATAATATGAATATCATGATATTGACATGTTATTGTTTATGATGCACCCCATATTTTGTTGTATACATTCTTATGGCATGCTAGCATGATAGAAATGATACATGTGTTGATATGTTAGCATGCATTGGACATTATCACGTGATATACATTGTTGGGATATATAGTTTGGGTGACGATGCTCTATATACCACTTGGTATGCCAATCCGCTGAATAACACACAAGGCCTTGTGTTTAGGTGGTACGCCATATATCATTCCAATCACTAAATAATTGTCTTATGACCGAGAGACTAGGTGATTGTGAATGGGGTACACTTTCTTCAAATAGCCACCAATTAGAGATGGTTTAAAAGAATGATAGCTATGGTCCAACTTTTGGTGCAATAGCCTTTGGCTTGGTTATGATCATTAGAAGGAGAGCTAGGTGGTGACCTCGGAATCGGCCGTCACGAGTCGTTGGAAGAGGGTCACTGGTTAAGGTTACCTTATCATGATAACTAGCTCATGGTTCTAGCTGTGTATTAATGGGTGTTGTGACTGCATATCATGCACGTTGCATTTATACTGATTATTACGTTTGATTATTGTTATGGAAGCATGTCCATATGTTTATATATATGTACCCCTAGTTATTGGGACGTATATCTCACCTCGTGGCTAACAATCTCCAGGTGAATGATTCAGCACTAGCAAGGAAAGGTCTAAGGAGGACTTAGGAAAGGTGGATTGAGAGTACTTATGGGTGCTAGGCTTTACCCCTTTCCTCTTGTTATTATTTTGGATATATTATTAGTAAAGTGTCACTCATACTATAGTGTAATGTTATGTGTATCTAACTTATCTCTACTATTCTGGGGTCGAACTAATGTGTGGCCCTTTTTATGTTCCCTATGCTTGAAGTATGGTTATGGCAATAGCATGATGAATGTCTATCATGTCTTATGGAGGGTATGTGTTGTTTCAACTTCTGATGTTTAGTGGTGTTGGACTTGAGATCAGTGACTCTGAGTCCCATAGGGCATATTGAAAGACTTTATCGCAAATAATTTTAATTTAAAATTAAGTTCAAAGAAAAACAAATATAGTATATGGCACAAATCTAAGTCATTTCACACCGGGGTAACTAAATTAAATCCTACTTGGGAGATAAATTTAAGTAATTAAGAATATAAGATGTAAACTAATTAAAAACTAAAATGCAAGAGCTAAAATGAACTAAAAATGAAAAATAAAATGAACTAAATTACTAACTAGAATGCTAGTGGATTTATCCAAGAACCAAAAACTATATAGTTGAAAATGCAATGTGAATGACCTTAACCTATATGCAAACTAATTAATTACAAGTTTTTTTTAAGTTGGGGGGGGGGGGGTTGTGACTTGAATATGTAAATGAGAAGTATAACAAATTTAACTAACAACTAAATGAAGAAAATGTTAATTAATTAAAGAGAGTTAATTGATGCTAAAATGAGGCAAGTGAGGTGATAAAAATGCAATGTAATTAGAGTGATGATCTAGCAACAACTTAGAGAGGGAGGAATTTGTTTTGGACTCCAATAACTAATTAAACTTGGATAATTAATCTAATCAAAATGTCACATTCTATTAAAACTATTAGATTCAAAATGTAAAATACCAAACAAAATACCTAAAATGATAATACACCTAGGCATTTCATCAAACACTTGACATGCAAGATTATGTGACAAATGATTAAGTGTGTATGATTTGCACAATAATTTCATATATAGTAAAAAATTATAGCCTATCAATCATCATCCATTCAATAATTTCAATACTCAAATAAAAACCAAATCACCTAATTAATCACCTACAATATTAATTCAAGCAATCCAATTAAAAATTGAGGCAACGAATTCCAAGATGCAATTGGCTAAAAGTTTAACAACTTGCATTAACAATTAGCAACCATACAAAGTTCACAATTCAAAATCTCAAATGGTCAAAATACAATCCATGTGCTTTCATTAACAATTAACTAATTCATACGTTAATTTCAAACTAAATTATTCAATAACATATCCTAATTTAGCCTAAAACAAGTATAAAAAGATAAGAAAAAAAGGATGAGAAATAATTATCCGAAATCCAAGTGTCATTGTAGTTCATGGCTCTTGCAAAATCCTCTACAAATTGTGCTAAATCACCACCACCAACTCTGATATGGCCCTCTTGGTGGATAACCAGTTAAACTAGAAAATACAATGGAAATGAACACTCACGAACAAAGATAAGAAAATGATCACATGTTAGAATTAAGGAAATTCATCCATAAGCTCTAACGATGACGTCCACTCGGTTGATCACTCCAGTTGGTAGGTCACAAGTTCTCAAGTGAGCACAATTTCAGATAATTCTCACACAAGAGAATTGAAGAAAAATAATTTTCATTCAACTTGTCCAAAAACATCGGTATGAATATATCTATTTATAATGACTCATAGAATCTTCTAGAATGATTAGAGGATATTATAAAATAGGTAACTAATTATTCCTAAAGCTAAGGGACTTCAAATAATAAGAAATTACTTAAATTCTAAGATTAAATCTTATGAAATTGCAAGAATTTCACCTATTTGAAAACTAAGACACTCTAAAATATTTTAACTTGCTAATTAAGCAAGAACATCTTAAAAGATATCAAATGACACGAAATAAATATGGAAATTAACATCACTTTTTGAGAGCCACAAAGAAATTGACGTTTTTTACTTAAAAAATACTTAATTTATGATTTACTTGAGGGCTAAGTAGCCATAATAGATCTAAGGTTCTTAAAACACTATTTGGGCGGGATTTTGACCCAAATAATGCAATAAAAAAATTTATATCGCAAAATGCTATAAGAATGAAATATATTATTGAAATACTATAACCGTACCAATCTTGGTGTCTCTTAAACCAAAATTTGTATACTAATTTTTTTTTTCTTAAAAATCACTACTAGCATGTGACTCTAATCCCAATCCCATCCCCCCCCCCCCAAGCATCTTAGCCCCCCAACCCAGGAAAATCATTGAATAATTCTATATTTAATTTATTATTTTAATATTGGTTAAAATATATAAAAAATCATATATCCAAAGGCATGTATAAATAAAATTTTTAATTAAAATATAAATCATTAAAAAATATATAATTATACCTATAAATGTTTAATTTATTCAATTTTTAATATATTTATAATGTATTCATATATTTTAATTTAATTAGTATATATGTAATATATTATATATTTTTATAAGAGATATATATTATAATCAAAATATTTTAATTCTTATATACTCCCCCATGTCTCATATATAAAAAAATTTTTGAGTAAGATTGTGTTGCTCCAAAATATAAAAAGAAAATATAGATATTTAATACAATAAATGAGATATTCTAATATTATTCTCATTAATTTCTAAAAAAGTGTACTTTTCAATGATCATTAATTGATTTTAAAAAGATCATTAATTGAGAATTTTTTTAAAAAAAATAGGACTTGCTACAAATTAAATTAGGTTAGCTAACTTTAATTAACAATGGTAGTATGTATGAAGTAATTTTTTTTCTTATATTTAAAACTAGAGAGAATATATATTTATGTACAATTTTATAAGAGAAATACACTCACACACACACATATATATATATATGAATATAGTATGAATATATTCTAAAATATGAATAAAATTATCTATAAAATATATATTACAAATAAAGAATGAATTAAAATACTTTATCAACTTATATATGATATGTGCATATATATATTTATATACTTACTTATATTTTTATACTTTTTTATATATATTTAATAACATTAAACTTTTAAAGAAATGAAATGATAATATATATTAACTACAAAACAATAAATCATTAACGCATACTACTGAAGTTAAGAAAAAACTCATACTATTTTTTGTATGTGTACATCTAGTATTTTGAACATATCCCAATTAATTCGAATCGAGTGAAGTAGGACTCTTTCGGACGGTAAGTTTTACCACTCAACTCATAACATTGTGATATATTAGAGGTTTTGAGTTCAAGTCTTGAGAACGCAGTAATATTAAAATTTGATGGTAAAGCTTGTTGCCGAAATGATTCTATCTTACTCAATCCGAATTAATTAGGATAGATTCAAGATACCAAATGTACACATATAAAAATAATATGACTTTTTTTTACACAGTAGTATGTGTTAATAATTTATTATTTTGTAATTAATATATATTATTATTTCTTTTCTTTAAAAAGTTTAAAGTTATTAAATATATATATAAAAAGGCATATGAATATATATACATATATCATATATAAGTTGATAGAGTATTTTAATCCATTCTTTATTTGTAATATATATTTTATAGATAATTTTATTCACATTTTAGAAAATATTCATACTGTATTCATATATATATATATATATATATGTATGTATGTATATAAATACACTTGCTCTAGCCTTAAATATTTTCCATATGATATTTAAAATTATAATTTTTCTAAAATCAATAGGGATAATATTAAAATATCTCATTTATTGAATTAAATATTTACATTTTATTTTTATATTTTAGAACAACACAATCTTTCTAAAATTTTTTTATATATGAGACATGAGGGAGTATATAAAATTTAAAATATTTTGATTACAATATGTATCTCCTATAAAAATATATAATATATTACATATATACTAATTAAATTAAAAAATATGAATACATTATAAATATTTTTAAAAGGTGAATAAAATTAAGCATTTAAGCTATAATTATATATTTTTAATTATTTATATTTTAATTAAAAATTATATTTATACATGCCTTTGATATATGATTTTTTATTTATTTTAAATAATATTAAAATGATAAATTACATATATAATTGTAAATTGGCCAATGATGTCTCTGGGGAGGGGACTGAGATGCTCCCGGGGGGAAAAGGGTAGGGTGATGGGGTTGGGGATTAGAGGCGCAGGGCTAGTGGTGTTTTTTAAGATAAAAAAAATTGAAAGGTTACACTTCGGTTTAAGAAACACTGAGATTGGCATGGTTATAGCATTTTGGTAATACATTTCATTCTTACAGCATTGTGGGATATAAATTTTTTTATTGCAATATTTTAGTAAAAATCTCCTATTTGGACTCTTGAAAATACAATTAGAAATTCAATAAAAACTTAATAAATGAACTTATTTAAATAATTCAAGTTTTACCCAATTAAACATAAAACAAAACACAATTAAGCACTAATTAATGAACTAAAAATACTATTCACATCACATTAATTCCATGGGGTTAAAAGAGCTTGCCTTTAATCTTCAATATGAACTATTAAGACTCTATTGGATTTCTTTGTGTGCCTATTAAGTCTTTGGGCTTTCATTGTGATAATATAGGCTTTAAATTGCTCTTGTAAGCTCTTGAATAACTCATTTGTCCATAAGCTCTCCAAAATCAAGTCTTCAAAGTAAGTGGTCTTTCGGTGGATTAATTCATTTGAACTTGGATTGAGACTTGGAAACATTATGTTTGTTCTTGGATTAAGCCTTAGAGATACAACCAATCTATCAAGGTAAATGGGCTCTTTGCATGAATAGCGATGAACCCTTTAAATGTCTCTTAGATCTCCATCAAAATCACTCCTCCATAATAACAAAAATCTCCACTATTTAAGTAAGCATTCCATGGTCCAAAATAGAGGAAACAGTGACTAGATGATATTAGAAGAATGGAGTGGAAACAAGTGATGAAAAAGTGATGAAAATGGAAGGGAAATTGAAGAGGAAGGGAGCTTGAAGCTGAAACCATGGAAAATGGCATTGAAAATGTGAATGAGAGAATGAAAGAAGAGAAGACCCAACTGTTCTGGACAAGGAAGCTTAAATCAAAAGTTCCGTGGGTGAGAATGAAGAAGGAATGGCGAGAAAGTGAAGGGATGGATGATTCCCACCACCGAGGGAGGGGGGCGGTGGGTGTGTCAGAACAATTCAAGCCATAAGAAAGAAAGAAAGGTGAGGGGTGTGTTTGGCTCATGGAAATGAAACAAGGAAAGTGAGGTTAGCCAATTATAAATAAAACCAGATACAAAAGGGTAGTTAAAAATGAGGAAAAATAGGAAAGTTAGGAAAATAATTTTTTCATAAAATTCTTCCAATCTAATGATTAGAATATCCGTTCAAAATTTTAATCTTCATGAACTATGATTTGTAAGAAAACGTTAAATCAGATGGATTATGTTCCTAATTAAATAAATATAAATTAAATTTTAGTCCAAGAAAATTAAATTAATTATGGAATAAAGTTTAAGCTTAATTTGGAGGAAAATTTTGTGTCAAAATAACAACAATAATAAAAAATAAAATACTAAAAATAAATTTCTAAAACTCTTTGACAATTTTACCCCTACATGGGTTAATTTTTAATCATTTTTAATTACAATTAAACTACAAATGACCCATAATCATATCGAGAATTATTAAATAGAATAAAATAGAAAGAATTAAATTATTGAAATAATTTAGAAGATAAAAAATAATTAAATTAAAGCTTAATTTCCAAAAATTATCCCAAAATTCTCATAAATCCAAAATTCGACTACAATTATGAAAATCACCTAAATATAAAAAATTAGCCAAAATTAACCACTAAAACCACTAAGCATGGGGGATAAAAATAGTGAAAATATAGAAGTTATCATATGTATGTCTAGATTGTGATCTTGGTGCTGTTATTGGGCACTTAGTATGTGAAATGAGCATGTAGCCCATTAATTCGATTTGGGTTGAAGAAGGTCAAAACTTGAAGGAGTGATTTTTTGGGGTTGAAACCTTTTTGGATATGTCTCTTGTGTCTTATGTGACCTATTAAAATGGTACGTGGTTATCAATTATCTTTTGGTAGCAATTGAAGGTGTTGGTTATTTATTTTTGGTCAAAAGTTACAATTTTAGGGCCTGTTTGGTGCAGTTTTTATAAACTGTTTTTCTGTTTTTGAAAATAGAAAAACGAAAAAACTTGTTTGGTAAACTTATTCTGAAAAACTGTTCTAAAAAACAGAAAAACAAAAAAATAGAAAACTCAAAACATCTTTAAGGTGTTTTGTAGTTTTTGTTCTGGAAAACAAAAGAAAAGGTGAAAAATACCTACCTTATTAATGATAAAATTATAAATTTTGAATAACTCATCTATCACTCACTAGTTATGATTTTGAGAACAACTATTCAAACAGATTTTTTTGTTTTCTTGTTTTCAAAACTTATTCTCGAAAACAGTTTTATAAAACTATTTTGAGAACAAGAAAACAAAAAACATTGTCAAACAGGCCCTTAGTATTAGATGATCAAAATTTCCATACGGAGATGTTTTGAAGTGTTGTTTGTGTTTATAGTTAGAGTAGGCTTTGGAATTGGGTCAATCAGAGGTCGGAGTACGAAGCTGGGCGCGTCGGAAGTTGACCAACAGTATTAGCAAATTGTTGATACTTCTGCTGTTAGTGGCGCGGCAGTGCCACATGTCTTGGCCCCTTTTCTCAGTTTGGTCTAGTAGAGTCTTGCGCCACCGCTCTAGGTAGTTAGGCCATGGCGCCACCCCTCTATTTTGTCATATTTTCCCTATTCTCCTGTCTTTAAGTATATATTTTGGGGTTTTGAATCTAGGGTGTTACAATTAAGTTTCTAAAACAAGTTTTAATGATGTGAGATGTTACATATGACAACAATATGAGTGCATTGTCTTGTAAACAATTTGAATGGTCAATAAGATTGATACACAATTAAGCAATATTTAATGGTGGAAAGAACAGGAAAGGAACAATCCTCATGCACAAGATTGATCATCATAAGAAAGTCTACAGGCTTTGCAATGAAATGGTAATTAAAGAAAAATGAAAATACTCCCTCTGATTTATAAAAAGTATCCATAAAGATATCATTTTAAGATTTTTTATATAGACTAAAAAGTTATTAAATAATATAAATTATTGTAAAATTTAGTTATATTTACTAAAATGTTCTTAACTTCAATTTGTTTTACACATATCAAAAGAATTAAAAGTATTAATGAGCGATAAAATAGTAAAAAATGTAATTAAT
The DNA here is from genome assembly GCA_026686845.1 of Adenanthera pavonina. Taxonomy (NCBI): domain Eukaryota; kingdom Viridiplantae; phylum Streptophyta; class Magnoliopsida; order Fabales; family Fabaceae; genus Adenanthera; species Adenanthera pavonina. The sequence continues at coordinate 16,991,657 of JAIVEN010000012.1, read as the reverse complement.
ACTTTATTGATATCCTAAAATAATAAATATTATAAAAATATTAAAAATAGTTTTTACGAATAGCATGAAGTAATATATTTCCTCCGATCTTTTTTATTAGTCATATTCTAGAAGTTTTTTATGGTTCTAAATGTAAATCACCTTCTATAAGTTTTTGGTACATTAATTACTTTGTTTTCAAAATGTCCTTATTTAACCATGAAAGAAATTGTGGATTGTTTAAATTTATAGTATTTATTAAAGGATAAAAATAAAAAATATATTAATTTTAAGACAATTTTAATGATGTAATAAACTTTTATTAATTTTAATGAGTTAGTTAGAAGTGATTCATATTAAGAATAAGAGGGAGTAGTTATCATTTATTACTATCAACTCTATTAGAGAAAGTCTTGGGTTTTGAACTAGCAGATTTAAAGGGATTTGGTTGATGTGCAAATGGTGATGACACATGAAGAAACAATTCCACACGTCATGGAGAAAAGAGGAGGAAACAAATCAGAACACATATCATGATAGGATATTGAAAGAAATAAATCAAGTCAAATGGTCATAGCTTTAAAGGCAATAATCACTCATTAAAAAGTTGATATTTACAAGGTTGAAGGCATGATCAAAATACGCGGCAAACAAGTAAATGGGGAGGGTTTGCATCAATATTTCATGAAAAGCCGGCGAACCAATGCAAAATACAACTTCCAATTCTATTTTATAAACAACAAATAAGTAATTCATTATCATTATGAAAAAATAGTTAAATATAATTAACATATCATAATATAAAAATTTTTTTAAAAAATATCCATAATTAATTGAGTCCGAATTCCTCATAATATAAAAACTTAATTGTAGTCACAATTTCAAGTATTAATTTCTCCCACACAGTACTATCAGGTGGCTATTACTACAAGGGTAAAATAAAAAATGATTATTTAATACTTAATGTTGGGTTGCACCCTTGATAAGTATAGAGCTCAAACAAAAGGACATAAGCCCAAATAAAATAAATAATGTTATTTTATTTATTATTTTAAGAAGAGAGGGAGGGAACAATTAATGTTAACCGTTCCCTCACACTGCACCCCCGAGAGTTTTAAGTGATCGTGTGTGTGCGTGGAAAAAGGAAGAATAACATCAGTTTCTGAAAAGCGCTCTTCGATCGTGTAATGCTCGGTTATCTGGAAGTTGCTCTCTCTCTCTCTCTCCCTCTCTTGAAAAACGCTCTCGCTCTTCCTTTCAATTTTCCTTCTTAAGTGTATCTATGGTGAACCAACAAACAAAGTCCGAGTGATTTTGTTTCTACTGTCTGAAATTCTTCATTCTCTTTATGTGGAAGAATACATTCTTGATCGGTATGTATGTCTTCCCTATCTTTTATTCTTTCATTGGCATTAGAGCATGTATTTAGATTCAGGGAAAATCTATATCCGCTGCAAATTTTTCACTTGAAAATTAGAAATTGTTTCTCTGAGTTCCATAATTTGCATACGGTATACTTTTCTTATGAGTTTTTTTTTTGTATAATTTTGTATACTGCTTATACTCATAAGATATGCAAATAGGATTCAGTACAGGGGATCTCAAATTTTTTAAAAAAATTTATACACGGTACAGTTTTTTGAGTTTTGTAAAAATAATCCCTTCCTAGAAAATATGTACAACATCGTGTGGAGAATAAAGAGATGAGAAAAAGGCTACTAAAATCGCGTTAAATGAACACCGGATTAGAGAAATAATGGCGAAAAAGGCTTTAAGAACCGCGGGAAAACTCAAAAATTGGGTTTATCAAAATTGAAATTTTTTGGACAAAAGGAGGCCACCATCATGTAGAGGACAATGAGACGAGAAAAACGACACCAAGATCACCTCAAACGGACGCCGGACGAAGGAGAAAACGGCAGGGTCCGCCACTTGGTCCGTACCAGGTCGGGTTGACCCGGCAGGAGGTCAGGGATGACCTTAGCAACGCATCGTTTTGCCTTAAAAAAAAAACCAAAACAGAAAAATAGGCTAGGATGGATTATAAAAAAAAAATTTTATGGGCTGCAGAAGACCAGCCCAACACATGTTAAAAAAAAAATTTATGGGCCGTAGATGACCAGTCCAACAAAAAAAAATTTCATTCTGGGCCAACAACAGACGACCCTATATATATAATAAAAAAAAGGAGGTTGAAGTTGCCGACGTGGCGCGTGGGGCCCATCATCACGGGATTGGGCCACGTGGAGGACTCTATCAGAACGCCGATGACGCATGGAAGAAGCTGAGCTGGCGCATGTGGCCGAAATCGCCATATATGACGGCGCGTGGAGTTCACGCGCCTCCCTCACGAGTGGACTTAGTTTTTTTTTCATTTTTTTTGTAGTCTGGACTTTCTTGGGGTGTGGAGGCCCATGCAGGGGTATTTTTGACCACGGTTTGCTTCTAAAAATTCTTAAATTCAAGATCTTCAATTTGATATACTATTTACTTAGTTTTGAGATAATTTTGGATCTGTCTAAAACTATTTCAGTACATTTTTATCATAAAATTTTTTTTCCTACTAATTTATTGAAGGTAAAAATAATGAAGCAAGAGAATTCTGAAAGCACTGAAATAGTTAGATATGGTTCTCCAAGTTATGAGTATTTGGAGGAACTCATTCTAGAGGATAAATTTTTTGATGATGAAGATCCTGATGGGGAGTTTCTAGAAGAAGAAGAAGAAAATGCTGAGGAACTTCAAGATGTGTATACAGATCCAAATGGGTTAAAGGAAGATGAAATTATTTTTGAAGAGTCTAAAATTGAAGATCAAGAAGTAGATCAACCCCTTACCCACTTTGTAGCTCAAGACATAGCAAAAAGGGATGCAGAAAAAATAAAACATTTAAAAGACTTGTATTCTATTCTTGAAGTATTCACACTTTGTGGTGAATATGCAAGATACTGAGTTCTTCGCAAACGTCATAATTAAGCTAAGAGAAAATCTGAATGCACAAAACAAGAAATATTCAGATTATACCTGGGTAGATGCGATTAGTAGAGCCATGAAAATAACGGATCACATTCTTAAGAAGAAAATTATTAATTTCTGTTTTCCTGTTTAATTTATGTATATTGTTTTATTATTATTTATGTTCTTGTATGGATTTAATATTTTTTTAATATATGCTTTATTTGAGTAGGAGCTCTTAAAATACGAGTTTTTTTTAGTTAATTATTCTAGTATCTGTGTGATGAGAGATATACTTATGGTCTCCTGATCATGGAACTAATGGAATTATTATTGTTCTCATAAGAAATAATATAAGTATATGACATTGTATATATAGTACTGTATTACACGTTTATTTTATTAATATATTCTTTAGTTCAGCTCAATAATAGAAATCCTTTATGTGGGATAGTCTAGTAACTGATTTGAGAATGGCGACCAAGAGTATAATGGTTGAGCTGAACAAGGAAGATAAACTAAATGGGGACAATTGAGACATCTGGCACCGAAAGGTTTCGTATATATTGGAAGAACAAGATGCTGTAGAACCACTGACTATAGTCATGGTACAACCTAAAGCTGGCAATACTGCCCAACATAGGAGAGACCAAGAGGTCTACATGGCCTGGAAAAGGAAGAACATCATAGCACGTATTACTATGCTGGGCACCATGGCCAATGACCTAATGTGTGAGTATGAGAAATATTCAACTGCACAAGCCATATGGACGGCATTAAAAGATAAGTTTGGAGGTACCTCTACCACCAAACTAAGAAGGCTGACAATTAAGTTTGATACTTATAAGTTAAGGCCTAATACTCCTATGAAATAGCATCTACGAGAGATGGCCAGCATGATCAGAGAACTAAAGGAAGCTGGGCATGAATTGTCTGATGAATAGCAGATCCAGGCTGTCATAAGGTCACTCCCTTCAAGTTGGGAACACATGAAAGTCAACTTAACCCATAATGAGAATATAAACACTTTTAGTGATGTGGCGAAACACCTGGAGCTTGAAGATGAACGTCTAGAGGCCTACAGAGCCTCTAGATAAGCCTATCTGACTGAAGAAACAGGAACTTCTAACCCTAAGCCCAATTCTAAAAAGGGCAAGAAATATCAAAGAAAGGGTAAAAAGAATGGCCTGAAATTTAAAAAGGGAAATAAACCTTTCAAGAAAAGAGGGAAGAAAGGTGGAAAGAAGAAGAAGACTGACCTGAGTAAGGTTAAGTGCTATTCCTACCTGAAAATGAGTCATTTTGCAAGGGATTACCCTGAGCAAAATAAACGTGAAAAGGTATTAGTGAATTATGTTAATTCACATATGTCTTATGTTTCAAGTACTATTTTTTTAACATAAACTATTTCTTCTTCTTGGATAATTGACTCAGGCTCCACATACCACGTGAGCAGGGATCGAGGATCCTTTACAGAGTACCGTCAGTTGCCGAATCAAAGCAAGTGGCTTTATGTTGGTAACAATGCGAGAATTGAGGTGAAAGGCATAGGAACCTGCAAATTAACTTTGCGAGGTGGAAAAACCTTGATCCTCTATGATGTACTCCATGCACCTGACATCCGACGGAACTTAGTTTCTATTTCCTGCTTATTAATTTATGGGTTTAATGTAAATTTTCATGATAAAGTAGTAGACATTTCATTAAGGATAACCTTTTATGGTTCAGCTTTTCTTTTAAAGAAGTTCTTTGTTATGGATATTGTTGATGTTTTTTATATGCATGATTGCTTTGCAACTTCTTCCAATTCAAATATTGATATGAATGCTGTGAACACCCCATTTTGTCCGCATACTTTTATAAAATAGTAATAATAATAATAATAATAACAATAATAAATAAATAAATAAAACATATAAATTAAGACAATCCCTTCTTCTTAGGAATATAAGAATATAAAATAAAAAAAAAACTTGGGACCAAATTCGGCCAAAAAAAAAATAATAAAAAATAAAAAATAAAAATAATAATAACAAAAAAAAAACTGGAAAACCTTTTTTTGGGCTGAAGCATTTCAGCCCGAATTGGGCTGAAATGCCTCAGCCTCAAACCCATCACGAGCCCAAGTGAGGGCTCGTGGGAGGATGAGGACATAGCCCTAAGGAAGGAGGGAGTACACCGGGGGAGGGGAGTATCGCGAGAAAGGGGGGCTGGCCGAGAGAAAAGGGAACAGAAGGAGCAAGCCGTGAAAAGAAGAAAAGATAGAGGGAGCAGTAGCCGCAGATCGAAAAGAAAGGAACTGAGGGAGTATGCTGGAAGGAGAGGAGGGAGCACGCCGGAGAAAGCAGTCATGCCGCGAAAAGCAAAGGGAAGGGGGAGCTAGGGTTTAGAGAAAAAGAGAGAGGGAGCCACTGAGAGGGAGGAGAAAGCACAGAGGGCAGCTATGACCAAGGAAAGAAGGTGGGGACCGAGGGAGCCTGAACCACCTAGACCACCGAAGGAGACCAAAGGGGGCGCGGAGCTGCGAAGAACAGAGGGAGTCAGAGACCGCGAGATTTGAGCCCCTAAAGGCTAGGAAAAATGAAACCGAGGGAGTAGCAGACGCTCGAAGACCGAGGAGCAAAAGGAGCTGAAGCAAAGGCAGAAACGGAGGGAGACGTGCACGGGTGGAATTGCAGAAAGAGCAGGCGTAAAGGAAGCAGAGGGAGCCAAAAGTGGCCACGAATTGCAGAAAAAGCAAGCAGAGAAATAGAGAGGGGGACGACCTCACGATTGGGGGAGGTCTATAAAAGCCGGTGGAAATCACAGAGAGAGGGGGGGAAAATTCTTCTGGCCACGGAAGATCTCTGGAGAAAAAAACAGAGGAGATCAAGAGGGGGGAGAGTCTAAAAAAAACAGAGGAAGGGGAAGAGAGAGAAGCAAAGAAAATCCGAGGAGAATTCTGGAGGCCAGAGAGGAAGCCAGTGAAACCGAGATTGAGAAAAGAAAAAGCTTGAATCCGAGATTTTAGAAACGAGGAAAGAGTGAAGGAAAGGAACCGAGGGAGACAGAAGTGAAATTGACAGAACAAGGAGGACCTGACTCGGTAGGAGAGCACAAGTTCAGGAAACACCGATGCCATTGGGGTCAGTTTTCTTTTATTGCTGTTGTTGTTATGATCACGCAATGGGGCTTGCTGTTGTTTGTCCCCCTCTTTTGTTCATCGTATTGGGTGCTTTTGGGATGAATCAAGGTATTGGTTAGCTTTCTTTTACTGTTGATAGCGCAGTCCTCTGTTGCCCTCGGGACCTTGAACCTTGTCTTAGTCTAATGTTTATTCTGGAATATTTTGCCTAGGCTCAATGTTGTAAATGCTCTGTTATGATTGAACATGTCTTTGGTGGTATTGTGGGACGTTCTTGTAAGGGGGATCATTTTTTAGCGTGCTGATGGGTGATTTTTGGACTTCCTGATTATATGTTTTATCTTGTCTTAGGCTTAATACATTTGCTGTCAAGATTTTCATCATTAGGTGTATCTTGGACACGGCTAGTTTATGCACTCTGGTCATTCAAAAGTTTAGTGGTGCTATATTCAGTATGTGTGTGTTTCTGGAAAGGAGGAAATAGCTTCTTTTATTTTAACACGCATTGGTTTATGCTGAGAGCATGAAATTAATATGGAGATTTTCTCTGCTTTTGAGGTTTTCATTGTTTATGATGGACATTGGGCATGGTTAGCTTATGCATTCTGGCTGTTCGGAGTTCAATAGGGGTGTGTCCACTGCGTTTGTTTTTTTAAGGATGAAGTTGCTTTCTTTCTTTTGATATAACTTGCTCTGCCTTGATGATAAAAGGTTCATGGAAAATTGCTTTTGACTTTAAAAGATGCTCTCGATCGTGGAAAAAGAAAAATAAAAATAAGAATAAAAATAAATGATTGAGATAAATGAGAGTTTCCATTTGTAAATTTCCTTTACCATCATAATTTGAGTGGTAATAGCTTAAGTGTTTGAACACTAATCAGTAAATTATGAGTGATTAAATTACCATATATGCTGTTTGATTTTATTTGGAAATTAACTTTTGAAAATAAAAAAAAAGACATAGATAAAAGTGTTATCTTAATTATTTCATTTTACTTTCTTTTTATCCCAAGTTTTTTTAGAAAGGTTTTTAATTGCTAAGAAAATGTAAATAATTTATAAATAGAGAGTAATATAAATAGATAAATAATACATCTTGAATGTATTAATTTTATCTTAAATCTCTTTTTCAAATTTTTTTATGGAGAAGGTTTTTTTCAGGTGCAACTCTTCAAGTAAGTAACTAAATGAAAAAAATTTCTAATGGCACTTTTCATGGTATAATTTGAAAAAAGAAATAAAATAATTTGGATAAGGATTATTCGTATCCTATCAAGTTTTTTTTATTTTTTATTTTTCTCTTTCTTCTTACGTATTAACCACGAGTGGTAGCATTGTGGAGGTTAAGGGTTAATCAGTAATTTGTGAGTGACAAAATCGCCACATATGTTGATTATTTTTAGACGCTTTCCTCTTGATGATCTCATAGAATTATTCATATCAACATTATTTATTTTCCTCCAATTTTTATCTCTAATTTTCTTTTATAAAAATTTTATGGAGGCTTTTATCCCTATTTGCTACGAGTGGCATCACCGTGAGCATATACGCATAAATCAGCAAATCATGAGTGACTAAATCACCATACAGGCTGTTTGATTTTCATTTAAAATTTTCCCTCTGGTATATTTGCCTCGAGTGGTAACACCGAGGATATTTTAAATACAGTTCAGTAACTTGCGAGTGATAAAGTCACCACATATGCTGATTCTTATTTTTTGAAATAATCATTTTTTTATTTTTTATTTTTTATTTCTTTTTTAAATAAATTGGTGTTAAAATGATTTTTATAATTAAAATAAAAATTTATTTGTTTTCTTTCGAACTTTTTGTGCCTCTTTGTCTCGAATAACACCACCGCGGACTCTTAGGTATCAATGGGTAAATGTGAGTGATAAAGTCGCCACATGAGCCAATTGGTTTTATTTTATGTAAAAATAAATTTGTTTCCAAATATTTCCTTTTCAAATCAAATAAAATGTTCAAAATCACAAATAATTTTAATCCTCTTTTTTAAATTGAGGAAAAATATATTTCCTCTTTTAGAAATTGATTAAACAAAAAAATACATAATAAAACATGAATAGAGTAAATGATGGGAATTAATCTGTCTTTTACAAGTTAAAACATACCAACCAATTCTAAAGATTGTTTTCTTTGTGGAAGGACAAAAATATTTTCTATAAACCTCTCTTTTCAAAGAATATATAATAAAAAATATCAATCCAGTAACACGCTTTTCTAGTCTGAATTATGTCGACTTTGATCCCTATCGCAGGGTACGTAGGCCCCAGACTCTCATTCTGGATCAAGTCCACTCTTGTAAATAAATAATATTTTTCTTAATTTATTTTTCCTAACTTTTTGTATTTTCATTTTATTCTTTATTTTCATTTTTACATTTCTCTCATTTTTATTTTTGCATGTGAATAGTAAAAGGGCAATCAAAATAAATTTTCAAAAGTCATAAAAATTGCATGATCAGCCTAAGGTAACCGTTCCTAGGAACGGGTGTTGTAGGGGTGCCTAACACCTTCCCCACTCACAATCGTACTCCCGAACCCAACTTTGATTCGCAGATCAGTCCTTGTCCATTTTTGTTTTTATGTTCCAGTTTTCCAAAATTTCCCTTAAAATTTTGATGGCGACTCCCTCCGAAATAGGCCTCCCACCGTGCGGGCCGATTTCTCTATTTTTCTTTACTTCCGCGCCATCCGCATCACATTTTCGAGTGTGACAAATGCTTGGCATGTTAGACTAGGATATATTAATCAAAATAGAATGATTAAACTAGCTAATGAAGGACTACTAGATGCAATTGATAAAATGGAAGTGTCCTTTTGTGAGCATTGCTTGGCTGGTAAAACAACTAGAAAACCATTCGGAACTGGAACTAGGGCAGAAACTCCGTTGCAATTAATCCATTCAGATATTTGTGGTCTTATGAGTGTGAGGGCAAAACATGGAGCTGTTTATTTCATCACTTTTATTGATGATTACTTGCGATTTGGTTATGTCTATTTGATGTTACATAAATCTGAAACACTAGAATGTTTTAGACGATATATGAACTTAACTGAAAATCAAATGGACAAGAAAATCAAAGCATTAAGAACCGATCGCGGACGTGAATATTTATCGGAACAATTCAAAAAGCTCTATGAAGAAAAGGGAATAGTAAGACAATTTATAATCCTTGGTACCCCACAACAAAATGGTGTAGTTGAAAGAAGAAATAAAACATTACTAGACATGGTTAGGTCCATGATGGCACAAGCCAATCTACCCATTTCGTATTAAGGAGATGCAATTTTAACAGCAGTCTTCATACTTAACCGTGTGCCCTCAAAATCGGTCAAATCAACACCCTATGAGGGTTGGACAAATCGTAAGCTGGATTTAAATATTTTAAAATCCTGGGGGTCGGCAGTTTATATCCATGATCCTTCCTACAAACATGGAAAACTAGGTCCAAGAGGGAAGAAATGTATCTTTATTGGATACTCTGAACAATCTAAGAGTTACGCTTTCATTGGAGAAAACCAGGATGAAAGTGTCATTGAAATAGAATCTAGAGATGCAACATTTCTAGAAAACGAATTTCCTAGCAAGGGTGAGGTAGATCGTACTGTATTTCTTTATAAGATACATGAAGAAACTGAGGAAGAAATTTATATACCTTAACCTCTTAATTCGAGTGGGAGCTCACAAGGACAAGTATAAGATTCTGTTAAAGAACAAAATAACTTACAAGAGATTTCACTGCGGAGAAGTAACAAAGAAAGTGTACCAAAGAGACGTTTCTCAATAGAAGGAACTGCACTTATATTTACCCCACAAGATTATGATGAGCCTAATTCAATACATGAGGCTTTATCATGCCCTACTAGTAATGAATGGAAGAAAGCAATCGAAGAGGAAATGAATTCAATGAGGATAAACCAAGTCTGGGATTTGGTCAATCTTCCATCTGGACGTAAGGCAATTGAAAATAAATGGATTCTCAAAATTAAGAGAAATACAGATGGATCGATTGAACGATACAAGGCTCAATTAGTGGCAAAAGGGTATACTCAATAGGAAGGTATAGATTATGAAGATACTTTTTCATCTGTTGTGCGTTTTAACTCCATAAAACTAATTCTGGTAATAGTAGCAAGTTTAAACTTAAAATTACATCAGATGGATGTAAAAACCACATTTTTAAATGGTGAACTGGATGAAGAAATCTATATACAACAGTCATTAGGTTTCATTGAGAAAGGGAAAGAGAATAAAGTATGCAAGTTAAAAAGGTGCATTTACAGACTTAAACAATCATCAAGACAGTGGTATTTGAAGTTTCACCAAGCTATAACCTCGTACGATTTCCAGATGATTGACGAGGACCACTATGTATACATCAAGAATTTTGAAAAGAATCTTGTGATATTATCCCTTTATATGGATAATATACTATTAGCCAGAAATAGTCTAAAATCGATTATAGCTATCAAAGAATGGCTATCTTCAAATTTTGAAATGAAAGATATGGGTGAAGCTGATTATATACTAGGAGTTAAGATCCATAGAGATCACCCAAGAAAATTAATATCCCTTTCTCAGAAAAATTGCATTGAGAAAATTCTTGAGCGATTCAACATGAAAAATTGTAAACCTATGGATACCCCTATTTCAAGAGGAGAAAATCTGAGTCGAGATATGTGTCCTCAGACTGAGTCTGAAAAGAAGATGATGGAAAGAGTCCCTTATTCCAGTGTAGTTGGTAGTTTAATGTATGTCATGATGTGTACGAGACCAGACATATGTTATGCAGTTGGTTTGGTCAGTAGATACCAGTCAAACCCTGGACTGAAACATTGGAAAGCTGTGAAGAGAATCCTGAGATATTTGCAAGGCATAGCAAATTATGCCCTATGTTATCAAGGAAGCGATTTACGCTTGGTAGGATACTTCGATGCAGATTGGGGAGGAGATCTAGATGAGCGCAAATCGACTTCTGGATATGTTTTTCTGCTAAACAATGGAGCTATATCTTGGCGTAGCAAGAAATAGGCTTGTATTGCTTTGTCTACCATGGAAGCAGAGTTCGTTACATGTTCTGCAGTAGTACAAGAAGCAGTATGGTTGAAAAGATTCATAAAACACTTAGGGATCATTGGTAATAAATTGGATCCAATTTTGATAAACTGTGATAGTGAGACTGCCATTGCCTACACTAAAGATCCCAAGTATCATAGTAAGACAAAGCACATAGACACCAAGTATAATTTTGTAAGAGATGCCATAGCACAGAAAAGTGTTACAATTCACCATATTCCTACACGTCAAATGATTGCTGATCCCTTTACCAAGCCAATACCTAGAGATATATATGTTGATCATGTAAAATCACTTGGTATTCGTAGGATATGATGTAACACAAATCTCTGTAATGATCAATTATATGAATAAAATTAAGTGCATTTTTCTATAATTGAGTCATTTAAGTACATATACTTCTGAAAAATATACAATGTCTAGTCTGTCATACATGTTGATAAGGTTAGCTTTCTCACACGAGCAACTGCCTTTGACACTCATGGAGAGTGGACAAAGATGAGACATCTTTTGTATTCACTAGTAAATCTGCTAGAGGACAGATATGACAGTTAAACAATACAAAATAAGTCACCCCGACAAAAGAAGAGAATAGGTCGGGATGAGATCCAATAAATATAAATTTTGGATTGAATTATGGATACCCACAATCTATAATACATGTAACCAGATGAGAATTCTCCAACAAAGACATTATAATAAGTGGAAGCATTGGTAGAATTCGAGTTAGACACTGTGTATGTCTGAACTTAAATCTGGACGGTGTTAACAACAAAAACAAAATCGACATACGCTCTTATGTGATAAGAGTAACATTGTAGCATGCAATTCATACTGCATGTGTTTTTAAAACCGCAATTGGGAAGTAAGTGAATAAATCCCCGCTTCATTACTATGTGAGTCCTAAAGAGGAATAAATCATCTCATTAATGTCCTTATGACTTTGACATTTTCATGGAAAATGATTCAATGTTAGCTACTTTAGCATATATCCAATGGTCATGATAAATCCGATCAAAAGGTCTTATGCTAGGAAAGCAATTGTTTCATATTGAAATGAAATATGGACGAAAGGAAGATTATCTGAATATATACACACTTATACTGGTATCTAAGATATGTCCATTAAGAAGTTATGATGTTAACATCTTAAGCATATACACTAAGTATATAAGAGTTAGGCAATCTAAGTTTATATAAAAACTTATGAGGGATTAGATTTTCCATGGATGAAAGTGTATATAGGTAAATCTAGGATATTCAAAGCATAATACATGAACAAAATAATGCGAAATACATAGGGTAATTCTATACTGGTCCTTGAGAAGGATTTCTAGTATAAAAATATCTAATTATAGACATCATGCCCATCCGGTCACGGTAAAACACTTAGTATGAAATGGAAAGGAAGAATTGTAAGAGGTTAACCCATCAAGTATGAATGAGAGATGTTGAATTGCACCCTTAATGGGTATAGAGCCCAAAAAAAAGGGCACAAGCCCAAATAAAATAAATAATTTTATTTTATTTATTATTTTAAGGAGGGAGGAAATGGTTAATATTAACCGTTCCTTCACACCACACGCCCGAGAGTTTTAAGTGATCGTATGTGTGCATGGAAAAAGGAAGAACAACATCAATTTCTGAAAAGCGCTCTTCGATCGTGTAACGCTCGGTTCTCTGGAAGTTGCTCTCTCTCTCTCTCTTCCTCTCTTGAAAAACGCTCTCGCTCTTCCTATCAATTTTCCTTCTTGAGTGTATCTACGGTGAACCAGCAAACAAAGTCCAAGTGATTTTGTTTCTACCACCTGGAATTCTTCATTCTCTCTATGTGGAAGAATACATTCTCGATTGGTATGTATGTCTTCCCTATCTTTTATTATTTCACTTAAGATAATGGAAGTTGGTTTCTTATAAAAAGGAACTCCCAAAAATTCGTTCTAAAAGGGATCAGAGGGAGTACGTGGCAACACTTCATCATGCATCAAATAGGCAAGTATATGTTGGTGACTTAAGAAAATGAAACATGGAAGAAGATGATATGATCAATTGAAAGAAGGATCACATGAAGATGATTTCTCATATCGATCTCATGAAGGAAATCATATTTTATAAAGAACTTGAAAGTGGGGGCAACATATCACCATGCTACAAAAGAAAAATGACTGTTGGTGAAAACCCTTATGTTGTGTGAGCTTGTAAGTTTTAGGAAAGCTATAAAAAAAAAAATCTTGTGTAATGGGTGAGCGCGTGTAGAACCTTCAGATGATTATAATGAAAAATATTTCTTTATTCTCAAGGGACGGGACATAGGCAGAGGGGCCAAACCAAGATAATGTTTGTGTAATTTTCTCTCACTTCTATCTCTTTTTGTGTTTACTAACATCGTAACATTCAGTTTTTCAATCAGCTAATTAATTACAACTTTATAAGATGACTGTGTACGTACTATTATGCAATTTATTGTTTTATAGTTATATGTTTAAGGTGACTAATTTTGTGTTAGCTGGCTAATTCGTAAATTAGTAACTTTTAAAATTTGCACATATTCTCACCTATTCACCCCATCAAGCTGATTTTTTAGAAACTTTGTCACATTATATGTTTCTGCGTATTTAGATTATCATCTTGGACACATGATCACTCGTTTCAATATGTTGTTTTATAAATAAACAGTATAGGTGAAGAAAGGGGGGTTTTGAGGATGAATGGATAAACACATGCAGCCATAAAAGGTAAAACTTCAAACACAAATGAAATTTAATGGTGATAAATCATTTTGGTTTCATTTTGGGTATTTATTCAAGATGAACCCAATACTGTCAGAACTGGATGGAATCAGCTAGTTTGACCAATTGAATTAGGAATTGGTGCTAAGTCTAATTTAATCTAGACAAATGAGAAACCAACTATTTTAAACACCAATAGAGAACAAGTAGTCTTGATTTTAACGCTAAAGATTTTCAAAATTTTGAAACCATTGGAAATTTGGATTCTCGAGGTGATGACATAACAATAAAGGACTTATTAGAACAGGAAATATAGGTTACAACTCACATGTTGGCTTGTATAACCTATAAAAAAAATGAGTTAGGTTGCAAAAAAAAATGCAACCCATTTAAAAGTAGGTCATACCATATAACCCATAGGTTATACTAGTTGACTCTTTTTTAACAAAATTCAAAAGACAAAAGGCCTTACTTCCAAAGCCAAAATGGCACAAAACCCTTTCCAGAAATATTTATTACGGTTTGATATTGTTTTATGGTGGATGTATATATTTATTATGGTTTGTTATTTATTACAATCTGGATTTGTTTTATGGTTTGATATAATTTTATAATAGATAAAGATCTATGTATAATAGGTTGGTAAAAAAGTAAGGTTATTGAATAGTGTTTATATGGATTAAATGTATATTTTAAAAAAATTTTAGATATGTTATATATATATATATATATATATTGGTGGCTTAAAAAGTTGGTCATATAACCCACCGACCCGCCCTTAATGGGTTCCATTGTGAAGATCTCAACCCATCAAGAAAACGGGCTAGCTTAACCTAACTTATTTTTCATACAACTTGTTATGAGTTAGTCTATTTGATCTAGACTAAACCATTTTTCCACCTCTACTTAACATAGATGAATTTAATGATATTTGACTGTTTGTAGTAAATAATAAATTGACAATTTAATACTATTTAACCTAAAACTTTAATTAGGTCATGAAATTTATTTAAATTTATATTATTAATCTGTTAAAGAGATTGTACTTCAATGATTTGTTTAAACAAAATGTCTTGTGGATATATATATATATATATATGTTTATTTCCAATTTATTCCATTTCAGATTGATTATTTTTAATATATATAGTTTTATTTCATTTTACTACCAAGACTCTTGATCCCTTGACTTTTTATATTTTGTAAAATATGTATAAAACTTTTTGGCTAAAATTATAAAATAACCAACTATCACCGTTTCTTTTTTATATGTCATTTTAAGGTTTTAGCACACAAATTAAAAAATACAATTAATCCTTTAAAAATTTTTTAAATTTCCTAATATGCCTTTTAATAAATAGATAGATAAAAAAGAGTAATTAATATCATTCTTAACTTTTAAAAGGATATATAAAAATATAATTGAAAAAATAATAATTAATATTATCTTGAAATTTAAAAGTGACAAATAAATAGAAATAATTTTTTTTCAAAAGTGTCAAATAAAATAAAATAAATGGAGTATAAATTGTCTTTATTTTAGTTCCTTTGGATTGGGTTTGGTTAGTTAGCCATAATAATGTGCTTGGGCCTTGCAAAATCTAAGTCATTCAACCCAATCTTTTAAAAAAAAAACCCTGGACCAACTTGATTTGGTTGGGCAAAATTAGCCTAACCAGATGACAGTAACACCCTAACATTAATCTCTCTTTTAACTTTTAACTTTTAAATTTGATTCCTAACTATATATATAGAAAAAGGCTTATTAAAAAAGATAAAAGCCACTTCAATGTTATTTATGTCTTAAAGGGATAAGTATTTAACTATTAGTTGGGGGATACTATTGATACTTACCAAAAAATCTCCCATAACATAAATATAATAATTATATAAAAACACAAGATTAAATAGCTCTATACCTTCATCTCATTTTTCTTTTTTTTTTTTTGTAAATAGTAGTTGAATAATCAATGGCAAGCCTATAAAATGAATTGTTAGAAAACTAGCGAGCATTACGCAAACTAAAGTGAGTTCTGCGCATTTACATAAAACCCAAGATAGACTGTGTTGTTCATACTATTCACAGCTTATATACAATGCAGCTTCTTATACTTTTTTATGTTTTATATTGATGATGCTATTAGAACTCAAATTTCTACCCGACCATGAGGATGAAGAGCTTGCATATGGCCCCTTGAAACCCAAGTTACTTGGTGACCATTCCCTTATCAAATCGTTAGTGAGGTTGAAGTTTGCAAGGTGGAGCCTTGGGACTTACTTGACGTACATAAACCGAAACCTATCTAAAAGTAAAGTAAAATTATTGTTTGTTATTTTTTTGGTAAATTATTACTTTGGCCTTAGGTTTGCTTAGATTTAGCTTGATCAGTTGATTGACAAGCCACTTAAATTACCAAATTACACATGAAATAAGGTAAAACACGATGTGTTTCAAATAATGATTAAGTCCATAAGAAAATGATTTTCATAAGTAATTAGCAATATGATGAGTAAATTTTGTTAGCGTATTTGATTGTTATAATTTATCATATTATGTTTTTAATAACTAAAACTAAAGATGTATATTGAATAATTACTTGTTCAACCCTTTTTTATATTATTCCCTCCATCTCATATTATAAGACAATTAAAAGAGTTTCACGCATTTTATTACATTTTTAAACGTATAAAAAAAACTTAAAATTTTCTAGTTTTATCCCTATTAATTTCACACTTTTCATTAGATATAGTACAAGTTACAATATTAATAATACAATAAATAAAAAGTAAAAATAATAAATTACTACATGCTGTGTTATATAATGGGACAAAAAAAATCCCTCATATTGCCTCATAATGTGGGATGGAGAGTGTATTAAATTGTGAAGGAGTAGTTTTAAGGATTTAATAACTAGTCAAATTTTAAAAACATTTGATTAGCAGTTAGCTAGATATTAATTTGTTATTATGTCAAAGGTCACCCCAATTGCATGCAAAATGGGGAATCCTAGGAATGTGAAACAATAAAAGCCAAATTGGCCCAAAAAGACCAAGAAAGCCACCACCAATATTTATTGTCTGCCCTATAGAGAACCATAACTGAGGTGAGCTTAACTTGTCACTTCATCGGCAAACCTTAGTGCAGTCATGAGAACCTCAACTGGCCCAACAAGGTCTTCCTGCTTTTAAAGGAAGCCCAAAATCTAAATAGTTACAATTCATGCTATACTAAAAATAATATCTAACACAACATCTGATAAAGGTATGAATTTGAATCTCAATGTAAGAATCTTAATAATGGATAAAATGTAGATAATTTTGTGAGCATTTGTCAAATTGTAAGAATTGCTTCGATTCTGATGAACTTTTGAAAATCAACTCATCTAAATGTTTCTGTATAAAAAAAAATTGACAATAAGTTGTGAGAGCTACTTTGAGCACACAACTCCAACATGCCAAGCCATCAAATTAACTAAACAACTTCTACAGTTAACTTCTCTAAGTCAATTGAATTACTTTTACGAAAGAGAAAGCTCAAATATTGTGACTCTAATTTGAATGGGTGAAGGAGGGAGGGAGGGATGGACTGGAAACCTGTCACTTCATAAACACATTAAACCATCTTTACTAGCCACTTTCATAAGCCACGAGGGAAAATGCCCTAAAAATGGCAAAGGAAAGAACTAAATCAAAAAGTTGAAAGCAAGAAAGAGAGCGCCTTGTCAAGCCAGAACTTTCTTACGTTAGGATGCAGCCAAGAACGGTGTAGTTTGAGGGTTCCAATTTTACCTTTAAAAAAAATGGCTGGACATTTGTTAAACCACACAAGTTTTCTCAGTTCAGCATATTTCATCAAAAGATGTTAAAAAGTATAGGTAATTCGGAGCTAGAATTTACCACTACCAAAAAATATTATTCATGTTTCCAACAGCAACGACAATTCCGAACAAGTAATAATATCCCTCAAGCTGAATTAATAGCCTAAACTTTTAATTAAGCAGTACCAACACTTCAACAAAATGTATCAAACATTTGTCAAAAAAAAAAAACATGCATATATATAATAAGAACTAATACATCATTAAACTGTTAAACATTAAAACATTTGTTACTAACTATATTACCAAAAATGGCAAGATATATGATTAAGTGTCTATAAACAGAAAAGTAACCATGACAATGATATATATATATATATATATATATCTTGCAGTAGTTGCTAAGTAATTAGTTTTCTTGGAGTGAAAGCGAAGAAAATATTCCAACTGGTGCTCTTTACGAAAGTAGATGAACATTGCTTCAGGAGTCAAGTTGATTTGATTACTTTCACCCAAAAAAAAAAGATTAATATTTTCTGTTATCCAGATAGAGATTGGACAGAAGTAAACATCAAGATGATATAAAGATATAGTCTGAAATTAAAAACATGGAGTAAAATAAGTAGTAGCAAATCCATTCTCAACCAGCAAGCATGCATGGATGAGGAATATTGAATCTTAATCTCTTCCTCCTTAACATTAATAATCCTAATTACAATCCAAATCATAGACTTAAGCATATAATTAATAAGGAGTATCAAGGTCCATCTCTGATGTAAAAGTAACAGAAAGAGGTAGAGAGAGAGATCAGAAAGGGAGGAAGAGAGAAATTAAAGAGATGAGAAGATGACATTAAACCCTAAGTCCTAACCATGGTTGGTGAGTGAGTGACTTAGTGAGTGAGTGAGTGAGTGAAGAACCCTAAAGGGAATCAAAATATCTCCCTAGGGTTACATGCAACGTGCTTTTATGAGAGATCTACATCCACTGATGCAGTTCCTCAAGATGATGATGATGATATGTACTAACAAAAACTAAAGAAGAAAACACTATCCCTCCTAAGGATTAGTGAAAATTGGGCCCAAACTCCCATAGTTCAGGCACAATGAATTTTTACAAAGGAACTACCAGAAGTTAATTAGTGATGAGAGATTAATATTTTCCCTATCCCTTACCCAAAGGGATGAGAAAGAAGATGACTTATTGGTTTGGTTAAACCCTTTACCACCATGAGAATTGAAAATTAAAGTTGGTAAAGCATTTATAAAGACATGATCATCATGACTTGACCTAATAATAATAGCAATATACTAAAACCCTAACCCTAACCCTAGATGTTACCATACAAAAAGCTTGGACATCCATTGCCCATGATTGCTAAACCTTCCCCTTCATCCAAGAGGTGAGATCTCAGCAATATTTGGAGGGATTAATTAACAAATTTTTTTTCTTAATTGTCCTAAATCTTTGAGTGATCTTGATCATTTACAGTTCTTTCTTAACACTTTCACTGATCAGCCCTTTCCTGAGCCAAAAAGTACTTTTGCCCTATTTTCTATTCCCAACTTAGCTATTTCCAACATAGCTTGAGCTGGTGAAGATGACAACAATGACGATAATGACGATGATGAATTTACATGTTCGGGTTCTCTTCCTTAAGAACCCTTGATTCAGAAAAAAGATATGCAATGTGAGGGAGAAAATGCATGAGACTCTTCAAAATTGAAGGAAGTTACAGTTTTTACTCCTATGGGGAGCTACCTGTTTGTGTGTGAAAAAGTCCATAAACTCCATTGATGGACTTTTCTGGTGAGTTAGTGAAGAAAGAGTGGGTGTGTGGGAGAGAAAAAGATGCACCATGGTTAGGCTAAAGGTTCTGATGATGGAAACTTCAAGAAGCAACTGATGGGAAGTTTTGGACTTATATAGCAGCAGCAAGGTACGTTTCTGAGAAAATATTTGATGAGTCTCTCTAACGATGAGGAATTGGTGGAGCTTGAAGAGCCATCTTCACGCCTGCGGCACAGCAAAACACACTGTCAAAGAAGTTAGTGTCTCATTCAAACTTCAACAATGAAGTTTGTGTTATGGTGGGAAAACCCTCATGTTGAGTAAAATATGATTGTTCAGTTGATTTGAATGGTATAGATATTTTCAGGATAGGATTCGTATCGTGACTTGTGAATAATGCAAGTTCTTACCCTTTATATATTTTACGTTGATATAAAATAACAAAATTATGATTATAGTGAAACTGGTTTAGCAAAGTGGTCATCATGAGTACAAACCTGATTGCAAAGCAGGCGAAGGTGCAAGAGACATGGGTGGACCATAGTGTTGTGCATACCCAGCAGATGAAGTAATGGGAGAGTACTGAAAGAGCTGCGGCGGGTAGTAGAGGCCGTAACCCTGACTGGAAGTGTAGCCTCCGGTTACGCCGCTGCCGCTCCCTTCTCCGAACGGGAGATATGGGTAAATAGCTGTGGCTGCCGCTGCAGCGCCGGTCATCATGCCTCCTGGACCGGTTCCATACAGTGGGTACTGGGTCGCTCCTCCATACACACTATAGTAACCCTGCATTTGTCATTAATATATATTATTATATATATATAATAACTAATTCAATAAACTATATAGATTCGTTTTCTTTTGGACTTTGTTAAAATTATGTGAATTTTTCTTTGAAAAAATCTATACAGATTTGTCTTAGAATTAAAAAATAAATTACACAAAATTTTTTCATGTTTATTAAATTGCGCAAACCTCCTTTTTCTTTGGAATCTACTGAACACTCATAAAATAAAGAATAAATTACACACAACCCTCTTAAGTTTTTTTTTTAATTACACAAATCTCATTTCTATTTCTGTGGAATATTGAGTATATTTTGGAAAAATATAAGTGAGGTTTGTAAAATTTTAATGAAGTTTGTTATAAAAATATTTATTTATGATATTTTAAAAACTTCAGAACTAGATGTAAATAACTTTGTCCTTGACTTATTGACCACTTTTCTCTCTCTTTTTTTTTTTTGGAAAACTCACTAATTTTTAATGTAATTCACTTTTAAAGATTAAAATTATATATATTTATTAAAGACTTATTAATTTTAAAATTATATAAATGTTAAAGCAAATATAAATGAATATATGGAAACAATGGACCACAAGAATTTAAATAAAATATAATTATTAGAGCACAGAACCCAATTTGAATTAGAAGAGTGGGAAAGTGAGGGTGGGATATACTGGACCACCACAGTTATCATGTTGAACAAAAAGAGGTAAAAGTGGAAAGAGCATGTACAAATTATACCCCCTTTGACTGATGTTTGTGTATGTGTGTGATATTATAATATCATCAACGTTATAAAAACAAAAACACTATTTAGGGTACAATAATGTAGTGTAGTGCAGGAAGTGAAGGATATACTATACAGTGCCCACAACAAGAGGCTTAAGTTTGGATGTGTTTACTAATAATTTACCCATTGTACGTACCAGCATTTAATTAATATCTTAAAATTATTGCTAATTTAATTTAATTTAACTTGTTTCCTCGGTTGTATTAACCATTAAGAGAGGACGGTAAAAGAAAGGTAAAAAGAGAAGAATAGAATATTCACACATGTGAGATTTTTTTGGATAGAAAATAATGAAAAAGAAATAATTTTATAGATAAAACTAATATTCTTGTGTAACAAAAGAATAAAAAATAATTATTATTGAATAATAATAAAAATATAATATATATTTTATATCTCAGTTTTTTTATGCAAGAATTTTTTTTTTGCCAAAAATTTTTTTGTATCATTTCATCCCACTAGAAACTAGAAATAATCCATATATACCCACTAATTTCATACCCCACACAAAGGAAAGAAAAATATGTACAAATAAGCCATAAAACAAAACAAATAGTGAAATTACTCTTAATAATAATGCTGATTTTTCATTAAAAATAAATCGTAATAAAAAATATATTTAATAAACAATAAAACATTAATGTTATGAATTCAATTAAATCTAAAGTTTTGAAAATTAAAGTAAATACATGATATCAGTTAAGTGCATATTTGATTAATAATGGCTATGTATTGGCAAAGTAAATTGATAGTGGTTGTATACTAGATATAACAAATATGAGGGTAATAAATTTAATTTATTTTTCATCGCAAAGGAGATCCGCAAACACTTTTTTTTCTTAATTTTATAGAAGAGCCGTAAGTATAAGTTCTTAGGAGTAAATTAGAAGAAAGAATCATTTAAATTAAGTATATTTTATAGAATATGCATCAATACCTAACTTAATTAGTTAGGTAAGACATCGTAGTCTTGCCCAACAAATGATAGAGTTATCTTCTTTTTATATTTATTTCCTAATATATATATATATATTGCTATATAAATATACTAATTAAACAACACTTGCTTGGCTTTTAGTTTTAGATAGCACAAAATAATGAATATTAAATAATTTTCCAAAATTTAAAGGGCTTATAAGTTAGCGTTTTTAATAAGACAAACAATTTATCTTAGTTTAAACTGGCAGAAAATTTCTCTGTCAACTTGGGGGGGAAAATCCAAGTTAGTGTATTAAAACCGATTTTGAAAACATTTTTCTGGAGTATAAATGTATAAGATTAATCGACGAGTAAATTTTACATATCTTTTCTGAGTTTCATTAAAATTATATATATATATATATATCTACTCTCTATTTTTAAAACATGTATGAACCTCCATTAAATTTCATTAAAATTACACAAATCTCACATCTGTTTTCAAAACTTACATGAACCTCATTAGGAACAACTAATAGATTACCTAAGCCTCCTGAGTTTCGTTGAAATTATACAGACTTTTCATTTATTTTCAAAATATATGTCAATTTTTCTTAAAACTAAAATGAAGATCTGTATAATTTTAGTAAAACTTAAAAAAGATATATAGATGTGTGTGTGTGTGTGTGTGTGTGATTTATTATTTATTTTAAGGGGAGATTTGTGTAAAATAAATGGGAGGTCTGTGAAATTTTTAAGAAAAAGATACAAGAAAAGTAAGTATAATTTCTATTTTAATTTTAAAGAACTGCGTAAATTTAAAAAAATAAAAAGAATCCGTACATAGTTTTAATAAAATTCAAAAGTTAATTTACCCTTAATAGAGAGACAAATGAAGGACTATTTTTGTCAGGAATGTAAAGAAAAAGAAAGAAAAGAGGGAAGAAACAGTGAAAGGCGTTTGAGGAAAATTCAAAAAAGTTGTTGTCTCGTAAAAGGTGGGTCTCAAAAACGCATCCTAAGTTAAAAGATAAATATGAAGCAGACAAAAACTAATAAAGACACTTCAATAGTAGCTGTAGTGATAATAATGATAATAATAATAAAAAAATAATTAAAAAAGAAAGAAATTAAATAAAGAGAAAGGAAGAAAGGTACAAACCGTAGGGTAAGTGTAATCCGGTGAGTAAGGAGAGTACCTGAAAACAGTATCATTCAAAAATAACATAAGAGAACGTAATTGGAATTTGAAAATTAAGAATTAAGCATCCCATCAACCACATAAAATAAAAGTTAACAATAAAGAAGATAAAATAGGACAAATTACCGCGTTTAATTATTAATTTTTTATTAAAATTTTATCATGAATATAATTTTTTTTATTCCATTGCACATTAGATCCTCAACTTCTCTCTCAAAATGCTCTTCTGATACTTTCATATTATGGAGTAAAGATAGACAGATAGAGCATAGTTCATGTAGGACTTGTATTGGCAAGTAGGCTCTACCTTGATTTGTGTCTCTCTTTTCTTACTCGAGCAATTGAGGAATCTAAATCCTAAAAATAACTATCATTTTGAGTAAAGTATGATTGTTGATCAGTTAATCTGAACGATCTAAATATATATGGTCAAAATAATTTTTTATTTTTGAAGAAAAATAAATTTAAACCATTATATGATAAATACGACAATTAAGATTGACTCAAAATAAAATATTTTCTTTAAAAAAAGAAAGAAAATCCCAATTCTTAAATCATACTTAATAAATAAGCTATCAACAAATACATAAAAATGGTTAGTAATTTTACTTTTTTGAAAAATAACAAAATTACTCCATGAGATTAGTTTTCTAGGGTTTTTTTTTCCTCTCTCTCTCTTCATGCTTGCTTCAAATGATTGAACATGATGTTGAAGCTTCCATGTCATTTATTATTAATGATTTCGTGCACCGAAGTGAGTCTCTACACATGGGTGTGTTCCATGCACTTTCTTTTCTCCATGTGCCTATGATCATATATATGAGAGAGAAAGAGAGAATACAAAAGCTGTAACAATCATGTGGAGGTTGATTCCAAGATGAAAGATGAATATAGATATATATGAGCTAGCCAGCAATATATATAGTAGCATGCTTGTGTTAATGATAGTGCCTAACCAGCAATAATAATAGTAATAATACCAACAGGCAACAGCATGTTGTGTGGTGTTGTGAGCGTGTGTGTGGGGTTTTGTTGTGTGCATGAGTTGGCAATGCACGTGCCCTTCCCCATCTCAGTACACTCACGTGACTACTCACAGAAGAGAGAGAGAGAGAGAGAGAAAGGTAGAGAGAGAAGGAGAAGAAGGAGAAATGAAGAGGCATGCATTAAAAGAGAAAGTTATAGATATAATAATAATAATAAAGATTCATCTCTTTCATACCCATAAACATTATAAGGTGTTCCTTGCTGGATAGCATAATGAGGAAGTGTTGCTGCTGCTGCAGAAGGAAAAGTTGATCCCACTCCTCCAAACCCTGTCTGAAACGAACCCATCACCCTAAAGTTCCTGCCTCCTCCTCCTGCAAAAATAAACATTATCGCATATTTACAGATCTGAATCCTCTGCATTCACAAATATATATATATATATATATATAAATAGAAGGCATAGTAGGAAAAAAAATAAAAGAGAAAAAGATATCATCAGTGTAAAGATAACATGTTGGCCCTACGCATAATCACATTCTTCTGCATCACTTTCTCTCAGAATGTATGTATCAATGCATAAACGTAAATGATCCGAATTCTAACACATACAGGACAAGATACGATGACCGATATAGTGTACATTAACATATAAATTTGCTTCAAGTCTTATATGAAACAATGCATATATGTCTATGTAGCTAGATATTAGGGTTGTTTTTAGTTTAAAAAAATAAGAAGATATCAATTCTATTTTTAAAATGGGGGTGTGACATGGCAACAAAGCACCTTAGTTTAATCATAAATATTATGGACTCTAACTTTTGAGAACAAAAGGTGATTAAGAGTGATGGTTCTATGTATATATGAAATGCAGGTTTACCGGAGGGAAAAGAAATATGTGTAATGACCAGCATTAGGTTGAGTTAGATAAGAATCTTTAAGGAAGAAGACACAGTAGAAAATGTCAGTTAGTGAAAAATGAGAGAATCACTGAGAGGGGAATAAATGCACATGCAGATAACAGAATGGAACTTTCCACTCTGGAAAGAAAGAAAGGAAGAAAGAATATTCATTCGTTCATATAATCAACTCAGCAAGAAAGAGCAGTGTATATATAGCAGCATTTTAATTGGTAGCTGTGTTGTTTCTGTCTTCCATTCTTACCTCAGAAGAATATTTTTGACAATGATATTCTCTTCAGATCATTTAGATCTATGCATATATACATACATATATATATAACATGGTTTTTGCATATGTATAATGGTCTTTGTTACTTCATTCAAAATACAACAATAAGAAGCAAGCTAGCTTGAGAGAGAGAGAGAAAGAGAATATCTTCTATACAGTGACAAACTGAATAAGAGGATTTTATAAAGACTTTGGCCCCAGACCTTATCCATCATATCAGGCCCGGGTGATCAGAGAGATTGAAAAACTGTGACATATATAGTTAATTATATGATCAGGAACAAAATAGAGATAGAGAAGACATAAAGTGTATACATATATATGTATAGATATATAGATATACAGACCATGCTTTGGGGTTGAAGGCTTAGATCTCTGGACGCCCAAGGAAGCAAGGTTGCAGTTAGCCCTCCTACCATCTATCACTGGAGCAGCATCAACACAAGCTCTCATGGCGGCTTCTGGTTCGCGAAAAGTTACCTAAAATGGAAATAACTTCATCATCACCACAAACAAGAAGAAGAATACACAGAAAAGAAATGACAATTAAATGATAGAATTGAACAAAACAATTAATGCTCTCTTTTTATTATGTATTGATCATTTAGTTCAGTGTTAGAGTACAACTACAGTATAATTGAACCAAACATCACAGCTAACAACTTAAGATCTAGTGGTAATACACACATATGATAATGTAAATGAAAATGGAAGAGGAAGGAGAAGGAGAAGAAGGCATACGAATCCATAGCCTTTAGATTTGCCAGTGGCTTTGTCAGTGATGACGACGGCCTCCAAGATCTCACCAAACTGCTCGAAATATTTCTTCATGGTTTCCTTCTGAGTCTCCCAAGCTAACCCTCCGACGAACACCTTGGTGTACGTCGTGTCACCAAACTGACCTGCCAAATTCGCTGGAGTCATCTCTTTAACCTTAATCTTGCTACCGACGACGACGAGGAGGAGGAGGAGAACGACGATCACACCTACTTGTCGAAACAAAAGATTAACCCCAAAACAAACACTGATCTTCCTCTACCCTGACGGATGAAGATGATGATGGTGATCCTTAATTCTATATCGATCCTCTCTAAAGTAGTAGTCAGCTACGGCGATTGACAAAACTGGGTCGTCTGTGAGAGTGTGTGAGAGTGAGTGTGTGAGTGAGTTGTGTACAGAGAGACAGATCTATGTGGGAGAGGGAGAGAAAGACCCACTAGATTTTGAGGGATCTTGAAATCTCTGGTTCTTGTGGAGAAAGATGGTGGTGGTGGGAGGTGGTGATATTGATGAATGAATGGGAAGAGGAGAGAGAGAGAGAGAGTTAGGTCAGAGATGAGAAAATAAGAGAGAAAGAGAGAGAAAATTAGGAGGGAAGAGAAAGCAAAAGGTAAGAGGGAAAAAGAGGAAAGGGCGTCCGACATGAATTATATACACGACAGCCCCACCTGCTTGCATTATTTGAACTGCGGGCTCTCCCACGTTCAATCATGGCGCGTGTGTTGCGCGCGCTCATGATTACCTCTGAAGGGAGATATGATATGGGTTTTCGGGGTTTCATGTGGGGCATGTTACACTACCACGCGCAATTGTTTGTGGTCTCTCTCTCTCTATGTGAGGAAGAAACACGGCATGCGTTTAGGCTAATGACTTGTTAATTTAAATCGTCTAAAATTGATATATTAATTAGAGTTAGGAGAAAAAAAATGAAGCGTCTAGCGGAACTTTTTCTTTTTCATGCAGATCTGATATTCTATATTTATTTTATTTTAATTAGAGAATTTAGCAAGGTTCAAACTAATACGAATTAAGTCGAGTAGTACCTTTCATGCGATAAGTTTTACCACCAAATATTTAACATGACTAGACTCTAAAGTTTGAGCAAGAGATCTATAATTATGAGATACAATCTTCTTACTAATTGAACCAAGTACTTTATAGTTGATTGGCAAGACTTATTTATGAATTGTATGGAATATCAATTTTTTATTATGATATTTAATACTTTTCAAAATAATTGTCACTTTATAATTTTTAATGCAATATTAATAACTTTTAACAAGTTTACCCTTCAATAATAATGAAGAAAGAGAAAAATATTAAAAAGTACTATATAATTAATAAGGATATTATAGTAAAATTATAATAAAATACAATTAAACTTTCTTAATCTGCATTCATAACTCTAAATTGATAATTATTTTGCAACGGAGAAAGTATTACATTAATTCAAATTTAAAATTTGAGCATCATCAAATTTAAATGAAAGGTGGCTACCACCAGCATAATTATTTTTTATTCATAATGCGTGAATTCAAAATCTTATTTAAGCTTCATGGAGTTCCTTCCACTTGGTCCAAATGTTGTTGGAATGTTGATTGAAATGTTCATTTTAATGGAATAAAAAATGATTTATGGATAATAATATCTTTTTTTATTAACTAAAAAAAGCAATTCATAAACTCACAAAAAAAAAGTAATTCAAAATACCTCTTATATGTGCATGAACGTTGCCAAGATTTTTTTTGCTTTTGGAATTGTTATTTGGCAAGTCACGATGTTTTATAATTGAAATTATTTATTTGTTTCACTATAAATAACAGTGCTAATGATTGTTTATGAAAAAATTTGTGAGCATCAAAGATATCTCAACTGAATAGTCGAAGACTAATAATAATAATCACTTCGAGATATAGAAATCATCGAAATGAGTTTTGTCCATTTTAGTAAAAGTTTTTTTCATATATATGACTAGGAATTAAACCTATGATAGTTGTTTAAGAGATTCAACTATTTATCAGCTATGTTAGGATCTTTTTGAATTATGAAAGGTTTTATTTTATGTGTTTCTACTATTATATTTATACATTGTGTAACACAAAAATAAAAAAAAATTAAAGATACAAATATATTGCCTCTTAAGACCTACACAACCCCTACATATAAGTTAATAGCCTATTTGGATTGCAAAAAATAAGCACTTATGGGCTCCATAAGTGCTTATGTGGTGGAGTTACCAAACAGAAACAGTTTTTCAATAAGCACTTATGTCTCAAATAAGTGCTTATGGAAGAAGCTGATTTTTTCAGCTTATGATAATTACTTATCCTCCCATAATCACTTATTTCATTTTTTCTTTTCACTATCCACCCAATAATCACTTAAACCCCAATATTCAAACACATTTCTTTTCTCAAAATCACTTATGAGGTAAAAATATCCAAACACAAATCACTTTTGACAGAATCACTTATTCTCATAATCACTTATAAATAATCATTTATCCTCATAATCACTTACACATAATCTAATCCAAACACACCCTAAGATTGTTTAGATTTCTTATTTGACATTCTTTTAGATACTTGTAAAGGATAATTAGGGGAACCCTTCCTAAATGGTGGCTTCTATTTGTTCTTCCTTGTGCTATATATGGACCCATTTAGTTTTCATTTTACAAAAGTAAGTTGAATAAAATAAAGTTTATAAAAATAAAGTTTAAATAAAAGTAAGTTTATTGTAATATGATTTATGTTTGAATGTTTTTTTATTGTAAAAGTATAACAAAATGAGAGTGGGACAAAAATATGTTTGCAAACTGAAAAATAATTTCTTCAGTCCATTGGTTAAAAATACGTTTAGAAGTAAAAGTACTTTTACAGAAAGAGCTTTTAGAACGAGACAAACACAAAATTAACCAAAAGTATGACTACAAACTTACTTTTACTACCACAAATGAGAAACCAAATATTGACATTGTATAACTTTGTCTCTTGATACTAATGAAAACATTTACCTTACTAAAAAAAAGTTGAACATTTCATAAGAAATCTCTCATTTACAAGGAAATACCAATTTTCATTATATTAATAATTATACATTTTGAGTTTGGATTCCTTTTATATATATATATACACGCGTGCGCGCACATATATGTGTGTTGCATTAGAAGGGAAAGAAAAAAGACTGGGTTTGTTGGGAGAAAAAACAGAGAGATTTTGAGTTTATTGTGATTCAGATCTTATATATATGGGTTAAATTATATTCTTTTGTATCACTTTTTTGCCAAATTTATAATTTCTTTATTGCAGGGAGTCTAATTCATTTATTTGTGATCTCATTGAAGCCTAATATAGCCATTCTTGAAAAAAAAAACTAAAAAGATTTAGATAGGAGAAAAAATCAATAATGTAGAATAAATTAAATTAAATACTAAAGGTATTCTTTATATATATATATATATATTTCATTGATCAGATTCAAGTATTATTGGGTCAAAATGGTAGTAGCTCCCCTAACGTAATTTTTTTCCATTTACAAGGTTTGAACTCGAGATCTAGTGTGTGTATATATGTGCTCCCATATTTATTAAACTTTATTTCTATATTAATATATATTTCAATTTTAAATATATATATATATATTTCAATTTTAAATATATATATATATATATTTCAATTTTGAACCCTTCAAATATTTTGTAGAAAATAAAACAGCTATACTGCTCTTTGAGAAGAACTTTTGTATTGGACCAAATTAAAAATATTTCCATGAAAAGAAATAAGATATAATAGTGTAACTATGAATTTTAGTATCCAATGTATTCATATTTAACTGCAAATAGTAGAAAGTTAAATTATTCAATCATTCAAATAATTAAACACAAGAAGCCAAATTACACCTTTTAAAAAATACTATTCATAAGCTAAATCATATAATTTGGCTTCCTACAAAATATATATATACACACACACACACACACACACAAATGTTAGTTAGTAGATAGATAGTAGATAAGTAAATGATAGAATTGTATGAAAGCATCAATATAGATGCATGTCTGTCTATGTATAATCAATAAGAAATCTTATTATTTATAAGTTATTAATTGTGCAGTTTACCTTAAACTTTATAATTTTACATGATCACTTTATAGTTTAGTTTGAATATATAATTTATAAGAAAATTGTACTATTCATATTCATAAGTCATAATTATAGTGCGATCTATATTATTAGACTGATGTGAAACGCTAATTCCAAAAACTAATTAATGATATATAAGATCAATTCTTATTAATTTCTATGCCATTAATTTTGTTCACCTATATATCTACCCAAGAAAAATCACCAACAACTCATACACCCTAGTTTTGAGCATTAATTCATGAATGAGTATTGGTTCGCAAACTTTAGACCAATTCATATTCATTTTAGTCAATTAAAGTATGCTTTGATTATTTTCAATTATTTTTAATTTATTTCCTTTCGGTTGTTGGGTTGGAACATAATGATTTCATTCCTTTTGTTCGGAGGGACCTGGTTCATGCATGCTCTGGTAATGTATTGAGGGTCTTCCATAAAAGGTTACAACTTGTAAAAGAATAATATTATAATTTTAATAAGTGAAGTCGTTAAGATGAAAAGAAAATATGATTAATAAGTATATAAATTTAAAAATAAAAAAAATAGGTTCTTACTAGTACCTAGAAAAGTAGTAACTTTTTGGGTAAAACTCAATTAAGTTCTATTTCTTTAATATTTTATTTTATAATTTTTTGAAGATTGATCTTAGTCATTTAAACCTCTTAAAACATAACTACTAAATCGCATCTCTCTTCGACTCCCTCTCAGAAATCCCTACAAGGCCCTCTCCATGAATCTCTACTAGTTTTCCAAAACTACCCTTAACCCTTTGCATTGATATATTTTTTTTCATCATGTTCCTAAGAAATAATACAATAATTGGCTTCTTGCGGAAAGGAGGGAAAATAAATATGACGAGATTCTTTGATATTATAAAATATATATAGCATTAAATTTATAAAAAGGCAATAAAACAAAAAAGTAAAAACCTGGGATTTAAAATTTGCATTTAAAAAATACATTTGTATTATTTGGGGGAGAATAATGGAAGAACAAAAATAATGGTTAAAGGAGAGAGAGAACCAAAAAATTAAAAAGAAAAGATAGAAAGAGAAAAAAAATAGGGAGATATATTTTATTATATTATAAAATATAAAAAATAAAATTTAAAAATAAAAATGTGAAAATAATAAAAAAAAAGAAAATATTAAAGAAAGTGAGGAGAGCGTGGGAACAGTAAACCTCCTTGAAAAATATTGAAATGTAAGGAATATTTTTAACATTATGAATAAAAATGTATTTATGCCTTTAATATTAAAAATAATATATTTATTTAAAAAATAATTTGAACTTCCTAAAAAAAATGTAAAATGTGAAACAAGTAAATTAGTTATGTATACTTCCTCGGAAGTCCCGGAAAGTATAATAAATTAAACTAAATTATCCCTTAAGTTTGTATAGTTAATGTATTTTTTTCAATTTAATTAAAATAAGTGAATTTTAAATTTAAAAATAATTAGAATAATAATACCGAGCCAGTGATAGGGTAAGTAATTCTTTAAAGGAAAAAATATATGTTCCAATTTAATTGAAAAATAATTTTTTTTGGCAAACAATAAATAGTATTTTAAATATATAAGTTTAAGTACTTAATTTTTTAGGTAAGTCACGGAAAAATCCCAAAACATAAAAATAAGTATTATAAAGTCACAAAACCCTAAAAATCCACATTAAAGTTTTATTTGTATAAAATTCTGGAAAATAAGTATAAAAAATTTCATTGTTGAGTATAAATTTGTGCTCCAATGATAAACTATACTCAAGTCCCATTGTTATAAAATTCTGAAAAATAAATATAAAAAATTTATTATTAATTATAAAATCATGCTTCAATGTTTAATACTCATGCTCCATCATTTTATACTCAACAATCAAGTTTTTTATATTCATTTTTTAGGATTTTGCATTTATGGAACTTGGGTATAGTTTTTTATGGTTTTAAGACTTTATAATAATTATTTTCGTGTTTTGAGATTTTTTTATGATTTTCTCTAATTTTTTCCGTAGCTTTTTGTATAAATTAATTTTTTTGAGTTTTGTTGAAATTATTTGAACCTTTATTTCTATAGACCTGCATAAAAATGGGAAAAAATAAATACACTCTTTATATTTTCTGTTAAATTACACAATTTTTTATTTTCAAAACATACACAAGTTGTTTTTAGAAAATAAAGAAAAAATTACCAAGATATTTCTTAAAGCTTTTTGAAGTAATACAGACGTCTCTTCTATTTTTCTTTTCCTCACGAGGAGGTTTGTGGATATTTTAAAAGTAAATTGGTGGTTAGTATAAATTTTTAGAAATTTGAAAAAAATTGTGTAGTTTAATATTTATTTTAAAGGAAGTTTCTATAAGTTTTAAAAATAAAAAAAAATTATATAATTGTAATGAAATTAAAAAATGATTATATCAGTTTAAAAAACAGAAGTTGTCTAGTTATAATTTTAATAAAGCTCAGTTAAAAAAATCTGTGACTTATTCCATATTTTTCTAAAAATTTAGTGTCTATTTGGTTCCCATTTACAAAAAGAAATCATAGTTTTAACCATGATTTTCTAAAAGATATATTTGGTCAAACATAAGCTAAATACAAACTAATTTTTTGAAAAAGAAAAATGGATTAAACTGTGGTTTTGAAAATGGAGGGGAAAAATTACTTTTCTTTTAATAAAACATGGATTTTGAAAAATTAGAAGTAAATTTATTCTATATTATATATTTAAAAGCACTTTTAATCCTTATCATCCAAACAGATTTTTTGTCAAATTTACTTTTATAAAAAAAATATCCAAACATAACAACTTACAACAAACTTACTTTATCTAAATTTTATTTTTACAAATTTCATTTATCTTAACTTAATTTTATAAAATGGAAAACCAAACGGACCCTCAGTTGGCACAAATTTCATAATACCTTTATATGCATGGTTCATATGGGGTCCATATATATCTATTTCCACATTACAAAAGAAATATGGGGTCCAATCAAAAGAAGAAAGGAATTATTTTTTTTTCATCAAAGATGATAAAATATCTACGATTTATATATAGATAGATAGATCATGCATGAAACTGATTGTGAGACGATTTTTTCTTTCTCTCTTCTTTAAAGGAAGAGTTTTTCTGGTTGTGATTAAAGATGCAGATTTGATGATAAAGAAATTTTCTCTCTTGTTTCATACATTCTAATTTAAATATATGATGTTAATAAAGGTTTTCATGATATGGTATGTTTCTTGTTGGTTATACAATATAAATACTAATGTATATTCCTTCCATTACTTAATATAAGGGATAATTGAGAGAATTTCTATATTTTAAAATATAAGGGATAATAGGGGTTTGTCTGGTGTATTTAATAATTTTTTAAAAAAATATCTCTAATTAATGTAGTATTTTTTTTATTTATATTAATTGCATGATGTAAAAGTTATTAATATTAAATAATGATATTTTTTAAAATTATTTTATATTTCAGATAAATTTATTATTTTTCTTGATCTGTGTAATTTTATCTATTGTCCTTTATATTAAGAAATAGAGGGAGTATTTATGTATTAATTGAAAGTTTTAAAAAATTGTATTATTCGCAAACCATTAGCAACGTAATTTTTTTCTATGTGATTAGAAGTATTGGACTAACAATAAGAATTCATTTTCCTCATGATATGATAGGTAAAAAGTAAATATGCACTTTTCAACTAAGATTATTTCATATATAATTCACAAGTCAAGTTAACGAGACAATTTCCTATATTGGATCTGTTTTTTATTATTTCATTATTTTTTCTGCCTTATCTATTCTTTATATTTTTTCAGTTGTTTGACTTTTGAATTTTGCACCTATAATTTTTGTTAAATGAATATATTCATCATTCTAAAAAGTTTTATTAAATGGCTATTTATTTCGTATATCACATGAAAAAATTTAGCCAATTCCTTTTTGGATTCAACCACTCAATAATAAATATATGCGTCATTCTAAAAGGTTCTATCAAATTGTGATTTATTTTGTATATCACATGAAAAAAATTTTGTTTTTTTTTTATTGATCCACTTGGTATTAGTAATGGCAGCAAAGCTCATGTTAGTTTGAACTTGAAATTGTTGATTAAACTAGCATAATCTCCAATCAGCTAAGCGATGCACTTATTAGTTAGCTAATTTTTTTTCTTTATTTTAGGTACAAAGGGAGTTTTAAATGCTAAAACAGGAAATAAAATTTTTTAGCTAAATTTATTTACTGATATAATATATTTGGAGGTTAAAATCGGGAATAACATGATAGGAAATAGTCTGTCAACTGCTAGAACTTGGAAGATGGTTATGTGCCGCTCTTATTATTATTATTATTCAATGTCACCACCCGCACATACCAAATGTGTCAATTCCTCATATTTTTATATTACTTTTATTTCATAAATAAATAAAATTTTTCATTGTATCTAACTAACCATGATTTACACCTGCTATCTGCACCACGTCATTTATTATACTATTATAAACACAATGGGATGTGTGTGATATTGATGCTTGCTCTGCACGATATAATAAAAATTATTTTTTTGAAAACATATCTTATCCTATTCTTACCACATAAACTAATTTGAAGTAGTCAAAATTATTGTACTTTTATTAAAAGAAAATGATTTCAAATTTGTGTTCTTGATGAGAATTTCAAAATTATTTTGAAATTATAATATAGATTTGGGCATGTCTAATCCAAAACCAATGTGTTTTACAATTGAAATAATTAAAGAAACTCATCGGATATATATATAGATTCAATTTTTTTCTCTAAATAAAAATCTGGTTCTAAAGGGTTCAGTCATTACTCATTAGTCGTTCCTCAATTACAAAAACAAAACAAAAAATCTATGATTTTAATTAAGGTTTAATCAATACATCAATATATATATATATATATATATACACACACACACACGCACACACGCAATAAAAATCATAATAAATAACATTATTCACATCACAAGTCATTGTCGATATTAACAACAAACATTAATGTGTCATATCACTGTCTGAAAAACATGCATGTTTATCTAAAATGTATGATACACAAATACATGTAAGAATATTGGGAATTATACGATGGAATACGTCAGATACAATATATTTTAAAATTCTAAGACACAGGATATATATATATATATATATGTATATATAAATGTATATATATACTTAATAAATTAATGTATCAATGATAAAAATGTAAAAAATTTGAATTTTAAACAAGTATTTTGAAAATAATATAAGAATATCTAAAATAAGAAATAAAAAATTGAATTTATTTATAAGTTCTTAAATTATTTTGAGATTTATTTAAAAAAATAAAGATATGTATATAATATATATTATGAAGTATAATATGTGTATTGTATCAAATACATATCTACTAGTTACCGATACACTTTCCTTTTTGAAGGATGGAGGTAACAAAGTCTAAAACATTTCCAAAATTTGAGAAAAAGAAACTCAATAAATAAAAATATTTTTTTTGGATTTCTCTGCAACGCATCAAATTTGTAAATTTGTGGAGTCTTCTTCTTTCACCATCTAATTGAGATGGACATTTTGGATGGGTCCATATTATTATTATGAGTTAAGGTTCATGAATGACACTAAATTGTAGTTTTATTTACTTATAATTATAATATTCCTCGTGTAAAAAAATTTATTTTTGTCAACATAGATTATCCGACTCATAACTGCCCCTATGAAAATTAAATTGATTTTTGTTTGATAAATTACCTTAACACCCTTGACATATTTTAGAGAAATAACTTTTAAAGGAGTATACTTCCTTAAAAATTAATTTGTCAGAAAGATCATGTACGATTTTCTTATTTTACTTTTCATTTATCAAAATTAAAATTATTTTTTAAATAAATATATTATGTTTTAATACCAAAATATAATAGTCTTTTTGTTTCAAAATGTTAAAAAAATACTATTTATTTTAGGAACATGTTAAAAAATCAAGACAAATGAAATATTTCAACATATATAACAACATCTACAAGTTTAAGCAACATATTTATTTTAACATTAGGGTTGCAATTTTACATAATCTCATAATATGAAATGATTAAATTTATAGTAAAAGAAGGCTAATATGGGCAAAACTGCAATATGTGAAAGCCCAATACATTATAGGAAAAAACTTATATACTTTTCCTAATATGATTTTCATACTATTTTTTAATAAAAAGTTACCATGTGAATTTTCTTTTTTTGTGTGCATATAATAGATTTAGTCATTAACCATGTACTAACAATATTATCTTTTTAAACTTAAAAATGTCTACATGTTAAATTTTAATTAAAAACTAATATGAAAAGTATATAAGAACAAATATATAAGTTTTGCCTTACAATATATATGTAGAAAAGTAGATAAGTATATAAGAAGTTTACCACAAATCCATCATATAGGAATGCCCATTACAACATCTATAAGTAGAAAAACATATGAAAAGATGCAGATGAGGAGATGATTCATGATGGGGTCAAGTTTAAAGGATTTAAAGAGTTAAAGAATATATCATTAACTACTTGGTTCAACTAATAAGATAATTGTATTGGTTTAACCATAAATTTCGAGTTTAGACCTTGTAAATGCAATTGCGTTAAATAATTGATAATAAAACTTGCCGTTTAAAAAGATCTTACTTAACTTGATTTGAATTAGTCTGAATTATGATAAATTCTCCAATTAAAGTTTGGTTAGATTTAAAAAATATAGTTAAGTCCAACTTAATTCATGAGAATATCTATGTCTTTATTTGAATCAAACAATAGAAATTGATAGATTTTCCGGGAAAGTTTAATTTCACATCATTACTTCCTCTACTAAGTGCATTCTAGAATTAAAATTTATCTAATACTTTATGATACTTGTTGATGCAAATTGAATCATGAAAATATATATGCATATATATATTTCTAAGGAAATTAATTTATTTTACTCTTTTACTTTTATAATTTTTAATTTGTATTAATTAATTTTTTTTATATATTTATCTGATATTCAGTATTATTAAGTCATATTTAAGTATTATTGAGTTAAATTAAGATAATTTTTCCAACATAATTTTTTCATTTCCAATGTTAAGACTCTCAATCTTACTTAAGTAGAATTAAGGTTTTTTTTCACTTAATTCAAGTGTGGTTAATTAATTTATACTAATTATAAAATGAACCTAAGTATAAGTAGGATACTACAATATCTTATCCACTAAAAATTTTAAAAAACTGCAAGACATAACGAATATTTAGTTAGAAACGCCAATATAAGTATTTGAAAAATGCATGCCAATATAAGTATTGAACATCATCATCATCATCCCGTGAGATTGTCATTCATGCAACATTTTAAGGTTTCAGTGATGATTTTGGCGCTCAATAATTTGAGCGAGACAAATATGTTGCGCGTGCAGGTCACGTGCATCAGACATGTAATGGTGGCAGACAAGGCAGGCAAATGAACCGAATGGCAATGAGGTAATAAGACCTCACAAGGGAGGGCAATATAATAGGGATGCACCCATGGACCCACAACGTGATTTAGAGCTTTACAATAGAATTTCTTATATAATAAATTATTTACACTCCAACCAACAGTGATTAGTAAATATAGTAAATTCTTATGTAGTGGATTATTTTCTGTGGGTGGACTGGGAATCAGAGGGTTCTTCAGAAAATTGACTTCCATTCTAGGGATATTTTGGTCACAAAATTGTGTTTCCTAGGAAAATTAAAAAATTCCATCAGCAGCGAAAAGGAAAATTTTGGCAGTTTAATGGAATTTTGGCTTTGTCAAGAGCTTTCTCAAGAACCATGTTTGGAGCATAGCAAACCAGATAATTTGGTTATTCCTTCTCCTTTCCTTTTCCAGAGTTCAAAATCCTTTATACCAAATGAGCAGTTAAAAAAGATATTTATTTTAAATCTTTTGTACGGAAAAAATTTCCAATACAAATCTTTAAATGCTGTCAAAGTCTTAATTCACGAATTTGACAACCTTGAATATATTTGCCTAGTGAAAATACACTTGGAAATGAAAATTTTATTTCACAATATTTTTTTTAAATTAATCTATTTAATTTTATGTTAAAAAATTTGACCAAAAAATTTATATATAACTCAATATTTTAGCTTGAAAATTAATATCTTTAATCTTATATTTGAATCTTACTATTGATAATTTTGTAAATTCATATCAAATACAAACATAAGATAGATATGGAAGCAGACACATTGGTACCTCCTTGCGCCGACCTTAATCCAAATTGTAATTACAAAGATCAAATTTTCCTCAAATTCTTTTCAAACCCTAATCTAGTGTTGACTTAATTGCTTGACCCAAATTAGATAAGATGGAAACTCTCTGGTCATATCCAAATTATTATCCCTAAATGCAACATAATATTTTATTTATGTGATTTTAAAATAGAAAATATTATATAACTAATAATTTCAATTAAACTCCCAAAAAAAAAAAGTTTTCTTAAGGAGACAAAGGAGAAGATGGGGTTGCGTGGGAAAGGCTGTGAATGGAGAAGTAGGGAATCATATCTCAGTAAGGGAAGAGGAAAGAGGAAAGGATAGGGTGGCAGAAGGGGGACAGCTGTCTCCAATATTGTTTGACCGAAGAAAGTGCTCATCACTGCACAGCCACCCAAATCCAGCCCATATTCTCTCTCTCTGGACACACAAATTTATATATATATACACACACACACACACACAAATGTTAAAATTAAAATTTAAAATATAAAAAATAAAGCAGCAGCCACATGAGCCTGGACCTCTGGTTTCTCTATGATATAACAACTTCTTTTTTATTTTTCTATTTTTTCCAGATCACTCATATTAAATTTTAATGGTTCTTTTTTTTTTTGTGGGCCGACTAAATTTTAATAGTTCTTTAAGTAATTAGTTAAGGTTTTAATTCTTAGTACTCTTATTATCCTATTTTATTTTTTATTTTAATATTTTTATATAAATTAATAAAATTATTAAATAATTTAAATTATCATAAAATTTAATATTATTTTATTAAAATATTTCTAATTTAAATACTAAAAAATAATTTATATTTTACATATTATTATTTTTAATAAAAATAAAATAATAAAAAATATAATTAATATTTTATTAATAATATAAAATATCAGATAAATTAAGATATTTAAGTATTATAACTAAGAATAGGCAACGAGGAGTCAGACTTTTGCTGTTTGAAAAGATGAGAAATTTAATGATCCACAATAATTTATTATTTTTTTATTTTAATTATATTTATTCAAATTTTAAATACAAATCGATTAACTTTATGAATATTTTGGTTTGAAATCTTTAATTTGTATCAGACTTTGTGTTTTGTCATTCTTTTTTAAATTTTTTCTGGGTATTATTATTTTTTTATTAGATTATTAATGATGTGGAACCCATAATTTTTTAAACTAACTCCATGCAAATTGCACGGACTTTGTATCTGATTTACTTTAATGATACAAATTTGTAATAATCACTGCAGTGAAAAGAGCAGATAAGGGCAGCAAAAAAATTCAGAGGAATTTGAGTAGGGCGACCTGTCATGGGGTCCACATCCAGCTCATTTTAGAATATTTTCTCCCAATGTTTAATTTGTTTTGGAAATATAAACTACTTTCCTCTGACTTTTGTATGATATTATAATTGCAATGCAATGGAACATGTACTAAAAACCTAACTAAATGATATCTCCGTGGCCAAAAAAAAAAATTGTGTCTCCTCCTTTCATATAAATTTGGTTTCATTTGGCTGATAAGATAATGGTTATGAGGATGAGAATTATTAGGTTCAATATAATATAAGTTTTGTTGATAATAAATGTGGAGAAATAAGGAATAGATGTATTTATGTGTTTAACATATATTGTTCCTAAAAGAAATAAAATATCTATTAGCATGTGATTAATTGTATTTATAATGCATGTATCATGTTATATATTAATATATCTACTATGTTTTGATATTTTATAATATAAGTTGGATATATAAATTGGACTAACTGCTTGATTTGTAAGTGT
Organism: Adenanthera pavonina; assembly: GCA_026686845.1. Taxonomy (NCBI): domain Eukaryota; kingdom Viridiplantae; phylum Streptophyta; class Magnoliopsida; order Fabales; family Fabaceae; genus Adenanthera; species Adenanthera pavonina. The sequence continues at coordinate 16,951,267 of JAIVEN010000012.1, read as the reverse complement.
AATACATTAAATGTATGATTGTTCAAGTAGGAAGAGTGAGCATTGGAATAAAAAAAGAAAAATCAACATCATATCTCACTCAAAGAAGAAGAAAAATGATGCTTCAAGAATTGAAGATCAGAAGAGAGTATACCAAGAATTGAAATGACCAAGTGAAAGTGAAGTTTAACTTTTGAAGATCTATTAGATATATTTTGCTTTTACTTTGGTCTTAAGGTGATTTAATCTTTAAAATTTACTTAATCTTATTATCATATGATTTAATCGAGATAAATTAAGTAAATCTGAAGTTAGCATGTGTTAGAATTGAGAAATATTGACTAACAGACGAATTTTATATTTGACTCATGTTTAATTTACACAAAATTCATACTTTACTTGTCAAAATTTGAAGTTACAGAGGTCTTATCTCTGATAGATAAATTTTGATTCTGAAATTCAAGTTTTGGGTTAAACTTATCTTTGATAGACGAATTTGAAATCTAAAATTTCAATTTTGGGTTAAGTATAGTTAGTGAAAGTGTGCAAAATTCTCATGAAACTTTATTAAAATTTGACTGTTGGTGAAATTCAAAGTGAGTTTAAAGTCACAACATCTGATAGACAAACTTTAGGTTTTAAAGTGCGAACTCCGAAGTAAAAACTTTTGTATTATGTTAAATATGCCTTTGATAGACGAATTTTAATTTTGAAATTCGAATTTTGGTCTCTAAAATTCAAATTTCGAAGTGTATCGTGAAAATTTGAAGCAACTATTCAAACCCAACAGATGCACTTCCAGTATGAAAATTTACACAAACTAAAATATGATATCTTTTACAAACTTGAAATTCAAATATCACTTGGAAACAAACAAATTTTGAAGTTTAATGTTAAACACATAACTATACTGATTCTACAAAATTCGTCTATTGAGCCCCAAAATTCGAATATCAGTATGTCAGACTCATTTGTGTCTAATGGATAGACCTTGTGTCTAACAATTAATTAAATCACAAATCTATAAATAGAACATTATCTAAACTTATAAGTAACGAATTTAAGTGAATTTGTGCTAAGTTGCTGCATCAATTTATAAAATCATTCTGTGTGAATATTCAAAGAAAAATCCACCCCAATAGAGTGAATTTCAGTGTTTTACTTACTCTTAAAGAGAGTTTCTGTTATGTAATTTTTACTTTTACAAATTTCTGGGTAGATTCTTAATGTGGGAAAATACTTAGAGATTTACACATCTTATAAGGGTGTGAGGAAAGTGGTTTCACAAATGCCTACCGAAACTTGTGGGATGTATTAAGACTTAATAAGTGTCCGAATTAAATTTATGGGATATAATGAAAATTTCAAGTGGTTGCTTGAGAATGGGATGTAGGTCAAGTAGTTTAGCCCGAATCAGTATAAATTTTTATGTCTTGCTCTTCATCTTTTTATTTCATTTATAACCTTCATCGTACTCTATTCATCCCTGTTCTATTACACATCTGTTGAAATTGGGTTATACTTGAAAAGAAGTAAAAATCTTGTATTACCCAATTCACCCTCCTCTTGGGTGACCAGCCAACCTTACAAGAATAATTTCCTAATTAAACTTAATTAAACCTATACTATACTTATCACTTCATAATTCTTCATACATTTTTTTATACGAATTCTTCATATTTTATTTTATTTTTTGGTAATATTCTTCAAATTTTATTTAATAACAGATTCCTTCTCTCAATCAAAGCATGACAGTCCAATGGTATTTTGGTCCCACCTTATACAAATGGCTCAAGCAAAATTGTAGGTGGCCCAATAGCAAAGCAATCCTGGAGGCCCAATATTAGTGCAAGGCTCAATTAATGTGTGGTATATGTTCTGGAGGCAGGGAAGAATATGTGGAACTTGCTTACGGAGTTTTTTTCCTTTAAAAAATAAAAAAGTGTTGGTCAATTAAAAAAAAAACAGAGAGATTCATATATTCTTCTTTTGAGCATCTTACTATTTTTTAGGTGTTACAAAAATCTGCTTTTTTTTATGAGAAATATATCTTCTTTCAATCAATTTATTCATTAATCGTGAATAGCGCAAATCATTTCTTAAATATCGTGCAACTTGAGAATCCCACCTATGATATATTTAGTAAAAAGAAAATAAGTTTTAAAAAAGGGAGACTAAGAGAGAAAATTTATTTTATTATATTTAATAGCCAATTATAGCTTTTATCTTAGAAATCTCAATATATTTTGTAGTTAATAGTAGCTCTTTCATTAGAAAACAAACATCAAATACATTAATTTGGATTTTTATCTCTTTTTTCATTTTTTAAAATCTATTTTCATTTTACGAAACATGACACTAGTTTTGAAGAAAAGGGAAGAAGATGAGATTATCTTATGGAGTTTGGTCCATTCCTCCCAGTGTGCTCATTGTTCAGTATTTTAATGTAAATGATAACTCATGATATACATTTTCATTTTTAATGTTAATTAATTGACTCTATTTAATGTTCATGAACTCATATGTAGAGTGTAACAACTCTTATTACATTATCTCAAAAGTCTATAGCTAATGAAGTATAATTGATGACATGTGCAGAACCAGAGGGATCAGGATAGAGGAAAAGCCAAAAATGAAACAGAGGAGCTCCACGTCGTGACGAGGAACAATGGTGTCGTGGTGAATAATCTGAAACTTTGAAAAATTTTTCGGACAGAAGGGTTTCACGCTACGAAAAACTTACTCGCCACGACGATGCCAGACTCTGGATTTGCTTAAATCAGAAACATTTCAGTTTGGCTGAGAGAGAAATAGAGGGAGAACGGAGAAGCAGCATCAGGGCTTTGGATTTTCGGCTCTTGGGAGTGATTTCTAACTTCTAGCAGTTTGATAAATTATTAATAAGTGGTTCTTGATCTTCCTTCTCTATTTTTCTTCGGTTTTTAGTTGGATTTTTCGGGTATATAGTTGGGTTTTCAGTTTTGACTGAAATTCACAGATTAAAATGATGAAGTGTGATTTAGTGTTTATGATACTTGGGTATGAGTTTTGGTTGGATTATGATGGGTTTGAGTGGAACCTTAGGCTAGAATTGCTTGAAGGAGTAGAAAATCTGAATTGTATGTGATAGGATAAGGATTGAATAGTTATTTGGGGTTTCTTGGAACATGATTATGCTAATGGAATGATGAGTTAAGTATAATTGGTTGAGTTATAGATTTTGGTTAAGTTATATATTATGTTAATTGAAGGTATTATGACATTGTAGAGCTTGTTTGGTTGACCGAAGGAGTACAAGTAGTGTTGGGCAATTCAAGAAGCTTATGGAATCCGTGTGTGTGATATTGATAACCTGAGATAACCATGTGTTTATATTGTGTGTATTATATGTTAGTATATATATGTGTATATATGCATGTTTCCGTTCATATCACGATATTGTTATGTGTGTGTATGACTTTTCTATATATCGTGGTATGCACACGGCTAGACATTATAGTAGATGATGATGATTATATATGATGATGTAATGACATTATATGAGTCCATAGCATGACATTGGGAAACATGATGATGATGACGATTACATGATGATATGACATAAATATCACCACATGACATTGTGAGGAAATGGTGGATCAGGTGGTGATGATGATATATGATATATGACATGATGAGATATAATATGGGTGAAATAAGGACGGGATCCTTGTCGTTAAAGTCTCCCATATGGCTAGGAGAGTAAGACGGCAATGAACTGTACCTTCCTTAAAATCACTACTAATTCACAGCGGTCAAGGAGAAGGAGAGCTATAATCCAAGTATTAGTGTTACTTTTGACCGGGTGCACTAGTGTGAGGTGAGCTTGGTGATGTTTTGGAATCAGTCTTCGCCAACTATTGGAAGGGAGTCACCTATATGAAATGTCCTATGATGACGCCAGCTTGTGGTTCTAGCTGTGTGCGAGGGAGACATGCATTCTGTTAGGTTTGCTGGCTTTCCAAGAGGGGGGTGAATTATGAAGATTAAAAATTTTCTGCAAAAGTGTAAGAGAGCAGTGAAAGTAAAAGTGACAGAAAAATAGAGCATAAAATATAACAAAGTGGAAAGTAAGGTAAGGAAAGAGAAGATACAAATATTTATCCTTATTCGGTCTCTTTCTCTTGATCTACATTCAGTCCTCAAGCTACCACTTGAGATTTTTCATTATCTTGCAAGAATTTGATGAACTCCGTACAATGCCACAGTACAACTCTATGCATTGTTCTAAGAGCTTACAGTTTCTCTTTGCACTCTATTTTAGTACTTCTCAAATCCCTTATGAAATCCCCTCACAAGAATATCTTTCTTTTAGATGAAGATAAGATTATTTACAACAAATGAATTATCTAATTTAGAGTATATATGACAATTGAAGTATAAAGTAAGAAGTGTGTGGGAGTAGAAGGTACTTTCATGAAGCTGTGTTTTGTTGCTATAATGTTCCTTTAGAATCCTTATGATGTTATTAGCTATTTTTAGAGATTTGAATCATTTTCATACGATTTTCCTGGAATTAGTTATGATTTTTTAAAGTTTAACCAGGAAAATCAAATTACCAAATGAATAGTATTTTGAAAATTTGAATTTTAATCATTTGATTTTCTAATGCTTCAAGCTTCTAAAATTAGCTCATTTAGCCTCATATATGTTATTATACATGGGAAATAATGAAAGAAAGTAAGGCATGACAGCATTCATTTAACATTGCATTCACGGATTGTATGAGATATATGTATATATATGTGTATGGTTGTTCCTGGTTATTAAGACATTGTCTCACACCCCTCTCCCATGAACTAACCTTTCAGGTGACGGCTTTGGCACTAGTCCGGAGAAGGCGAGGGAATAGTATCGGACATGGGAATACTAGTTCTATGTAGTTTGTGTATTTTTGGACATGTATCTTGTGCCAAGTAGGATAGGATATTTGTAATGAATGTATGACATGGATAAGGATTGTTATGGATAAATGTTGTTGGTATGTTATGTTTATGTTGTGTATGTTGGATGGTAGTGTTGGTGAGCCCAAAGGTGGAATTGAGCCGTGTTGGTGTGTTTTAAGGCCTGTAGCCCGTTTTATCAAATGGGGTTCAAGGGGGTCAAATCCTCAAGGAGTGGTTCCTTTGAAGTGAAATCTCTTTGTACAAGTTGGTTAAGTGGTTTTGGACATGTGTGAATGGTCTTGGTTGGTCAAATTGCTTTTGGTGGCAAATTGATGTGTTAAGTGATGAGTTTTGGTCAAAAGTAACTAAAACGATGTCAAGTGTCTAAAATCTCCATATGGAGTTGGATTGAGGTGGAATTAGTGTTTATAGGTAGATTGAGACTAGATTGACTTGTAAGAGTTAGAATTAAGTCAATCGGAGGTTGAAGTATAAAGTTATGCTAGTTAGAAGTTCATCCTGTTGTTGAATTTGTGTTGATGTGGAAATCAGCAGGGGGCGCTAGGTGCCAGGAAGTAGGCCGCGGTGCCAGTGGAGATAGTGACAAGGGAATCTCTGGAATGAGCTGATGCCACGGTGGTATTGTAGTGGCTGTGGCCTCAACCCATTTTTTGGTGTTTTTGGGTTCGTTTCCGCTGTCCTGAGGTTTTAGGAAGTTGTTTTGAGATGTTTGGGTTGTAATTGGTTGGATTTTGAAGCTTTTGGTCAAGTTTAGAGGTGTTTGAGAGTAGGTTGTTACAAATATTTTAGATCATGGTTTTGGCATTAGTCCGGAGAAGACAAGGGTAGCATAACCACTCTAGTGTTAGGAATGTTCAAGTCATGGTAGCATGTGTTCATTGTCTATGTATGTTGTGCCAAGTAGGATAATATAATTGTAATTGATACGAGGATCATGATGATTGTAATGAGAATGGTGATATGATATGCATATCTATGATGATGGTGATTGATATGGAATGATGTGGTGTGATGTATGTATGTTTTTGTGTATTTAGGAGTCAGAATGGTTGTGTGTGCACCCAAAGGGAGTTTTTGGGCTTGGATGGTATGAATTGGGTATATAGCTTATTAGGTAAAATTGTGGTTTAAGAGAGTCAAATCTTAGAAGAAATGTGAAATCTCTTTGAATAAATTGGTTGAGTCAGTTAGGACTTGTGTGGATGATCCATAATGGTCAAATTTCCTTTGAAGGCAATTGGAGAGCTTAAGTTGTGAGTTTTGCTAAAAAAGTGGTCCAAATGGTATTGTATGTCTAAAATCTCCATATGGAAACGGAATTGAGTGAAACTAGTTTTATGGATAGATTGAGACTAGATTGACTTGTAGGAGTTGAAATCAGGTCAATTAGAGGTTAGAGCATAAAATTATATGTGTTAGAAGTTTGTTGAAAAATCAACAATCTGCTGATATGGGAACTATAGCAGGCCGTTGTAACGTCTAGCCGTTATTCAAGATTGATGACTGTTCCCATAAACCAACACAAACTCTTTCAATGTGCTTTGTCCTCATTCACATACCTACTGAAAAGGTAAGTGCACCTTATTGGTATAGACAATACATATCAATTCCTTTAAGCTATCCTTTAACCATATTGTCCCATACCTATACAGTCTCTGAATCCCTCTCATTTCGGTATGTATTCGATTCATTCATATGCCCCTCTCGCTTAGAAGCCTGCTAGGAGCCGCTCCTTGTCCGTACCTCATCATTTTATCTCACCCCCTTTTCTTGTACCGGTGATCACTCATTGCCCTCATCAGCGCCCGGATGTCACATGCCCACTAGCTTTCGCTTGGTTCATCCCCGAACCATACCGTATTGAGAAAGGCTGAGTTCTGATAACTCCTTATGCTATTCTCATTCGTTATTATTATTATTATATATATATATATATATATATATTTTTTAAAAATCCTAATAGGTGTAAAAAATCAATTAATATAACTTTTGAATATTGATAAATTTTTAAATTTTCCCTTTACTTTATCTTATGTCCTACTCTTTTGGGTCTAATAGTTAATCACATGTCTTATTTAAGGTCACTACCATCACTATAAATCCCAAATAAAAATTAGGATGTTACAGCTGTGGTCCCATCTTGTTCTGGTGCCCTTTTGGTGTTTTCCGCTGCTCTAATGTTTTGAGAGTTAAAGTCGAAGTGTTTTGGTCTAGTTTAATTAGTTTTTGAAGTGATTGATAAAGTTTACAAGTGTTTTTGGAGTAGAGTATTACATTGAATCACATTTTAGTAAAAAATAAAAGATATTGAATCACATCATAGATCATCTATTCATAAAGTTAAGTAAATATTCCTTAAGATTTTGATTTTAAGTTTTATAAATATATAAATATGTTAGAAGAGTTATTAAAAAATCTACTCTCCATTTGAAAATAATTGAAACCAAAGAATGTTCAAATATAAATTAATTGTCAGTACTTACCAAATAATAATTCTCTCTTTCTCTCCCCTATGATTATATATACTATCTTATCTCAAATGTAAAAAATAAATATGAGTTTTCTCTTGGTTCAAAATTTAGTGGACTACATATATTTATTTATTTTTTAATTATACCCTTTATTAAATGCATGCTAACGTTTTCCTATAAGAGAGAAATTTAATAGTGTATATATTAATTTATGGGTGTTTTGGGAAAACTATTTTAATTTAAAATATATTTAAGAGAATTAACTGTTTTTAACCACTATAATTGATATTGATATGAGTGAATTTGTTCCTTATATCTAAGAAGGAAGTATAAACAAGGTTCCAAAAATCAAACTGGATGATAAACTGATCAAGACACTGGTTTAAAGTTTAATAGTTCAATCAGAATTAAACTGGTGATAATAAATTTAATAATTTTTTTAATTTTATACATTATATAGAAAATAAAAAATATTATTAATAAATTTCACAACCTAATATTAAAATATAAATAAGTTAATATTAATCTATAATTATATTTTGAATTCAAAAAAGCCAATTAATATTATATTTTCATATTATTTATTAAGTAAATTTATCATTATTAATAATTATGTATTTTAATAATGCTTATACAATATTATAATATAGAAATAAAAAAAAATTATATAAAAAATAATACTACTTAGTACTAAAAATAATTTTTTTTAAAAAACTAAATTTAAAAAAAAAAAAAATTAAACTAGTTTAACTGGTTTTGTACCAGTTCTGAAAATGAACAACCGACATCTATGACTAGACCAGACTAGCATAGGTTTCTGGTTTAACCGGTCGAATTGATTAGTCTGATTCGGTCTGACTTTTTAAACCTGGAATATAAAGAGAGCATCATAGGTACTATTATATTGGAGTTCTAAATTAAAATTTTGTTGAGCATAGTGTAAATTGAAATGTAATAAATAAAGAAATTTGGGATTAATTAAACCTCTTAATTATTTCTGGTTTACAATTTTCCATCAAAACCTGAAAGTGTTTGAATTTTAGTGTATTACACTAACATGTGGTGATGTGCCCCACGAAGATATTGGAGAAGATAGGCACACAGAATTTTTGATGCCCACGCAATATTAGGTAGGTGGAACAGACATTGCCACACACACAACCAACAATCCGGATATTATTTTGATCCTCTTTATTTTTCAGACGACATATATAATAATAACGCTTAAATATTATTATAGAATTTCGATTCAACCCGCATAAATGTACTACTGCTATTAAAATTTTTTAAAATGTATATACAAAAGAAATTAAAAACTATACCAAGATTGATAAAATGACTGAACAGTAACTGATGAATAACAAATGTATTAAAAATGACAAATAGATATTAAAATTTTAAAAATGACTAATTTAAATTGATTTGGATAGGAGTTGAGAAAAGCTGTGTTATCTTAGTAGCAAATATGGATAATTGAAATTGATATTTATTCATAACTCATCTCTAAGATAATGTCTAAATAGTTGATATTTAAATTGAGCCCTTTATATTCTAATTTTTTTTAATTTTTATGTTTAATTTAAAACATCATTGTTGCAATAAAATATTTAAATTATTAAAACAAAATAGAGTATAATTTAAATTCTCCAATTTCAATTTAAATAAAAATAAACATCCCCTAATATGAATTTCACACACAGAGGATATGTTTCTTTTCTGTTAAGGGCTGAATTTGTTGAATCATGAAAACCGCATGATCAAACTGCCAACATTTTTCAAGCAACACAAACAAACACACCTTGTGACACACACAAACACAAAAACAGAGAGTTGGCTTGACATCATTATGGGTCACATCCCTTATACCCAAATTTTAATTTGATTATAGCCAATTGATTACCATTTCCAGACAAATTTGCCATGATCCTGCAACCACACATTCCATTTCCAGGTATGAAACATCGTTTAGTTTGAATCTCTTCTAATCATTAATGATTTTGTCCATATCTCCTTTCTATTTTGGGCCATTTTACAAGTTTGAATTTTTAGCTTGGTACAATTTTGAATTTTAAACATGGTTATAAAAGGGAAATTTTAAACACCGTTTGGATTTAGTAGTTGATGGAATTCCCTTTTCATAGTGATTTTGCGTAATCATCAATCCCTCCTATACCATCCGTGTTAGATGGTTTTGTTAAGCTCCATCTAGTTGACAAAAAAAAAAAATCTGTCGAACACTGTTCCCTAGGATTCAATTCTTTGAGGACAATTTTTTTTAAAAATAAAGTAATCTTTTGGATTTTATCTCCATTGGTTGTTATGATATTCTAAACTTGGACTGTTTGCTTTTTGCCCTCTGGGGACATGATTGGATTTTTGTTAATTTTTATTTCGTTTGCTCTTTACTGCAGTGTTATTGTTGGAATAAAGAATTTTAATATTTTTTAATTTAGTCTTTGCTATTATATTTTTTAATTTTTTATTTATATATTTGTGAGTTAATTTTACCTCATCGTCTATATTTTTACTACTTTTACTATCATAAATTATAAGTATGTAGTATATTAAGATAATGTAGTTATATATATCAACAAATTTTGATAAATACTCACAACATTTTGATAATAGGGACTATATTATTATTATTTTTTGCATAGTTTAAAGAATCAATTGCAAAATTTTAAATTATAAAGACAAAAAATGAAATAGTAAGAATTTAAAGTATAATTTTTTCTCAAGGAAACGTGAGTAAAACTTTTTACGCTTATGGACATGAAATTGAATTATATGAATTTAAAAGAAAATTATATATATCGTTACATTATTAGATATATATATATATATATATCACCTATACAAGCAATTTGGTTGTGTTTCTTAAGATGTCATAATGATATATCTATTCAATGATTTCTTTCATGGAACCAAATTTGGAATTGATAAGGAGTTGATTAATTTTAGTCATCAAGTTTTCTCTTATAAGTCAAAAAGACTTTGACATGGACTTCATATATATTCTAAATATGTTTTGTGAAAGATATGTTTATTGTGGCTGACATTTTCATTAATTTTATTTTAATCAACATCCCACATGTAATAACGTGACATGATCATTACCCACTATGGCTGCCAAAATTAATCCAATGAAAGTTATGGCATGCGGTCTTGAAAGTTGCGTTTACCAATTTTCCTACATTAAAACTTAATCCGGATTCAGTAAATATCTTTAGTTTAGAGGTAGATCTTATCTAGATTGTCTTAAATTGGTGTTTTTATAACTATCTGATATCCAATATTTTGAAGTCAGATTTATGTATTGTTGGATTAATTAAAATATGATCATTACTCTCAATGTGATTTTTTTCCCCAAATTCATGACTTTATATTTTTCTACTTAACCCGACCATGGTTAGTTAGCTCGTCTATATTTTATTTAGACAATTTAAATATTTTGTGGATTTTTCAATTAAATTATCAATTTTTAATCATAAAATATTTTTTGGATTAAGAAATATGGTAACCAAATAGTCTGGGTGATATTTTTTCTACCAGAAAAAAGTCCCAATGATATTTTTAGTATTGATATTATTTTGTTTCATGCTTCCATTAAGATAAATGATATTAAAATTTAATAAAAACAAAGGATACAATTAGGATGGTGTGAATATAATTGTAAATTTGATTTGAACTGTGTAAATTTATTTTGTATTTTTTAATTTAAATCATCAATTTTTTATACCAATAGAATATCCTCTTGACTAAACGTTGATATTTAAAATCATCTAATCAGATGGTATACCGAATAGCTCCAATTATATGGTTAAAATTTTGATATTCTTCGATATAATGCCTAATTTTACATAAACAATATTAAAATTAAAATATTCTAATAGAAAATAAAATTTAGACTATCTAAATTAGACGTAAATGGCCCACATAAGATGTTCATATGGTGCACATTTCTAAAATACCCACTGAATCCTAATCCTAATTCCTTTATAGATACAACAAACACATGGAAGATCATAGGGTTTTTGCATTTTATGGTATAAGTTTTGTTTTATTCAACCTAATCAATCAATGTCATCATAAACACGTGTATATAACTACATTCCTCTACAGTGAGCTCCCACAAGAGACAATAATATTTTCTTAGAGTCTTCCCAGTTTCTTGAGATTTTTCTCACCGTTTCTTTTTCTTTTCCATGAAAACTCACACCAAGGCCTTACTTAACGTCAAGGTGTTGCCTTCAGAGAGAAAACTGATCGCAGGATCGTTGCCCAATTGCATCGTCACCTTGTGGCCGTGGCAGCTTGGTGGTGATCATCAGAACAAGAAGATGAGGGTGAAGCCGTTTTCCGGCAAGGCCATTTTCTTCCTATGCGTCACCTGTTTTCTCGCCGGAACCCTATTCACCGCCCATATTGGGACGCGTCCGTCCGTCGTAGAAACTGCAGTGCCAGTAACCAACACGCAAGGATGCAATCATAAGCGGGTAATTAGTGCTTATTACTTTGAAAAAAAAAAAGAATTATATATAGTTTGTTAATACATTCTTACAATCAGGTTTTCTTACTCGTAACGCCATATATATATTCCAAGTATTGACTTCTCATTTAAATAGAACATAGTATAAAAATCTTATAATTTCTTGTACTTTAACATGCTAATTGTGACATTTTTTTAATTGATTCTGTCATTATAAAGATGAAAATTTTAGAATGATTATAATCGAATTTGAGCTGTAAATAAAGTTTCTGTGAGATATTTTGCATGTGAAAATTAATAATGAGGTAAAGTTTATCTCAGATTTCTATGATATATCTTTTATCTGAGATAATGTGGGTCTAATGTTTCAAATCGGCACTTTTTACACAAGCTCACAACAATTTCAGTAAGTTAACCAAATGATTCCTATAACATAAAACTAATTCATGCGTCATAAATATTTGTATTTGTATTTTTTTTTCCAGAAATTGTCCGAAGGTAAACCTGGAGATGTCATGGAGGAAGTCTCGAAGACGCATCAAGCTATACAGTAATTTTTCTGATAAACAATTTAGCATATATTCTATTTTTATTTCTTTGAATATATATATAGGTAGAAGTGATATAATTTAGAGTAATTAATTAATAGTGTGTGGGGCACAAAAATATATCATAGGTCACTGGATAAGGCAGTTTCAACACTGGAAATGGAATTAGCAGCAGCACGAACAAGTCAAAATAATAATAATAATAATGGGAAGTTTTCAAGAACAAGAAGTGGTTCCTCTGGTTCCAATTTGCAGAAAGCTTTTGTGGTTATTGGAATTAATACTGCCTTCAGCAGCAAGAAACGAAGGGATTCTCTCAGAGAAACTTGGATGCCTACAGGTAAAAAAATTTTAACCATTATAATAATAATAATAATAGTTAAAAACATTTGCTTTAGTCTATAGAGTCATGATTAGTATTGGTACACTATCGTCTTCATTTAGTGTGTATATATATATATATTATAATAATATTTGATATCTAGTCATCATTTTAAATTTCAACTAATTTAAATCGACCTAGGTAGAATTACAAAGACCTTTTTTTAATTTGTGTTCACAAAAGCATCTCTCTATATTTAATATCTCTCTATATTTGGTGATCAAAGAAGACGAAGATGTCCAAAAGCATAAAAAAAAAGGGAAAAATACTTTATATTTCTCAACTAATTAAAGTCTACTTATAAAGTTATTACCAATTAAAATATAGGGAGAATCCTTTTTTTGTTTTAACAATCTTTTTTTTAATACTTTATGTAAGGTTGTTCTAACAATCTTAATTGGCTAACATGTATACAGTAGTTGAGATGAAAATGGATACATAAGAAAAGCCATGTGAAGATTTTAAGGCATTTATTGCATATATATTACCACTAATAGAGATTTGACGTTCTCATTTTCATTCTTTAGGGAATTTTATTAGAATTTGAAATTTAAAATTCACTACTTATCTTATATGAGAAAATTAACATTTTTCTTTTAGTACTTCTTATTCCACTTATTTTTTTTAATTGAGCCACTATAACTTAAAAAATTTATTATTAAGTTTTTACTACATTTTATATAAATTTTAATTTAGTCATGATTATTACTATAGTTTTTCATTTCGTTATGTATACTTTTACAAATTTTAATTTTAATTTTATTTTTACAAATCACGTATATTAAAAGCATTACAAAATATAAAATTAATTATATGAGAAAAATTTTAACTCAATTTCAATGACCGATTTGAGACATGAAATTAACAGGAAATAAGCTGAAGGAGCTGGAGAAGGAGAAGGGAATAGTGATAAGGTTCATGATAGGGCACAGTGCAACACCAGGAGGGATTCTAGACAAAGCCATAGATGAAGAAGAAGCAAAATACAAAGACTTCCTCAGACTTGACCATGTCGAGGGCTACCATGAGCTCTCCTCCAAGACTCGCCTCTATTTCTCCACTGTTGTTTCCTTGTGGGATGCCGATTTCTACGTCAAAGTCGATGACGACATCCACTTGAATCTTGGTATGTACGTACTTACATTTTTTCTTGAGATCAAGGGCATGTTTGATAGTGTTTTTTATTTTATTGTTCTGAGAACAGTTTTGTAAAAGTGTTTTCGAGAATAAGTTTTGAAAACAAGAAAACAAAAAAATCTGTTTGAATAATTATTTTCAAAATCATAACTAGTGAGTGATAGATGAGTTATTTAAAATTTATAACTTTACTATTAATAAGGTGGATGTTTTTGACATTTTCTTGTGTTTTTCAGAACAAAAACTACAAAATACCTTAAAAGTGTTCTGAGTTTTCTGTTATTTTGTTTTTTTATTTTTCAGAACAGTTTATTAAAAACAGGTTTACCAAACAAGTTTTTTGAGTTTTTTATTTCTGAAAACAAAAAAACTATTTTCAGAAACAAAATCAAATAGGCCCCAAATCTTCCGCACATCTCAATATACTTCTCGAGAAGCAAGTCGCGCTGTTCACAACTTGTTAACAATATAGCTTGCTAGTTAGGGTTTTTATAAATATATAGATATAATTTAATGCTTGTTCATTTTTTAAGGTATGCTGGTGAGCACACTTGCTAAGTACAGATCAAGACCTAGGGTTTACATTGGGTGCATGAAATCTGGTCCTGTTCTATATCAAAAGTGAGACTTTCTTCTTCTTCTTCCTCTTCTTAGATATGTTCAATTTGTCAAACAGCATGCATATTATGAAATTAAGTGTTTTGATTTTGATATTTAAGTAATCATTTGTTTGGGACTGAGACAATATTAATTTAATAATATCAATGTTGATTATGAGTAATTATGGTTTGGATTGTGTTGTTTATTAATTATCAGAGGGGTTAAATACCATGAACCTGAGCACTGGAAATTTGGAGAAGAAGGAAATAAGTACTTCAGGCATGCCACTGGCCAAATATATGCTATCTCCAAGGATCTTGCTACTTATATTTCCATTAACTGGTCAGTATTATTTCATCTCCTATTTTTTTTTTTAATTTTTTTAGTTAGAAAACTATATTTATTTTAATGTTTGTTTCTTTTCAAATAAAATTATATATCAAAATAATAAAAAATTAATAAAATATAGACTGTCCATATTAAATCTAGACAATTCAATTGAAATGTGCATCCTGTAATAACATACATGACATCCAAATTTGAATCCAAATCCCGGGACGTCTATGAGAATGTATAATGAATATTCGTCTGAACAAGATCAAATAAATTAAATCTAGATAACCAAAAAATATCGATGATTTAACTTTTTAAAATAAAATATTAAATTAATAAAGTTTAAATGATTCATATTTGATTTGAATTCCGTATGTTTAGAATCATGCCTCTTTCGATTACAGTTTCTTTTCTAAAGAAAATAATTTTTATTTAAATTTACCTCATTGATGATTTCTTTTTTTGGTCAACTACCTCACTCATGATTGACTTAATGACATTTGTCGTTTAATTTAAAATTACAGTTTTTTATATCTAGATTTTTGTGCTGGGCAGAATTTCTATATGTAGTAATCTTTATCGATTTTCAAGCCTCCTACTCTCATATATTTTATCCAAATTTGTTGATTTCCAATTTTGTCATAATTTGTTTTCTTTCTTTATCTTTCTAAATTACATTTTAACTCATATAGCATATTTCTGAGATTGTAAATTTATTTATCATATTAAAATTTTAAGGCAATAATTTTCCATGAAATTAAAATTCGAAGGCAAAGACTTTGCGAACTGGCACATGTACATATATGTATATGTTAATTTTTTAAAAAATATATTTAAAATCATTAAATGTTTTCATATTTCTCATGCAACAATAAGAAATTACTGTGAATTCCATGATTTAATAAATATAGCAAACAAGACAAAATCAAAGCAAGCGTTCAAAAGAAGAATAAAATTTCTTCATAAAAAAAGAAGAAGAATAAAATCTATAAGCTAAATTGCAGAAAATTTCTTGGACTGTGTTATGCAGACATAATTTTTTTTTGACCTTTTAAATTTGACAACTTTTTTTTTAAATCTTTAAATTTGTAAAGATAATTTATCTGTTATTAATTAGTATGATATTTCAATAATAAAACATGATATATCAGTGATAATATACACCTTAAAGGTTATTCTTTTTACGCATATAACCTATTTAAACTCTGAATTATATACAAATAATTTATATGATCATTTTAGGTTACATGCAAATAAACCTCCTAACATGTCATGCTTTGTTTGTAAAATAACATACAATTAACAATACCAAAGTTATCGGTATATATTTAAAAATCTATGGAGGTCTATTGTTAAGTTTTGAAGGTCAAAGTAGTTATATACACATAATTCAAATTTCAAGGAAGTTATGTACAATTTAGTCAAAAATTGAATTCAATTTTTTGTACCTTTGTACCTGTATATGTCAAATTTACTGTAATTAATCATTAATTACTAGAAAATTATATTAGCTAACTGAAAAGAAAAATAAAATTTTGATTGGCAGGCCTATACTGCATAGATATGCAAATGAGGATGTGAGTTTAGGTTCATGGTTATTTGGCTTAGAGGTTCAACATGTTGATGAACGCTCTATGTGTTGTGGAACTCCTCCAGGTCAGCCTTTCACACCTTTTATTTTCCTCTTTTATAAATTTTCTATATAAAAATACATTTTTATGAAATTTCCTAGACTAAATTGAATTTGATAACAGTATAATGGATTTGTAAATTGACTTTATTTGGAGAGAGAGATATTACAAAATATGGTGGGCCTAACTTCTAATCTGTGGGTCTTATCACAGATTGTGATTGGAAGGCAAGAGCGGGAAATGTATGCGTGGCATCATTTGATTGGTCATGCAGTGGTATTTGCAGGTCGGTGCAGAAAATGAAGGACATCCACAAATCTTGTGGTGAAGGAGAAGGAGCTGTTTGGAACGTTGAACTCTGATTCACACTTTGCTTAGATATTATTTTAATATAGAAATTACAAAGAAAGGATCTTATTATTATAAGTACGTCTTCTTTCATTAGTAAGTAATTAAGTGCATTTTCTTACCTTTTCTTTTCCTAGCCATATTTGAATACCAATAGAACTATATTTAAGACTGTAGTAATTTCCCTTGTTGAACTTAATTTTATGTTCTAGTTATTTCATGCAGATGTTTAGACTAAAATACAATTGAATGGAATAAAATTATTTGATACAATGTGTGAGCTCGTTTCATCCATCGGACGTGTTCGGCCTCAATGGTTTCTGGGCCTTTGGTTTTCTATTTTGGGCAATATGTTAATTGGGCTATATTGGGCTTTTGATTGGATTTTACTGTATGTTTTTTTTTTCCAAACGTTAGGGCATGTGTGTTTTGGGCCACTGTTTATTTTGGGTTTTGCTTTAATTCTTGTTTTCTTTTTCTCCTGAATTGGCTTCAAGTTTTATTGCCGGATTTGCTATTATAGAAAAAAGGACTCTGATTCACGAGTGGGCCCAAAAATAGGCTGGCATTTTCCCAAATTTTGTTTTGGGTTTTTAATATTGGGCCATTTTGTGAATGTTTTATAGGCCCATTGTTGAGTTTTTCTTTTGGGACCAAATAATTGTTAATTTATTTTTGTGACAGTTAATCTTTTTATTTGGCCAAGAACCATTTAATTTGTTTAAATTTAGGAAAGCTATTTCAGGCAACTTTAACATGTTAGAAAATTTCGAAAAAATATTTTTGTATTATTTAATTGTCCAAAAATCTGAAATAATTTATTTTAGCCCGTGACAGCAGTATTTGGATATTGCAAAGTTAATTTTGAGTTATGATGGTTAAAATAATCTTTTAAACTAATATTTGTCACATTTAATAAATAGTAATAGTAAGAGAATTATTTAATTATTCAAGCATATGTTACTTGGTGTTTGACACATATTTATAGTGGACCAAGACTAAATAATTTATAAAGCTCATTTGAGAATTTTCAGGCAAAAAATGATTAAAATAATTTAAATAATAGTATTTTTAGAATAGTCTAGCTTATCCACTATGTTTCTGGAACATGGTGAACACTTGAAGTTGTATGCCAAGCGAACAATTACATCAAAGAACGTGGCTTTTGTATAAAGGCAGCTAGCAAGACATTAGAAGATGACCAATCAACACAAACATATTGCATCCTATTTCTGGCAAACTTTAGGGGAGTCATTTAACTCATGGTTTGAACACATGGCACTCCTAAATTGATAGGAATTAACGGATTGGATGCAACAAATTTTAGGGAGTCATTTTTTTTAAAAAAATTGGATTACAGGGACTAACTTTCAAACTTGGTGAAACTACGGGTACCAAAAGATTTATTTTCCTAATAATTTTTTACCTAAAAAAATTTAGTTTTTTAATTGATATTATAAATTTAATGATAAATATTCAATAAAATTTATTTCCTTGTATTATTTTTAATTTTGTTAATCTGTATGTACATGAAATTTTTTAGATTCAAATATTAAGTTGTGAAATATTTATTATTGATTTTTTTTATTTTTATAAAATATCTTAATGCATATATAATTAATAATTCATAAATTTTATTATAATAATTTCAATCATGATTTAACCATGCATGGTCCAATCATTAAATCATAAACTAGTGCCAACTGATTTAATCACCGTTTTAATTTTCTTCACATTGCTTCGTTATTTTATTGGGGGAATCACATTTTGGGACCAAAATCTCCAATTAATCATAAAGGAGGATTTTTAACTAAAATTCAATTGTAAAAATAGGAGACTGAGTTGCAAAATTGGAAAAACAAGTAGTAAAAAAATCTGTTTTGTAATTAATTTTAGATCTTGATCCCAAAATGTGATTCCCCCTATTTTATTTCCCTTCCCTGGATGTAATAGATTTATTGAGATCTCACAGACATGGATTCCATCCCTTCCTCTCTTTTACTCTCTTCAATTTAGAAATAACTTTTTCAAACAATCTAAATCTGAATGCGTGTATGAAGTTAACTTTCTCTTATTTTAACCATCTTATATCCATCTCTTACCACTTGAAAGATACATTTCAATTTAATTACTTAACAGGATTGAAGTTGGTAAGAATCACACAAAAACAAACCAAATATAGTTACTTGAAACATAATTCAATAAGATAAAAGTAAACCTCAACAAAATTTTCAAACATATTAAACCATATGAATTTAAATTTAGATCCAAGATTGAAAGGAAACATTTCAGAATATGCTAGTCATTACTCAAGAAGGCCAAAGCAGCATCTCTACTCAATCCAGAATCATGGCTTCCTGTCATCAGAGACGGTGAGTTGAGCAGGATCGGTAGCCGGCTTTTCTGAATCGTCCACTGTTCGCATGATCGATCCGTCTTTCCTGGGACGAGAATTAGGGTTTTCAAGTTTCAGGAAGTATTTCTGTGCATGACTGGCCACTTGAGCTGGGGTTTTGGATGGCACTAAATGCCTTGCTATACTCTTCCAATCACCTCTTCCATAGCGTTCAAGCCCAAGCACGAACATCCTGTTTACATATATCCATATTATTCCTAATCTGAATATATATGGCACTTCATCATTCTCAATATATAGGACTATAAGACTCAAGTGCCATTTATATAGCGCAACTATTCACCAGAGCAATGCTTGTTAATCTTGGCATTTTACACAAAGCAAACATATATATAACATATTGAGCATTTTTTGTTAAATAGAACATTGTAGCTAGGGGAATACAATGGGATGGCACTGATTGGAGGCTCTTAGGTTTTATTTCAAAGATGAACCTGTTCTTTTACAAGTCAATTTGTAGGGTCTCTTACTCAAGGTCCAGTTCAATGCATGGATTTCTAATTAAATTTATTGGTCTCTATTATTATTTTTTTTCCTAAGGGAGAGAAAATAAATGTAGAAAGATAAATATGATTAAATTTTTAAGTTTCTATTCTTATATATATATATATAACTGATATGGCTAAAGCTTTAAAGCAATATTTTCTTTTTTTATTTTTCTGATATATTTCCACGCACTCCCACTGTATGTTGTTAGAATGAGTTTTAACGGTTTAATGCATTATCAATATAGAAAAACAAAATACAAGTATCCATTTATGGAACCGTAATTATTGTCATTTTTTAAGGGACACAAATGATATTATTCATCTACGAAATTATTTTTTTAAAAAAAATTTTATGTTTTCTATTTTTTATCCTGTGTACCAATAGGCTTATCTCTTCTTGCAGCATTTTAGAAAAAGGTTTCCCCATAGCCACATATTTCCAATCTTGCAAAGATTCTAAAATGTATTAAATATTTATAGATTGGCTTATTTTTCAGTCTAACGAATTCAACTTATTAATCAATGGAAGCAAGAATATGGATACTAGTAAAAAATAATTACTTTAAGGTTTTATTTTCCCTTACAATTTTCTTTTTGCATTTTCATATTAATAGAGGGATGAGTATGTATTCTTTATGTGACAAGCAGGTGGGTTTTCATGGGTTGCACAAATTTTGGGAGAGTTGCATCTTCTACGACTTATGAAAACTTGAGTCGTATGGATCTAAATTGAAACTACAAACTTTTGAGTCAATGGGCATTGGGTTTTTTTTTTTTTTGCTGGAAGAAAATGGGCATTGGTTATTCAACCTTCACTACAGAACTTAAATAATCACAAATCAACTAAACTTTAGAAAAGAAAGACATAACTTGGAACAAAAAATATAGCCAAACCCACCGGATAAAATCAAACTTAAAAGTTTATCTTCGGAGAACTAAAACAAATTAACTAGGTAGAACCAGCTCCTAAATTTGAAAATCTCCATGGCAATTACAAAGATCTTCTTTCTGAAGAGGAAATCATCTCCTGATAATATCTAGCTGGAAACCTTCTTTAATTATCATTTTGTGGGAAAGATATCGCAAGCCCTTGACTAGAAGGTAATATATAGGTATAAATTATGCTTAGTTCGTTCTCTCTGGGTGAACCATTATCTATTTAGATTTCGACTTCATTGAATGAGAGTTCGATCAATTAAAGATATTTTGCTTTAAATTTCAAACCCTTTGGCTCCAATCCTAGTTTGGTCTGTAAATTTGTGATATAATTCTTGTGTTTTATTGGGGATTGAATTATTTGACTATTATAACTCGAAGTTGGGGTTTCAATTTAGTTTCTAACGGAGCTTATGTTTTTAAACCTTTCGTTAGGTTTTAAACTTAGTCTATGTTTCTGAGTATTTTGAAGAGCTTTAAGGATTATGTACTAACACTGTAATTTTGGAAAACTTCAAAGAACAAAGTATATCTTTTAATTAGTGGCTATTATATCTATTTAGGTTTTCACTTTTGTAAGAGTTTAATAAGTGTTCTGTACAGTTTTGAACTTATATTATTATAGTTGTTATTCATATGTATCCTAAGCGGATTAAACATTGCATATCTCTATTTCTGTCTATTTTCAATTCAAATAGATGCTACGTCACTGACAAAGTCATGTTTGGATTTCCTACAAGGTATACATTTAATTTGGATCATCCAGATAAGAATGTGCAAGAAATTTAGGTTCAAGATAAATGTAAGTATGTCTTCTCATTTTGCTTTCTTAAAATCCCAAATTTCATAAGAGTGAATAGATTGTCTTTCTTCACCTTAAATTATCCCTAACTTGTAAGTATATTGGTTCAATATGACTTTTGATCAGCAAAAAAAAAAAATTAAGTAATAATGCAATGTTAAGGAAGTTGGACTTGACCGAGGCACTGATTTAAGATTCAATGGTCTAACTGAGATTTGACCAGGGACAGACTGATCATAATTAAATCAATATATTTTAAATAATATATGCTTAAAAGATAAATAAATTAATCATCCAAAGTCAAAAGAGAAAGATTTAATTCCAAGAAAGTAATATCTCTTAAAAAAGGCAACATGGAAAGATAATGCTTGAGAAGGTAAACTACAAAATAATTAAGTTTTTATTCAAATCTATAATCATATAAAGTTATAAACTGCTTATTCCATGGTTTTCATCCAAATCCATGATATTTTTTGGACCCACATTAAAATTAAATGGAAAGGATTAAGTTTTAAATAAAAATATAAATAAATAATAGATATCATAAAGATTAAAATGATGTTCTCACATAAAGAATAAAAAGATTCAAGAAATAAACAAAAATGAACAAAATTTGAAGGAAAAAAAGTTATAAGAGGGAATGGGTATGGACATTTGTTATCAAACACTTTTAAAAATCATGCTAAAAATAAATTCAAAGGATCAAGTTTGAGATAAGAATATAGAGAAATAATATGTATCACAAATATTAAAATGATATTATCACATAAAGAAAAAGAATTCAAGAAATAAATAAAAAAAAGAAAATATTAAAGAAAACCAGAAAAAAAACTTGTGTTGGGGAATGACCCGAACGTTTATTATTAAATACTTTTAAAAGTTATATTAAAGTTAAATTAAAATAATTAAGTTGAAAATTAAAATATGGATAACTAATATATATTATAAATATTAAGAATATGTTTCCACATAAAAAAATTGAAAAATAAACAAAAAAAATAAACAAAAGCTTTTTTTTTTTCCAAAGAATATGTACTCACTTCTCCTACACATCTCCTGCATCTACAAGTGAGGGGTCGTGGGACTTGTTGAACATGTGGTGGGCCCCTGCATCCATTGAGCTGAAGGCTCATTTTTTAATGCAGTCTTTTATGCCCAAAATTTTATTTTTAAATTGGACCTATTTAATTTTTATCGAGTTAACCGATTTTTCTAGTTATTGATTGGTTCATTGATAGTTTAGACTAGGTCTTGGTTCTCAATACAACCAGCCAATTCGGTCCCGTCTTCGAAACACTGTAATAATGTAATAAATTATAAAAAAGTCATTTACTTTTAAACCGCAAAACTACGTGTCAGTTCATGTATCGTAAATTTTGATAAAAATTTGAAGTACCCAATTTTTTGGAAAATTAATTAACCTCAACCTAAAATGCAATCTACAATTAAATAGATCTAAATTTGCATAAGACATAAACTAGCTAGACTTTTTCCCCCGAGTTTCAAAAACAAACTGAGAGATTGACAAGGCAATGAATTAGAAGAGCAAGGAATGAAATGCATACTCATGTTCTCTTTTGGTCCATGGAATTCCTCTTCTACGTTCCCTAGGAATAGATCTGACTTTTGATTCTTCAGGAACTTCTTCATTCTTGGCTTGCCTTGAGTTTCTGTTACTCTTTCCGAGGTTGATGGTTTCATCAAAATCCGAAGACTCAATCTTCTTGATATCATCCTCCAAAGCCTTAAAATGCTCTTTGAATTGAGAGATGCTTTTGGTTGGGATTCTCATAGCAAGAGTTGGAAGTAGCAGTTCAGATTCAAGACCAAATTCAGCTAATGCATTCTCAAATACCTTATTTTCTTGCCAAGTCCATTGAACATGTGATTTCTCTTGTGGGTATGATAATGTTGATGATGATGAATCTTGGATCAAAGTGTTTGGGGTAAATGATGAATTTAGACAGTTTGAGGGTTCCATTGCTGGGGTGGAGAGAAAAATACTGGCTCAAGCCTCTCAAGTACTTGCTTTGCTTTTGAATTTTATAGTTGTTACTAATGTGGCTCATTTGTCTAGTACTTTCTCCGGTCCAACATATAAATCCTTTTTTAGAATATTTTTTTGGATTAAAATATAAGTTATCTTTAAGTAAAGTTAAAAGTATTAATGATTTTTCCCCAATTTGTCCTTGTAATTAATTAGCTCATGAGATAAAAAGTTATTTTGAAAATTTAATTTATTATGGGTAATGTTGGAAAATAATGTAAATTTTTTATAAATTTAAGTAGTTTAACTCTCTTTCTTGATTTGTGTGCACTTTATAAAAAAAAACTTATATTTTGGATCGAAGGGAGTATTTACTATTTGGTAATAAATATAATTTATTGAAAAAATGTCTTCTGTTTATTTTTCCATAATAGGGCCTCATGTGATTAGGATCTCCATAATTGCATTGCTATAAAATTTCCAGAGAAAGAAATAAAAGAATAGGTCATACCTTTGTCAGTATGGGTCCCACTTCCATAGGACCCACCTCTATCTTTATTTTGCCTCTCCATTTCAGCAATAATTATACCAAAGAGTGTTACTTGTCAGTATGGGTCCCACTTCCATGGGACCCACCTCTATCTTTATTTTGCCTCTCCATTTCAACAATAATTATATCAAAGAGTGTTTGTAGTAAACTATACATTTTGAGAGTTTGAGGAATCCATTGTGGAGCAAGAGAAGAAAAAACTGGCAACAAGCTAGTCTTTCAAATGTTTGCTTTGCTTGGCCAAAATGAAAAAAAAAAGAATATATCAACTTTACTTTCGATTTTATATATAATGGTTGCTAATGTGGTTCATTTGTCCAAATATATAAATATAAATATAAAAATCTAGATGTGGGTCCTTAGTTTTGAATGAAGCTCAAAACAAAATGTTTGTGAAGAAAAATCACACCATTCATGATTTGTGAATTGTTCGACTTCCTAAAACTTTTAATATATATTTATTGATATCGAAATGGTATTTATGGTTACATTTGGTAATAAATGTTATTTATTGACAAAAATAAAGCCATTTTTATTTTACCATTATAGGACATTATGTGATTAGATTCCAAAAGTGCATTGCTCTAGTCTTTCAAAAGTCTCTGCTTTACTTGGCAAAAGAAAAAAAAAATCAACTTTTGATTTTATAGCTGTTACTAATGTGGCTCATTTGTTCAAAATAGTATTTCTTGTTTGGTAATAAATGTAATTTATTAGAAATAATGTCTTTTTCATTTTTCCATAATAGGGCCTTACATGACTAGGATCTCCATAATTATTCTAGAGAAAAAAAAAAATAGTAGGTCATGGGACCCACTTCTATCTTTTTCCTGGTCTCTTCTCTTCATAAATAATTATTTTGAAAAGTCTTTGTAATAAACTATAACTTTTGGGAGTATTAGGCTCGATTGTAGAGCAAGAGAAGAAAAAATTGGCTCTAGGTTGGCCATTCAAATGTTTGCTATACTTATGATTTTATATATAGCTATTAGTAGGGTGGCATATTCTTCCAAAAATATATATTTGAAATACCTATATATTGTCTTGTTTGATAATAAATGTTGCTATGCAGTGTTTACATAGAGAGAGAAGAGATATGGTGTTGGGTGGGGCTCATAGGTGGGTGGGCCCTAACCCACGCAAAGAACTTGGGTCCTATACTTTCCATCACTTTTCTCCTTTTTCTAAAATTCATTTTCAGGTACCAAATACAATATTAAGGCTTTGTTTGGAACAAGGAGAAAAAAGGAAGAGGAGAAAACTAAGAGGAACAACATGGATGAATATAGACGGAGGAATAGTTTATATTCATCCTTATTTTCCTCATAGTTTTCTCCTCTCCCAATTTTTCTATCATTGCAAATGAAGGATAAAGTACAGAGATAGAAGAGTGGGTCCTATTTTTTGTTTGTGTGGGTCTGCTACTTCCTATTTTTTTTATTGCATCCTCACTTCAGCAGCAATTATATTTCAAAAGGTAAACACATGAATTATAGTATTTGATTAAATCTTATCCTCTGTTCGGATGAGGGGAAAATATGGGAAGAGAAAAATTTAGGGAGAAAATAAAAGGAAACTTAGATACTCATTGTCTAGGTTTCTATTTCTTTTTTCTCATAGTGTTCTCCTTATCTTATTTTCCTCTCATTCCAAATAAAGAAATTACTAGAAAACTTAATGAAAGGTGAACATGAATATATTTCTATAGTTTTTAATTATGTGCAATAATAATTTTTTAAATATTTAGTGAATTATTAGTTTAAGGGATTCAAATCAAGCCCTTATTTCCTTATTTTCAAGGACTTTTTTCCCCTATACCAAAAATAAAAAAGACCAATCCTTTATAAGAAGATCCCATCTAATAGACTAATTGAGTAGCCTATTTTAAGAACCAGAAGTCTTTGGAGTAAATCTTGAGTTAGACCTTTGCCTTCTTGACTTAATGAAACACCTTGAGAAAAAAGAAAGGATTTTCTCAATTAATTGATAGCATTCATTAAAGAGAAAGAACAAATAGTATCGAACTTGCTTTCTCCAATTCTATTCTTTTGGATTTGCAGCACATCTTCTGAGATGGTGAGCAGGTTATTCATCTTAAAATATTCACCATTGCTCTCATTAAACGGTCCACATTAAGCTAGACTATTTAGAACCAAAACAGCCATATTTTAATCAGTGACCCTAAATACAAATTTAAGCTTTCTCTCTTTAAACTCATTATCACTACTAGAAAATAGTCATTTAGTGAGGGATAAATGGTCATTTTTCCTCACTACATCGAAATTAGTGAGGAATAACATCTCTCACTATTTTCGTAGCTTAAACTTACGTCACTAAATTTAGTTAGGGATGACTATTTTCTTGCTAAATTAGTTAGAAAATTAGTGAGGAATATAAATCCCTGTTTAAATTTAATGAGGGATTCATTTCTCACCATGCCCTCACTAATACTATCAATAAATAATCCCGTTAGTGAGGAATTAGCAAGGCCTTTTTCCCTCACTAAATTAGTGAGGGATTGACCCTCGCCATTTCCTTACTAATGCATCAGTAATTTCCATTGTTTGGTGAGGCTTTAGCGAGGTTTAGACTCCTCACTATATTAGTAAGGTTAATTTCCCTTGCTAATTTTCAAACCAATTTAATAAATCCCTCACCAAATTTTTAACTAAATTCAATTATGTTAAATAAAGTGTTTTGATGATTCCAAACTAACCTTCAAGAGCTTGGAATAAAGATATCAAAGGTGCACAAAAGGTTTCAAGTGAAGAAATTCTGGAGAAATCAGAACAAGGATAGATATAGAATATTTAGTAATGTTTTAATTTGAGTAAAAGACTTTGATTTGGTGAAAAGATGTTTTAAAAACCTTGATTCTATGATAATTCATGGAATATTTGAAAAATACCCACCAACAGACGAAGTTTGAAAGATTTATATTGATATGTCATTTTGAAAATTCAAACTTTGGCTTTGGAAATTAGAATTTCGTGTTGAAAATAAACAAGTCTGAAAAGAGGCTCCTCTGACAGATGAATTTTGACTTAAGAAATTCGAATTTTGATACGTGTCTAAAAATAACCTTTTTTGATAGACGAATTTTCGCCTTTGAAAATTCAAATTTTGGATAAAATGCAATTTATGAAAATTGAAAAGTTCGTCTGAAAATATAGCAAAGTTTATCTGAAAACAAGCTTAGAAAGAGCTTTGAATTTACCCTATGACAGACGAACTTTGAACATGAAAATTCGAGTTTCAAAAACAAAGCTTGAGAGTCTGTTGTGTTGATATGTTGACATATGAATGACAATATTCATAAATTCGAATTCTGAAGCAAGTCTGAAAGAGGTCTCTCTGACAGACGAACTTTACCCTTTCAAAAATTAAATTTTGAATTAATGAACTATTGTGCCTCAGAAAACCAGTTTCTAATAGACGAATTTTGAGATTCCAAAATTCGAATTTCGAAGGTACTGTAGCAAATTGAAATTACTGTTCACACTTAATAGAATAACTTTAAACATGGAAATTTGTATGTTCCAATATAGAATCATTTTCTAAAGATGAAAATTTGAATTTTGCCTCATGACAGAAGAACTTCGAGAGTTCAACGTTAAAGGCTGTAACTTTCAGTTTCTGCGAAATTTGTTTGTTGACCAACTAAAATTCAAACTTTGAATGTCAGAAGCATTAAATGCAGTTGGTGAAAGGATAATTTCTCAGTATAACCGTTGGATAACATCTCTAACGGTTAGATCTTGTTTCTAATGTATAGTTAAGGCAGGAATCTATAAATAGAACTTTATTTGAAGATGTGGGTAACAAGATTACTTTATATATACTGAAACTCTGCCAAATCATCTACTCAAAGTCTTTTACTCTTACATACTTCATTCATTGTACCTTAACTTTCATATTCACTCTGATTGAGAGAGTTTATTAGTTGTACACAATCTTATCTTCATCTGGAAGAAAGATTTTTTTGTGAGGGGATATCACAAGGGATTGGGAAAGCACTAAGTGAGAGTGCAGAGAGTGAAAGTGTGAGCTTTAGAAACTGAGCATCAACTTTGTATTGTGGCATTTGCAAGAAGCCCACTGAATTCTTGCAGAATAGTGGAAAATCTCGAGTGGTGACTTAGGGACTGGACGTAGGTCAAGTTGAAAGACCGAACCAGGATAAATTTCTGAGTCTTCTCTTCCCTACTGCTATTTTTACTATTTGTTCACTTGTACTTTGTTTTACCTTCACCCTTTGTCTTCTTCACTTTCTTGACGTTTTCAGAAGAAAATTTTAATCTTCCCAATTCACCCCCTCTTGGGAAGCCAACTTATCTAACAAATTAATCCCTTGCCAAATTACAAAATTCAACATTTTTGTTCATAATTATACTTGTATGATTGTGCAATCAAACCAGCAATTCACATGTTAGTTTACAATCTATAATCACACAAGTATGACAAAAGTAATTTTATATTTCTTTAGTTATAATAATAAAATAACATTGATCCATAAATACAAAATAAAGAGTAACTGAAAGTATAAAAATCAAGTTGCTTCTGATAATTATTTCACTTTGGCTATCTAGAGGAATGTAAGCTACTAATATGTTGTGGAGTTGAGATCCTCTTGCCCAAAGCTTGGATAACCTTAAGTATGCATGATATCTTTTCCTTTACTAGACATCTTGCCCTTTCCTTCATTGCATGTTCTATTCTTTCCTCCACTACACGACTGATAGCTTTTTCAAATGCAAGTGTCTGAACAAAATCATCTATAGTTGGTGTAGGACAAGGAAGAGGGGGTGGATGATGAGTAGATTGAGCGATATTAATGTTGAACATTAACTTACCATTATTGCCACATACCATAGTAGCATGCGATCCAAGCCTATAAACTCCACCATTCTTTTTTTTTTCCACCAATTGCATTCAACCATGCTTGAGCCACCTATTCTGAAGGGAGAAATGCTTGAGTCTAAATGAAGTCCTCATCATTTGCATCAAATTTTTGTACTTTTTATTCATATACACCTTCATTTTCAAGCTCCACAACATCATCAACATCTCTTTGTTGCTTACTTTCCACAGATGGTTGTCCTTTCTTAACCATCTTCCCTGAAGCTATAGCCATATGCATTTGAATATTTTTTTTTTGTACTTTACCTAAAAAGTTCAAATTGATTTGTAAGTAAACAAAATTGAGGTAATTCTTCATTACTAAACACCACCATAGTGTAATGTGCATTTTATTCTTAATTTAATTATAAAAATAATACATGAAAAAATACAACAAAATCTACATCATAATTTCTTAATCAAAGATATAAGTAGTAACAAATTAGGCTACATAGCATTAGAGATGTCTTTAAATTGAAATATTTGAATGAAGATCCTAGTCGAAGCCACACTAACCAAAAGACACAAATAGTAATGAATTAGCTTTGCATTGGTCCATCCATATATATAGGGCAAGATAAAATGCTATGCGTGTTCCATCTAGATAACATGCCATATGTAGGAAAGATATTTATAGTTCATATAAGAGAAGCTCGTATTTGGAAGTTTTGTTTTCTGAAAGAATCATTATAACATCTTTAAATGCTTAAATATCATAAATTACATAAGGAATTTGAGAAAATAGACATGGTTATGGGTGAAAAAGGTAAAGAGATTGTTTTTTCATATTAGAAGAAAAAATGACAAAATTGTACCTTGGCCCCAAGAAATAAAATTTTCTTCATTGTAGTCCCTAAAGGTGAGAATCACGTAAATATATTAGTTTGGGGAAAATTATGAGTGAAGACCCAAAAAATTAAAAATTATAATTGTACCCCGAGTTAGGGGTAATTTTATAAATATGTAAAATCATCTTCAAAACAAAGCTCACAGAAATATGGACCTAATGCTATATAGCACTAAAATTAACTTATTAAGAGTAAGAAAATAATTAGTGTCGAGAGTTAAAAAGTAATTTTATACTGAAAAAAGTTATTTTAAGCTCTACAAAAAGCAAAATGGCCAAAAGAAAAGTAGTTGGGCATGACAAAAAGAGCTTTTAGGAGGCATGATAATAAATTAATCTTAGATACAAGTTTAGTTTAATCATGTACTCATAAAGTAATTTAATATTGTAAAAAGTAACTTTACTGGCTCAGGTATAAAGTAACCAATACATGGTATAACTAGATTAGGAAAAATATGCAGTATTTTTGAAATAAATCCCCCTCATTTGGACACCAACTCAGTTGCTCCATTTGCTTAAATTGGATGCGTAATGGTTAAGCAAATATTAACCAAAATTAAGTAACCATAGGTAGTAAAGTAAGTTAACCAAGCAACTAACTATGGTTTGACATATCATAAATACTCCCTCCACAACCTTTGGCG
Organism: Adenanthera pavonina; assembly: GCA_026686845.1. Taxonomy (NCBI): domain Eukaryota; kingdom Viridiplantae; phylum Streptophyta; class Magnoliopsida; order Fabales; family Fabaceae; genus Adenanthera; species Adenanthera pavonina. The sequence continues at coordinate 16,920,834 of JAIVEN010000012.1, read as the reverse complement.
GACTATTTAGCAAGGAGAAGAGAGAGAGAGAGATCTGCAAATTAGAGAGGAAGGGCAGCTACATGTAGGAGAAGAAAAATAGAAGTAACAAAAATTGGTAAGTGTCTAACTAGCAATTCTTGTAAGTTCTATCATAGTTTCTCGGTAGTTTGGATTGGTTTTTTTCATATTTCTTTTTTTCCCTTTGCTGTCAATTTTTGGCCAAGACATATTTAAGGAAGGGATGGTATTTTTAAACCATAAAATGATGAGAAAGCATGAGTATTTGTGAAAGGATGTAAGTTTGGTATGTTTTGAAGCAAGTAGTTGGAAAACCTATTCCTTCCTCATTGGGTATAGATTTCAGCCAATGCTTAGAGTGTCTTAAGGTGGGAATTTCACTAATTTGACCTAAAAATTGGATTCCCAATGATTAAAAACCTTAAAGACAAGTATTAGAATTAAGTGAAACCTTAAGACAAACAATAAGGTTTTTAGGGTTTCATTGATGAATATTGAGCTATGTCATGAAATTAATAGCTTGAGCAAGTATTTAATGATGTTTAGAGACTCGAGAAACTTTGAGAAAGCTAGAGGAATCATTGGTTTCAAGAGGAAAGTCAAGTGATACACCACGAGGTAGTTAAGTTCACTTTAATGCTTTATGTTCTTTCATTTTGTTTCTTTGATGAAAATATGCTGCCATATTATGAATTGTATTTTCTTTGATTGGTTTTGTCTATAAAATGAGGGGTTTTGTTCCTTGAGACGTTCATTTTTTAAGCCATTATACTACCAAAATTTTTATGACCAATCCATGATTTGATGTTTTTATATGAGCAAATATGTGTTTTATGTGAAATGATTGACATAATTGCATAAGATGTGACTTGTTACTGAGATTGTTATAATCTCATCCCTTCAAGTATCCCAAATTATAGGTTCAAGAGATGACAGGGCCACCAAGAAGGTAAAGGGCAAGGAAAAGACTTTGAATGATTAATGTTATTGTTGCCTTTGCTACTTGTTTACTTGTAATTTTATATAGAATTATATGTGCCTTTGCAAGGCTATGTTTTGCTACCATTATGTTCTTGTAAGTCTTTGATAATGTTAAGGATATGGTATGGACAAGTTTGAGGAATGTATGCAATGTATACAAATACTTATACAATGTTATGGTGCAATTTGACTACTTTAAACATGTCTTGGTTAAGTAGATATTGTTCATCCTAATTGTGTTGTAAGAGTAAATATATTTGGAAACTAGACAAATAGAGATTTCCAAAGAGGTAAAGATCACTCAATCTAGATCAATATGAGATTTGTTTTTAATTTTTAAATTTAAGCCATAAAACTTGGAACAAAATATTTTGACTATTTGCATAGTAAAATTTTGAGCATTAAATTTTGTTAATTGGTGCAGTCAAATACAAGTTTCATATTTTTACCTTGTGGAGCATATTTTTAGAAACTTGAATTACATTGATACAATTTTTCTGAATTTAGTTGTGATTTTTCAAAGTTCAATTAGAAAAAATAGGTACCAAATTAACAGTACCTACTTTTTCTAAATTTCTCTATTTTGGACCCTTTAATGATTCAAGCTTCTAAAATGGATTAATTGGGTATTAGAAATGCTATGCTATATGGAAAATAATATTGGAAAGTAAGGTGTTACAATCATATGTTTCCGCACTAACTTCCCACAATGTTTTCAACTCATTTATAAGAGGTAACAAGTACAAGTCTATATTTCGGCCAGGGTTCTTTGTACCGAGAATCATAAGAGTTGTTAAGTAACCTGGCTTCCAAAGAGGGGGGTGGATTGAGAAGCTTGAAAGTTTTCTGCAAAATATCAAGAAAGTGAAGAAAGTAAAGTGTAGATGGTAAAACAGAGTATAAGTGAATAAACTGTAAAAGTTGCAGTAAAGAGAAGAAAGCTCAAATATTTATCCTAGTTCGGTCTCTCTACTTGACCTATGTCCAGTTCCCAAGTCACCACTTGAGATTTTCCACTATTATGCAAGAATTCAGTGGGCTTCTTGCAAATGCCTCAGTATAAAGATGATACTCTGTTTCTAGAGCTCACTCATTCACTCTTACAAAATGCTTCCCAATCCTTTGTGATATCCCCTCACAAGAAAATCTTTCTTCCAGATGAAGATAAGATTGTTTACAATGATTAAATTCTCTTAAACAGAGTAAATATGAAAGTTGAAGTACAAATACTGAAGTGAGAGAGTAACAGACTTTGAGTAGATAATTTGGCAGAGTTTCAGTATATACAAAGTAATAATCGTTACCCACAACTTCAAATGATGTTATATTTATAGATTTAGGTCTCAACTATACGTTAGAGACAAAATCTATCCGTTGGAGAAGTTATCCAACGGTTATTTTGAAAAACTATCCGTTAACCAATAGCATTTAATGCTTCTGACATACTGAAATTCAAATTTCGGTTAGTCAACAGACGAATTTCGCAGGAACCGAAGGTTAAGGACTTCAACGTTGAATGTCCAAGGTTAGTCTGTCATGAAGTGAAGTTCGAATTTTGATGTTTGTAAAATGTTTCTATGTTGTGACATACAAATTTTTAAGTAGAAAGTTTTTTTGTTAAGTGTGAACAGTATTTTCAATTTGCTACAGTGCTTCAGAAATTCGAATTTTGGAACCCTAAAATTTGTCTGTCCATAGTTAGTTTATAAGGCACAGTGGTTCATATGATTCAAAATTCCAATTTTCAAAGGGCAAAGTTCGTCTATCAGAGATACCTCTTTTTAGACTTACTTCAAAATCTGAATTTGTAAATACTGTCATTCATATGTCAACATATCATTGTAACAGAATCACAAGCTTAGTTTCTTAAATTTGAATTTTCAGGTTCAAAGTTCGTCTGTCAGTGAGCAATTTTGAAATTCAATCTAAACTTGGTTTCAGATGAACTTTGACATAATTTCAGACGAATTTCTTTAGTTTTCATAAGTTACTTTTTGTCTGAAATTTGAATTTTCAAAACCCAAAGTTCGTCTGTTACTGAAAGCTCCTTTCAGACACTTATCAAAATTCAAATTTTCTCAAGTTAAAATTCGTCTGTTAGAGAAACCTCTCTTTAAACTTGTTCAGTTTCAATACGAAATTCGAATTTTCAAAGCCAAAGTTCGAATTTCCAAGATGACAGATCAATGTAAACCTTTCAAACTTCGTCTGTTAGTGGGTGTTTTTCAAATATTCCATGATTTAACATAGAATCAAGGTTTCAAAACATCTTTTCACCAAATCAAAGTCTTTTACTCAAATAAAACACTACTAAACATCCTACATCTATCTTTGCATAGATTTATCCAAAATTTCTTCACTTGAAACCTTTTGGGCACCTTTGATATCTTTATTCCAAGCTCTTGAAGGTTGGTTTGGAATCATCAAAACTCTTGATTCAACATTCTCCCCCTTTTTGATGATGACAAAACAACTTACAAACTGGATTAGTACTTGGGTTTGCTTTAACAAGCGCCCCCCTCAACATATGCATTATATTTCAAAAGATATCATATATAGTAGATCATGTGAAGAGATTCAAAGAGTAATAAGAACATATCATTACAACCAAGGAATTCTTTCATTTTATCAAATGTTGCTTTATAGGAACCAATTTGTGCAAAGTACTTCAAAATACACAAATCAAACACAAAACAACAAACATCTGAAACTCAATACATCACTACAAGAGGACTCAAGCCTAAGTTCTAATCACTTCTTCTTTGACTTAGTCTTTTTGCTGTAAGTCTTTCCAGATGGCTCATCAGCAGACTTGCCAGTTTGCTTACTCTTCTCCCCCTTTTTGGCATTATCAGGAAGGTGGACAAATTCAGCCGGAGGAGGGATTTGAGAAACTGGAATAGTTTTGAGGGGCACAGGAGCAAAAGACAGATATGGACTAACTGATGAAGGAGGCTCAGGGCTTAGATCCTCATCGTCAGAGACCTCTAGCAGATCTTGCACCTTTTGTCTGGAAAGAGCCAATTGAGCCCTTTGTTCTTCTGAAAGACCATGAGTAGTGAGAGATGAAGGAGCAAGGTCATCAGAACAAAACATTTCTTCAAGCCTTCTTCTCTGAGCTTGCAAGAGAGCATTGCGAGCAATAGCTTCCAAATAAACAAAAGGAACAATGCTTCTTTCTTCATTTTTGGTAACCTCCATGATTGATGAAGTAGAAATGGCTACCACTTATCTTTCAACTTGCTCAGATTCTTGCTGTGACAGGATTGACTCTTGAGCATCTGCAGTAATGGGATCATGAGAGCTTGAACCCCGAGGTCCTTCTTCTTCCATACCATAGTCCAAGGGAGGACCAGGACTTGGTGTGCTTAATGTACCAGCAGGCTTAGTACCATCTACAGCATCATCATGCTCAGAAGAGGCTAGCTCAAAGGGGCTTGGAGGATCAGGAGTTAGAGACTGAGCAGGCTCAGGGAATCTTGGCTGAGGTGGAGTTGATGTGGTAGGAATTGCACTCCAAATATCTTTATAGGCATCAGCAACCACTTTCATGTTCTTGGCCAACTGGTGAATCTAATCTTGCAGATGAGTAAATTTGGCATTTTGCTCATCCCTGATGCTAAGTATGAGTGTAAACAAGCTGTCATACAACTCAGTGATCTTAGTTGGCTTGGCATGAGAGGAGGGAGTAGATGGAATGTGAGTAGGCTTGGATGGAGATGGGATAGGCAGAGAAGGCTACGGTGTAGGTTTTGCAGGAGCCTCAGAGGTACCTTCTTGCTGTAGGGAGGCATCTTCAACAAAGAAGAGATCTTCAGATTTTCTTGCTCCCTTCCCAATCCATCTTCCTTCATTTCTCTCAATTTCTATTCTTTGAAGTTCCTCCTCCTTGAAAATCTCAGTGGGCTTTCCTTTCCCTTTCTCAAGGTGCTGAATTCTAGCATATTGTAGAATTCTGGAAATGATTGCTGAATAGGGAAGTGAGGAGTCTTTCCTCTGATCCCTTGCCTTGATCATGCTCTGGAGTATGATATATCCCATGTTAATGAGCTTTTCACGCATGATTACTGCCATCACATATGCCTTTGCCCTTGTGATCAGATTAAAGCTACCCGCTTTGCTGAAGATAATCCTAGACACTATGTAGTGTAAGATCCTTACTTGACCACTAAGGTCAGTATGTTTCAGCAAATTTATGGTTGGCTTATTTTCTCTTCTTCTGAACAAAGTGTTCAGGATTGTGCTCTCCTTGTAGTTCAGGAATGGGCCGCCTTCTTCATCAGCAGTTTTTGCCTCATCCATATATCCGGAAGCAGTGATGTCAATCTTGAGGCTATCTTGCCCTGGTATTTGCAGTACTTCATTAACAGTCTCATCAGTGAGCCAGATGGTCCTTGATCTCAGATTGACCTCCCACTTCTTCTTCTTGCTATTGTACTTTAGGGAGGCATGCCATGTCTTTACCACTTTATCATCATACTTCTCCAATATCTCTAATAGATTCTTATATCTCAACATCCATATTCCAGCATCAAAATTGTTTGAGACTAAGAAATCATTTAAGTTCACACAATGAGGCTTGATTACCTTTTTATTGGCAAACTTGGTCGAGTATTCCCCCTGAATCTGAGGAGTGCTCCATAATGGTAGTGTAGTGAGTTGGTATTCTTCAGATTCAGTACTGGAGGAGGAAGTAGAAGCAACAGCATCAGCAGCAGGAGCAGGGACCAAAGGCTCTACTTTCTTCGAAGAAGATGGTCCAGCTTTCTTTGATTCAGCCTTTGGTATAGTTTTCTGATGTTTGGAGGGAGTTGCCTTGCTTGATTCAACTTTTCTCTTCCATTTTTCCCCCTCCTTTGAGGCATATTGGGATTTGACCGTCCTCTTTGGTCGTACTTCTCCTTTTCCAGCTTCAGGATTCTTTACTCTTGCCATTTTCGTGGATGAATGTGTCCGAATAAAGTAGAGATTGGGCTTATAGGATGCGAAAAGAAGTTTAAACGGTGGGAAAAAAAGATATACGGTCAGAATTGAAGAGCATTGAAGAGAGCATTTGAATAGACTTAGAGAAGAAAATAGTAGGGCTACGTCTGTTCAGTGGAAACCGTCGGTTTTAACGTAAGTAACCGCCTGACAGACGAATTTTGAGGGGTCAGAATTCAAACGTCGAGTAGTTAAAAGTTAAACCGTTCAGCAAAACTTACTGACAGATAAATTTTCTTCTGAAAGTTCGTCTGATAGTAGCTTGGTTTAAGCAACACAAGGTGAATAGATGAACTTTGTTTCAACAAAGTTCAAATTTTGAAGAGTAAACATTAAGCAGCAATCAAATCAACAAACAACAGATGAATTATGCATATGAAAATTCATCTTTTAAAGATTCAACATGAAGATCATGTTTCAATAGACAAATTTTAAGTCCAATAGACGAATTTCGAGGGACTACCGAGAACTGTTCCAATGTATAACACGTTAAAGTTCGTCTGTTGGGCATCTAAATTTGAATGTTGACCATACTGACTTGTTCAGAAACACAGTTTATCAAGGAAATTCGTCTAACACACAACTAAGATATGAATTTCAACTTTAAAAACTTACAAAATGGATCAGAAACTCAGAATTTTTGTCATTTTCTTCACTTTTTGATTGTTCCATTCTTGTGTGCTCCATTTTTCAGATTTATTGCCATTGAATCTCATGAGGAGCACCTGCAACTTAAATTAAATTCACTTTGATGCTAAAGTTAGAATTAATTTAATGTTGGAAAACTTAAAAACAGAATTGCATACGGATTTACTTACAGTTCATTGGGATTTACCATACCCAATTTTCTCCTGATTTTGCAATGTCTATCTTCTAATAGAGCCTTTGTTAAGATATCAGCAACTTGATCCTCTATTGGGAAGTATTCTAGTCTGATTTCTCCTTTCAAAACATGATCCCTTATGAAGTGGTGCCTAACTTCAATATGTTTTGTCCTTGAATGCATGACAGGATTTTTGGTGATGTTTATTGCACTTTGATTATCACACATTATTGATATTTCTTTCATCTCAACTTCAAGATCTTCAAGCTATTGTTTCATCAAGATGATTTGGGCATAACAGCTTCCAGCTGCAATATACTCAGCCTCTGTTGTGGATAAGGCCATACTGTTTTGCTTCTTGCTAAACCATGAAACCAATGATCCTCTTAAAAACTGACAAGTTCCACTTGTGCTTTTTCTGTCAGTTTTGGATATTGTAAAGTCAGCATCAGTGTATCCTTTGAGATCTTCTCCATTACCCTTTGGATACCAAATACCCATCTGTGATGTTCCAATAAGATATTTGAAGATATGCTTCACAACAGTTGCATGGGTTTCCTTGGGACATGACTGGAACCTTGCACACATACAGACACTAAACATAATGTCAGGTCTGCTAGCAGTTAGGTACAGTAGAGATCCAATCATTCTTCTATACTGGGTTATGTCAAACATTTTCCCTTTTTCATCCATGTCCAATTTGGTTGTAGTAGCCATAGGTGTTCCCATTGACTTGGCATTCTCCATTCCAAACTTCTTTAGCAGTTCTTTCAGATACTTGGATTGATTGAGAAAGATACCATCATCACACTAGCTGATTTGCAATCCAAGGAAGAAGTTGAGTTCATCCATCATGGACATTTTGAATTCTCCCTGCATTAACTTAGAAAAATTCTTGCAAATAGATTTATTAGTAGCACCAAATATAATATCATCAACATAGATTTGAACAATAAGTAGATCTTTATTTTCTTTCTTAGTGAATAAAGTTGTATCTACTTTTCCTCTTTGGAACCCTTTTCAATTAGAAAATTACTTAATCTTTCATACCATGCTCTAGGGGCTTGCTTTAAACTGTAAAGAGCTTTCTTCAGTTTATAAACATGGTTTGGTTTTGCAGAGTCCTCAAAATTTGGAGGTTGATCTACATAAACCTCTTCCATGATATATCCATTTAGAATAGCACTCTTCACATCCATTTGATACAACAAAATATTCTTCATGCATGCATAGGCTAACATAATTCTAATTGCTTCTAATCTAGCTACTGGAGCAAAGGTTTCCTTAAAATCAATACCGTCTTCTTGATTATATCCTTTAGCAACCAGTCTAGCTTTATTTCTGATTATTGATCCTGATTCATCAAGTTTATTTCTAAAAACCCATTTAGTGCCAATGACAGGATGATTTTTGAGTTTAGGCACTAAGTCCCAAACTTGATTTCTTTCAAACTGATTTAATTCATCTTGCATAGCCAAAATCCAGTATTCGTCAGTTAAGGCTTCCTCAATGCATTTGGGTTCAATTTGTGAAATGAAAGCACAATTTATCATTTGATCCCTTAACTGTTTTCGAGTTTTAACTCTCTCTTGAACATCCCTTATCACTTGATTAACAGGATGATTCCTTTGATATCTCTAAGCTCTAGGGAGTTCTTGAGACATTTCTTCATTATAATTATCCTCAAAGTCTTTCTCCTGAAAATCTCTCTCTATGTTAATAGATTCAGACATCTTTGGAGGTTCAATTTTACCTTCATCAGAAATATCTAACTTTTTAAAGTTTGAAACAAGATCATCCTCATCAGTGACAAGTTTGGAAACAGTTTCATTTTCGATAAATACTACATGAACTGATTCTTCAACTAATTTAGACCTTTTATTAAAAACTCTATATGCTTTACACCTACTAGAGCAGCCCAGAAATATACCTTCATCGGATTTGGCATCAAACTTACCCAGATTTTCCTTTCCATTATTGTGAATGAAGCACTTGCAGTTGAACACATGGAGATGTGTGAGATTTGGCTTTCTTCCTTTGTACAGCTTATAAGGAGTCTTCCCAAGGATTGGTCTGATGTAGGCTCTATTTATGATGTAGCTTGCTGTATTCATTGCATCAGCCCAAAATACTTGAGAAAGTTTCTTTTCATTCAGCATAGCTTTAGCCATCTCTCCAATTGTTTTGTTCTTCCTCTCTACTACTCCATTCTGTTGAGGAGTTCTTGGAGCTGAGAAGTTGTGGTCAATTCCATGCTCATTACAATACTCCAGAAAGTATGAGTCCTCAAACTCTCCTCCATGATCTGACCTAATAGACACAATGAAAATACCCTTATCATTTTGCACTTTCTTGGCTAAGGTTACAAATGCATCAAAGGTATCACTTTTAGAGGAAAGAAACAATGTCCATGTAAATCTAGAGTAATCATCAACAATTACAAGCACATACAGATTTCCACCAATGCTTTTTACCCTAGATGGACTAATTAAATCCATATGCAGTAGTTCTAGTGGTCTAGTTGTGGTGACTACGTTTTTGGGTTTAAAAGAAGATTTAGTTTATTTTCCTCTTAGGCATGCATCATATTCTTTGTCTTTTTCAAAAGTAATTTTTGGCAGGCCAGTGACTAACTCATTTTTAACCAATTTTGAAAGCTGATTCATGTTAATATGAGCTAATCTTCTATGCCACAACCAACTATCATTATCCTGACTAATCAAGCAAACAGAATCTAAGGGAGAAAGTTCATCAAGATCAATAGTATAGTAGTTACCATCCCCTTGAACTTTGAGGATTACTTTGTGATCAATTTTTCTGATGACCAGGCAGAACTTTGAGTCAAACAGTACCCAGTTTCCTTTGTCACATGTTTGGCTCACACTTAGTAGATTGTGGTTGAGGCCAATTACAAACAGCACCTCTTCAATGTATGTTTCAGGATTTTTGCCCACAATGCAAATGCCAACTATTCTGCCATATTGATCACCTCCAAAGGTCACCTTTCATCCTTTCTTGTCTCTAAGGGTGATGAACTTCTCCTTGTCACCGGTCATGTGACTTAAGCAGGCACTATCCATATACCATTTATTATTCTTTCTAACTTTGAGACAGACCTGCAAAACAAGGTTTATATTTTCTTTTTAGGTACCCAAATTTGCTTGAGTCCTTTTCTGTCAGTAGTCTTTTCCCTAGATACAAATGTACCTTTGGGAATCCATTTAACCTTCCTGTCAAGTCCATTTTTCTTTAAAACACATGAACTGGAAATATGTCCCTTCTTGTTACAGAAGTGACAGGTGGTAAAGGGACTGCTGGATTGAGAAGCAGGAAGAAAACAATGCAGATAATATTTTTGTTTTGCATGCCTTGGTTGATTATATGATTCAATGTGATGTGTAATATAATCTTTCTTTCTATTACTATTAGCATGCACAAAATATCTCATGTACACATTCTGATTTTTCTTCCTATTCTTTTCTTTTACAGCACAAGGGTCATAGCCAAGTTTAGCCTTTCCTTGTGATATTCTTTGGCTTCCTATTAAAGCAAACAACATATTTTTACCTCTAGTAAGCCTAGACATGCTTTTCACTAGATATTCATTGGTTTGTTTTAGTTCAATGCATGATTTACAGCAAGCAAATTCATCAATAGGTAGAGAAGTAATTTCAGAGATGTTGCTTTGAGATTCTAGTTTGTTAACCTTTTTCTTAGCTTGCTTCAATTCTTTAGCAACCTTAACAAACTCATCATGCAACCCATGAAATGCATCTAGTAATTCAGAATGGGAAGGTTCAGATTCATATACCTCATCTTCTTGATCACTGCTGCATGGGATTTCAGCTTCTTCAGAGGCAAGTGCCATGAGATAGATGTTGCCAATTTCATCTTCATCATCTTCTTCTTCATATGAGCTATTGCCCTATATTGATGAGATGTAAGCTCTTTTCTTCTTACCTTTGTCTGCAGCTTTCTTTTCTTTTTCTTACTTCTTGAGGAATTGTGGACAATCTCATTTGATATGTCCCTGCTTTTTGCACTCATAGCAAGTGATAGGCTCTTTTGTTTCTCTCTTACTATCTCCCGCTGCTCTTTTCTTGAAGATTTTCTTATTTCTCTTTTTGCTGTAGAATCTTCCAAATTTTCTGACCATCATAGCCAGTGTTTCTTCATCTAGCTCATCTCCATTGTCAGATTCTTCTTCTTTCTCCTCAGTAGCTTTTACAACAAGACCTTTCTTCTTTCTGTCTTGTCCAGCCACCTTGAGAGCCTTCATTTTTCCTTCATACTCCTCGAGGCTGCCAAAAAGAGCTGTGACAGAGGCCATTGATTCTCCTCTGGCTTTCTCTATTGCTGTTACTTTGGGTTGCCATTCCAGAGGGAGAGCTCTAAGGATCTTTCTTACTTTTTCTGTTTGAGTGTACTCCTTTGCTAGGCTCTTTAGTTGATTCACAATGAGGGTGAATCTCTTCTGAAGCTCTTTTACATTCTCTGCTTTAGCCATTATGAAGTTTTCATATTCACCTATGTATGTATTCAGTTTATTTTCCTTAACTCCAGTTGTTCCTTCATGAGCAATCTGCAAGGTGTCCCACATTTCCTTGGTAGTAGAGCATTGTGAGACCCTATAGAATTCGTCTTGATTCAAAGTACTGACCAAGAAATGTTTTACCTTGAAGTTTAGCAAGACTCTTCTTCTGTCCTCCTCATTCCATTCAGCTTCTGGCTTCTCTCTGTATCTCCCATCATCTTCCAAAGCCATTGGGACAAAATCTCCCTTCTGAATGACTGACCAGATGTCCAGATCAATCGGTTGGAGATAGATTTACATTCTCATCTTTCAGTAACCATAGTGTTCTCCACTGAAGCCAGGAGATCTATTTGTGTTGTTTCCTTCTGGTAATATGCTTTCTCCAAAGCCAACCATTTTAATTCCCGGACTGTGAAATCATTTGATTGGGAATCCGGGCTCTGATACCACTTGTTAAGTAAGCTGGCTTCCCAAGAGGGGGGTGAATTGGGAAGCTTGAAAATTTTCTGCAAAATATCAAGAAAATGAAGAAAGCAAAGTGTAGATGGTAAAATAGAGTATAAGTGAATAAACTATAAAAGTTGTAGTAAAGAGAAGAAAGCTCAGATATTTATCCTGGTTCGGTCTCTCCACTTGACCTACATCCAGTCCCCAAGTCACCACTTGAGATTTTTCACTATTCTGCAAGAATTCAGTGGGCTTCTTGCAAATGCCTCAGTACAAAGATAATGCTCTATTTCTGGAGCTTACTCATTCACTCTATGCACTCTTACAAAATGCTTCTCAATCCCTTGTGATATCTCCTCACAAGAAAATCTTTCTTTCAGATAAAGATAAGATTATTTACAATGATTAAACTCTCTTAAACAGAGTGAATATGAAAGTTGAAGTACAAATATTGAAGTGAGAGAGTAACAGACTTTGAGTAGATGATTTGGTGGAGTTTCAGTATATACAAAGTAATAATCGTTACCAACAACTTCAAATGATATTATATTTATAGATTTAGGTCTCAACTATACGTTAGAGACAAAATCTATCCGTTGGAGAAGCTATCCAATGGTTACTCTGAAAAACTATCCGTTAACCAACCGCATTTAATGCTTCTGACATACTGAAATTCGAATTTTGGTTGGTCAACAGATGAATTTCACAGGAACCAAAGGTTAAAGACTTCAACGTTGAATGTCCAAAGTTCGTCTGTCATGAAGTGAAGTTCAAATTTTGATGTTTCGAAAATGTTTCTATGTTGTGACATACGAATTTTCAAGTAGAAAGTTTTTCTGTTAAGTGTGAACAATATTTTTAATTTGTTACAGTGCCTCCGAAATTCGAATTTTGGAACCCTAAAATTCGTCTATCCGTAGCTAGTTTATAAGGCATAGTAGTTCATATGATTCAAAATCCAAATTTTCAAAGGGCAAAGTTCGTCTGTCAAAAAGATGTCTTTTTAGACTTACTTCAAAATCTGAATTTATAAATACTATCATTCGTATGTCAACATATCATTGTAACAAACTCACAAGCTTAGTTTCTAAAATTTGAATTTTCATGTTCAAAGTTCATCTGTCAGTGAGCAATTTTGAAATCCAATCTAAACTTAGTTTCAGATGAACTTTGACATAATTTTAGATGAATTTCTTTAGTTTTCATAAGTTACTTTTTGTCTGAAATTCAAATTTTCAAAACTCAAAGTTTGTCTGTTACTGAAAGCTCCTTTCAGACACTTATCAAAATTCGAATTTTCTCAAGTCAAAATTCGTCTGTTACTGAAAGCTCCTTTTAGGCACTTATCAAAATTCAAATTTTCTCAAGTCAAAATTCGTCTGTCAGAGAAATCTCTCTTCAGACTTATTCAGTTTTAATACGAAATTCGAATTTTCAAAGCCAAAGTTCGAATTTCCAAGATGACAGATCAGTATAAACCTTTCAAACTTCGTCTGTTGGTGGGTTTTTTTCAAATATTCCATGATTTAACATAGAATCAAGGTTTTAAAACATCTTTTCACCAAATCAAAGTCTTTTACTTAAATAAAATACTACTGAACATCCTACATCTATCTTTGCACATATTTATCCAGAATTTTTTCACTTGAAACCTTTTGGGCACCTTTGATATCTTTATTCCAAGCTCTGAAAGTTTGTTTGGAATCATCAAAACTCTTGATTCAACAAGAGCTAGGAACACATAATGGGTGCTCACGCACATTCTAGGTGTATGGTGTGACAATTACTAGATAGCAAGAATAACTATGCTACATTTGCCCATAAGGACTAAAACCATCAGATGCAAGAGCTAATCAAACATTGTGAGGTTTCGCAGCAAAAGAAGGATGGCATTGGTCAAAATGCTTCCATGCCTCTTTATTTTATGGATGGCTCATCATCCTTAACTCATTAAGTTGTTGAATGCCATGTCATGTGTTCAGCTATCTTTGTTGACCTGCATAACCTTTGTAGCCTAGGGTTTAGAGATATGTGTCCCAAAACTTTATAAGGTATTTTATGCTTCTACCCATCACCTTTCTTTTTTAGGTTTATAATGGTGATGACCACAAACTAGACAAGTTATTCTCTCTTTATGTTCCTTGTAATAAAGAATACAACCATTTACACATAGATGTCTTCTCGCATACCCTAACCCAAGCTTACTAACTATCTGTTTTGTCTTATACAAGTCACCAAGCAACTTTGCATCCTTTGGTAAAAGGTCCTTGATCAATTGTAAAATATGATTAATACAGCTCTCACTTATGTTAAATTCATATTTATTATTCAGCAACCTTCTCACCACAAACAACGTAGAATGTGTTTTACACCCATAAAAAAATGGCTCCTATGCATCTTTCAACATTTCATAAAACTTCTTGGCCTCGCAATTAGGAAGCTTTTCTTTAACTCCAAACATTTAATCCCCACCAATGATTCCATCCCCAACAAATACATTTGGATCAAAATAAGGACTAGCAACTTCCAAAACCATTTTGCACTACGGATTTATAGTTGATACACTATCAACCCTAAATTGAGAAGTTAAATTAACATCACAATCTTCTCTAGCCATAACTACATATGGTTCTCCATGGGAGACCCATTGATAGTACTCAAGCACAAAACCATAATTATAGAGGTGAGTTTTGACAACATCTATATCACCAAATTTTCTATTATCACACCTTGAGTAAGAACATTGTAACACTTTAGCTTTAGACCCTATTTCCCATGGAGTAGACTTCATATAAGTCCATTTGATCATATTTAGAAGCTTGAATCTGGACCAAAAGAGAAAAATTTAAAAGTTTTGGTTATTATTCATTTGGTTACTCAATTTTCTAGACTAAATTTTGAAAAATCATAACTATTTCTAGAAAAATCTTGTGATTTAAGTATCTAAAAATAGCTTAAAATATTCTCTATATAGGAAAAAATATGAAACATGACTTTAATCAGACCAATTGATACATATTTAGCACAAAATTCACTGTTCGTATGGTCATTTTTCACTTTCTTAGAATTTTGGCCTTAACTTTAAAAATTCATTTATCATTATATTTTGAGCCAAATTATGCATACTTTATATCATTGGAAGGATCTACATATACTTTTCAATCATATTTTTATTGTATATTTATTTAACTTGATCAAGGCGCAATATCATCTTAAATCATTAAGGGTTAGAACATAACTTTTATTAGAATAGTTTTGGGAACACGTACATAACTCTTAATATATAGTTCCAATTACATTCAAACCAGTAACGTATTAAACTTAAAACATAGTTCTTTCTATATATGCAAAGCACTGAATTTTAAATCTCTATATGATTTTATACTACCTTTTAAAGTAAGCAATACTTATGGTAAAAATCCAACTCTGTCCAGTTTTGACACTTACTTTTAAAAATTCATCATAAATTATACACTTATCTAATCTAAGCGTTCTCTAGTTCTTTGGAAAGTTTGTTCTTTCTACTTTTAGAGCATATAACAATTCTCCTAATTGCTCTATTTCAGTCAAACAGTGTTGACTTTACTTTCAATGCTACAGAATGAACTTTTTGCAATATAATGTGGAAAAACAAACTTTATAACATGTTTACATGCTCATTCAATATTCCAAATACATACCATACTTTTCATATTGCTCAAGGGTACATGACTTTACATAAAATTCTGTTAGGTTTAATAAAATATAAGTTTTGATAATGACAAATGTAGAGTAATAAGGAATAAATGTACCATATTTGTATAGCATATATATTGTTCCTTAAAGAAGTGAAAGTGTGCATTAACATGTATTTAACTATGTTTGTAATACATATATTATGCTATATACCAATATATCCACTATACTTTTATGGTTTAAAATACAAGTTGGATATATAAACTGGACTAACTACTTAGTTTATAAGTATAATACATTAAGTGTAGGATTATCCAAATAAGAAGAGTGAGCCTTGAAATAAAGAACTGAGAATCAACAACATGTCTTGCTCAAAAAAGAAGAAGAAAAAGAGTGTTCCAAGAATAGAAGATCAAAAGAGAGCATACCAAGAATGGGAATGACCAAGTGAAAGTGGAGTTCAACTTTTGAAAACCTAGCTATTAGGTATATTTTATTTTCACTTAGGTCTTGAGGTGGTTTACCCTTTGAAATTTACTTAATCTTGTTACCATATATTTTAAACAAGTTAGATTAAGTAAATCTGATGTTAGCAAGTGTTAGAATTGAGAAATATTGGCTAACAGATGAATTTTATGTTTGACTTATGTTTATTTTGTGCAAATCCTAACTTTGCCTAGTGAAATTCGAAGTTATTAAGGTTTTATCTCCGACAAACAAATTTCATTTATGAAATTCGAATTTCGGGCTAAGTATTGTTAATGAAAGCATGCAAAATTTGCTTGAAGTTTAGTTAAAATTTGAATATTGGTGAAGTTTGAAATGAGTTCACTGTCAGTAGTTTTGATAGATGAATTTTGACTTCAAAGTGCGTATTTCAAAATGAGAACTTGTGAATCTCATTAGAGCATACCTCTGACAGATGAACTTTGTAGTTCAATAGTCGAATTTCCAAGAAAAAACTTTTATGTCATGTTGAACATGTCTTTGACAGATGAATTTTAGCTTCTGAAATTCAAATTTTGAAGTGCATTGTGAAAACTTGATACAACTGTTCAAACTCAACAGATAGACTTTCAATATGAAAATTTACATAAACTAATATGAGTTAACTTTGACAAACTTGAAATTCAACTTTCATTATGTGACAGACGAATTTCTGAAGTTCAACATTATTAGTTCAGCTAGCTTCCCAACAGGGGGTGAATTGAGAAGTTTCAAATTTTTTTTGTATATTAGAAAAACAATAGTGGTACTAAAAAGATAACTAAAAATAAAGTATAAAAATAAAGAGCAGAGGGAAGAGAACTTAGTAGTTTATCCTAGTTCGATCTATTCCATTTAACCTACGTCCAGTTCCCAGGCCACCACTTGGGATTTTTCCACTTTCTCTTGCAAGATTTGAATGGGTTCTTGCAATGACCACAGAACAACATCACCAACCCAAACTTCAAACTTAAACAAGTTTTCTCACTCTTCTCACTCAAGAGTAAAACTATTTCCCTTAGTACAATCTCACACTAAGTATACTCTACAAGTGTTTAGATGTATTATAGAATAAAAACTCTCTCAATAGAGTAGATATGAAAGTTGAGATACAATGAATAAGTAAAACAGATGGTAGTTGAGCTTTGAAGGAATTATTAAATGAATCAGCAGAGTTTTGGCATGTAAATTGTTTTTCTCATTACCCAATAACTTAAATGAGGTCCTATTTATAGTCTTAGGGTAGAACTATCCGTTGGAAACAAAGATTAGCCATTACTCTTAAGAAAATAGCTGTTCACCTACCGCATTAAATGCATCTGACAGAGGTTATGTGAATAACGGGTAACTATTTGTTTTTGTTTTCAACGTGAAGTTTTTCGTTATGTGGATAACCTAGCTAGGTTATGCAGATAACGTACTACCCAGAATGACTAGATTTTAGCTCAAAATCATTTTCCTGAAAACCTACTTAATTATTAGGATAGCGTTAAGTTTTTCTCAAATTGAGTTTTTGTGAAAACTTAGGTTATCAGGACAACTTCTCATAGTTATGCAGATAACCTATTTTACTTGAGGAAAGTTCAAGTATTTTGAGATATAGGTTATGCGGATCACCTGTTTTACTTGAGAAAAGTTCAAGTATTCTGAAATATAGATTATGCGGATAACCTCCCTTGGTTATGCGGATAACTTATTTTACTCGAAAAAAGGTAAGTATGCTGAAATATAGGTTATGTGGATAACCTCCCTTGGTTATACGGATAACTTGTTTTACTCGAGAAAAGGTAAGTATTCTGAAATATAGGTTATGCGGATAACCTCCCTTGGTTATGCGGATAACCTGTTTTACCTGAGGGGTGCAAGTGTTCCATGAAGCACGTTATGCGGATAACCTACCTAGGTTATGTGAATAACGGGCTACACAGTACCACTTTTCTTCATTGTTCACCATGTTATGCGAATAAAGTGCCTACCTTATCAGGATAATCTCCTAGACAGACTTTGAACTTGATCCCCAAGCTATGTTATACGGATAACCTCAATCCTTTTTCATGAAATTAAGGAATGGACTTTGGAAAAGTTTTGAGATTGAGTCTTTATCCCCATAACCTCAAATGGTTATACATATAAGGTAAGATATTATTTTGAAAATAAGATAAACACTTAGAAACATCTTTGAAATTGAGATCTTATTCAAATAAGCAAAAACATTTTTATTGAAAACCAATTGATCACTTAGAATCAGTTTGAGATTAAACCTTTATCCTCATTAGATAGTTCTTTTCTTGAAAATTATTTTGAAATCATGAGTTAAGAACTAACCACTCAGTTAGTTATCTCATTTAATTTTGGGTTAATTGAAATTCAAAGCTCAACTACCTTCTTTTACAGATAAGTTCCTTAAGTATGAGTGAAACAGTTTTTCAATCAATAGGAAGCTCCAACTTTGTTCTTTCATTTCACTTATGTTCCTTTGATATTGGATCTCCCAAGCTTATTTGTTTTAGAATCATCAAAACATCTAAATTAACATTCCCCCCTTTTTTGATGATGAAAAAACAACTTAAACCAATTATTAGTACTTGGGTTTGCATGAAACTCCCCCTCAATATATGCGTAATTTAAATAAGATTAGAACATATCTCAGAGCAAGAAACACAGAAAAAGAACACGTTTATAGAAGGAAATTTATTATATTCTAAATACCATTGCAAGTAAGAGAAAGAAAATAAATACAGAAACATATCTCTTTAAAAGTAACAAACAATCAAGCATAAACTCAGTTAAGTTTCTTTCTTTTTCTTAGATTTCTTCTTCTTTTTCTTTGCTTCTTTTTCTTCCTTCTCTTCTTTTTCTTTATTCTTTTCTATCTCTGTCTCTTCTATCTCCCCCTTTTTGTCATCAGTAATAAAGGGGATCTAAGCAACACCAGCATCCATCTTGGCAATGTCCTGTTTAAGCTTAGCCTTCGATTCCTTAATTCTTTGAAGTCTTTCATCTAAAGAAAGAGGAAGGATGGAGGGTTGGGGTGGAATAGTGGATACTAGTTCAGGCCGAAGTGGCTAACTTGAAGTAGCAGGAGAAATAGAAGGAAACACAGGAATGTACTGAAGGTTAGGCATCATAGGTGGAGGTAAGACAATGGGAAGGGTTGCTGGAGAGGGATCAGAATCAGAGGCAATGGTGATGATTTCCTGTACAACAACCTCAGCAAGATAACTGATACCTTCAATGGAGATAGGATTAGGGAGAGGAGGAAAGAGAGCATTAATTTCTTGTCTTCGGTGGTGAAGATAGATCTGGTGAATGAAATCACCTTTAGATAAGAGAACTAAGGCTTTGCTTGAATCATGAATAGCTTCACCTTCAAGACCATAGTCCAGGTTAGGACCTAGGTCCTCTGATGGAGCAGGTGATTGAGCAAAAGCAGTTAGTTCAGAGAAAGTGGGAGGTGGTGGTTGGATTGGGGTAGAGGAAGGCTGATGAATACCAAAAGCAAGTTGTTCACGCAGGAGTTGCACTTCTTGGGTGAGACTTTCAAACTTAGTCTCAAATTTTTCCTACATCTCAGTAATGAGATACCCAAGATTAATCATGTCATCTCTGTGCTCTTTCCTAGTGGCCATGGCTATTTGGAACAGATTTTGGTATAGTGAAGGAATGTCTGTAGGTGTAGGCAGGTCAGTGGTTGGGATTTTATCTGGTTTGCTAGGAGTAGGAGTAGGTGTGTGGTTCAGGTGTCATGATTTGAGGTGGTTTAGAGGGTGTGGATGGAGAGGAGTTGGAATCACTATATGAAGAACCCTTTGTGGCAGAAGTTAGCTTAGAATCTTCTCCTATGTCCCTTTTCTTATCAACCCATCTCCCATTCTCCAGGCTCATTCCCATCTTCTGTAGGACTTTCTCACTCAATTCTTCTGGAAGTAGTGCAGGTCCTCTTTCAATGTGCAATATGTTATAAAACTTCAGGATCTTGGTGATAATATGCCCAAATGGCAATTGTGAATCCTGTCTGTAGGTTCTTGCCTTCCACATCCTCTGTAGAATGATATCCACCACATTTACTAGTTTACCTTTTATCAACAGTAGCACGACTTGGAATTCTCCTCTGGATAGGTAGTTGAAGCCTCTACTTTTATTGAAAAGCATGTGTGAGATAATGTAGTAAAGGATCCTGTTATCAACAGTCAGAAGAGTTGGAGCAATCTTCCCTTCAGAAGGTATATTTTGTCTTTGTCTAAGCAGCCTTAAGACCATTGTGCTCCATTTGTAATTGGCTTTCTTCATTATCTTCATCTATAGCTTCATTTTTAGGGGGATACTTTGAATTTTCAATGTTCACCCTTATTCCTCCAGTAGGCAAATTTAGAATTTCATAGAGCAAGTTAAGGTGTAGGGAAATCGATCTCTTTCTCAATCTTACTTCTAGCACCTTTGTATCATGGTTAATTCTCAGAGAATTATACCAAGCACGTACAACCTCTTCATCATAATCTTCCTTCAGCTCTATCAGACCTCTATAATTTTCTACCAACCCAGTAGAATCAAACTTGTTTCTTACTAGAAATTCTTCTATTTTCACAAAATCAGACTTAACTACCTTACGTTTCTCAAAATTAGCCTCATATGACTCCTTTAAGATCCTTATGCTAATAAGTTCTTCAGTAATTAAAGCTTCCTCAGACTCAGTAGCAGAAGTACTTACATGAGTGTCACCTTGAGGTTCATATTCTGGAACATCCTTTGGTTTTGGTGTTCTAGGCTTCTTTGTTGGTTTACTTAGTTCAGATTCAGCTTTTCTCTTCCCTTGACTTGGTGATTTTGAAGCATACTTGGACTTCACATTATGTTGTGGTCTTTCGCTTTGATTGCCACCCATAGTTTTTGTCATAGTAGTGATTCCAAATGGTTTGGGAAGATCAAAGTTGTTTATAATTGCTCGAAAAGGGTTTTGAGAGCAGGAAAATGAGTGGGATTTTGAAGATTTTGCAAAGCTTGAGGAGTATGATTGGAGGTTTTCAAGATAGGGTTAGATTTTCCGCACAAGGTTCTGTTGAAAAATAGAGAATCCTATATATAGTCTCGAGGTTATGCAGATAACGATCTTTAGGAAATGAAAGAAAAGTCACGGGTTGCTTGGTTATGCGGATAAGGTTCTTAGGTTGTCCGCATAACCAACTTGAGATAGAGGAGATAAAGAGAGAAGTTATCCATAGAAGTATACCACGTTATCATGAAAAGAGGTTTCATAAAAGGCACACAAAAAGTTTTCCACAGAGCATGTTATTTGGATAACCTTGCTATCTTATGCGGATAACGTTTTCACTTTGGGAACTTCTTCTTTAGAAGTAATGTTATGTGGATAAGTTAGGCAGGTTATCCTGAAATCGAAGCACACAAAACATATACAAAGGAGGGAACAAAGCAGCTTATATGCATAAGGTAGGGACCTTGTCCGAATAATGAGTTCCTCAGAAGCCAGAGGTTTACCAAAGGTCTCATTTTCATGAAAATCTTCATACCTTATGCGAATAACCTCAAATACAGATACTATGCATATTAGGAAATCATCTCATTTTCAGTATAAGACTATGAGATTATGCGGATAACCAAATTTAAGAGGTCATAAACACTTACTAATAGCCGTGTTATCCCCATAAGCCTCTTCTTTTCACCATAAATCATTCTAATTGTGCAGGATACCTCATTTCATTAGATTTTGAACATTTCAAATCAAGAGGTACCTGTAAAACAAACTTTTAGATACTCTGATGCTTAAGCTAATATTATTATTGATTGAATCGTACTCTAAAGAAGGATTTCAAAAAATACTTATAATTCATTGGGATTTACCATTCCTAATTCTCTTTTGATTTTTCCATGTCTATCTTCTGCAAGTGGCTATGTTAGGATGTCAGTAAGCTAATGCTCAGTAAGAACAAATTCCAGCTTGACATCACCTCTCAAAACGTGATCTCTTATGAAGTGATGTCTTACTTCAATGTGTTTTGTCCTTGAATGCATAACATAGTTCTTTGAGATGTTGATGACACTTTGATTATCACACCTTATTGGAATCTCCTTCATCTCAATCTTAAGATCTTCAAGTTGTTACTTCATCTAAAGGACTTGTGCACAACAGCTCCCTGCTGCTACATACTCAACTTTAGCTGTGGAGAGTGTTACACTATTTTGCTTTTAACTGAACCATGACACTAGAGAGCCTCCCAGAAATTGGCATGTTCCACTTGTGCTTTTTCTATCGGTCTTGGATCTAGAAAAATCTACATCTGTATAACTTATGAGCTCTTCTCCAATCCCTTTTGGATACCAGAGTCCTATTTGAGATGTGCCCAGCAAGTATCTGAAAATCCTTTTTACAATTGTTGCATGGGACTCTTTGGGACATGATTGGAACCTAGCACATATACATACACTAAACATGATATCAAGCCTACTAGCAGCTAGATATAGCAGGGATCCAATCATCCTCATATATTGAGTTATATCAAAAAGTTTTCCTTCTTCATCTATGTCTAGCTTAGTTGCAGAGGCCATAGGAGTTCCCATAGGTTTAGCATGTTCCATTCCAAACTTCTTTAGCAGCTCCTTGAGGTATTTTGATCGATTGAGGAAGATGTCATCATCATATTGTTTGATTTGCAATCCAAGGAAGAAGTTCAGCTCACCCATCATTGACATTTCAAACTAACTTTGCATTAACTCAGAAAAGTTCTTACACAAAGATTCATTAGTAGCACTAAATATTATGTCATCAACATAAATTTGTACAATGAGTAAATCCTTATTATCTCTTTTAGTAAACAGAGTTGTATCAACTTTTCCTCTTTTAAAACCTTTTTCAATAAGAAAATTACTCACCCTCTTATATCATGCTCTTGGAGCCTGTTTTAACCCATATAGAGTATTCTTTAGTTTATATACATAATTTGGTTTAGTTGAATCCTCAAAACCTGGAGGTTGATCAACATAAACCTCTTCCATGATATACTCATTTAGAAAAGCACTTTTTACATCAATTTGATACAACACAATTTCTTTTATGCAGGCATAGGCTAAGAGAATCCTTATTGCTTCCAATCTTGCAACTAGAGCAAAAGTTTCCTCATAATCAATGCCTTCTTCCTGATTATATCCTTTAGCTACTAATCTAGCTTTATTCCTTATTATTGTTCCTGATTCATCAAGTTTGTTCTTAAACACCCATTTGGTTCCAATAATAGGGTGGTTTTGGGGCTTAGGAACTAGATCTCAGACTTGACTTCTTTTAAATTGATTAAGTTCTTCTTCCAAAGCTAAAATCCAGTATTCATCAGTTAAAACTTCTTTAGTACACTTAGGTTCAATTTGAGAGACAAAAGCACAATTGTTAACATGATCCCTAAGTTATCTTCTGGTTTTAACTTTCTCTTGAACATCCCAAATAATTTAATCAACTGGATAATTCCTTTGATATCTCCAAGTTTTAGGGAGTTCTTGAGATACTTTCTTATTTATTTTACATTCATTTTCCTCCTGGATATCTTTCTCTACATCACTAGATTCAGATATTTTAGGAGGTTTAATTTTATTTTCTTTAAACAGATTCAAATTCTTGAAACTGGAAATTAAATCATCCTCATCTTTAGCATGCTTAGACAGAGTTTCATTTTCAAGAAAGACTACATGCATAGATTCTTCAATAGTTCTAGACTTCTTGTTGAATACCCTATATGCTTTACTTCTATTTGAGTAGCCAAGAAATATACTTTCATCTGATTTGGTATCAAACTTACCCAGATTATCTTTGTTGTTGTTGTTGTGGACATAGCAAGTGCTTCCAAAGACATAAAATGAGAGAGGTTGGGCATCTCCCTTTGTACAGCTCATAAGAAGTCTTCCCTAACATGGGTCTGATGTATGCTTTATTTATCAAGTAGCATGTTGTACTTACAGCAACAGCCCATAATTGTTTAAGCAATCCTTTTTCATTTAGTATTACATGAGTCATCTCCTCTAACACTTTATTCTTTCTTTCCACAACTCCATTCTGTTGAGGAGTTCTTAGGGCTGAGAAGTTGTGCTCCACTATATTTTCATCACAGTAGTCAGCAAATTTAGCATTCTCAAATTCTCCACCATGATTTTCTTGGCTAAGATCATTTTGGATTTTCTTGGCTAAGATCAGAAAAGCATCATATGTTTCATCTTTAGAGGGAAGAAATAAAGTCCAGGTGAATCTAGAATAATTATCTACCACAACAAGTACATATAAGTTTCCACCAATACTTTTAGTATGATTAGGACCTTTCAAATCCATGTGAAGTAATTGTAGCGGTCTTGTTGTAGAAACAATGTTTTCGGTTTTGAATGAGGACTTTGTTTGTTTTCCTTTAAGGCAAGTATCACATTATCTATCCTTTTCAAACTTAATGTTAGGTAGACCAAGCACAAGTTCATTTTTAATGAGTTTATTCAATTGATGCATGCTAACATGTGCTAATCTCCTATGTCACAGCTAACTATCATCATTTTCACTTATTAAGCATATAGAGTCTAGAGAAGGTAATTCATCTAAATCAATAGTATAACAATTACCATCTCTTACTGCCTTGAGAACCACTTTACGGTCACTTTTTCTGATGACTAGGCAGTAATTGGAATCAAACAGAACACAGTTGCCTCTATCACAGGTTTGGCTTACACTTAGCAAGTTGTGATTGAGTCCTATTACGAACAGGACTTCCTCAATCGATGTTTCTGGGTTTCTTCCAACAAGTCCAATCCCAACTATCTTGCCGGACTGGTCACCATTGGAAGTAACCTTTCCTTCTTTCTTATCTCTCAGCATAATAAATTTTTCTTTATCTCCAGTCATGTGTCTTGAACAAGCACTATCCATGTATCATTTGTTGCTCTTCTTGGACTTGAGACATACTTACAAAATAAGTTTCTGTTCTTTCTTTTAGGTACCCATATTTGCTTGGGTCCTTTTTTATTAGTGGAGGTATCCTTGGGGATCCATTTCATTCCACTGCCATTTCCTCCCTTCCTGAACCTACAGTTAGAGGACATATGACCCTTCTTATTGCAGAAGTGGCATGTGGAGAAAGGGCTAGAAGAAAGAGATGCATGTCTGAAATAATGACTATAATATTTGTTCTTTTGATTTCTAGGAGCTGGGAATGACTCTATGTTCTAAGTTGTTTTATGGTCGTTAGCATGCACAAAGTTTCTCAGGTAAAGGTTCTGCTTATTGACTTTTAATTTTTCTTTGATTGCACATGGGTCATATCATAGACCAGTTTTATTCTGACTCACAATTTGATTTTCTAGTAATACTCTCAGCATGTCCTCACCTTTAGTGAGTTTGGATAGAGTTTTATGGAGATAGTTGTTCTTATCTTTCAACTCAATGCATGAGACACAAACAGAGGTGGATGAAGAAGAAAAATGTGAAGCAGTACAAGATGAATGAGACTCATTCTCAAGCTTGTGTATTTTCTTTTTGGCTTGACTCAGTTGTTTAGAAATTTTGAGAAATTCAGCCATCAGTTCATTAAAAGCATCATGCAATTCATTGTAAGAAAGTTTAGAGTCATTTACCTCAGAATCATTGTCACTGTCTTGATTGCAACTCTTCTCCTTCTCAGCAATCTCTTGAGCCATCAGACATAGGTTAGTAATCTCATCATCTCCTACTGCTTCCTCTTTATCTAAACTATCTCCCCAGATGAAAGATATAAAAGCTTTCTTCTTCTTCACTTTGTCAACCCTTTTGCCTTTCCTTTGTTTCTTGCTCAGCAGAGGATATTCCTATTTGATATGTCCAGGTTTCTTGCATTCGTAGCATATGATTGAGTCTTTGTTTTCTTTCTTGCTGCTGGTGGTTCCATCTTTCTTTGCAAACTTTCTGAATTTCTTTTTTCCATATATTTTACCAAACTTTCTCACCAGCATAGCCATTGTCTCTTCATCTAGCTCAGCATCCTCCTCTAAATCATCATCATCATCATCTGATTCTACTTTGAGAGCCAAACTCTTCTTCTTCTTGTCAGATGAAGTAGATTCCTTGAGAGCCTTTAACTTCCCTTCATATTCTTCAAGACTCCCAAAGAGGGCTGTCACATATGTCATAGATTCACCCCTAGCTTCCTCTATTGTAGTCACCTTTAGTTGCCACTCAATGGGCAAAGCTCTGAAAATCTTTCTGACTTTCTCAGACTGGGTGTATTCCTTTCCAAGGCTCTTCAGCTAATTCATAATGAGGGTGAATCTCTTCTGTATGTCCTTGATATTCTCACCCTCTTTCATCTTGAAGCTTTCGTATTCTCCAATGCAAGTATTCAGCTTATTTTCTCTTACGCCGGTAGTTATTTCATGAGCGATCTCCAGAGTATCCCACATGCCTTTAACTATTGTACATTGAGACACTCTGTAAAACTCATCTTGATTAAGTGCACTGACCAGGCAGTGCTTAGCTTTAAAGTTGAGAAGGATCCTTCTCCTATCCTTTTCATTCCATTCCTCTTAAGGTTTCTCTTTGTATTTCCCATCATCTTGTAGTTTCATTGGAACAAAGTCCCTATTCTAGATGACCGACCAAATATCTAAATCAATGGATTGAAGGTGAATTTGCATCCTCATCTTCCAGTACCCATAATGTTCTCCATTGAAACCAGGAGGTTTGTTGGTGTTTTTTCCTTCTAGAAGGATGCCTTCACCAAAGCTAGCCATGTCTTCTCCCGGATTGCTAAATCCTTAAACTGGGAGTCCGGGCTCTGATACCACTTGTTAGTTCAGCTGGCTTCCCAAGACGGAGGGTGAATTGGGAAGATTGAAATTTTTTTTGCAAATTAGAAAAACAATAGTGATACTAAAAAGATAACTAAAAACAGAGTATAAAAATAAAGAGCAAAGGGAAGAGAACTTAGTAGTTTATCCTGATTCGATCTATTCCACTTGACCTACATCTAGTTCTCAGGTCACCACTTGAGATTTTTCCACTGTTTCTTGCAAGATTTGAATGGGTTCTTGCAATGACCATAGAACAACATCACCAGCTCGAACTTCAAACTTAAACAAGTTTTCTCACTCTTCTCACTCAAGAGTTAAACTATTTCCCTTAGTGCAATCTCACACTAAGTACACTCTACAAGTGTTTAAATGTATTACAAAATAAAAACTCTCTCAAAAGAGTAGATATGAAAGTTGAGATACAATGAATGAGTAAAACAGAGGGTAGTTGAGTTTTGAAGGAATTATTAAATGAATCAGCAGAGTTTTGGCATGTAAATTGTTTTTCTCATTACCCAATAACTTAAATGAGGTCCTATTTATAGTCTAAGGGCAGAACTATCCTTTGGAAACAAAGATTAGCCGTTGCTCTTGAGAAAATAGCCATTCACCTATCGCATTAAATGCATCTGACAGAGGTTATGCGGATAATCTCCTCAGGTTGTGCAAATAACGGGTACCTGTTTGCTTTTGTTTTCAATGTGAAGCTTTTCGTTATGTGGATAACCTAGTTAGGTTATGCGGATAATGTATTACCCAAAATGACTAGATTTTAGCTCAAAATCATTTTCCTGAAAACCTACTTAGTTATTAGGATAATGTTAAGTTTTTCTCAAATTGAATTTTCATAAAACTTAGGTTATCAGGACAACCTCTCATAGTTATGCTGATAGCCTATTTTACTTGAGAAAAGTTCAAGTATTTTGAGATATAGGTTATGCGGATAACTTCCCTTGGTTATGCAGATAACCTGTTTTACTCGAGAAAAGTTCAAGTATTTTGAAATATAGATTATGCGGATAACCTCCCTTGGTTATGCAGATAACCTATTTTACCCGAGAAAAGGTAAGTATTCTGAAATATAAGTTATGCGGATAACCTTCCTTGGTTATGATGATAACCTGTTTTACCCAAGAAAAGGTAAGTATTTTGAAATATAGGCTATGCGGATAACCTCCGTTGGTTATGCAGATAACCTATTTTACCCGAGGGGTGCAAGTGTTTCATGACACACGTTATGCAGATAACCTACCTAGGTTATGTGAATAACAGGCTACACAGTATCACTTTTCTTCACTGTTCACCATGTTATGCGAATAAGGTGCCTACCTTATCAGGATAATCTTCTAGACAGACTCGAGAACTTGATCCTCAAGTTATGTTATGCAGATAACCTCAATCCCTTTTCAGGAAATTAAGGATAGACTTTAGAAAAGCTTTGAGATTGAGTCTTTATTCCCATAACCTCAAATGATTATACATATAAGGTAAGATATTATTTTGAAAACAAGGTGAACACTTAGAAACATATTTGAAATTGAGATCTTATCCCCATAAGCAAAAACATTTTATTGAAAACCAATTGATCACTTAGAATCAGTTTGAGATTAAACCTTTATCCTCATTAGATAGCTCTTTTCTTGAAAATTATTTTGAAATCATGAGTTAAGAACTAATCACTCAGTTAGTCATCTCATTTAATTTTTGGTTAATTGAAATTCAAAGCTCAACTACCTTCTTTTACAGATAAGTTCCTTAAGTATGAGTGAAACAGTTCTTCAATCAACAGGAAGCTCTAACTTTGTTCTTTCATTTCACTTGTGTTCCTTTGGTATTTGATCTCCCAAGCTTATTTGTTTTAGAATCATCAAAACATCTGAATTAACAAAGATTAAACATATAACCATGCTGTCTTTACGAAATTCATTTATTGAGCCCTGAAATTTAAATTTTGGAAAGACAGGCGCATTTAATGCGATTGGTAAATGACTCTTTTTGCAGAGTAATTGCTAGAACTTGTGTCTAACTAATAGATTTTGTGTCCAATGTCTAGTTAAACCCCAAATCTATAAATAGAACCTCATTTGAACTTATGAGTAACAATCTTAAGAGAGTTTATGCCAAAATGCTGTTGCAATACATAAAATCTTTTTGTGTCAGCATTCTTTGAAAAACCCACCTTAATAGAGTGAGTTTTCAATGTATCATTTACTCTTAAAGAGAGTCTCATTTCTGTAATCATTCTTTTCTACTATTTTCTAGGTAGAATCTTAGTGTGAGGAAACACTAAAGGATTTTACACATCTTATAAGGGTATGGGGAGAGTGGTTTCATAAATGCCTACTGAAACTTGTGGAATGTACTACGACTTCACAAGTGCCTGGATCAAATCTATGAGATATAGTGGAAAATCTCAAGTGGTAGTTTGGGGCCTGAATGTAGGTCAAGTGGTTAGAGCCGAACGAGTATAAATTCTGGTGTCTTATTCTTCATCTCCTTAATTCTTCAATTCACTTCATCACCCTCTATTCATCCCTGTTCTCCTCCATTCCTTGGTGAAATTGGGGTATGATCCAAAAAGGGCAAAAATCTTGCATTACCTAATTCATCCCCTTCTTAGGTGACCAGCCAAACCTATTAGCAAAAGCTTAGAATGGGTTTTGTGATTTTAACATAGCTCCAAAATTGGGATCAAATACTCTCAAGCCTATTTGATAAGCTGAAAGAGATTTTTAAGTGAATTGAAATGGAAAATATATATATATATATATATAAAGCAATTAACTTTAATAAAATGGAATTTTGGAGCTGAAAATTATGTTTGGTATGTAAAGAAAAGTAAATGAAATTCTATTGTATAGTTTGCTTAGTATATTTATGTGTTGAAATGATGAGAAAAAAAATGCTAAACAACCATGCATCAAAACCTTTCTTCTTATTTTCCACTAACAAAAGGGCTCACATCTTGTTTAGTTCAGCTTATCATTATAAGGAACGCATACACACTAAATGCACAAGAGTATTATTTGCTTATTCTGTAAGCATAAGCAAACCCATCCTCACGGTGTTTATTGAGCAAACATGTACACTATTTTCTTTCTTTATTCTCAATTAATTATTTTGGATCCTTATGGCATCGAGATGAGATTTTCCAGTCAGCTTGGCAGAGAGAAAACTTCTGAAAAATTCGGCAACGCCAATTCTTCTAAATAGAGCTGGTCTTTCTAGAGTAACTAGGCATGGTGCTGGACCCATATCTCCGTCCAACTTACGAAAGTAGAATGTGGCTATAGAGATCCTCTCTTTCTCTGAGTTCACTGTTGCTCTATGTTCTATGCTCTTGTAAATTCCATTCGTCATAATCTGCACCCAAATCATCATCTAACTTCAATAGCAAGCCATCATCACCATTCTCTCGAATCAATATCAATATATAAAATTTATAATAACTTGCACTACTATTTACAAATTATAAATAGTGTGGTTCATTTTTCAAACTATGCAATGTAAAAAAAAATATATCTTGAATGTGATTTAATCTATTAAAAAGTTATAATATTTGCAACTCATAATAAAGAATATGGCTTATTTGTCAAACTATGAGATACAACAACTAAAATTTATTCACTAGCCTTTTTTTTTTATATAATAATTCACTAGCTTTTACAGCCTTTGTTGGTGTACCGGGCTCGACAAAAAGTTTATTAGACTTTTAAATGTTGAGCTTTAACCCTGCTTAAGTTTTATTATGTTCGTCCTTTGTAGATCTGCATTTATACAAATAAAATTTTAGTGTTAAACCATGTGAATCTGATTACAAACAAATAAGTCTTATCCTATTAAGTGAGACTGACTATATGAATCACCTACATTATAAAATACTATAAAAAATCAACTCTTATATCATATACTAAGAGATCCCACTTTAGATCTTCTTTAAGTATTATTCTTGATCTTCCTCTACATCTTTTCCTAGAATTGAAGACCATCGGAACTCTCCTCTCTCTGGCTCCTTTAATGACCTTTGCACATATCCAAGCTATCATAATTAATTTTCTATCATTTTCTCATCGATAAATGTTATTCCAATTTTTTAAAATAAAAGAAAAATTCATAATAATTTAAAAATAAAATCATCTTAAATGCAAAATCATCATTGGGCCAAAGAAATCAAATTACTATGAACACCCATGAAACCCTTATTTATATCACCTTAAATGTCTTTAGCCTTTGTTTGAAACAAAAAAGAAATAGAGAGGAGAAAATTAGGGGGGAAATATGAACGATGGAATATAGTCTATATACAATATTTTCCCCTAGTTTTCTCCTCCTTTATTTACCCCTCATTCAAGCATAAATGAATGCATATCTACTCATACAATACACATACCATACTATATATTTTTTATAACCAGTTATATGTGGCCCATTTGGTTGCCCATTGGAAACCACGTTTTGGAAGAAGTAGTTCCCTAAGTGCTTCTCTGAAAAGTGATTTATAACGGGAAAACATGATTTTCAACGGGAAACCAAACAGGCCGTTAGGATCTTCAATGATATTCTAAAAGGCAGAACAATTTTTATCTTTTTGGAGAGAGGGAGACTTTTGAATGATTGTACAAGATATAATTACCTCCAACATATCTCCAATGTTGACAACAAAAGCATTAGGGAGAAAAGTGATTGGGACCCACATGCCATCCTTTCGGATATGAAGACCCTGGCTGACTTGACTGAGTTGGAGGAGGATGGTGAGGCCACAGGCATCTGAATGAGGACTTAGCCCATTCACAAGCTCCGGCTGAGGGCACGGCGGATAATAGTTCATCCTCACTGCCTGCCACCCTTCTTCAAATAGCTCTCTCATTTCTCTTTCCTCTATTCCAAGTGCTTCCACCATTATCTTCACCATCTTTAATGCTAGCTTTCTCATTTCTCCACTATATGCCTCTAAGTCATCCCTGCAATTATTTGTCACCCCTCCATGTTATTCACTACACAATCAGAATTAGCAAGTCATATTATTTATTAATTATGAACAATGTAACTCATTTCACACTTAGTAAAATACATGGAAAAAATATTTATTTTGTTTTCAGTATCAATCATTATCATTGAGCTTATATATCCACAATTAGTTTAATTAATATGTTTTTCTTCCTACAATAATATAATTATGCCATTCAAACTAATTTTTGTTACTTTTGATGCTAACAACTATTAAATCTCACTTGTAAATGTCCAAATAACTTTCTTCATCTTTGAATTTTGAACAAATAATTAACTTTTTTAGTCTTGTAAAGTTGACAATAAATCCCCTAAGCTTTCAAAATTTATGCAAATGTCTCTTTCACCATTTATCCAATATTTTACTAATGAAATGTAACAAGATAGGAATTTTATCTGTGCAAAAATTTAAAATCAACACAAAAAATAAAGTTTATGGAAATATATTTCTACTTATATATATACATATATATATATATATATCATGCTCCATTAGAGAAATAACTAACTAACTAAGGCTCAGACAATTATTGATAAATTACAAGGTATATTTGCACAAATTCGAAAGTTGAATAATTTTTTGATCGAGCTTTAAAGATTAGGATAATTATACATGACACAAAATTTACCAAAATTTTGTGCAATTTAGCCGATAATTAATAAAGAGAAGTGAGTAAAAAGTACTTGAATGGGAGAGGAAGATTCGGAAAGAGGTGAGGCTTTCTCATAGAAGGAGGAAGAGTGACCATATAGAACATATCTGCCCAGTCTAGCTTCTGCTCCTCACTGACCACAAATGCTTGACCAAACCCTTCTATGTCTTCAGTCGTCTGCCAAAATTTCCTTTTCTCCTCCATTGGTAAATTGAAGAACTCTTGGATTCCCTTCTTCACCCTCTCCACCACTGATTCTTCCACTCCATGATTTATCACCTGTATCAATAATCAATATCAAATATATAAATATAAAATTTATAGAAAGCCTCAATATTACATGCCAGGGATAGTGCAGATCATTCTTTCGACCCTATACTGCAGAAGAAAATATGTTTATTTAAGGATAATTTTGGCTTCCGGAATCAAAGTTTGGGGAAAGACATGTAGAAATGTGTACTTGTGATGGCCGAGGAAGAAATAAAAGAAGATAAAACCTGGCACGAATAAATAGAGATAAAACCTGGAAGAAACCCCAATCTTGGCATGCAGAGTGGAATTTGTGGAGCTCAGAGGCCTTGAAATCTGGACATGATAACTTAGAGAGGTCGATTATGGGAACTTGAAGTGAGGAATTGACTTTGAACGAGAAGGGAGGATCATCTTCAGGAGGACGCACATATCTTGGAGGAACTTTGCTTAAGGATTCCTTTGCTATCTCCTTAACTGAAGGTACCAGAAGTGACTTTCCTAACTTCGGTATTTCTCTATCCTCCATCTCACCAACTCCCACACAAATAGTTTGCGGCCATCTCATTTCCCTCTTTCCTTATATATCTGTGTGTGTAAGTGAAGGTATTGAGGTCAACTCTGAATTTTGGGACATGGAAAATGAATTTAGAAAAGGGAAAAGGTGATATAAATTATAAACGATTTGTTTGACAAATGATAAAGCAGTTTTATTGAAAAGAGAGCTTCTATATTTATGAATAAAAACTTTATCATTGTCAATCTTGTTCTCTTTCACATTCTTATATTAACAATATATAAAAAATCGGATCAGTTTAACTAATTCAACCAAATTTCTAGTGAACTGAACCTGGTCCAGTTTAGAACATAGTGATAACCTAGATAGAAGTATTTCTTCTGGATCATATTATAAGATATTTTATATCAATTATACGCATATTAAGAAAATTATTTTTTTAACTAAAATCAATGCAAAAAGTACTTATATTTTCTATTTTACCTTTATTAAATATTCATTCTATTATTATTATAGAGTTATAAATGAGAAAAGAAAAAATATTAAAGATATGAATAAAATTGGAAGAAAAATATCTAATGTCCTCTATTTTGAATCAAAACTTTAACATATAAAATATCATATAATGTGGTCCGAAGGGAGTAAACTGGTAACAAACTAGATAAATTGAACAGAAACTAGATGGAACTAGGAAAATTGGCGGTTTGATTGGGTCGGCACAGTTCAGATATGAGAAAAAGGAAAATGACCATTTTTTTTCTTCAAACAGTTAAGTAAAACATGAACAAACAATCTTCAGAACAAAGGATTACAGAGAAATTGAGTGTAACTTTCAGATTTGAGTGAAATCAGATGAAGAAGAAGAGGAATATGATGGAGAAACCCGATTTAAGTTTCGTAGATGATGTCAAAGTCTTCATTGAGAGGGATAGAGTTCACTTATGCTGCTGTAAGAGGACCAAGCAAGTAGCTGAAGCCGGACTGAATAAAATGAGTCCGGATGGCGAGATTGAAAAGGCCGAGAAGGAGAGGGTGGCGGCTGCGCTTTAAAAACGCATGAGCAAAGCAACTGAAACGTGAGGTGTGGTTGATTGTGACTTTTGCAATTATCAAAGCTTTTCTTCCTTGAGATACAATTTAAAAAGTTTCCATTTTTTTTCTTTTATTTTTAAACAAAGGAAATCCGAAAGGAAAAAAAACGAAAGCCCAATTAGTCTGCCTCTCTACTTCTTGTGTCTATCAACGTGTTAAATACACTAGTACGAATATGTTATTTAATACTCCTTCGATTCCGTTATTTAGTATATATTTTTTTTTAGAAATTTACGTTTCATAATATAGTATATTTTATAAATTATGTAGTATATATTTTTTCTCTTTTCAAAATTAATCCTAATTAATATATCCAAATATTTATTTATTATTAAAATGTTTCATTTTTTATTGATTTAATGAGGGTAATTTGAGAAAAGATAGGAAATTTTTTTAGTTACTAATTATTATTTTGATTTGTGTACGGTAGTTAAAAGTGTACTATAAACTGGAACGGAGGGACTATAATGCTTTCTCTGGTTCTATATATATGATTTTTTATCTTAATTCTAAATATAAAACTCTTTATAATATAAAGTATGAGGTGATATTTATTATACATTTTCAAAAAATGCCTCTATTTAGTGTATCCAAAGAGAAAGAGAAAAAAAATTAAATAAGGGTCGTTTTGAAAAAATATTGGGATTTTCAGATAAATCGAGATAGTTAATTAACTTTAACTCTCTTTCTTAAACCGTGTAATTCGATTAAAAGGGTCTTACATTAAGAATCAGAGAGAGTAGTAATTTTCAATCAATAAAATATTTATTAATATTATGATGTCAAATTTTTTTGCCAAGAATATTATAATGTCAATTTAAAATTTACAAGTTGATTGAATCCAAGTTGCTATTATTATGTGTTCAATATTTAATACATATACATATATTAAATTAAACTTTTGTAGTTAATCACAGCACAAGAGTTTTTGTATTATTCATCATCATGAAAATTATGCTAAAACATGCTAAATGCAACCAAAATAAATTTAAAACTAATCTTAACAAATGATGTGATTTATATATTTTATTCTTTTTTTTTCTTATGTATATTTCTATTTTCATTACGCGATAATATAAATTTTGATTTTCTTCATTTTATTTTTCTTAATATTTTGTTAATTAAAAAATTATAAAATTTGTAAACCTATGATATTTATGAAGAATATTGGTTAATTATTATACCAAACTATTATTTTTATCTTAGTTTGAATATTAAATTTATTATTATGGATAAATATTTTTTATATTTTTATTTATATTATTTAAAATATATTAATTTATTCATAACCAGTAGTCATTAAATCTTGAACTTACATTGGTGTTTTAACCGATTTAATGATTAATCTAATTTTTAATACCTTGCATATTATACCAAATAGATGCTTAAAGTGGAAAGAAGTTTTATTGAATAGAGTTAGACTAAAAAATTGGGGAATTATAATTAAAGAGTCAGGATCTCTTCTACCAAACCCCATCCTGCCTCTCTTCTATCCCTTCATTTTTTTCTAAATTTTTTTATTTTTTAATATTTATGTTTAGAAATAAAAAAATAATTTTTTTATAATTATATAACTATAAAATTATACTATTTTTATTTTTTTCTTTAATTTAAAGATTAAATAATAAAAATAATATTTTTACAGTTTTATAATATGAACCAAAAGGATATAAAATAAGATAAAATTATACAAATATATAACTTCATAATTTTCATATGAGATATTATATCATCTATAATTTTTAAGATTAAAAAATCTAAAAATAATAATGATTTTCCCTCCCATGTTCTCGCCCTGCCAAGTAGGGGTGTGCATGGGCCGGGTTGGGTCGAGTTTCACTCCCGCCTGATATCAGGCCCGTGCACGCCCGGGCTGAGCAGGGTTAGGTACCGGGCCGGCCCGGTACCACATGATTTTTCAAAATATTAAAAGTAAAATAAAAGTTAACTTTATGTATTAATGAAAAAAATTTAATTATTAATGTAAAAGTAAATTTTTTTAAAAATATAATATTAGGATAGAAATTAATTTTCTTAAAAATTATAAATTTGTACAACTATACATTATTTTCATATAATATTAAATTAAAAAATCAATTTAAAATTTTAAATAAAATAAAAATATCAAAACCTTATAAAGTTTTCATAGTAATTAAATAATAAATGTATTATATAAGATATATAGAAAAAATCTTATAAAATCAATTAATATATATAAAATAATATATTTTAAAATATATATATATATCTATATATAGTTCGGGTTGGGCTGGATAAAATGACCAAACCCGAAGTCCGGCCCAACCTGAAATGAAACTTGGCCCGGTTGGCCCAATATGACCCGGTTGGACCCGGCCAACAAGGTCACGGGTTTTTTGCACAGCCCTATCGCCAAGAGGGGCTGAAAGTAGACGCCACCCACCGTATTATTAGGCAGCTAAAATAGCGCATGTGATGATGATATTTTTCAAAAAATTATTGTAAGGTCAGTGTCGCTCGAGGAAACGACAATTAATAATGAGATATGCCATTAATTAATGGGATATAAATAAAGTTACACTTCATTAGAAAAACTTTCCATTATTATGAAAATTTTAGGTGTACATATAAAAAAGATTTTATCTAGAGTTAAATTATTGCTGAGTCATATTTTTTATTTATCTTATTTAATTAATTATTATTCTCTCTAAAATTAAGATTTACTTTAATATTATAGTCTATTATTTCTTATATAAATATCCTTATAGTGGCTAAATAATAAATACTTACTCTTAATTTCATATATTTTCTTCTCTCTCAATTTTTCTCTACATTCCCTACTCCATTCTCTCTATTTTTTACTTGATTTTATAACACATTAAATTAAGATGATTTCGCTTAGAGATATTATCAAGCTCTTCATCTTCTCCTTCTTCTTTTTCAAAATTAATTATTTATGGTGGCTTTGAGTTAATTAATTTTATTAATGAAAAGTTATGCCACATCTCGAAGTATGAGATAATTTAATTGAGATGTCGCATTCAGAAGTATATATATAATTTAATTTTTCTATTAATTGGATCCTAAAATTATCCTTACAAAATATAAAATTAATAGGAGATATTCACATGAAATATAAAATTGATTATGAACCTATATAGATTCAAAGTAATTTAATTGAGATGCTACATCCAGAAGTATAAGACATAATTTAATTTTTATACAAAGTGAATCCTGAAATAATTCATATAGAATACAAAGTGGATTCTGAAGCAATTCACATGGAATACAAAGTGAGTCTTAAAGTTATTCTATACAAAATGAATCCTAAAGACATCCATATAAAATATAGAGTAGATCCTGAAATAATGCTTATAAAGCATAAAATAAACCCTGAAATTATTCATAATTTAGTTTTTATCTTTTCATTTATTAACTTTACTTCTTTATTCCAAGTCATAAGTATATGTATTTTTTGATTGAAAAATATGTATCATTATGTGATTTACATATTATTTAAATGCCTCAGTACTTAAATTTTGAATCCAAATTCCATTGGCAAACTTTATAAATTAAATGAAGTTTATAATTTTTAATTAAAATTTATGTGTGTGTGTATATATAAAGGGGGATTTTTGCTGTGTTATTTTTTTTTATGGCTGGGATTGAATATGAGGGCTGACGTGATATGACATCAGAAATAGTGTGTTTTTGTTAAAATTATAGAGTTTCACCTAAATATCTTTTGAAATTATATTTGACCCATTAAATTTTGTATTTATATTTATTACCCAATACTTTTAGGAATTTTAAAAATCAGATTAATAGTGGGAGAGTTTTATTTTCATTCCTCAATAACATATATTTAATTTAATTAGCTAGTTAAATAAATTTTCATTTAGATAGAATTATTTATTGGATATAAACTTGTCTATATTGTAAAAAGATTGTTTATAGAGTGATTTTATTTTTGAAAAATTCTAATAGATAAATATATAAACAAATTATTATGCGGTGCTATTTAATTTGTTTGAGAAGTTATTTAACACTTAATACATATAACGTTTGATAAAAAAAATATTTGACGTTATCTATATAATTTCATTAGAAATTATAAAGAAATTATATCATTTTAATTCCAAATTTTACATTGATAATTATTCTTATTTAGCTTAATTTACTGCTTCTATAATGCATAGTAAATGGAAGTTTGATGCTTTTGGTTATGGAGATTATGTTTCTTTTGTTTAATATTGTTGATTAAATTCTCATGACCATAAAATTATTTCATTTGGTATTATTTTGCTCTAACATAATGGAATATTAAGTAGTCTCTTTTTATGTTAATTTTTCCTATGAGGGAAAATTTGAGCTTAATTGAATTGATTAAGGTCTCTATGAGGAAATATAGAATTATTTTCTCAATTATTGGTTAAGCGGATACATTTGGATTTTATATTTATTTAGTTTCACATGTCAATTATTATTTTATTACTTATAATAATTTTAATTCTATAAATAATGAGTATTAAGTTATCATACATTGTTTGACTCATACATTTATTTGTGAGTTTTATTAATATCTTAATGATTGATAAAAATTTTAGTATCTAGTTAATTTACTTTGAAAATATAAACTACTCAACATGTTGGTTGACATATGCCATTGATTATATTATTCTCCTTTCATTCATTTAAAAATTCTATGCACTATGTAGAAAATTCATATTATGTGATTTATTTAATTTGACAAATTGTACTCATTAATACAAAATTGTATTAGTATTATATTTAATAATACAAAAATAATCTATGAGTACTCCAAAAGAGCCAATACAATGTTATCAAGGGGAATAAAAATTGTAAATTGATAATGCATAATACATTATGTATTATATTCCTCTAAGTCTTATAGAAACTTATTAAGTTTCAAAGTTATTTGCAGAAATGGATATCATATTGAGACAACATATGAAGGAAATATTGACTATTTTTATATTACAATGATTCTCTCAAATGAAAAATGTGTATTAAAAATATTACCTACATTTTTTCCCCGTTTGTACTACACATATATTAATAGAATTGAATCACATACTATTGTAAACTAGAAGTTTACAAATCATAATATATTTCTTGTTTGGCATGATCGATTGGATCATCCTGGATCAATTATGATGTGAAATATAATTGAAAATTTGTACTGACTTGAATTAAAGATCCAGCAGATTCTTCAATTTAATAGTTTTTCATATGCCCCTCAAGGGAAATTGGCTATTCGATCATCACCAACAAAAATTATAAGTGAAACAATAATTTTTGTGGAATATATAAAAGGTGATATTTGTGGGTCAATTCACCCATCATGTAAATCATTTAGGTATTTTCTAATTTTAATCAATTTATCGAGTAGATGATCATATGTTTGTTTATTGTCAACTTGCAACTAAGCATTTGCGAGAGTACTTGCTTAATTGATTCAATTTTAAGAGCACATTTTTCTTACTATTCAATGAAGAAAATACGTCTTGATAATGTTGGTGACTTAGGGCATGTTTAACAACTGTTTTTAAAATATTTTTTTTATTTTTGAAAATAGAAAAACAAAAAAACTTGTTTGGAAACCTGTTTTTTATAAAATGTTCTGAAAAATTAAAAAAATACAGAAAACTCAGAACATCTTTAAGATGTTTTGTAGTTTTTGGTTCTGGAAAACACAAGAAAAGGTGAAAAATACCCACTTTATCAATGGTAAAGTTATAAATTTTAAATAACTCATCTAACACTTACTAGTTATGATTTTGAGAACAATTATTCAATCAGATTTTTTTTTCTTGTTTCCAAAATTTGTTCTCGAAAATAGTTTTACAAAACTGTTTTGAGAACAATAAAATAGAAAACATAGTCAAATAGTCCCTTAGCTTTCAATAATTAATGTATGTCCATTGAGATTGAAGTTGGACATTTTGAAACATATATTCATACACAAAATGGACTTGTAGAATTATTTATCAAGCATTTAAAATTCATTGTAAGACCATTTCTTATAAGATCAAAACTCCCAATTTCTACCAGAGGGTATGCAATCTTACATGCTGCAGCATTAATTCACATCAGGCCAACAAACGATCATAAATACTCCCCTTTATAAATGATTTTTTTGTTAGGAACCTAATATTTCTCATCTAAAAGTTTTTGGGTGTGCAGTTTATGTTCCAATTGCTCCACCATAACGAACTAAGATGAGACTTAAAATAATGTTAAGAATATGTGTTGGATATAAATCTCTATAAAAAAAAAAAGATGTTTTGTACCATCAACAATAGATTTATTTACGACATGATTTGTTGATTGTCATTTTGATGAATCAATTTTTGCAGCATTAGGGGAAGAGAATAAGCACTTGGAGAATGAAATTAGTTGGAATGAATTCTCATTATTTCATCTCGGTTCTCATACAAAACAATGTGAAAAAAATGTTCAAAAGATAATGCAATTGTAGAGTTTAGCAAATCAATTACCAGACGCATTTACTAACTTAAAAAGAGTGACTAAATCATATATATCAGCTACTAATGCTCCAATAAAAATTGATGTCCCTGTTGGATAATCAAAGTTTGAAGCACGCATGAAATGTGGTAAACGCATCAATTCCAGAGATAAGAATTCTCAAAAAAGAAAAGAAGCTAAAAATTAAGATGACTTAATTAAGGGTTGGGTAACTCCAAAAGAGTGTCTAGAGGTAACTCCAGAAGAGTCCTCACACATAATTAAAGTTTCTATTCTAGAAGAAACTCAGGTATATGAGATTTGTGAAAATAATGAGATCTTCATAAATTAAGTCATGAATAGAATATAATGAAATTGAAATAAAGTCAGCATTGATGACAATTTTTGCATATAATGTAGCGCGCGATATAACATATGAAAATGAGAATTATGAACCAAATTCTATTAAAGATTGTAGAGAAAGACATGATTGGCCAAAATGAAAAGATGCAATTGAGACAAAACTAAATGCACTTACAAAAGGTGTTGAATCAAGAAGTTTTGATGATTCCAAATCAATTCTACTATACAAAACCCCAATTTACATCGGTTATTTTACCCTTTTTAAATCGGTTTTGAAAGCGATGTAGAAGCTGGCGTTATAAAAAATTAAATATTTACATCGGTTAAAAAAACCGATGTAAAAAATTGCATTTACATCGGTTTTTTATAAAAAAGAGATGTAAAAAAATTGCATTTACATTGGTTTTTTATAGAAAACCGATATAAAAAATTTGCTTTTTTATATCGGTTCATATAAAAAACCGATATAAAAAAAACTTTACATTTCACATCGGTTTTTAATAAAAAACCGATGTAAGTTTGAATTTTTTTTTCCTCACCTAATTAAATACAATCCATATTCAAACCTGTATTTACAACGAAATTTTTGAAAGAGCTAAACAAATTTGGCAGTCAAAGTAGAAATAATTTTTCAGCACATTAGTTTTATACATCAACTAATATATACTCCAAAAGTTAAGTAACCAATCCAAGTTTGACTAAACTATGTACATTAGTTTTATACATCAACTAATATATACTCCAAAAGTTAAGTAACCAATCCAAGTTTGACTAAACTATATAT
Source organism: Adenanthera pavonina (assembly GCA_026686845.1). Taxonomy (NCBI): domain Eukaryota; kingdom Viridiplantae; phylum Streptophyta; class Magnoliopsida; order Fabales; family Fabaceae; genus Adenanthera; species Adenanthera pavonina. Next base: position 16,878,972 of record JAIVEN010000012.1, on the reverse strand, counting down.
TTAGAAATATAGTCAAATGAATTGTAAAAAAAACTGTGACCACATGTTCCGAATTTTGTCAATTTCTGGCTCAGTATAGGGGCGATCATCTATGTCCAAGTGCTGCAAGTTGAAAACAAATATCAACACCCATATACAGTACGAAGTCCTGATGTAAAAATAAATGATAACAGTTTAAAATCAATATCACCACCACATGTACCTGTTCCAATGAGTCAACAATATTAAGAGTAATTATCTCAAACATTTCTCTCATGACATAATAACCACATTTTGTGTTCCCAGGTTGTTGGCGATACTACAAAACAATCAAGAATAATCAAAACCAAAATAATTGGATTAAGATATCCTTTAAGTTTGGGTTCAAACTACTTACCTTTGGGTAAATCCATTTTGTATTATTATGACGATATGTGTGTTTCCCACCCCGATATTGATATGTCTTCAAAGATCTGTCATCATATACAAGGAAAAATCATATTATAGACTAATGAAGTCACATGTTATGACAATTGAAAGTTTTTCACAGATATACTTACAAATCAATTACTTGACGAAACTCCTTAGGTGCTTTTTTATCCTTTTTCCAAAGGGAGTCAAACCAATAGACAGTGGTTTGCTCAGGGCATACCACACACAATGTCCAATGATTGCTACATTATATAAGCTATTGATAATATCATCTCAATTATATAAAGCCTAATTACAACTATTTCTTTGTATATGAATTTGAAACTTATTACCCTTTATGGATTGGTGCAAACCAACATAGCTTACGATTTTGTTCAATAGTATTTCCTACATAGCTCGTTTTATCTTCTTCTGAGTTCCCCACACCTTGAAGGGCATATGGACAAAGGAATACAAACCTATCATTGCATCCCAACTGGATGCAATATTGGTGGAGAAACCTGTTAGAGAACCGAAATGAAAATAAATATAGATAAAACACCAAATGTTTATAAACCCAATTGATTGAAAAGATGCTTAGCAATGAAAATAAACTTACATAATACCAAGTTGGAGAATGGATATGTCCAACTCCTTCATATCTATGAAATCTTGGACATCATCTTTATTAAGATAAAATGAATATGAATGAGATCCCACAATACCAGGGGCCATGGTAACTTCAACAGAATTTTTTAATTGTGAAACTACAATCTTTAGACGTGACAAAAATCTCATGTCCGTAATAGCTTGTGAGTCTGGGGATTGAGACTTGGGCATTGAGTCCATTGAATCCTTTCCCTAATCAAATAAATGACAATGTATTATAACTGCAAACAAAATCAAGAAGAAATCAAGAGGATTATGAAGTTTTTGATACCTGAGGCATAGCCAATGTGACGAGTCTTTTCAGCCACAAAATATAATATCCTCGAGCTTGGGCTACTATCTCAACCTCATCATTTGGGAATGACACATGTGCATGAGGCTCAATGACATTGTCAACCGACACCTTTACTTGATCCTCTAGTATTTGTTGGTGGTGGAGGATTGATGCCATCTTATAAACTCGACCATGAGCTACAATGCGCTTAGTGGGAACATCCAAATATAGATCACATGCCACTCCCACATCTTGTTCATTGTTAATGTCAAGTGGAGATGTACAACTAGCTTTCGTGCTTTGAAGCATAGGAGAAGGGGTTATCTCGGCAGATTGCATATGAATTTGCTTAGAAGACAGCATAGACATAAACTCTTGTCGCATAGCTTCCATCTTAGCATCCATCTCAGCTCGAAACATCTGTTGCATTCGAGCTTCTGTTTCCTCCTTAACCTTATCCAACATTTTTAGCATCTTATGCTCCGACACCATTCCCCCACGATGGTGCGAACATGATCCAAAATATTGTTTGATTCCCACTCCTCCTCCTACACCCCTAACACGGCCTGGGTGCTCATCCTTGCCTAAAGCAGTAGCCAAGATATCTTGCCTCCCACATGGAGTAAATAATCCTTGAGAGGCTTCCTCCTCAAGAGAATCCTATAACATTCAAGTAATAAATATATATATAATTAGCAATTGTACTATTGAAGTCACATAATCACTATGATTGATTATAATTTACTTACAATCTTTTCGCCAACCACTCTAGCTTCGGGGGTGATATACTGTCCATGCTTGTTCAACCTTGCCCTCTTCCATTTTTGAGCACGATTTGGGGGTGATGGAGGACAAACAACAATGGATGGGTTTGACTCTGTAGCTTCTTGTCTTTCTAGCAACTTCTCCTCTATCATCTTATGCTCCAACAACTCATATCCTCCACGAGACAAGTTGTTAGGATACACATTTTGTTTTTGCCTCTCTTTATTTTCTTCTCTTAATTTCTGTTAAATATAAATCCAATAAGTTTTTTAAGTAAGAACTCATAATTATAAATTAAATAATGAAAATGATAAATTTAATTACCTGACATTCAGGAGATAGTCGAATTTGAACAAACTTCTGCCATGTCTCTTCATCTAAGTATGGATACTTGATGCATGGATTTTGTCCCTTCAATTTACCATAAATATATCTACTGGTGAGACTTGTTTTAAATCCTCTCCACCGCTCCGTTACAATTGTTAAACATTGTTTCCTCATTGCAATAGTAGGAGGAATGTCATAAGTAATCTACAATTTAACACATACATACAATTAACTTAGTATTGAGTAATATTATATTAAAATATATAGAAAAATATATCAATAAAAAGGTTTATACCAAGATATCTTGCCAAATCTGGTCTTTGACAGAATATGGAACTTTTTTCCACACAGGGAGCAAGATGTTGACTTTACTGCGAGCCAAATCTCCTAAATAATTCTTAAACTGAGTCCTTTCATGGCGTCTTTCATAATCTAACTCACTGAGATTAACATGTAATCTCTGTTGACTACCTCGAGATTTGGTTAATGAACTCATAGTCGTGGTACGTCTACCAGTGGTACTTCTACTAGTAGTACTCTTCCTAGCTATCATGGTAGGTTGCTCAAAATTGCTAGAGGAATCCATATCCCTGTTTAGACAATAAGATAAGAAATATAAGTACATTGAAATAAAATTAAATTACAGTAACAAATTAAATTAAAATAATAAATGAAATTAACCCTATGTGTATCCAAAATTAAACTTTGAACGTGCGTGTGCATGTGAAATAGAAAAATTACCTTAGGAGAAATTATCCTATATAAGGATATTCTCCCAAATCCCTTCATGGTGATCATGTCTTGTGGCATGTACATTATCTATTTCGTCTTCTTCATTTAGCTGAGGTAGCCTTGAAGAAAAAGGAGGGGTTTCATCAATATCAAAAGTAGATTCATTGTCCTCAATAGTAGCAGTTTGTTTCTTCCCTTGGAGAACAATGGACCACTTTTTATTTGCCGGATCGATGACATAAAAAATTTGTTTTGCTTGGTTTGCCATGGTAAAGGGCTCCTCCTTGTATCCTATCCTACTAAGATCCATCAAGGTAAATCCTAACTCATCTATTCGAATACCAGTGTTACTATCAACCCACTTGCATTTGAAAACAGGAATTCTAAATGCTATGTAGTCAATCTCCCATATCTCTTCAATAACCCCAAAATATGATGTGGCTGCCGAAATAGGGTTTCTATCTTTTGAACTAGAAAAATGCATCGCTTCAGCTACTATCATAACCCCACTATTTTGCATGGTACTCTTGTTATCTTGGGTTTTTGTATAGAATGAATACCCATTAATGTCATATCCACTCCAGCATATGACATCAAAGCGTGGCCCACTGGCTAACCATCTTAGTGTATTGGACACATTATCATCATTCATAACCCATTCATTGAACCAATATCTAAAAGTCTTGTTATGCTCATTCACCAACCATTTATCACTCTTTCGAGGATTCTTTTCCTTAACAATGTTTTTATGCATGGTCAAGTAAGGCTAAACTTCATCAATATTATTCAAGATGTATAAATGTGCTTGTAACACTTCTGCACAATCCATGCTTTTCACTTTGCCTCCTCGTGTACCCTTACCTTCACCTCTTCCCTCGTGGTGAGACTTTGGAAGTCCAACAGCTTCTATTGTTGACAAGTATTCAGTACAAAACTCAATAGCCTCTTCGGCAACATATCTTTCAACAATAGATGCCTCAGGCCGGTATGGATTCTTGACATACCCTTTTAGGATTTTCATGTATCGCTCAAATGGGTACATCCATCTCAAATAAATTGGGCCACAAAGCCTTATCTCTCTAACCAAATGAACAATTAAATGAATCATGATGTCAAAAAAAGATGGTGAAAAGTACATCTCAAGTTGACACAAAATAACAACTACATCATTCTCCAACTCATCCAACTTCTGGGGGTCTATCACTTTGCTACATATAGCATTGAAAAAGAAACATAGTCTAGTTATAGTGTGTCTCACATTTTTTGGCAATATGTCACGAATAGCCACTGGTAGCAGTTGTTGCATCAAGACATGACAATCATGAGACTTTAAGCCTACTAGTTTCAAATCTTTCATTGACACAAGCATGTTACATCCAGTATTTTCATAAAAAAATCACAAACATATGTTTTAACTTCTTCAGTAACTGAAAAAAATAATTTGTTCCAAAAAAAGCTCCACAAAAATGTGAAAAATGAAATCCATCAAAAATTCATTTTTCCAAAAAAGTGAATTGATAGTGAAGGATAACATGCACAAATTGGCCGCAAAAAAATCTAACGATATATAATCTAATGATATTTTTATATTATTATTACTTTTTAAGCTTTTCTCTTCATTTAATTATTATTTGTTTTATTTAAAAAATATTTTTAAGAGGAAATTATATTATAAGTTTTTTAATACTTGAATAATAAATAATCTGCTCAAAAAAGGGGATTCTCTAAATTTAAAAATATAAAGATATTTTTTATAATTTTATATGATTTTGAAAATCCTAAAAGAAAGGGATTGATTTTGGTTTTTCTTTGTCAATTTAAAAATCTAAAGATATTGATTTAAATTGATACATGGATATTGACTGAATGTTACAAAATTTTGATTTAAATTTATAAGTTTAGAAAGATTTGCATTAAGAATCCTAACAAATTAATAAAGAATTTGTTATGATTCCTTGCTCTTGGAATTGATATGCATATCCATGTTGATTGAAATTATTAATAAATTTATAATTTGATTGAAATTTATAAATAATTTGTTAGGATTCCTTACTCTTGGAATTGATATGTATATAAAAAATCAGATAATTTATTGATATTTTTGACCAATCTCATCATTTTCTTTTCCGTTAATTCAAAGCTATGTATATTAATATCAATTAATGTATTAATATATAATAAAATTCATAATAAATTATACTGATGTATGTATATCAAGAAACACAACTCATAAACACCTTGACAACTAACCCAACCCAAATATCTTAATGAATTACTGAACTAGTGCTGCATGTTTCCAACTTACATCTTTTATTGCAATATATATGTCAAGTACTAAAGCAAAAATGTCTATAAAGAATGCTTTTTTATATCAAAATTCAGCAAGCTACCATTTGAGTAAGAAAGAAATTACTGTTAGTTTACAACAACCAAATATATGAAAAAGGAGTATTTAATCCAAACATCATACTAAGTGTGATGCAAGTAGTTCCTGTAATGCCAACATTATCATTAACACGTGGAATCCACAAGATATTTTATGGTTCTCATCTAGTCTTCACTTACAAGTTACAACTAATTCAAGCTTTTCTCATAAGAATTTAAATATCTAATCCAAAGACATTAGTTTCTAATCTAGGCAAAATGCAAATTGTAATGATACATGTGGTAAGAGTAGAATCATGTGGGTCACAAAGAAACAAAGACTTTACTATAATAATAACTCAATCATAAGATGGTAATTCAATGGAGGACCTACAATAGCATGAGAAAGTCAAAACACATCTACATACCAGGATCACAAAATGGTGGTGGTAAGAGACCATATACTTCTTTAAACCATATGTTAAGAAACAAATAGAGATTTAGCAATTATGCAACCCACACTAAGCAGTAAAATTTTCTAAAACACAAGGTAGAAAAGTTGTATTACTTTGAAATTAATAGGTGAATGTCCCTGGATAATTCAATCAATTTTGGTTTATCCAAAGAGAGAAGAAACTCCCTGGCATATGAAATTTTTGACCATCTGCAATACCAAATCAACAGATAAGTTTCCATAAGGACAATATAGAATATATAGTTGAATTGCTTGGTTGTCATTTACAATCATCAACTTCAGATAATTTGTCATTGTGAGACTTTTATGTTAATATGGTGAATCCAGAGCAACCAGGGGCTTTGCCAATTAATTTAGATAGGCGCAAAAGATATCAACACCATTGCATTGAATTTTATGATAAAATAAAATAAACATCTTCTTTTATCTATCCAATCTCTAAGCCACCAAAATGATACTTATTGAACAAAGACATTTTTTTATACGGAAAAAGGTTGAGAGGTTTTTAAAAAATATTTTACTGGTTAGGATCTATGGAGAACAAATATATATATCCTATCCAAAAACAAAAATCTTTGTGTGAGAAAATATGTACATAAGCTTCATATGAGATGACCCCCTTCTAATTTATTCAAAGCTTTAAAGAAATAGTCATTATCTGGGTAAATATCAAACCATAATTTATAGAAGAAAAAAAAAAGCCGCGCACCTGTCATGAAGAACATGTTTCAGTCAAGGGAGTGGATGGACGTGTTTCAGTCTCTAGGCTTAAAGACAAAGATAAAGGGATGAAAGGATGCGGTTTTCACTGAGAGAGAGGGGGACGATGAAAACAGAGGCATCATTCCAGAGAACGTACGGTGTAATGGCGAGGCACAATGAAGACAAAGGAGGGAGGAAGAAACTGATGATCAACGACTATGGCTATGGATGTTAGAGTGGAGGGAGAAAGAAAAGAAGAAACTTGCAGCGAGAGAGAGAAAAAGACGATGAAAACAGAGGCACCATTGCAGAGAATGTACGGCGTAATGGCGCGGCACAATGAAGACGAAGCAGGGAGGAAGAAACTGATGAGCAACGACTATGGCTGTGGATGTTGGAGTGGAGGGAGAAAGAAAAGAAGAAACTTGTAGCGAGAGAGAGAAAGGGACGATGAAAACAGAGGCACCATTGCAGAGAACGTACGGCATAATGGCGTGGCACAAGGAAGATGAAGCAGGGAGGAAGAAACTGATGAGCAACGACTATGGCTATGGATGTTGGAGTGGAGGGAGAAAGAAAAGAAGAAACTTGCAGCGAGAAAGAGAAAGGGACGATGGAACTTTTAGAGAGAGATGGGTGACGGAGGATGTGTGGGAGAGAGGAAGAAAAATGCAAGCTTTGACTGAGCAGGAGTGCATTCTTGGACTACAGCTGAACTGAAGACACGAGCCCGCGCTTTCGACAATGCAAAGGGAGTAAATTTTTTTTGTTTTATAATTCAGTTACATCAGTTTTTGCTTTAAAACCGATATAACAATCTGTACACATCGGTTGCTTATTCAAAACCGATATAACTAGGTAATTAAATAAACTAAATATCATATATTTATTTTATATTATATAATTTTATTTACATATTTTTATTTAGTTGTATTAATTATAGAATTTAATTATATTAATAATATGTTTGTATATTAATTACATATTTTATTTAATTATATTAATTAAAGAGTTAATATGTTGTATCATAAAAATATAATTGTAGTAAGATAACCTTTACGCGGGAGTAGGGAATTCAAGTTTACATCGGTTTTTTTAAAAACCGATATAAATGCATTAAAAATATATTTTATTATACATATTGACAAATAATATAATATAATTCAATAAAATAAATATCATATGTTGATATTATATTATATAATTTTAGTTACCTATTTTTATTTAGTTCTATTAATTATAGAATTTAGTTATATTAATAATATATTTGTATATTACTTACATATTTTATTTAATTATACTAATTAAAAAATCAATATATTGTAACATAAAAAATGTAACTTAGTCAAACAAGTTTACATCAGTTTTTTTAAAAAACCGATATAACTACATTAAAAATATATTAAATTATACATATTTACAAATAATATAATATAAAAATCTAATTATAATCATATAGTTATATAATGCTATATTTCTATCCACATACAAGATATATTGTAATTAGTTAATTTATATAATTATATGTTTATTTAGTTCCATTAGTTTAAAGTTTGAGGTTCGGTAAACAAATTACATCGGTCTTTTTAAAAAACCGATGTAGAAAGATATAAACTAAAAAAATTTATTTACAAAATTACCACCGGTCATCATTTTATATCGGTTTTTTTTTAACCGATGTAAATAACCGATATATGTTACATCTTTTGTAGTAATGCAACTTCCAAGAGCTTGGAATAAAAGATATCAAAGCTGCACAAAGAGTTCAAGTGAAGAAATCCTGGAGAAATCTGTGTAAAGTTTGTTGTAGGATATTTAGTTTTGTTTTATTTTGAGTACAAGGCTTTGTTTTGGTGGAAAGAAGTTTTAAAACCTTGATTTTATATTAAATCATGAAATATTTGAAAAACACCCACCAACAGACGGAGTTTGAAAGGTTTATATTGAACTGTCATGTTGGAAATTTGAACTTTGCCTTTGGAATTTCGAATTTCGAGTTAAAACTGAATAAGTCTGAAGAGATGTTTTTCTGACAGATGAATTTTGGTTTTCCAAAATTTGAATTTTCATAAGTATCTGAAAGAAGCTTTTGGTAACAGACAAATTTTGAGTTTTGAAAATTCGAATTTCAGACAAAATGTAACTTATGAACCGTCTGAAATAATGTCAAAGTTCATCTGAAATCAAGATTATATTGAGTTTCAAAATTGCTCACTGACAAACGAACTTTGAACATGAAAATTCGAATTTCAAAAGTTAAGGTTGTGAGTCTGTTACAATGATATGTTGACATATGAATGATAGTGTTTATAAATTCGAATGTTAAAGTAAGTCTGAAAAGAGGTCTCTCTGACAGACGAATTTCACACTTTAAAAATTCAAATTTCGAAGTAAATGAACTACTGTACTTTTAAGCCTGCTATGGACAGACGAATTTTGGGGTTCCAAAATTCAAATTTCGAAGGCACTGTAGCAAATTGAAAACACTGTTCACACTTAACAGAAAAACTTTCTATTTGAAAATTCGTATGTCACAATATGGAAATATTTTCTAGGTTTCAAAATTTGAATTTTGCTTCATGAACAGACGAACTTCGGTATTTCAACGTTGAAGCTGTTAACCTTCGGTATCTGCGAAATTCGTTTGTTGACCAACCGAAATTCGAATTTCAGTATATCAGAAGCATTAAATGCGGTTGGTTAATGGATAGTTTTTCAGAGTAACTGTTGGATAACTTCTTCAATGGATAAATTTTGTCTCTAACGGACATTTGAGACCTAAATCTATAAATATAACATCATTTGAAGTTGTGGGTAATTAATTTTAACATTGTATATACTGAAACTTTGCAAATCATTTACTCAAAGCTTCATACTCTCACACTTCAATATTTACACTTCAACTTTCATATTTACTCTGATTAAGAGAGTTTAATCTTTGTAAATAATCTAATTTTCATCTAGAAGATAGATTTTCTTGTGAGGGGATACCACAGGAGATTAGGAAGCACTTTGTGAAAGTGTAGAAAGGGATTGAGAGAAGCTCTAGAAAATATAGCACAAACGTTGTACTGTGGCATTTGCAAGAAGCCCACTGAATTCTTGCAGAATAGTGAAAAATCTCAAGTGCTGACTTAGGGACTGGACGTAGGTCAAGTGGAGAGACCGAACCAGGATAAATGTCTGAGTCTTCTTCTCTTTTCTGCTACTTTCACAGTTATTTATTTATACTTTGTTTTACCTTCATACATTGCATTCTTCACCTCTTTGATATCTTGTAGAAAATTTTCAAGCTTCCCAATTCATCCCCCTCTTGGGAAGCCAGCCTAACTAACAAAAGGAAGGTTTTTGGACCTAGTCCACACACTTGAAGTTGTGAAACTAGTTGGATATAAATAGGCATTTGTGCAAAAATGAAATGATGGTGAAATAGCGAGACATAAAGCATAACTCGTTGCACAAAGGTTTTCGCAAAGATTTGGCATTACTTATGAAAAGGCATATTTACTCGTGATAGATGCAACTATTTTTTGTTATTTAATTAGTCTAACAATGCAGGAAGAACTCAATTTGCGTCTAATAGATATTGTTACAACCTATTTTTATGGCTTACTTGATAATGACATTTATATGAAACTTCTTGAAGGATTTAACTTGCCTAAAACATGCAATTCAAGTTCATGAGTAGATTACTCAATCAAATTGAATAAATACCTTTATAGATTAAAGTAATCTGGACACATGTGGTATAATTATCTTAGTGAATATTTATTGAATAGATGGCATAAAAAATAACCCTATTTGTCTATGTATCTTCATGAAAAGATCTGGAAATGAGTTTACTATAATTTTTATTTATGTCGATGATTTAAATAATAGTGGGATCCCTGAAAAGCTCTCAAAGGCTATGAATTGCTTAAAGAAAAAATTTGAAATGAAAGATTTAGGAAGAACTAAATTTTACCTCGGTTTCAGATTGAGTATCTAAAGAATGAGATTTTGGTGTATCAAGAGGCTTATATAACATAAATGTTAAAATCGTTTTATATTGACAAGTCACATCTATTATATACCCCAATGGTCGTAAGGTCACTAAATGTGAATAAAGATCATTTTAGACCTAGAGACAAGGATGAAGAATTACTTGGTCTTGAAGTACCATATCTAAGTGCAATTGAAGCTCTATTATATCTTGCTAGTCATACACGACTGAATATATTATTTGCTATTAATTTATTAGTAAAATATAGTTCTTTATCTACATGAAGACATTTGATTGGAGTTAAGCATATACTTCGTTACCTTAAAGGTGATATGCATATGAGTTTGTTTTATTTGAATGAACCCAAGTCAAATTTGATTGGTTATGTAAGATATTTGTCGATTACAAACTGATTGTGTATTTACATTTGGTGGTATCGCTATTTTATGATGATCTATAAAACAGATTATATTAGCCACATCACCTAACCATGCCGAAATTTTGGCATTACATGAAACAAGTTGAGGATGTATTTGATTGAGAGTTTTAATTTAACACGTAGAGACTTGTGGTTTATCTTCAGAAAAAATGATCCCGACAATCTTATATGTGTTAGGTTTGGCTGGTCACCCAAAAGAGGGGATGAATTAGGCGATGCAAGATTTTCGCCATTTTTGGATCACAACCCAATTTTACCAAGTGTGCAGGAAAACAAGGATGAACAGAGAGAGTTGCGTGTAACAATTGAATAGGGAAGATGAAGAATAATATACAATAATTTATACTGGTTCAGCCCAACCACTTGGCCTACATCCAGTCTCCAAGCCACTACTTGGGATTTTTCACTATATTCCTCAGGTTTGATCTAGGTACCTGTGAAACCTCAGTACATCCCACAAGTTTCAGTAGGCACTTGTGAAGCCACTCTCCTCACACCCTTACAAGTTGTGTAAATCCCTTATTGTTTCCTCACACTAAGATTCTATCCAGAATATGTAGAAAGAAATGTTTACAGAATGAAAACTCTATTGAAAAGTAGATAATATATTGAAAGTTCACTCTATTGAGGTGGATTTTTCAAAGGATGTTGAAGCAGAAAGATTTTGTGCATATGGATAGCATTTTTGCATAAACTCTATTAAGATTATTACCTATAAGTTCAAATGATGTTTTATTTATAGATTTATCGTATAACTAGACGTTAGAAATAAGATCTACTCGTTAGAGATGTTAACCAATGGTTACTCTGCAAAACTAGCCGTTCAACAACCGTATTTAATGCGTCTGACACTCTGAAATTCAAATTTTGAGGTGTTAAACAAATTTCGCAGAGACCATAAGCTAAAGATTTTAATGTTGATTTTCCAAAGTTTGTCAATTCAAAAGTGAAATTCGAATTTTGATTATAACAAATGCTTCCCATTTTAGAATATATGAATTTTCAAGTTTAAAGTGCATCTATTGAGTGTGAACAATTGTCTCATATTGCTACAGTGCACTCGAAAGTCGAATTTTAGAGGTCCAAAATTCGTCTCTCAGAGCTCAGCTCAATATAGCATGAGTTCTTCCTTTCGAAATTTGAATTGTGGAAGCCCAAAATTCGTCTATTAGTGCCAAGCTCGACATGGCACAGAAGTTCTCTTTGAAATTCGAATTTTGGAGGCCCAAAATTCTTTTATCAGAGGCGGAACGTCTGTAACTTTGAACTTTGCACTGTAAATAATTTTGTAGAAGCTATAACTCTCATTTTAACTTCAAATTAAGCAAATGACCTATTGTTTGAAAGCTCTCAATATCCACTTTCAAATGCAATAAGTTTCACTTCAAAAACAAACGTATTCTGTGAGATATGAGCAAAATAATGATAAGAGATCAAAACTAAAAATCCATATCTCACTACTTAAATTTAAATGACTATAACTTTTTCATATGACCTTTATTTTGAGTGAAATGACCTTCTTTGAAATTCTTATTAAGTCTAGTTTCATATGAAATAAGTTTTACATCAAAACCATATGTATTTTGAGAGATATCTTAAAAAAACTAATCAAAGGCCAAACTCTTGATTCTTGAAAACCAGATTTCACTGTATTTCAAAGCAAGGATGTATTACTCTGATAACCAAAACTTCTTGAGTCAATCAAATGCAATTGTAATTCATTGAGTTTCATTTTAAAGTTCAAAATTTGAAATTCAAAATTCGTCTGGAACTAACTTTGAACTCTTTTTGCACTTTAATATCAGATGAACTTTGATATGACTTTAGATAAATTTTCCATTTTTTACAAATTATGCTTGACTCGAAATTTGAATTTCAACAACCTAAAATTCGTCTGTTAGAGGTGATACCTTTGGAATTTCGAATTTTAGTCAGAAAAGTTTGAATTTTTAACAAAATACTCAAGCATTAATTTCAAAATTTGTCCGTCAGTCAGTGTTTTTCAACTTTAACGTATGCTAACATCAGATTTACTTGATCTAACTCATTTAAAACATATGGTAACAAGATTAAGTAATTTTTAAAGATTAATCTCACCTCAAAACCTAAGTGAAAACAAAATATATCTAGTGACTAGGTCTTCAAATGTTGAGTTCCACTTCCACTTGATCATTTCCTTCTTGGCATACTCCCTTCTGATCTTCCATTTTTGGAGCATCTTTTCTCTTCTTCTTTCTTGAGTGAGGCATGATATTGATTTCCATTTTTGTATTCCTATGCTCACTCTTCTTTCTTGGATCATCCTACATTTAATATATTACACTTACAAATCAAATAGTTAATTCAGTTTATATATTCAACTTATATTATTCATTGTAAAAGTACAGTTGATATATAAGCACATAGCATGATATATACATTATAACCATAATTAAATACATACTAATGCACATTTTACTTTTTTAAGGAACATTATATATGTCAGATATATATATGATGCATTTGTTCATTTTAACTCTACATTTGTCATCATCAAAACTTATATTATACGAAACTTTACAATATGAAGACAATAATATGTGTATTATCTAAGTAAAGGAGGGATACATTAAAGGAGGGATAGATTAAAGGAAACAGAATAAAACATATTTCACGAAAATTCTTCTTCTCTCATAATCTTCAAAAGAATGGTGACATATACATTAAGCAAATATGTTCATGTGACAATCTAGCATATATGTTTACCAAGACACTTTCTATTGCATTATTTATAAGGCTCGTGTATATTAGACTTCGTCAACTCACAAATTTTAATTGATATACGCACTATACTATTTTTTTCTTAACTAACCATAATTTTTTCCCTTTGGGTTTTTCTGGTAAAGTTTTTAATAAGGCAGCATTTGATGGTGTATACAAAGAATAATATACTCTTTGTCTTCATTAGGTTTTTGTCCCATATGGTTCTTCCTAATAAGTTTTTTAATGAGGCATATTTTTTGATAATGGACATCCAAGGGGGGTGTTATGAAGATTTTGAATGTCCATGTAGAATATTCTCTACCTAAGATTGAATTACCATAGAGTCATGTTTTTTATTTATTTTGTTTAATTAATTATTATTCTCTTTATGGTTAAGACCCACTCTAGTGTTGATTAATTATCTCTTATATAAATACCCTCTTAGTAGCTGAATAATAAACATTCACTCTTTACTTCTCATATTTTATTCTCTCTCAACTTTTCTCTATATTTTCTACTTTATTTTCTCTATTCTTTACTTTATTTCATAACACCTAGATATTTTTAGAAGTATATAATGTGCAGATCAAATAAATTTCGGACCATTTAAATCAAATTAATTAAATAGCGCAGATCAAATATATGTTCTATTTATCTCTAAAATAATTACAAGGGATTCACTTATAAAACTAATACCACCTTGTTTTTCATTTATAAAAGTTTAGTTTGTTTGTATTATGAGGAAAAAATTAATGCTGGATGTCCAACTGAGAATTTGACTAATCAAATTGGAGAGTTTCTCCTGTATTTTTTTTACCATATTTATCGAGAGGCTAATGAATGTAATAACCGATTTGCTATATCGGTGTATGATCTTGGTAATAACTAGTTTGTGTTGTTTACTTATCCACCTTTTGGATTTTTGGATGTAGGGTCTATAATTGAGATGGACAAACAAAGTGTGAAGTTAGCATTTCTTTGTCATCTTCTATATGGATTTCCACAGCCTTTAATCAGAAAATAAAAATGGCGTTGTTTTTCATTTGAGCAGTTAGATTCATTGAACATGGCATAGAAAGCCCATGTACCAATCCAAACATCACTTAATCTACCATGGTGACCCGGGTGTTGCCCAGATGGCTCTCCAAATAAGTTTTGCTTTGGTCCATTAACATTCTTCATTTTCTTTTTCTAAATCCTTAACTTTATTTAATTTCTTTTTAATCCTTTAATTTTTAGAATATAATCAAAAGTCTTTTTATTGTTAATTAGCACATTAACTATACTAATAGAAAAATACTTATACCGCATTCTCATATTTTAACATAGCATTTTTAAATACTGACATGTCAACCTTCATAGTTAAGTCATTAATATCATTATATATTTATTAATATTGAGTTTCAAATACTTTTGAATTAAATTAAAAAATAAATAATTACTTATAAACAAAACCTTATTCTTAGAATTTTGGTATCATAAAAAATGAGTTGGATAAATATATCAACACGAGAAAATGCTTTTTCAATATTTGAGAATGCTTTATCAACATTTTTTGTTAACATATACCAGTGATAGGGAAACTTATAATTATTTTTCAAAAATTAAAATATTAAAAAAATTAAATAAAGTTAAAGAACCAAAACAAAATATAGAGTGAAATTAAGGAAGTAAAACTATACTTTTGTCTTTATTTTATGCCTTTTCTTTCACGTCTTTCCCCTTTCTCATTGTTTATTTTTTAATTAAATATATTTTTCATATATATTAAAACTTAAAAAATAAATTATATTATCTAAGAGCAAAACTTGCTCTTTGAAGTTGGAAGGGCCAAAGAGCTGCAGTGCGTTCAATGGCCAAAAAAAGAAAAGGAAATGGCCACATTTGATGTCAATGAGATAATCATTTGGAATACAAGCTCAATATCCTTGGAATGAGATGTCCATTAGGATGAGCATGAAATGACTCTCCTTTAATTTGGGCCATCCAAATTAAAGTTAACCAGGTTTTATTTTATTTTATCATCAATATTTTAATATTTTAAATTTTTATGCTACAACAGGTTAAAAAATAATTTTCCATCGGTTAATTTTTATATGAAATAATACATTTTAACTTAAAAATGAAAAAAAGATTTATATGGTCTTCCAAATTCCATTTCAAAGCTTCGTATCTCATCTAAAAATGAATACATGGTTCTCACCAAAAAAAAAAACCATGGTGACTCATACCCGATTGTCAAATTTGTTGGGCCTTTTCCTATGGACTTCCCAACAAATTGTTCGCGCAAAGCATGGTTAGTGCACTTGGGTCCATTGGCTTATGAAACACGATCAGTTTCACAAGCCCAAAAACAAAAACCTTTTTTATTTTTCTTTTTTTTTTTTGAGCAAAAGCTCTAGACTTTTTATATTAATAATAAGGAAAAAAATTGATTTGAGAGGGCTAAAAAGATTTTGAATTTAAGCACATATATTTGAACAAAAAAATTTTTCAAAAAATGAAAATAGATTTTTTTTTTATTTTAAACTACAGCCTTGCAAAGTAGGGTGAACCGATTATTTATATTTTCAAACCATTAATTTGTTCTCATTGACACGTTTTGGTTTTACTTTTTGAAGTTATAAGCATAGCTTCAAAAAGTAAAATAGATTACGAGTGATCACTGTCCATACTATAGAAAACAATTCACCAAATAGATTACGAGTGTTGACTCGTTTTGATAATCAATTAATTCAATTCTATACAATTGTTTCTCGTTCTGTATGCAGAACGGAATAGACTAGAATGGAAAAATGAATTGAATAAAAAATGACTTTTTAAATGAGAAATCTCATAAGTGTCCCTAAATAAAAATTAATAATAAAAAGAAATAACAACATAATTAATAGATATTAAATTATGTAAGGTTAGTTGATATCCAAGTTCTTTGGTCCAGATCCTTCATTGGAAAAAAACTGACGTGGTCGGTTGGCTTGATCCATTAGGGTTAGAAAAGAGATTTGATTTAATAACTTATGCACTGAGGACTCGTTTGTTTTCTTGTTGAAAACCATTTTTTGAGAGAAGCATCGAAACATGGTTTTGGATGGAAAAACAAACATGCCCTGAACAACCGTCAGATTTGTTTTCAATTTTAAACAAATAAGGATAATACAGTTTCTTAGATAAGAGGATCTAATTTTTATGTTGCTATATACAAAATCTAAAAATGTAGTTATACAAAATGTTAAAAAAAAGAAGATTTTTTAATTTTATTTTTTTATTATTTTTAATTTTATTTAAAATGTTCAAACAAAATATGGTGTATACACTTATTCTTCAAGTCATCTTGCAAAGCACATCATGAAGGTTAATGAAAATTATAACACCCCTCATGATATCTTTCTTGGTATTGTGTTCAGGACTGAAAGAAAACAGGACGGAGGAAGGTTCAAGAGGAGTTTGGAAGAGCTCAACGCCACAGCGGAAGGTTCAAGTGGAGTTTGAAAGAGCTCCACACCGCGGCGAGAAGCAAGGCCACCGCGATGAGAGCAAGTGCAATGGCTTTTTTTGGCTGAAAACTGGTGGAGCCACGACGAGATTTGGGATTTTTGTTTAAATCCGAATCATTTTGGACAATCGGAAAGAAAGAAAACAGAGGAGAACCAAGGGAGCTCTACTAGGGCTTGTTGGATTCGGCCATTGGGAGTTAGTTTCAGGCTTTGGAAGCTTAGATTTAAGTTGGTAAGTGTTTTCTACTCTTCCATCTCCATTTTCTTCGATTGAAATTTAGGGTTTTTCAGTTTTGAGTTGGGATCTTCGGTTTTGGCCAAAATCCACTGATTGAAATGGATGAAATGGGTTTAAGGAAGTGTGTTTTGGTATTCTTGTTGCTTGGATGTGAGTTTTGAAGGGTTTATGTATGATTAGAGCTTAACCCTGCGTTGTTTTCAGTTAGGGCTCTTGAGGAATCTGAGTTGTATGGAATTGTGTGATGTTTGAATGGTTCCTAGAAGCTTAATGATGCATGAAAGGGGTGTTGGAACCTTGGGATTAGGACTAAAGTGGTTGAATTGTGGAACTTAGATATATGGTATATTGTGTTAATAGAAGAATTGTGTTATTATGAAGATTGATTGGTTAGCCGAGAGGGGTTTGAGCGTGTTGGGCAATTCGAGAAGTTTGTGGAATTCACTTGTGTGATATTGACAAACTGAGGTAACTGGGTGTTTGTTTGTATTGTATTGTATGATAATATATATATTTATGTATATATGCATGTTTCTTTCATACCACGATATTGATGTGTTTGTATGTATTGTTTTCTATATATATCATGGTATGCACACAGCTAGATGATGATTATGATATGATGATGATGATGATAAATGACCATCACTACATGGTATTGTGAGATTGCGATATATGGTGGATCGGGTGGTGATGACGATATGATATATGATGATATATGTCAGGGAGGATAAGGATGGAATATATATGTTAGGGAGGATAAGGATGGGATCCCTGCGGCTAAATCGCCTCTTTTGGCCAAGAGGGGAAAAGCATACAGTGGACTGCATCTTCCTTAAATCGCTGCTAATTCGTGGTGAGAAAGAAGAAGGAGATCCATGGTCCGAACATTAGTGTTACCTTTGGCCTGGTGCACTAATGGGAGTTGAGCTTGGTGATATCCTGGAATCAGTTTTCACCGACTGTTGGAAGGGAATTACCTATATGAAATGTCCTGTTGTGACGATAGCCCGTGGTTCTAGCTGTGTGAGAGAGAGACATACATACCATTCATTTCACAATATATTCATGAGTTATAGAGATATATGTATATATATTTATGTGTGTGGTTGCTCCCGGTTACTGAGATATTGTCTCACACCCCTCTCCCATGAACTAACCTTTTAGGTGACGGTTCTGACGCTAGTATAGAGAAGATGCAGGAGTAACTACGTGTGTGGGAATAGTCTATGTAATATTTATAATTTGGATAATATGTCTTGTGCCAAGTAGGATAGAATGGTTTGTAATGAACGTATGGTTATGGATATGGATTGTTATGGATGGATGTATGTATAGTAATGTATGTTATGTGTTATGTATGATGAAAGTTGGAATTGGGCTTGATTAGTGTGTTTTGAGGCCTCTAGCCGGTTTGTCATGTAAGGTCCAAAGGGTCAAATCTCAGTGGAGTGGTTCCTTTGGGGTGAAACCTCTTTGTTCAAGTTGGTTTGGGGGTTTTGGACCTATATGAATGATTCTTGAGTGACTATTTGTCTTTGGTGGCAATTAGAGGTGGTTAGTGGTGAGTTTTGGCCAATAAGTGGTTAAAATGGTGTCAAGGGTTCAGAATCTCTATACGGAGTTAGATTAAGGTGAAAGTGGTGTCTATGGCTAGATTGGAACTAGATTGACTTGTAGGAGTTAGAATCAAGTCAATCGGAAGTCGGAGTATAAAGTTATGCACGTCGGAAGTTTGCCTTGGTGTTGAGTTTTTGCTAGTGTGGAAATCAGTAGGGGGTGCCGCGGCACCAAGGTCCAGGCCACGGCGCCAAAAAGGCTAGAAGCAAGTGCAAAGCAAGGGAGCCCGGAGCCCGGAGCCGCGGTGGTACTATAGCGACCGTGGCCCCAGCCTAGTTTTTTGTGTTTTGGGATTTGTTTCCACTATTCCGAAGTTTGAAACGGTTGTTTTGAGATGTTTGAGTTGCGTTTGATTGGATTTTAAAGTTTTTGGTCAAGTCTGAAGGTGTTATGAGGTAAGATGTTACAAGAATTGTTTTGGAGCTTATAGTTCGTTGGGCATTCATCATGAGATGTTGAGTGATAAGGTTAGCTGTACATCTTTTCCTTTGGGTTCATTTTTTTTTGTGTAATTTCAGTAAAATTGAAGCCTGAATAGGAATATTAAATGCTATATATATATATATATATATCATACTATCCTTGTTTTATTTTTTTTAGCAGAAGTCATGGCAATCTTCATGTAGGAGAATATCCTAAAAGAACATACTTCTCAGCATGTGGATCTAATTTTCCACCACTATTGTTGTGGACAAACATAGTACACCCAAATACCCTTGAGCAAAAGAGATGAAACAAGAGGGGTGTGAGGATAGAATTCAACAAATTTCTATATAGGGTTCTGAAACTTCAAAATTTTTTATGGCATTCTATTTATGAGATAACTAGTGGAAGAACATCATCTCCCCAAAAAATATTAGGAACATCACTAGCAAGCATTATGGCTCTAACTATTTCTAAAAGATGTCTATTCTTACATTCAGCTACCTCATTCTATTGTGCCATGTTAACATATCAAGTTTGATGGTGGATTCCCTCCCCACCAAGATAATTTTGGAAGCTAGAACTCATACTATCTAGCATTATAAACACTACCTTAACACTAGTTTGAAAATGATTATGTATGAAACTACAGAATTTTTTAGCACCTTAGATTTTTTCTTCATTAAAAACACCCATGTCAAGTGTGTATGGTCATCAATTAATAAATGTTAGGAACCAACCATCTAGCTTTAGTCAGGGTTAGAACCCTTGAGAGACTCCAAATATCGCTATCGATCCTTGTAAATGGGTGAGTTGGATGATAAGGTTGGGAAAGATATATAGGGATTTCCAGCAAGTTTAGCATATTAACAGATTTAATATGTCATCAGAAAGTAATATCTTCCTCAAATGTTATCTCTGCGCCCTCTAAATTTTTTTCATTGAGGGACTAAATTGAGAAGCTACCTTTCTTTCAGGGCCAAGAACAATAGTTAATGTTATATTCATTAGTGTTAGTATGTTTATCATTTCTTTTTTTTTTTCCTGCCATTCTGGTTTTCGATTTGGAGTACCTCAACAAATCTGCATGTGGAATAATCCTGTCTGTATACCTCATTTCTCTAAATTACTTTTAGATTTGTCTTGGTAAGAAAACAACCTGTTTTATCCACATTTTTTATATTGGTAAGATAATTAAAGATCTTGGAGAACTGGATCGTGATTTGAATTTTGTACTCTAACCAATATCTTTTTCCTTTTTCCAAAACAAAATTAAATGACAAAAAATTTGTACGTAAGAGCAGGGTAGCTTCCCTTGTGTTTCTTTTTGCATCTATTAATAAGTTGATATCTTTATTACAAATGAGAAAAATTATTTTCAATCCACAGTTTCTTGGGTCTGCTTTGTATAAAGCTGAACTCGGAGGAATGGAGAGATACATTGATTGCTGTTACATTTTTTTCTCTCTCTTTTCATTCTTCTTGATCTTCATTTGTAATTCGCTCCTATGAAGCCTAATCAAGTGGATTTCACTGCAACTGCTACTTTGGAGCCAATGTTGAGTGCTACCAACGCAAAACACATTTAGATTCACTAGTTGTTGTGACTATTTACCAATCAAATTGTAACTTATTTATTTTCTTTGGTTATTTTAGCAGATGGAAATATTTGTCTTTTTTCTTTTTAAGAGAAAAAAATACACATTGCAGCTGGTTTTTCCTTTGGGACCAAATTGGTCATTGGGTAATAAAAATTGTAACTTGCGTACTTGAGGTTATTGACTTATTTCCGTTTTGAAGGGGTATAAATTAAAATGGACAAAGTTACACTCAATCTATTACTGGTGTGACGAAAAAGTTTACAGTGGAGTCAAAATGAAAATTAAATTAAATTAAGAATAAAATAGAACTTTAAAATTTTAAGTTATATTTGATACAATGGGTAAATGGAAACATTTATTTTATTCATTATCAAGGTATTAAAAACCGGACCGGTCATTGAACCAGATGAGGCAACGGTTCAAGGTTCAATGGTCGAACCGGGGTCGGACCGGGGTCGGACCGGTTGTGAATAAATTAATATATTTTTAATAATATAGTCAATTGATATTCTATTTTCATATTATTTGTTAGGTAAATTTATTATTATTAATCATTATGTATCATAATAATACTTATAACATATTATAATATAGAAAGAAAAAAAATTACACTAAAAATAATACTATTTAATACTAAAAATAATGTTATTTTATTTTAAAAAAATATTTTTAAAAAATTTAAAAAAATTGAAAAAAAGAAAAAAGAAAATCGGACCGGTTCAACCCGGTTTTGTACCGGTTTTGTAGCGGTTTGACCGGTTCTTCACCGGTTCCCACCGGTTCCAATTTCTCCCGGTTTTCAGCAATTTCCGGACCGGACCAGGGGCCGGTTCCCGGTCGGACCGGTCGAACCGGCCGGTCCGGTCCGGTTTTTAATACAATGTTCATTATTATCTGGTTTCGAACCTCAAACATTATTGAAAAGTACTGTTTATTTAAATATTTTTAATTAATTATAAATAATTAAAAGTCAATTTCTTAGTGTGAAAATTAAAAAATATATATATCATAAATATTTGATTTTGGAAAGTATTTTAATTTTATAATCAAAAGAAATTGGAATGGGACTCTAGTGCAACTGCCAAACATCAACACTTCAACACATTTGGGATATGCCAATATTTACTGGACTGTCAGATATGGAGATTCTTCTACATCATACCAGCACTTGAACTCATGACCCCAATGCAAGTATGGAGATTGAATATTCCTCCATGTATCCTATGAAAATGTGTAATGCTATATTTGGTAAAAATGAAACATTTTCTGGGGAATGAAAAGAGAAAATAAGAGCGAGAATATGTTTCTTTCAAAAGGTTATTTTTTATCACTAGAAAGCTTGATTCATATATATATACCAAACATATTACATCAGGATTTTTTTCTCATTTTCGTTTTCATAAAACTTTTTTTCTATCTATGAATTAATCTAGCCTAGAAAAATTCTGCCCTCCATTTTGATCCCTTTGAATTTCCATACGGGACACCCCACAAAAGAAACCATTCACCGAAACCCACAGGAAAACTCTAGCAAAAAAAAACCATAAAAGCAATCCTTTGATTTCCCAAAGATGTAAAGAAAGACATATCCTTGATTGGAATTCTGAAATCTGAACAAATCAATGTAAAGCTTAAACTTTGTTCCCAGATTTATGCGCACAAAATCTGCAACATACAACAAGGATACAAGAGCTTCTGGTATCATCAGTTGCAGATCTAAAGCCACTGTATATATATGCAAAGCAATCTTCCTCAACTAAACCATAAGTAACAAATTAGATATGGCTTGGGAATAATAATCAAATTAGTAATGTACCATAAAAGAAGGAACTAAAACATATTAATTAAGACCCCCCAAATAAAAAACAGTGAAAAATAAATATATTAAAATAATTACTTGAATAGAACTTATTCAAATGCAATCAATCAGATTCAAACCATTTTTCAGGAGAATTCAAATTAACGAAAATCCTTGAATATTCAGGATCATCAAACTTTATCTCCCTATACGCCAACTTCCTTAAAAGAGAAAGGTCAGCTTTGGCAATCTTTCCTTCCTCACAAAACCCTTCAAATATTCGGAAGGTAATCAGAAATTTGGCGGCTTCAGTCCATCGACCCTCAATGCAAAAACCACATATTATAGCGTTGTCAGTGATAAAATCGGGAGGAGACATTCCTAACTTTTTTTTTTATATTAAACTCCTATTTAAAATTAAAAATAAATTTTACCAGAAAAATAAAATATTAAAATTATAAAAGTAAAACAATAAAATAAAATAAGATAATCATTCTCCATTGGTGTTTCAAAGAGACATTTAGCTCAACAAATTGCAGAGATATTATTAAGAGACTTTGTTGTGGAGGCTGTTTTCTTTTGAAAAGTTCGGTTTTGTTTTAGTCCTGATTGTTAGATTAGGTTGTTATTTGCATTTCCGTTTTTTCCTTTTTTTTTTTTAAAGATTGGTACTTGAAATTTTGGTTGCGGCTAAGTTATGAATTTTGAATGTCCATTTCTCAATTCTTCCCATGTAAATCCCGTATGAGACTCCTTTGCTAATTGATAAAAAATTTATCTTTTACTTCTAAAATTACAAGCCCTATTTAACTTTCCATTATTTATCCCTAATGTCATTCCACAAACTTTTATACTATCGAATTTTTTTTTGGCCAAATACTATAGAATTCGTGTGTCTGTGTATTAAAATGGCTCAAAATATTATGGAATGTCAAAATATTTAATGAATGTTATTATTTTGTCTTTTGCCAAAAAAATTTATTTCGTCATTCTTAATTTTGGGGATAATTTATTGTTACGATAATATTTCAAAAAGAAGTAAAGCAATTAATCTATTCATGACAAATGATGACACTCAAGATATTTTCAAACTGTTATTCCATGCTTGGTGCAACCTTTCACCTCAATGGATTGTCAACTCCAAAAAAATAAAAAATAAAAAATAAAAAAATTAAGTGCAGCAAAGTAAGTTCATGAGAAAAATTATAAGTGTTTGATTTGTATATTAATTATTAAACAAAAGAATTTGCAAATAAAAGTAAACAATAAAGTACTACTTTTCTCTCTGCCTTGGGTTTGTCTCGCAATCCCTTTCTATTGAACATTATAGACTGTTGCTACGTGGTTCCTCTTCGTGATTGTACCCTTTCTATTGAACTTGTATAAGATTTGTGAAGCTATAAATGTGTGGTCTGTTGTGACTGAGTAATGAACTGCTGTGCTGTAAATGAATGACAATAGAATATTTATAATGGAGTTAAAAGTTTGATTGTTTACATAATTAATTACACCATAGGATGATTTAAAATTTTATTATAGGTTTGGTTCTTTATATTCCTTCCACTGCTAAAGTGCAATCAGCAGCCAAGCAAAGGCGAAGGAATAGCCGAGAGGCTGCGATGATGTTAGATGGCGCAATGAAATAAGCATCGGCCAATTTTGATCGTTCTATGGTCCCAAGTGTCAGAGAATTATGTGCAGTTCATTTACAGACACGCGCCGAGAATCGAAAATGGTTGCAAGGGCTGAGAAACTATATGAACATCTGAATAATTTTACAAATTGGGCATAACACCATCAAAGGAAGGCAATCTGATGTTAGGAAGCTAATTGAAGTCTTATATAAACAACCAAATGGCATATACCAAAATGAGGCCTGCTTACAACGGGAACATATCTGAATTAATTCAAGTTTGACATAAGCAACCAAAATGAGGCCTAACAAAAGGAACGTACAAGCTAATTCAACTTCAGCAATATCAGCTAAAGCTTGGCATTAGTTTTCCAAACATCAAAGCTTCAAATCAGTTTTTAAACATCAAACACAAAATCATAATTACACAGAACCATAGAACTATTTTCATTCCATTAAGACTTCCTTCAATATGAGCAACCCTTTGCTTCAGTCCATCAATTCCCATACATTTTAACTCCAACTTTGTTAACATATTGAGAGTATCCATGTGGGTTGTTCTAACCACATTTTCATGCTGTCTTTCTATATTTTCTAGATGTGCCCAATCAAAATACTTGCACATACCAACTGCACATCTTGCATATTGTTAGGATTGCTGGCTTCCCAAAAGAGGAGTGAATTAGAAAGATCAAAATTTTTTTGCGAAAATGTAAATTCACAGTAAAAGTAAAAATTTGCAGAAAAACAAAGTGCAATGAAAATGAATGTAAATGCAAGATAAGAGAATAGAGGACACAGAAATTTATCTTAGTTCGGTCTGATCCATTTGATCTATATTTATTTCTCAAGTCATTATTTGAGATTTTCAATATTATCAAGAATTTAACTGGCTCCTTACAATACCTCAGTGCAGACTCATACTCTATTTTTATAACACCCAAAACTTTACACTCAATACTCTTACAAGTGTTTCCCAATGCTCTTTGTGATTCCCCTCACAAAGAATCTTTCTTCTAGATGAAGAAAAGATTATATACAGACTGAATACTCTCTAGAATAGAGTGGATATGAAAGTCAATGAACAATAAATGATGTATGTGGATGAAAAAGCTTTAACATAGAAATTTAGCAGAGTTATTGTAAAAATAAGCTCAAATTCATTACTCACAACTTTAAATAAAGTTCTATTTATAGATTTGAGATTTAACTAGTCGTTAAACACAAGATCTAGCCGTTAGAAACTTTGACCAATAGTTACTTTGCAGAAATAGCTCTTCACCAACCGTATTTAATGCGTCTAACATGCCAAAATTTGAATTTTAAGGTTTAACAGATGAAAGTTAAGGATTTTAATATTGAACTTCAACATTCGTCTGTTCTATTGTGATATTCGAATTTTGAGTTTGTCAAAGCTATACTATGTTAGAACATACGAATTTTCATATAAGAAGTGCATCAATTAAGTTTGAACAGTTGTCTTATATTTTCACAGTGCACTCAAATTTTGAATTTTAGAAGCTGAAATTCGCCTGTTAGAGGCTTGTTCAACATGACACAAAAGTTCTTTGTGAAATTCAAATGTTGAACTATAAAGTTCATCTATTAGATGTATGCTATAACGAGACTTACAAGTTCTCATTTCGAAATTCGTATTTTGAAGTTCAAAATTCATCTATCAGAGGAAGTAACTTTGAACTTCACCAACATTCGAATTTTGACTAAACTTCATATGAATTTTGCACATATTCACTAATAATACTTGACCCAAAATTCAAATTTCATAATTGAAATTCATCGATTAGAAATGAAAACTCTGTATATTTAAATTTCACCAAGTAAAGTTCAAATTTTGCAAAAAATGCATATGAGTCAATAGCCACATTCGTCTATTAGTCAGTATTTTTCAAATTTAACATATGTTAACATAGAATAACTATGAAATTTGTAATATCCCTATTTTTATGGGATGTTATAAAATAAATAAAATATGAGAAACGAAGTGAGATGAAAATGTTATATACTTAGGCTTTAGAAAGAAGTAATTTCTCATCAATTTTCAGAAAATGTTATGTTTGGTCCTTAATTAGACTTAATTTTCCATAAGACCCTTAGCATAAATTAATTCCATAAATTACTCTGGAAGGTATTCAATATAGCACTTGAATGGAAACTCATCTCAAGTTGAGCGTAACAGTATAAGTATTATGTAGTTCGGAGGTCTAGATTGAGAGATAGATCAACAGTATAAGTATTTTGGGTCAAGATAATGATTTTGGACTAAAAAAAATATTTGGATAACCCTGTACCAATTTAATGACAATTTTGGCAAAAATATTTAATCGGTACGGGTAAATTTAATCGGTAAAAGATATTTTGAATCTATAAAAATTATTAAAGTAATTTTTTGCCAAGAAATAAGGATAAGCACATTTGAATAGCCTTGGGATATAAGTGAAATTTTTCAAAAAGCTTTTTAAACAAGAAAAGTAAATAAAAGTAAAAAATAAAGTAATAAAGTTACTTTATTATATGATTATCATATTAAGCTTATAACCCATCATGTTCATCATCTCAAGCACGTCATAAAACTGTAGAAGGAAAAGAAGAAAGGAACAAGAAAATTTGAAGCCAAGAAGCAAGAGCAATGAGAAAAGTTTGGTCAAGTTTGGTCCTCAAACTTTTAAGGTAGATTTCTGTTGAATCAAGTGTTTTGATGATTTCAAACCAACCTTCAAGAGCTTTGAATAAAGATGTCAAAGGTACACAAAATGTTTCAAATGAAGGAATTTTGGAGAAATCACTGCAAGAATAAATATAGAATGTTTAGTAATATTTTAATTTGAGTAGAAGAATTTGATTTGGTGAAAAGATATTTTAAAAACTTAATTCTATGTTAATTCATGAAATATTTGAAAAACACCCACCAACAGATGAAGTTTGAAAGGTTTATACTGATCTGTTGTTTTAAAAATTCGAACTTTGCCTTTGGAAATTCGAATTTCGTATTGAAAATGAACAAGTCTGAAAAGAGGCTTCCCTGACAAACAAATTTTGACTTGATAAATTTAAATTTTGATTGTCTGAAAAGAGCTTTCAATGACAGACGAACTTTGACTTTTGATAATTCGAATTTTAGATAAAATGCAACTTATGAAAATTGAAAAATTCGTCTGAGAACATGTCAAAGTTCATCTGAAAATAAGTTCAAAAAGAGCTTTAAAATTGCTCACTGACAGATGAACTTTGAACTTGAAAATTTGAATTTCAGAAACAAAGCCTATGAGTCTGTTGTGTTGATATGTTGACATACGAATGATAATATTCAGAAATTCTCAAGACTCAATTCTATCATCATAAGAAACTGAGCAAATGGAGAAGCTTGTTGTAGACCTCACCACTGCATCCATTATCCAAGCTACTCTTAATGAGGAAAGGGGAATAATGCCTTATATTGACTTTACCACTGTTATACATGACGTTGTAGTACAAGCCCAAAAGCAAAAGCTCGATGAAATATTTCCTCCACCTACTCCTCAACCTTTATCCTCTAGATATGGCTTCTTAGTGGAACAACAAGCTAGGCAAGCTAACATTCGAAGGAATGTTCAGGAATTAACTTTAGTGTCTAATGATGAACTTCCTTAAATAACTCCCTCACTCAATGCCATTCATACTAATCCATCTTCAAGCCATTCCTACAAATTAGGTACCTCATTCCTTTGTCATTGTTATTGCTCCTGATAATGCCAAAAAGAGGGAGAAAGAAACTGCACAAACTGGAGAGTTTAAAGTTGCAACTAAAACAAGACAATCTAGAGAAGAAGTTGGGCAATCAGGAAAGACTGGTGGCAAAAGGCTTAAGCTCAAGGCCATAAAGGAATGACAAGTTGGAGGACCTCAGAGTTTAGATCTTTTTAGGACTTCTTAGGACTTTGTAGGATTTTGTTTGATGTATTTCTTTGTTCTTGTTTATGTACTTGTTTTGAACTTTGGTTGATCATTTGTACTGAATGTATGTGCATCAATCAATGCAATTTGTTTTCACTACTTTGATACATGTGCTGCACTAATATGTTAAATTCAAACTTCAATACATATGTTGAGGGGGAGCATCCTCTGAAATTAATTTGCTTGACAATATTATTAATAAGAAGTATCATAACATCTGGTATCATAATCATTTCAAGCCATGCTTAATAAGTTTTGATGACAATGATAATTAATCCGATTGAAACAACCCTAGACATCTGTATTCACTAGTACAACTTTACAAATAGGGAGAGAAGAATTGTGGGAGAACTTTTTCTTCAAATCTTTTTGTTGATATCAAATAGGGGGAGAAGTTGTGTGAAAAATCTGTATATGCTTAATCTGGAGTTTTCTGAATTGAACTGCATTATATGTGTTAATTATTCATTAAGCATAGTGAAAAATATGCATATACTTAATATGAAATTATCTGAATTGAACTGCATTATATGTGTTAATCATTCATTAAGCATATTTTTCACAAGTGATTTGTCATCATCAAAAAGGGGGAGATTGTTAGGTTTAATACAATATAATTTTTTATGATGATAAATGTAGAATAATAAGAAATAAATGCATCATATTTGTATAGTATATATATTATTCCTTAAAGTAAAATGTGCATTAGCATGTATTTAACTATGTTTATAATGCATATATCATGACATGTACTAATACATCCATTGTGCTCTTATGGTTTATAATACAAGTTGAATATATAAATTGGACTAGCTACATGGTTTGTAAGTATAATACATTAAGTGTAGGATTGTCCAAATAAGAAAAGTGAGCATTGGAATAAGGAACTGAGAATCAACAACATATCTCACTTAAAGAAGAAAAAGAGAATGATGCTCCAAGAATGGAAGATCAAAAGGGAGCATACCAGGAATGAGAATGACCAAGTAAAAGTGAAGTTCAATTCTGAAGACCTAGCTATGAGGTATATTTTATTTTCACTTAGATCATAAGGTGGTTTAACCTTTGAAATTTACTTAATCTTGTTATCATTAGTTTTAAATGAATTAGATTAAGTAAATCTAATGTTAGCTTATGTTAGAATTGAGAAATATTGGCTAACAAATGAATTTTGTGTTTGACTCAAGCTTATTTTTTGCAAAATTTAAAATTTGCTCAGTGAAATTTGAAGTTACAAAGGTTTCATCTCTAACAGACAAATTTAGTTCTTAAATTCAAATTTCAGGCAAACCATTGTTAGTAAAAGTATGCAAAATTCGCATGAAACTTAGTCAAAATTCGAATATTGGTAAAGTTCAAAATGAGTTCACTATCACTACCTTGAACAAAAGAATTTTGGACTTCAAAGTGTGAATTTCAAAATAAGAACTTATGAGTTTGATTAAAGTATGCCTCTGACAGACGAACTTTGAATTTCAACAATTGAATTTAGAAGATAGAACTTTTGTATCATGTTCAACATGCCACTGATAAACGAATTTCAAGTTCTGAAATTCGAATTTCAAAGTGTACTGTGAAAACTTGAGAAAACTGTTCCGACTTTAGTAGACACACTTCCAATATAAAAATTCGCATGAACTAACAGGGATTAACTTTGGTAAACTTGAAATTCAAATTTCATTCTGTGGCAGACGAATTTCTGAAGTTCAACGTATAACTATGCTGACTCTGCAAAATTTGTCTATTGAGTCTCAAAATTCAAACTTTTGTATGTTAAACGCATTTAATGCGATTGTTAAACAACTCTTTTTGCAGAGTAATGGCTAGAACTTATGTCTAATAAATAGTTAAGTCACAAATCTATAAATAGAACCTCATTTGAACTTATGGGTAAGAATCTTAAGTGACTTTGTGCCAAAATATTATTCCAATATATAAAATCTTTTTGTATCAACATTATTAGTTAAAAACACCTTAATAGAGTGAGCTTTCAACATATCATCTACTCTAAAAGAGAGTTTCAATTCTTTATTCATTCATCTTTACTATTTTCTAGGTAGAATCTTAGTATGGGGATAACACTAAGGGAAATACACATCTTGTAGGGTGTAGGGAGAGTAGCTTCACAAATGCTTACTGAAACTTGTGGAATATACTGAGACTTCACAAGTATCTAGATCAAATTTGTGGGATATAGTGAAAATCTTAAGTGGTGGCTTGAAGACTGGACATAGGCCAAGTGGATTAGGCTGAACTAGGATAAATTTTTGTGTCTGATCCTTGAATTTATTATTTCATCTATATCCTTCATCATTCTCTGTTCATCCATGTTCTACTGTATCTCTTGGTGAAATTGGATTATACTAAAAAAAAAGGTAAAAATCTTGTATCACCAAATTTATCTCTCGTCTTAGGTGACCAGCCAAACCTAACATATATAATAACAATCTTTTATAGCCTAATGTAATTAATAAGCATGAATTGATTATCTTTCTATAGGATACATCCAATGATATTGCACTGCACCTGCAACCCTTGCTTCTCCAGCCAGATGAATAGTCAAATTAACCATGACCTTGAAGAATGCTTAAGGACATATCATTTCCATATGACAGAGCATAAAAACAATCTTCTTCCAAAGTTTATCAAGTTCATTAATGCTCAATACTTTGCTACACAACTTCCTAAAGAATGAGCACAAATCAACCACTATGACAGCTACTTTTTTAGGAAAAGTATTTCTCACAACCAAGGGTAGCAAATATTGCATCAGGACATGTGAATCATGACTCTGAAGTCCTTCAATCTTTCACTCTCTCAAGTCAATGCACCTGGAAATATTACTAGAATATCCATTAGGAATAGTGATCTTCTTCAATGTTTTGATACTTTCCATTTTATTCTTCCATAGCTCTTGATGAATACCCATAGTTTCTAAATCCTTCTAAGCCCCCAAGTTATCCATAGATTTTCAAGTTTCACTTAGCAATGTGAAGAGTAAATCATCACAAACATTCTTCTGGATGTGCATAACATCAAGACTATAACGTAACAAATTATATGTCCAACAAGGAAGATCAAAGAATATACTTTCCTTCCGTCATTGTATTAGGTCACCATCAGTTTGTGTTTGATGTCTCCTTCCTGCCTCCTCATCATCTTTTATAAAGACAACATTAATATTTTCTACCTAGAATAAATATTTGTGAACCAGATAAAACAACAGGAGGATCTCTTCTCTCTTATTTCCCATCAAAGCGAACCCTCCACAATCTGAATTTGTGTGTTCCATCTAAAAAATGACAATAACCCATAAAACACTATTTATGACTATGGGGAAGACAAAAGTGTTCTGAGTCAAAGTTGCATTATAGACAAGATAAACCAGTGTGAACATTCCATCTAGACAATGTTCCGAGACCCAGAAAATCACTCATAGTCAACATAAGTGCTGCACGCAAATTGAATATCTTCTTTTCATGATAATCATGTCTCAACCCCAACATTCCATAACTCCAACAATTCTTGCATTAATGGTTGTAAATAAATAAATATATATATATCATTTCCAGGTTCTCTTCTTCCTAGGATTATCATTGACAATATGAAGGAACTCTGTTTCATGCACAACCATGATGGAAGATTGTAGGGTATCAACACTATTTGCCAAATAATGTAACTTGTGCTTAAATTACCAAATGGATTTAAACCATTAGTTGCGAAAGCTAGACGAACAATCTCAAATCCACAAAGAAATCTGGATACTAAAGATTAAAATATTTTCATACTTAAAAGTCTCTTGAATGCCTCAATAAACCCCTAATATTCTTTTCACTATCATGCCACATCCTGAGCTCCGCAATATTTGATGACATATAGAATCTTTGCAAATGTGGCTTCAAAGAAAAATACCTCAGAATTTTATTTGCTTTCTTCTTCTACTTCTTCTTACCCTTTTTCACCAGCTACTATCTGGATGCATTGCATTTTTTACAAACTTCTCTATCTGAATCGTCTCTCTAATACAACATATAGATATTTTGGCATACATCAATTTTCACGTAGTTCAAACCTAATTTGGTTATTGCTTTTTTTTACCTCATAAAATAAAGTTGGGATTTCTATATGATTGAATGCATCTCCCAATAATTCCAATACCATTGACATTGCCTTGTTACTCATCCCACACAAACACTTGATGTGATAAAGCCTAACCAAGAACGATAACTTTGTCTATTTTTTGCATATTGGGTACAACAACTTCTTTCTATCACATATTTATTCATAAAAATCTCTAGTTCTTTATTCATCTCACCTATAGAAAATGGATTTGGACTCTCTATTGCTTCCAAAAATATATTATATATCATCATGAGCTCCAAAAGCATCACAAACTACTTTGTTCATTGGATCTTCTTTGCTCATTTTCACACCTGCTTCTGAATGCACAGAAGAATTTTTGCCACTCTCAAACATTTCACGAGTTTCCACATGCATTGCCCAAATAGTATAACCCAGCGGAAATGGTTTTACGATTAAATGATCTCTCACAATTGCTCTCTCATGGTACTTCTTAAAATTATATTTTTGGTAGGGACAGAATTTTTGGTCCTGCCTCTTGACCAACCATAGCGAAATTTAAAAATGATTCCAATCCATCTAAATACTATTCATCTCCTATATATATATGATACAAGTTTAATTATATTTATCCACCTTAATATCATAAACATGCTTTTTGTCATGTAAACATATAAAAAGATCTAAAGTAAAAGTTATCTTTGCATAAAAACAATATTAATATTCTACTTAATGCATAACAATGTACAATTATTAAAATTAATATAAACTATATTTCTTACTTAATGCATAATAACAATATTAATATCCTAATTAATGCATAAAAACAATACTGCAATTTAGCTTACTTCTTTTCTATCGTTAATTATAACAATTATTGAAATTAATCATTTTTAAATTAATTTATTAACTTCCACATGCTAACTTCATATAAACTATAACATACATAAAACAAATCATTGCTGCAATAACCTACTTAATGCGTAACAATGTAAATAATAAATACTAACCTCAAGAAATCCTAAATAATATCATGTCAAATTGCCCTCCAAATCCTCAAAAAAATTGTTACAAAGATAATTGTTAATTACAATATATATTAATAAATTCTTACTAATTTACTAAAAAAGTTCTTATTAAGAAAAAATTAACAAACTGTATATTAATTTTATAACAAAAAATTTTAAATTATATAATAAATAAAAAATTATTATTAATAAGTTTAATTCAATATACATAAATATTAAATCTAAAATAAAATAATTCCATTTAAATAATTACCAAAATTTATTCAATGTAAACAAATTAACTAAACAAATATATGCAAAAATAAATAAATAAATATTAAATAAAAATAAAAAAAATTACTACCTGAACCAACACTATTTTCTTTGAATACCATAAGAAATCTCCTTATAGGTATTAAATTAATGCTGCAATAAAATATTCTCATTTAAATTATTAAAAAATTAATCAATGTAAATAAAATAAATAAATATATGCAAATAAATTAAAGAATTATTAAAATACGAAATTAAAAATAATAGAAATCCTACCTCAACCAAAACTTTTTTAATAGAATACCCCGTGAAATCTTCACTACAACGATGCTATAGCAAAGAGAGAGAGAGGGTGAGAGAGTAAGAGCAGTAAGGAGAGGGAAGGAGGTGTGGCTAATTTATAGCCAAAATTTTGAAGTGATTATGAGTATAACTGCCACTATCCATGCCACCTAAATAGTAGTAGTTACTAGCCATAATACTAACCACTCCTAAATCGGATAATAGCAGCGGTTAGTTAATAACCACCACCCACAATGCGACTAAGTGCAACAGTCAAATTTCTTAGTTCAGAGTTAGTAGCGGTTATAACTATGACCACTATAACAACCACTGCTAAAAATGACTTATTTTCCACATCAACCATAACCACAGTTAGGTCAAACCAAAACTAAATAGTAGCAACCATATCTGCTTTAGCAATAGTTGTGTCAAACAACACAATATAGTAGCAGTTAGGTGTATGGTAGCAACGGTTGTTATCTAGTTGCTACAATATTGTAGTGATTAAATTATAACCGCGACAATTATTAACTTTAGTAGCAGGCTTTTGTAACCACTACTAAAGACCCACTACATAAATCTATTTTTTTTATATATGAAGATTGAAAATGGCATATATTCATAGAAGTTGACATGCTTCAAGTCTGCACTTAGTTAGATTTTGAATATATATTGAGGAATGGGATATACTTATATTATTCCATTTTAAATGGAAAGTTATTCACACTTTCTTTAGATTTTCTTTATCAAAGAAAAAAAAAAGCGTCAAGAATAACAAATAGAAAAATGATCCTTAATTAGAAATGCAAGTTACTTTCTTATATTTTCTGTACACTTTTTACTATTTTCAAGTAAAGGAATATGTATCTTACAGTAAGCTAATTAAATAAATCATAATGCTATGGGATTAATATTATTATATATACGCAAATGGAAAAATCTCAATGTAGAAACAACAAGGCTTCTTCAAAGGAATTAGCAGCCTTCAAAACCACGCTTTGTCTTGGCTGCATGGAAATGTTTCAACTACTTTTCTACATTTGCAATAAACAAAATTTCATCAATGTTACTATGATTGTTGATTGATCAAAATTGAAATGATAATGGCATTATATAAAAGACAATTGATCTACTAAAGTAGACATAGGGATTTCAATTTCATTGGTTCTTTAAGCCTAGAGTGCTGTGGTCTGTACTAATTTAAGTTATTATTATAAGCCCATAAATTTCAGTCAAAAAATCCCATTCATTCTCTCTTTTCTCTTTTCTTCTAAGTTGTAACTCTATTTATTAATAATGCTGCAATCATGTTATTCTAAGATTACTACAATTATAATTTACAAATTATTCTAAGCCATGGATCAAAGTACATTCAATCATGTTATGATTTGTAGTTTCAATCATAATTCAAAACATTTTGATCCCAATCCCTCTATTGCAATTGCGGTTTAACAGAATTGATGAAACTGATTACGTGGACCATTAAATGTACGTGTGGCAACCACATCATTAAAATTTCACCACATCATATGATTTTAAAAAGAATTTTAAAAGTAACAGAGAGAGAGATGTTAGGTTAGCTGATCACTCAAAAGGGGAGTGAATTTGGTAATACAAGATTTTCACCTTTTTTTATGAACAATCCAATTTCACTAAGAAATGCAATAGAATAGGGACGAATAGAGTATGATGAAGAAAATAGATGAAATAAGAAAATTAAGAGCAATACACAAAGATCTATTCTGGTTCAGCCTAAACCACTTAGCCTTTGTCCAGTTCTCAAGCCACTATTTAAGATTTTACATTATATCCCACAAGTTTGATTCGGGTACCTGTAAAGTTTCAGTACAACCCACAAGTTTTAGTATGTGCTTATAAAGCCACTTTCCCCACACCCTTACAAGATGTGTAATTCCTTTAGTGTTTCCCCACACTAAGATTTTACCTATAAGTTATAAAAAGAATGATTACAGAAATGAAACTCTCTTTGAAAGTAGATAATACATTGAAACTCACTCTAATGAGCTGGTTTAGCTTTGAATGCTCACACAGAATGATCTTATATATTTCAGCAGCATTTTAGCACAAGACTCACTTAAATTCATTTTCCATGAGTTGAAATGAGATTCTATTTATATATTTATGACTTAACTAGTCGTTAGACATAAGATCTATCTGTTAAATACAAGTTCTAGTTGTTACTCTGTAAAAAAACCACTCAACAACCATATTGAATGCATCTGACACATCAACATTCAAATTTTGAGACTCAATAGATGAATTTTGCAAAATCAACATAATTATATGTTTAACGTTAAACTTTGAAATTCGAATTTCAACAGATAAAATTTGAATTTTGAGCTTTGATAATATTTCCAAAGTTAACTCGAGACTTGAACATTCAAACTTTCATTTTGAAAGTGCGTTTATTGGGTTTAAACAATTGCTTCAAGTTTTCACAATGCACTTGAAATTCGAAGTTCAAAAATCAAAATTTCTAATTTTAGGGACCAAAATTTGAATTTTATAGACTGAAATTCATCTGTTAGAGGCTTGTTCCAATAAGACATAAAAGGTCTCACTTCAAAGCTTGCACTTTGAAACTCAAAGTTCATCTGTCAGAGACTATGATGTTAAACTCACTTTGAACTTCACCAACAGTCAAATTTCAACTAAATTTCATACGAATTTTACGCACTTTCACTAACAATGCTTAGTTTAAAATTCGAATTTCACAATCAAAATTCATCTATTATAAATGAAAACTTTGTAACTTTGAATTTTCACAAGTAAAGTGCAAATTTTGCATAAAATAAACATGAATGATTAGCAAAATTTATCTGTTAACCTAGAATATTCAAATCTAATAAGCTTAAACTTATGCTAACATTCAGATTTACTTAATCTAATTCATTTAAAACATATGATAATAAGATTAAGTAAATTTCAAAGATTAAACCACCTCAAGACCTAAGTGAAAACAAAATATACTTAATAGCTAGACCTTCAAAAGTTAAGCTCCACTTTCACTTGGTCATTTCATTCTTTGCATGCTCCTTTCTGATCTTCAATTCTTTGAGCATCATTTCTCTTCTTCTTATTTAAGTAAGACATGATATTTTCCTTTCTTTATTTCAATACTCACTCTTCCTTCTTGGACAATCCTACATTTAATCTATTACACTTATAACCAAATAGTTAGTTCAATTTATATATCCAACTTGTATTATAAAGTATAAAAACACAGTAGATATATTAGTACATAGTATGATATATGCATTATAAACACAATTAAGCGCATGCTGATACCCATTTTACTTCTTTTATGAACAATATATGTGTTAGACAAATGTGATGCATTTGTTTCTTATTGCACTATATTTGTCATCATCAAAACTTATATTAAACTTAACAAGAGAAACCAATCAGGCTGAGGGAAATAAACCTTCACTAGAAGCCAAAGAACTTTCCCTGACAAACGTAAGAAAGTGTTCTTGCCCTAGGTACCCATTGGTCAACGTTGAGGAGCAAAATCCAATACAAGGGGCTCATCAATATCGGTGAAGGGAAGAATCGAATGATTTTAGATTCATACAGTTGAAGGATTAAACTGATTCATACAAATTTTTCATTGTCGATGATAATGGGATAACTAAATTAGTTGGTGCTTGTTGTGTTGTAATAGGAGACTTGGTGGACAAGAGTTGAAGGACCAATATTGATGGATCAAGACTTGTTTTATTATTGATGGACCAATAACAAAAGCTACACTGATTTGATTAAAAGACGAGTTGGAATTGCAAGATGCAAGAAGAAAATGGAATATCTTGTCATTGTTGTGATCTCTAAAATGGGCTAGGGATCATTATTGCGTTGCTGATATGGTGGAATGATATATGAACAATTTGTATTAGTAATATGTATTAGGCATCTGTGGTTCTATTTCGAGTTGTATTTGGCTATTAGTTATTTTTAATAGGACCATTATTCTAATGTTGATGCCATTATTTAGGACCTGCAATTTGTTTTTTGGTTGAATTATGATTGTATTAGACTGTTGGACCACTAATGTTGAAAGCTTAATTAGGACATTGTAATTTTTATTTTATCATGATTGAAGTGTTATCATTGGAATGAAAGCTCTGTTATTTTGACTCTGAATTTGTGTAGTTGATTTTCATGATTTACTCTAAAATGCTTACATCACTATTAAAATACCATATTGGAAGCACAATGCTTATAGATGTTCCATATATATAAAAACAAAAAAAAACTTAAAGTTCTAATATGTGTATTAGTCAAAACAATGAAGTTCAATGCTAATGTCAAATGTGGGACCAGAGTGAAGTTTCTCGTCTCTCATCGAAACTGATAATCCACTCTCTTCTTGCATGGAATCATAGGAGATGAAAAGGAACCATAAATCTTGGCTATTCTACGTCTTCCACAATCCTCCTTATGATCTCTCTTCTTGTTGCACCTTTAGTTTTGTTTCTTTTTTTTTCTTTTCTAATTTATCTAACGTAGTGCATTTTCAAACTTATATGATATTTTTAATGATGTGGTAGCCACGGGTACCTCTAATTAGTGGTCTACGTCATCAATTCTGTTAATTCTATTAAGCCAGGTAAGAAATGGAGGAATTAGGATACAAACATTTTGACTTGGATGGACTAATATGTAATTGTCTAAAAGTGTAAGGATAGGTTCACAAAAATTTTAACGATAACAACCTGATTGAAAATTAGTCAAAATAATATATATGACCTATAGATTAATTTCCCTTTAAACTTTTGGTAAAATTGTGGTAAAATATCTTAAAACCCTACTTTTATTCATTAGAAATTAGATTTTTTTCACAATATTAAGACCTAAAATTCTACCCTACCTTTCACATAAAATAAATTCTAAAAATTTGCAACATTGATGCTCCTATATAGATAATTTTAGCCAATAAGATTTTAACAAGTGTTCGTATCTTTTTTCTTTTCATGTATAAAGTGTTGTATCAGATTGTAGAAAATTGATACCTTATATGGCTTACAAGTGGTCTTTAAAAAATTTTAAAAAATCTTTATTGGCCATGTAACAAGTATTGGATCAAGTTTTGTGACCTCTGTTAGCAAGGCTGACTTCCCAAGAGGGGGGGTGAATTGGGAAGATTGAATTTTTTCTGCACAAAGTGAAGTAAGTGAAGATATCACAGTATAATGAAAACAATGCGTAAAACAGAGCAAGCAGAAAAGTAAAGATAGGGAGAAGAAAACTCAGTAATTTATCCTGGTTCGGTCTTTCCACTTGACCTACATCCAGTCCTCAAGACACCTCTTGAGATTTATCCACTATATAACAAGAATTTCAATGGGCTTCTTGCTAAGGCCACAATACACGAGTATGCTCTGTTTCTGAGCTCTCTCAAACTCTTCAAGCACTTTCACTATGTGCTTCCCAATTCCCTTGTGAATACCCCTCACAAGTAAATCTATCTTCCAGATGAAGAGTAGATTGATTACAATAAAATAACTCTCTTAAAAAGAGTAGATATGACAGTTTCAGTACAAGTATAGAAGTTGAGAGGGTAAAAGCTTTTGAGAAGAGATTTAGCAGAAATTCGGTACACACTAGTTTGATTTGTTACCCACAACTTCAAATGTTGTTGTATTTATAGATTTAGGTCTCAAATATCCGTTAGAGACTTTAATCTATCCGTTGGAGAAGTTATCCAACGGTTACTCTGAAAAACTATCCGTTTACCAACCGCATTTAATGTTTCTGACATACTGAAATTCAAATTTTGGCTGGTCAACAGACGAATTTTGAAGGAACCGAAGGTTAAAGCTTCCAACGTTATAACACGAAGTTCGTCTGTTCATTAAGTGAAATTCGAATTTTGAAACTTACAAAACATTTTCACAATGTGACATACGAATTTTCAAGAAGAAAGTTTTTCGGTTAAGTGTGAACAGTGTTTTCAATTTGCTACAGTGCCCTCGAAATTCGAATTTTGAAAGGGTGAAATTCGTCTGTCAGAGAGACTCTTTCCAGACTAATTTCATCATTCGAATGTTGATGTTTCACTTAAACAGACTTAAGATTTTTGCTTCTGAAATTCGAATTTCAATGTTCAAAGTTCGTCTGTCAGAGAGCAGTTTTGAAACTTAAATCATTCTTGATCTCAGATGAACTTTAACATAGTATCAGACGTATTTCTTCTATTCTCTCAAATTTTGTTTTGTCTGAAATTCGAATTTTGGAGACTTAAAGTTCGTCTGTTACAAAGAAGCTTCTTTCAGACTTATATGAAAATTCGAATGTTGGCAGTTCAAAATTCGTCTGTCAGAGAGCATTTATCAAACTTAATTTCATTTTGATTTCAGATGCATTTTATCATAGTCTCAGACGAATTTCTTTGGTTTTCACAAACTTCATTTTTTCTTGAAATTCGAATTTTGAAAGTGTGAAGTTCGTCTGTTACCAGAAAGGCTTCTTTCAGACTAGATGAAAATTCGAATTTTGAGCAGCCAAAATTCGTCTGACAGAGAGCCATCTCTTCAGACTCATTCAGTTTCAGCTCGAAGTTCGAATTTCCAAAGGCAAAGTTCGAATTTTCAACTTGACAGTTTAGCTTAATCTTTCAACCTTCGTCTGTTTGTGGGTGTTTTTCAAATAGGTAAAGATTTAACACAAAATCAAGGTTTGAAAACATCTTTTTCTCAAATCAAAATCTTTTACTCAATCATAACAAAAACTAAAGATCCTACAAGAGATCTAACAGCAAATACTCATAAAGTCTTCACTTGACACAGCTTTGATCTCCTTTGATATCTTCAATTCAAGCTCTTGAGTGTTGGTTTACAATCATCAAAACTCTTGATTCAACATTCTCCCCCTTTTTGATGATGACAAAACAACTCACAAACTGGATTAGTACTTGGGTTTGCTTTCATAAGCTCCCCCTCAACATATGCATAAGATATCAAAGCAACAGATTAAGTGAAGAGATTCAAAGCCCAAAACATTGTAACCATGAACATACTATGTATCACCAAACTGTTGTAATACAAATTCCAATTAAAGAGTAGTTCTTAAAAAACAAACAACCAATTACAATCAACCAATTAAAACAAGATACAACAAGAAGATTCAGCCTAAGATCTAAAAAATATCACTTCTTCTTTGGCTTAGACTTCTTGTTGTAAGTCTTTCCTTTTCCAGATGACTCAGCAGATTTTCCAGCTTGCTTAGTCCCAGTTTGCTTTATCTTTTCCCCCTTTTTGGCATCATCAGGAAGCCCAACAAAGTCCATTGGAGGAGGTATCTGAGTGATAGGAACAGCACGAAGGGGGACAGGAGCAAAAGGAATTTCTGGCTGAACTGGTGCAGGGGGCTCAGCAGGTTCTTCAGCATCATCATCAGAGACCTCAAGCAGCACTTGCATTTCCTGCCTAGAAAGAGCTAGTTGAGCTCTCTGTTCCTCTGAAAGCCCATACGCA
Source organism: Adenanthera pavonina (assembly GCA_026686845.1). Taxonomy (NCBI): domain Eukaryota; kingdom Viridiplantae; phylum Streptophyta; class Magnoliopsida; order Fabales; family Fabaceae; genus Adenanthera; species Adenanthera pavonina. The sequence continues at coordinate 16,837,218 of JAIVEN010000012.1, read as the reverse complement.
GCAAGAGAAGAAGAAGCTGGTCTAGCAGGAGGAAACATTTCTTCTAGCCTTCTCCTCTGAGCTATTAGCAGAGCATTGTGAGCAACGGCAAGATAATCAATAACAGGTACAATGCTCCTTTCCTCATTGCTTGCTCCTTCCGGCACAGAAGAGGTTGAAATGGCTGCAACCAGTCTTTCAACTTGCTCTGATTCTTGAATGGACAGAATTGAATCCGGAGCATCTTCTTGCATAGGCTTAAGAGGGCTTGATTCTTGAAGACCTTCTCCTTCTAGTCCATAGTCCAAGGGTGGACCAGGACTTGGTGTTCTCATAGCATCAGCACCATCAATATCCGAATTATGGTCAGAGGAGGCAATCTCAAAGGGACTTGGAGGCACAAGGGATGGAGACAGAGTAGGCTCAGGGACACCAGGCTGAGGTGGAGCTGAAGTGGTAGGAATTGCATTTCTTATCTCTTCATAAGCATCAGCCACCACCTTCATATTCACAGCCAACTGATGGATCTGATCTTGTAGATGAGCAAATTTGGCATTTTGCTCATCTCTGATGCTGAGAATGAGTGTTGACAGACTGTCAAACAACTCAGTGATCTTTGTTGGCTTGGCTCGTGAGGAGGGAGTGGAAGGAGGGTGTGTAGGCCTGGAGGGAGATGGAATTGTCTGGGAAGGCTGAGGTAAGGATCTGTCAGGGGCCTCAGAAGTGCCTTCTTGTTGGAGGGATGCATCAGTAACAAAGAACAAGTCTTTAGTTTTCCCTGCTCCCTTTCCAACCCATCGTCCTTCATCTCTCTCAATGCCCATCCTTTGCAGTTCCTCCTCTTTGAAAGCCTCAGTGAGTTTCCCTTTCCCCTTTTCAATGTGCTGAATCCTAGCATGCTGCAGGATTCTTGAAATAATTGCAGCATAAGGGAGTGTGGAATCCTTCCTTTGATCTCTTACCTTTATCATTCTTTGGAGGATGATATGACCCATGTTAATCAGCTTCCCCCGAATGATAGCAGTCATCACATGAGCCTCTGCCCTTGTTATCAGATTGAAGCTACCACCCTTGTTGAAAATGATCCTTGACACTATGTAGTGCAGGATTCTGACTTGTACACTTAGGTCTGTGGGCTTCAACAGATTTATTGTTGGCCTGTTCTCCCTTCTCTTGAATAAGGTGTCCAAGATGGTGCTTTCTTTGTAGTTCAGAAAGGATCCACCTTCTTCATCAGCTGTGCTTGCCTCATCCATATACCCAGAGGCTGTTATGTCAATTTTTAGCCCATCTTGACCTGGGATTTCCAGCACTTCATTGATTGTTTCATCAGCAAGCCAGATGGTCCTTGATCTCAAAGTGACCTCCCATTTCTTTTTCTTGCTGTTATATTGAAGAGAGGCATACCAAGTCTTCACTACCTCATCATCATATTTTTCAGCAATTTCCAACAGATTTTTATATCTTAACAACCATATAGCAGCATCAAAATTGTTGGATATCAGAAATTGTTCCATATTTACACAATGAGGCTTGATTACCTTTTTGGTGGAAAACTTGGTAGTGTACTCTTCTTGAATCTCAGGAGTGCTCCACAGTGGCAGTGTAGTCAATTCAAACTCTCCAGATTCAGTACTGGAAGAAGCAGAAGAGGCAGCAGCAGGAATAGACGGTTCTGCACTTTTTGAAGAAGAGGGTCCAGTTTTCTGAGATTCTGCTTTGGATGAAGATTTCTGGCGTTTAGAGGGAGTAGCTTTGCTGGGTTCAGCTTTTCTCTTTGATTTTTCTCCTTCTTTGGTAGCGTATTGAGATTTAACATTCCTTTTAGGACGAGCCACAGCTTTTCCTGTTCCAGGAATTTTAACTCTTGCCATTTCTCGGTTGAATGAAGCAGAATGTGGCTGAGAATAGGTTTATAGGATGCGAATGGAAGTTCAAACGGTGAAGAATGATGGTTTTTGGACAGGAGTTAAGAGGATTGAAGAGAGAATCAGAACAGACTCAGGGAGGTTACAAATAGGGTTGCGTCTGTTCTGTGGAAAACCGTCGCATTTAACGTGTGTAACCGTCTGACAGACGAATTTTGAGAGGTCAAAATTCGAACTTCGGGCAGTTACAAGTTAAACCGTTCAGCACAGCTTACTGACAGACAAATTTTCATCTTGAAAGTTCGTCTGACAGTGGCTTGAAACAAGCAATACAAGCATATCAGACGAATTTTGTTTCAACAAAATTCAAATGTTGGAAAGAAAAAGACAGCATTACACAAACCATAAATCAACAGACGAATTAAGCATGCAGATCTTTATCTTTCAAGCATTCATTCATCAAGAACATGTTTCAACAGACGAATTTTGAACTTGACAATTCGAATTTTTCAATTTTTGCAAAGATTGTCCAATATTCGTATGTTAAGAAGTAATAATTCGTATAACAGTGATGGATAATCATTACTTTGAAATTTTTAATTTTGGAAATTCGAACTTTCAAGCTTCAACAGACGAATTTCGAGGCATAACCGAGAACTGTTCCAAGGCATAACAGGCCAAAGTTCGTCTGTTGGTCAACCAAAATTCGAATGTTGACCATGTTGACCAGTTCAAAGACACAGATTATCAATGAAATTCTTCTATTATTCAAACAACATACAAATTTCAACTTTAAAGACTTACAGAATGGATCTAGAACTTAGGATAATTATTATTCACTTCATTTTCTGGTTGCTCCAATCTGGAGTGCTCCAATCTTTCAAATTTTTAGCCATTGATTTTCACAAGGAGCACCTGCAACTATACTAAGACAAACTCCGATGCTCAAGTTAGAATTTATTCTAATATTAAAAACTTTAAAGACAGAATTGTACAGAAATAACTTACAATTCACTGGGATTTACCATTCCCAATTCTCTCCTTATTTTGCAGTGTCTGTCTTCTGATAGAGATTTTGTGAGTATATCAGCAACTTGATCCTCTGTTGGGATGTATTCCAGTCTAACTTCTCCTTTCAGAACGTGATCTCTTATGAAGTGGTGCCTTACTTCAATATGTTTCGTCCTTGAATGCATGACAGGATTCTTGGTGATATTTATAGCACTTTGGTTGTCACACATGATTGGTATTTCTTTCATTTTAACCTTAAGATCTTCAAGCTACTGTTTCATCCAGATGACTTGGGCACAACAGCTTCCAGCTACAACATACTCAGCTTCTGCAGTGGATAAGGCTACACTGTTTTGCTTTTTGCTGAACCATGAGACCAGGGATCCTCCAAGAAACTGACAAGTTCCACTTGTGCTTTTTCTGTCAGTTTTGGATCCTGCAAAATCAGCATCAGTGTATCCTTTGAGATCTTCTCCATTGCCTTTTGGATACCAAAGACCCATTTGTGATGTTCCAATAAGATATCTAAAAATTATTTTCACAGCTGTTGCATGGGATTCTTTGGGGCATGATTGGAACCTTGCACACATGCAAACACTGAACATAATGTCAGGTCTGCTGGCAGTTAGGTATAGCAGGGATCCAATAATTCTTCTGTACTGAGTAATGTCAAATATCTTCCCGTTTTCATCCATGTCCAGTTTGGTCGCAGTGGCCATAGGTGTTCCCATTGGTTTGGCATTCTCCAAACCAAACTTCTTTAGCAGTTCCTTTAGATACTTGGATTGACTGAGAAAGATACCATCATTTTACTGTCTTATTTGCAGTCCAAGGAAGAAGTTGAGTTCACCCATCATAGACATCTCGAATTCTCCCTGCATTAACTCAGAGAATTTCTTGCAAAGAGTTTCATTAGTAGCACCAAAAATAATATCATCAACATAGATTTGAACAATTAGCAAATCTTTATTTTCTTTCTTAGTAAATAAGGTTGTGTCGACTTTGCCTCTGTTAAACCCCTTATCAGTTAGAAAATTGCTCAGTCTCTCATACCATGCTCTAGGGGCCTGTTTTAAGCCATAGAGAGCTTTCTTCAGTTTATAAACATGGTTTAGTTTTGTAGGATCCTCAAAACCTGGAGGTTGATCTACATATACTTCTTCCATGATATATCCATTCAGAAAGGCACTTTTTACATCCATTTGATATAATAAAATATTTTTCATGCATGCATATGCCAGCAATATTCTTATAGCTTCTAGCCTAGCTACTGGTGCAAAGGTTTCTTCAAAATCAATACCTTCTTCCTGATTATACCCTTTAGGAACCAATCTAGCTTTATTTCTGATAATTGTTCCAGATTCATCAAGTTTATTTCTGAAAACCCATTTGGTACCAATAACAGGATGATTTTTGGGTCTAGGTACTAAATCCCAAACTTGATTTCTTCCAAATTGATTTAATTCATCTTGCATGGCCATAATCCAGTATTCATCAGTTAAGGCTTCTTCAGCACATTTGGGTTCAATTTCAGAAATAAAGGCACAGTTGAGCATTTGATCCCTTAACTGTTTTCTGGTTTTGACTTTCTCTTGAACATTCCCTATTACTTGATCAATAGGGTGATTCCTTTGATATCTCCAAGCTCTAGGGAGTTCTTGAGTTGTTTCTTCATTATTTTCTTCATCAAACTCTTGCTCCTGGATATCTTCCTCTGTGTCAACAGATTCAGATATCTTTGGAGGTTTAGTTTTACTTCTGTCAGAAATTTCCAGTTTTTCAAAATTGAAAGTAAGATCATCCTTATTGGTAACATGTTTTGAAACAGTTTCATTTTCAATGAAGACCACATGCACTGATTCTTCTACTATATTTGATCTTTTATTATAGACCCTATAAGCCTTACTCCTACTAGAATAGCCCAGAAATATACCTTCATCGGATTTGGCATCAAATTTACCTAGATTTTCTTTACCATTGTTGTGAATGAAGCATTTGCACCCAAACACATGGAGGTGTGACAGATTTGGCTTTCTTCCCTTGTACAGCTCGTATGGAGTCTTCCCAAGGATTGGTCTGATGTAGGCTCTGTTTATGATGTAGCTTGCTGTATTCACTGCATCAGCCCAGAACACTTGAGAGAGTTCCTTCTCATTCAGCATAGCTCTAGCCATCTCTCCAATGGTTCTGTTCTTCCTTTCTACCACTCCATTTTGTTGAGGAGTTCTTGGTGCTGAGAAGTTGTGGTCAATCCCATGCTCATTGCAGAACTCCAGGAAGTATGCATTTTCAAATTCTCCTCCATGGTCTGACCTGATAGACACAATAGAAATACCTTTCTCATTCTGCACTTTCTTAGCTAAGGTTACAAATGTATCAAAGGTATCACTTTTAGAAGAAAGAAATAATGTCCAAGTAAATCTAGAATAGTCATCAACAATTACAAGCACATACATATTACCACCAAGACTTTTTACCCTAGAAGGTCCAATCAAATCCATATGCAGCAGTTCAAGTGGTCTAGTTGTGGTGACTACATTTTTGGATTTAAATGATGATTTAGTTTGTTTTCCTCTTAGGCATGCATCACATTCTTTATCCTTTTCAAAAGATATTTTTGGTAGACCAGTTACTAGCTCATTTTTAATTAGTTTAGACAATTGATTCATGTTCACATGAGCTAATCTTCTATGCCATAGCCAACTATCACTACTCTGACTGATTAAGCATACAGAATTTAAGGGAGGAAGTTCATCAAGATCAATAGTATAGCAGTTACCATCCCTTTGAGCTTTGAGGATTACTTTGTGATCACTTTTTCTGATGACCAGGCAAAACTTTGAGTCAAACAGCACCCAGTTTCCTTTGTCACAGGTCTGACTCACGCTTAGCAGGTTGTGGTTGAGGCCAATCACAAACAGCACCTCTTCAATGGATGTTTCTGGATTTTTGCCCACAATTCCAATACCAACGATTTTGCCATATTGGTCACCTCCAAAGGTCACCTTTCCTCCTTTCTTGTCTCTCAAGGTGATGAACTTCTCCTTATCACCAGTCATGTGACTTGAGCAGGCACTGTCCATATACCATTTGTTGCTTTTCTTACCTTTGAGACAGACCTGCAAAACAATGTTTACGTTTTCCTTTTAGGTACCCAAATTTGCTTGGGTCCTTTTTGGTCAGTATATCTTTCCCTAGATGCAGATGCAACTTTGGGAACCCATTCAGCTTTCCTGCCAAGTCCATTTTTCTTCAAAACACAAGAACTGAAAATATGTCCCTTTTTGTTACAGAAATGACAGGTGGTGAAAGGACTGCTAGATTGAGATGCAGGAAGAAAACAGTGCAGATAATACTTTTGTCTAGCATGCCTTGGTTGATCATATGTTTCAATGTGATTTAATGCATTAGTTTTCTTTTTAATGTTCTCAGCATGCACAAAATGTCTCATATAAGCATTCTGATTTTTCTTCCTAATCTTTTCCTTGACAGCACATGGATCATAGCCAAGACCAGCTCTTCCTTGTGATATTCTTTGGCTCCCCATTAATGCAAACAACATATCTTTGCCTTTAGTGAGCCTAGACATACTTTTAACTAAATAATCATTAGTTTGCTTGAGTTCAATGCATGAAGTGCAATAAACAGATTCAGTAGTAGGCAAGGAGGTAATTTTAGAAACTATGCTTTGGGATTCCAGCTTATTTATCTTTTTCTTTGCCAATTTCAGTTCTTTAGCAACTTTAATGAATTCATCATGAAGCTCATGAAATGCATCTTGTAATTCAGAATAGGAAGGTTCAGATTCATATACCTCTTCTTCCTGATCACTGCTGCATGAGGGTAAGACTTCTTCTGAGGCAAGTGCCATTAAACAAATGTTGGCAATCTCATCCTCATCTTCTTCTTCCTCATCTGAGCTGTTGCCCCAGATGGATGAGATATAGGCTTTCTTCTTCTTCCCTTTGTCTGCAGCTTTCTTTTCCTTTTCTTGCTTCTTAATGAATTGGGGACAATCCCACTTAATGTGTCCCTGCTTCTTGCACTCATAGCAAGTCACAGGTTCTTTTGCCTCTTTCTTGTTTTCTCCAGTTACTCCTTTCTTGAAGAATCTCTTGCTCTTCTTCTTGCTGTAGAATCTTCCGAATTTTCTGACCACCATAGCCAGAGTTTCCTCATCCAGCTCATCTCCTTCATCAGATTCTTCTTCCTTTTCAGCAGCTTTGAGGGCAAGGCCTTTCTTCTTTCTGTCCAGCCCAGCTTCCTTGAGTGCTTTGATCTTTCCTTCATACTCCTCAAGGCTGCCGAAGAGAGCTGTGACAGAAGCCATTGATTCTCCTCTGGCTTCTTCTATTGCTGTCACCTTGGGCTGCCATTCCAGAGGTAGAGCTCTGAGTATTTTTCTCACTTTCTCAGACTGTGTGTATTCTTTTCCCAGGCTTTTTAGTTGATTCACAATGAGGGTGAATCTCTTTTGCAGCTCCTTTACAGTTTCCCCTTCACCCATTCTGAAGCTTTCATACTCCCCAATGCACGTGTTCAGCCTGTTCTCCCTGACTCCAGATGTTCCTTCATGTGCAATCTGCAGAGTATCCCACATTCCTTTTGCAGTGGTGCATTGTGAGACTCTGTAGAATTCGTCCTGGTTCAGGGCACTGACTAAACAATGCTTTGCTTTGAAATTCAATAGGACTCTCCTTCTGTCCTCATCATTCCATTCTGCTTCCAGCTTCTCTTTGTGTCCTCCATCTTCAGTTAGAGCCATTGGAATGAAATCTCCTTTTTCAATCACTGACCAGATGTCAAGATCAATTGATTGAAGGTAGATCTGCATCCTCATCTTCCAGTATCCATAATGCTCTCCACTGAAGCCTGGTGGTCTGTTAGTGTTGTTTCCTTCAGGAAGTATACTCTCTCCAAAGCCAGCCATCTTAATTCCCGGACTGTGAGTTCCTTTGAATGGGAATCCAGGCTCTGATACCACTTGTTAGCAAGGCTGACTTCCCAAGAGGGGGGGTGAATTGGGAAGATTGAATTTTTTCTGCACAAAGTGAAGTAAGTGAAGATATCACAGTATAATGAAAACAATGCGTAAAACAGAGCAAGCAGAAAAGTAAAGATAGGGAGAAGAAAACTCAGTAATTTATCCTGGTTCGGTCTTTCCACTTGACCTACATCCAGTCCTCAAGACACCTCTTGAGATTTATCCCCTATACAACAAGAATTTCAATGGGCTTCTTGCTAAGGCCACAGTACACGAGTATGCTCTGTTTCTGAGCTCTCTCAAACTCTCCAAGCACTTTCACTATGTGCTTCCCAATTCCCTTGTGAATACCCCTCACAAGTAAATCTATCTTCCAGATGAAGAGTAGATTGATTACAATAAAATAACTCTCTTAAAAAGAGTAGATATGACAGTTTCAGTACAAGTATAGAAGTTGAGAGGGTAAAAGCTTTTGAGAAGAGATTTAGCAGAAATTCGGTACACACTAGTTTGATTTGTTACCCACAACTTCAAATGTTGTTGTATTTATAGATTTAGGTCTCAAATATCCGTTAGAGACTTTAATCTATCCGTTGGAGAAGTTATCCAACGGTTACTCTGAAAAACTATCCGTTTACCAACCGCATTTAATGTTTCTGACATACTGAAATTCGAATTTTGGCTGGTCAACAGACGAATTTCGAAGGAACCGAAGGTTAAAGCTTCCAACGTTACAACACGAAGTTCGTCTGTTCATTAAGTGAAATTCGAATTTTGAAACTTACAAAACATTTTCACAATGTGACATACGAATTTTCAAGAAGAAAGTTTTTCGGTTAAGTGTGAACAGTGTTTTCAATTTGCTACAGTGCCCTCGAAATTCGAATTTTGAAAGGGTGAAATTCGTCTGTCAGAGAGACTCTTTCCAGACTAATTTCATCATTCGAATGTTGATGTTTCACTTAAACAGACTTAAGATTTTTGCTTCTGAAATTCGAATTTCAATGTTCAAAGTTCGTCTGTCAGAGAGCAGTTTTGAAACTTAAATCATTCTTGATCTCAGATGAACTTTAACATAGTATCAGACGTATTTCTTCTATTCTCTCAAATTTTGTTTTGTCTGAAATTCGAATTTTGGAGACTTAAAGTTCGTCTGTTACAAAGAAGCTTCTTTCAGACTTATATGAAAATTCGAATGTTGGCAGTTCAAAATTCGTCTGTCAGAGAGCATTTATCAAACTTAATTTCATTTTGATTTCAGATGCATTTTATCATAGTCTCAGACGAATTTCTTTGGTTTTCACAAACTTCATTTTTTCTTGAAATTCGAATTTTGAAAGTGTGAAGTTCGTCTGTTACCAGAAAGGCTTCTTTCAGACTAGATGAAAATTCGAATTTTGAGCAGCCAAAATTCGTCTGACAGAGAGCCATCTCTTCAGACTCATTCAGTTTCAGCTCGAAGTTCGAATTTCCAAAGGCAAAGTTCGAATTTCCAACTTGACAGTTTAGCTTAATCTTTCAACCTTCGTCTGTTTGTGGGTGTTTTTCAAATAGGTAAAGATTTAACACAAAATCAAGGTTTGAAAACATCTTTTTCTCAAATCAAAATCTTTTACCCAATCATAACAAAAACTAAAGATCCTACAAGAGATCTAACAGCAAATACTCATAAAGTCTTCACTTGACACAGCTTTGATCTCCTTTGATATCTTCAATTCAAGCTCTTGAGTGTTGGTTTACAATCATCAAAACTCTTGATTCAACAACCTCAAAATTTGTTTTGCCCCCATAATGACCATTGTCAGCAAATTATATCCAACAAATTGATTTATTTTCACACACAGTTACATAACTTCATAAATTTTATTTCATATTAGTATGTCGATTTCTTAAAAATTAGTTATTCTAATTAAGGTATGATGCTGCTTTCAAAGTATGATGTTTAAAACTATATATATAGGAACATATCATTGAATATTATTTACTTTCTAATTTATTGTTATTTCATAAATTATTTGCTTTTTCTTTAATCAAAATTATTAATCTTAATTATATATCTTATATATCCTATCTCAAGTGTCAATGATTTCCAATATAGGAGGAAAGTTTTATAGCTATTATTATAATTATAATATACAAAAGTAAAGTTATCCTCTTAGATTATTGTAGCATACTTTAAAAAAAAAAAAGAAAACAAACTAAGTGGGCTAGCTTTAGTAAAATTTAATGGCTCACATTTTTTAACTGCTAACCATATTTAAATAAAATGGTCTGTATGACTCCAATTAATAGTATGATCTCCTAATATAATTTGGGCCTTATAAAATTGGGTCCTGTTTAGGGCCTTGATGCTGTTTCAAGATCGTCATGGTATGGTGAATATGAATTAATACATTATTTATATGTATATATATATATATATATAAATTAAAAGTGAGCTCTACACATTATGTAGAATTTCAAATAAGTAATATTATTCTTAATTAATGAATAGTGCAGCTTATTATTGATTTTAATTAGGAATAATATGACTTATTTGAAATTCCACATAATGTGTATAGCTCACTTATAATTTTCCTAAAATTATTTAGAATTCCAATGAAAAGAAAGTGAAAAGAAGCTGTAATTAAGAAAAACTAGTATAGCCAAAATGCTTTCTTATATAGTAACAATAAAAACTATTATATAAGTAATCAGAAATACCAAATCATATATAGGCTCATTGATCAATCTAATTATCAATTTTTATTTATCTTTCAACAATTATAATTGTACTGGTGGCAAAAAAGAAACTATAATTTTATATGAAAAATATTATGATATTATATAATAAAAAAAATTTAATTATAAGTAGACTTGTTATCATATGAAAAATATTACGGAATAAGACTATAAGAGGTGCATGGATACAAAAGTAAGCATATCAATATATATTATTGAAGATTTCTCTATAAACAATATTTAATATCTTGTTTGTTGTGCTACCATCATGATATAAAATCAAGATTTTAAATCTTTTCTACTTCTCGCACGTGACACAGTAACATATGGTTGTTTATGTGTGAAGATTGGCTTAAGAATGTATAAACTAATATCATACAAACTTTAACTTTGATTTTATTTATAATAATAGCAAATTAGGATATGATTAGGAATTGCCTCCTATGTATATTAAATGAGAGTTTAGAGTTAGAAGTGCTAATACTAATTTGGGTACATACATTCAACCCCTAATTAGGATGAAACATTGTTAATGCCTCTTGCATATGCTTACCAATCTTGCTTGTTGCAATGAACCATGAACCATTAGTTCTTTTCAACATGATTTATGTACTAACTTAAACCCTATTGAGTAATTTAGAAGATCAAATATAGATATGGAGTTAAGAAATTCAATAGAATGAATATCATCAATAGAATCAACAAAGAATCTCCTGATGATGACATTTATGCAATCATTCTACTTGTATGAAATCATTATTATCCAAGACCAAAAATTATTATAAAATAATATAGATTATAATAAAGCAAGAAGTTAGTAGAAGTACCTTGCAATACCAACTCTATAAAATGAATTTCATCAAGGAGATCAAAACTTAGCATCATCTACATCTTTACAAAATCTAACCATGATATTCCATTTATCATTTTTAATATTGCATACAAAGTCAATGTGCTTTGACATAGTGGAATGTAAACCTATAGCAATAAACAAATTAAACTCATTAGGCTAAAAGTGTGAGTATTTAGTCAAATTAGTCATAATTGATATCAATTCATTATAAAAAAAATTTTAACTTCATAATTTTATGAAAAATGTTTACTTTTAAAAAAAAAAAAAGAAAGGAAGTTTTGAAAACCATGATTTGTTCAATCTACACTACAATAAAATAAGAATTTTCTCATGGACAAAATTCCTAAGAAAATTTAAAAAATCCTTGAGAAAATCATTTTTTAGGAACATTTCTCATAGAAAAGTTACTATGAGAAAATCACTCACAAAAAAATAAGATTTTATTGAGAAATTTCTCTGAGAAAATATTTCTTAAGAAATTTCTCATGGAAAAATCTCTAAGGAACCTTTCTTAGGGAAACTTCCTAGAGAAACGCTTCTTTAGGAATATTCCATGAGAAAATTTCTGAGGCCATATTCCTAAAAAAATGTTTCTCTCATAAATTCCGTGAGAAAATTTCTCAGGAAAATATCCATGAGAAAACTTCTGAAGCCAAATGGAAATGTTTCTCTAAAACATTTTGTGAGAAATTTTCTTATTAACTTAAACCTTACTAACTTAAACCTTCAACTATATACAGATCCATACATCTCTCTATCTAATGAAATAAATTAAGGAAAGGGAAAAATTTTTCTAAGACAAACATGTCATCACCTTTTTTCAAATAAATCAAGTCATGAAACTTGAAAATTTTTGCTAAATCTCTAATAACTAAGCCTAACTCCATTTTATTAGCTAAAGAAACCTTATCCCAAGTAATGTTCATCATAATAGAAAACTAAGGTTCGATAAAAAATTAAAAGGGAAACTGAGGTCTATTTGAAAACAGTATTCATGCTAAATAAATATGTGGTTACTAAGCCTTTGAATTCCTAACCAAAATTAGTGGCAGATTCAGATAGTACCTCTACTTTTCTTTTCACCATAACAAAAAAAATTATAAAGCACTCTGAGTTTCATGGTCACAGCCATTGAAGTTCTTGATTTGCGTCACTAAATTAAAAGATTTGCGTCACTTTTGGTAGTGCCCTTGACTGTTCACACCTCTTTCTTGTATATTTTAAGAATGAGTTCTTATATATTTTAAAATAACTCGTGCTTTGTAATGGCCCCTATCAGTTTTAGTTTATAGTATTTAGATGATAATGTTGGGAGAAATAAGACATGACAGAACTCTTTAGACTTAGGCATAGAGCATTAGTATAAAGCACAGCTTGAGAGAGTTCTATGAGAGAGAACCAGAGAATGAGTTGAACATACATACCTTGCTTGTCCTACTCCTCGCCAGAGCTAGTGGTTCAGTACTTCTCCTTGATAGCGTTGCCTCTAATGGCCTGATCATGAAGCTACATGCCTGATTACTTGCTTCACGGATGGGAATGACAAGAACGAACTGGGAGTGGGAAGCCGTCCATCTACAAGGTGCAAGTGAGGGAGTATCGGAGTGAATCTACAAGAGCCGAATGCTATCTTGAAAATTTGGGAATGGGTTGAACAAATTGGGAGTGGGAGTTTAGGGCTTTTTCATTTGGGGTGGGAGAGATTCTGAAATTTGGGAAAGAGAATGGCGCCGGAGAGGTAAAAAAAAAAAGGAGCCATTTTGCAGTGTGTGGGAGGGATTCTGAAATTTGGGAAAGAGAATTGCACCGAAGAGAACAAAAAAATGGAGCCCTTTTGCAGTGTGAGAAATTCCTTGGGGATTTAATTGAATTAAAATAAAATTTAATCGGCGGTGCAAAAAGGAGGATTCAAACTAGAGATGTATTAAATTTTTTCTACTCATATTACCGGTAAGACTTTTGCCTCTTTGTAATTTTTAACTAACAAAATTATATATACATATTATATATATACATTTAATTTAATATTATTATATAAAATGTATATTATTGCAATATATATCTCACATATAATATATATATATTTCTTTTTTATACATTTATAATATATATGTTATGTTATAAGAAATATATATCACAAATACAGTATTATAATATTTTATATCACTAATAGTGCACTTATCTTTACAAGTTATATTACCATCACATGTAATACTTTTATTTTCAAATTTGTACTTGATGCTTTCATTAAAGACTATTTCATTTTCCAGCAAATTAATCTAGTGCATTATAAATTGTATGAACACTTCATATATCCAAACTACTTATTAAGTAGAATTGCAAATTTAATTTATATTTTTAAATATGTTCAACATTTCTCATGGAATAATTCCATGAGAAACCAAAACTTTTCTGGGGAAAAAATCCATAAGAAACATTTCTCAAGAAAAAAGTAATGAGAATTTATCAATTTTTCTCATGGCATCTATCCATGAGAAATACGTCTCATTTTTAATTTTTCACATTATGTGAGAAAAGAGATAATTTCTCATGGCATTGTGTGTAAAAAAACTACCATATATTTATTTTCTTTTTTAAAATTACTTTTTTACAATTTCTCAGGAACAAGTATGTGAGAAATGATCATGCTTTCTCATTAGGAGAAAAGACTACTATTTTCTTAATTTTGTATCAATTCTTTTATCATTTCTCATGGATATTTCTGTGAGAAATTCTCATGTTTGTAAGGAACATTTCCCTGAGAAAATTTGGCACCAACTTCCTGCCATCTCGTGTGCTCTTTCTCAAGAACTTTCTCACATATATGCTCTCCATATTCTTTTTCCATGAGAAATGTCTCTGAGAAATTCTTTTCCCTAAGAAATTTCTTAAGCATTTTTCATAAATTTTTTTCCCTGAGAAATTCCCTTAACAAAAACAATGTTTTCTTGTAGTGTAAAATATAATTGATGAGGACCCTATATGATCAATACCCTAAGAATTCAGAAAGTCAAGTTGTATGTAAAGTAGAAGTGCAGACCTAAAGGGAAGATTGATCAAAAACTTTAAAACCTAATAAAATATAAAGACTCTAAAAACTCTAAAGGGGATGTCACATAAGAGAAATCAATTCTTTTAATAAGTCAATATGTATTTTAAGATTAACACAAAAAATAGTGACTCTTACTAATTGAATAAATTCTTAATATTATTGATCTACAAAAAAGTGCTACCAAGGTCTATAAATAGGAAAAGAAAATTAAATCCTAATGAAACCTCCAAAGGTTATTAAATAAAGATAAATTTTATCTAATGAAATTCAAACTAAATTAAATTAAATCTAAGTCTATGATTAGTCTCTTAGAATACAAATAGCAAACCACAAAATTATCCTAATCTTAATTTAAATCAAATCAATTAAAATTAAAATAAAATAAATCTGAAAAATCACCCTAAAACTAATTAATTGAGATGCTCAACTAAGTAAACTCTTCTATTCTTGAGCTTTGATTCCGGAATTGAGCCTTATTTGGAACTTAGGCTTGAATTAGAATTATTATTCTTCTTTCAAAAATAGGCTTGAACCCTCTTACTCCTCAAACATGGATTTATCTTCATGTAATTTTTGAATCAGACCTTGTAATGCTTCCTTCATAGTTTTAGTTTAGACTCAAATCATTGGACCCCCAATAACTTATAATAGATCATTTGGGACATTAGATCTTCATTGTCAGACTTATCGGTTATGACTTGAATGTTCTCCATCAATAACTTTAATATACTTGTTAATTTTTTATTTCTTATAATGTATGATAAATGCAAAATAAAGCTTGTCACATTTTTACCGATTAAGTCATTAGTATTCATTTACAGTAAGTAATCAAGAATGAGAGTTAATTTGCATTAATTATGAAAATTGTATATTGAAATAATCTTACAAATTATTTTAGTTTTCCAATTTAATTAAATAGGTATTTAATAAGAGTTGAAATCACCAATTTCACTTAGCAATTTCTCAATTTCATTTTACAAATTATTACAAATTCAAATTTTGATTAAAAAGTAATTTTTAATTCGGTATTTTTTATGATTATTGAATTAATTGTCACAATAATTAAATTATT
This sequence comes from Adenanthera pavonina, assembly GCA_026686845.1. Classification (NCBI taxonomy): domain Eukaryota; kingdom Viridiplantae; phylum Streptophyta; class Magnoliopsida; order Fabales; family Fabaceae; genus Adenanthera; species Adenanthera pavonina. Next base: position 16,821,678 of record JAIVEN010000012.1, on the reverse strand, counting down.
TTTAATTCAAAATATATAAGTCCATAATTTTTTTATATTCATAGGCAAAATTTGAATTTAATTATTTTCTTAATTAGATTATCATATACATTAATATGATTGATATCATTTTATTATAATTATAACAATCAATTTCTATGGTTTGAAAAAATAATAATTAATTTCAATGTTCACAAATTTAAAGGTAGAACTTAAGTTATTCAATTTGATTACAACTTAAAAACTCCCATTTTGTCATAAAAAATTAGTTTGTGATTCAATTATACATTGTATAATTAATCTAAAAGTTAATTTTTGTACTAATTGTTGGATTTGGAATAACTGTTGAATACCTTTACCAATTACCTAAACAATTTAAAAATTGGTGGTAAAAAACAATTTCAAAATTATGATTTAAGTCAAATATTAAATAAATTTTAAATTTTAAGCTTGGATATATGGTAAAGTAATTAACTTAATATTTAAGTCAACTTATAGAAATTAATCATTTAAATTAAAATTATGTATCAATGAATCAGAGATAAATGGTCCAATTAATTTAAAAATTAAGCATTTGAGCAAAATTTTAATTGTTTTTCAATTCAACGATTAAATCTATAATAATTTCCTAATTAACTAAAAAATTAGGCTTTAAGTTATATCTTAATAAAAATTCTTTAAATTAAATTTTGATGCAATTTCTTGAATAAAGTTATTTGAAGCTCATTTGTTACATTATTTATTAGTTATTTGAAATTTAAAGTTTGGGATTACGTTAAATTGTAACAAACACTTCTTAGCAAAATTTTGAAATAAATATCCTAAAATTAAGAATGAAGTCAAATATTAATCAATTATTTTTTTTAAATTAAATGTGGAAACATTAATAAATTACAAACTGTCCATTTGAAACTTTCTAATCAAGTAATTTTAAATTTAATTAAAAAATTAAGCTTGAGGTCATATTACAATAATTACTTTTAAGTAATTAAGAAAATTTAAATTATGAAATAAATTAAATTTGATTGATGATCATGTGAATTATATAAATCAATAATGGAAAGTTTTAAACTTGATTTGTTTCTAAAGATATTACAACTAAAAATTTCTGGTAAATAATAAACACCCAATTGGTAATTAAAAAGATATTCACGGATGATATGAATCTACATTAAATTTTAGTTCAAAATTAGTCTTCCATTTTTTTTTTTAACAAATCGAAAAAATCAATTAGTCTTGTAAAGGAAAAAAGAGACAAAATCAACTAAGATGTAGAAAAAATTACTATATTAAAAGAAAAAAAAAAGAGAAAATTTCAGTATTTTGATTACAATTTATATTTTGAGATTTTTCTTTTTTTTAAATATGTGAAATTATCTCAATATTTCTAAGTTAATTAATTGATATCTTTACTAACAAAAAGTTTCATGAGATTTTGTATTAATTTTAATTAAAAGCATAGTTAGGAAAATAAAATTGGGACCGGCATGAATCAATAGCACTTCATATTTTCAAATTAATATGTTTAAACAAATTTAATTTTTCAAGTAATGTTTGAATATATACAATAAGCCAAAAGGATTACAACAATTCAATTTAGAAATATCACATTCACAAATCCTTCATGTGGTCTCAACAACAATCTTGATTTCATCAATGACCTTCACATATAGATCTCCCTCATCTCACCCACTCTTTAACCCAACTCATCCTAAGCATGATGAGAGAATATCATCTTTAGGCTTAGATATGGAAAATAAAATATATAATTCAACAACTATAGAAGAAAGGTTGTCTCTAAATCTTCTAAGCCATTTGTTCTTAATCGGTTAATTAAAAAAAAACTCCAAAGAACAAAAACATCAACAATTTAATTGGAAATAAGCCGTGCAAATATGAAATGGTATAATGAAATTTTACATAAATTTGCTTAATAATATATTCAAATTCCTAAATCAATTTTTGAATTCAAAGATGCATTTATAAATTTTTATTATTTTATATTTTAGTTAGTTAGTAAATTCTGTTAGTTTAGTAATAGTATATTAAAATCAATTAGTTAGTATGATACAAATTATTTTGAAATATATAGATATTAAATATTATGAATGAAGCATCTCATTCCACGGTTTGGAATTTCCAAATCTATAAAAAAAACTGCGTTTAATTTCTGAACATTCTAAACCTATAAGGAGACTACTTTTTCCACTACTTTTATATATAATAGATAAAAAATACTAAATTAATCCACCAAAGAAATTCTAAATTAATCCAGACTGTTAAAATTTGATTTGAATAATTTAAAATTACAAAAAAAACAAGAAATAAACCATATAGAAAGAAGAAACCAAATTCATTACAAAGAGAGACTAACAAGGTTTAGTATAATTGGTAAATAGCTATATTCCTTAAATATATTATTCAAGATTCGATTCATAACAATATGTGTGGAAAAGAATTTATTGAGAAAAGTAAAGCCTATTTTGGTAATCTTGTACTTTGAAAAAATTAGTCTTCATTTGTTAGCTTTATACTCTTAGTGTAAAAAAAGAAAACCCATTATTTGGATTCATTAAGCCATTATTTGGAGTTTGTAATGATACATATGCTCCACCAGAAAACACAAACTAAATTAAATAATATTAAAGTACATACTTAAAAGTTATGGACTTATCGTCATAACAAAATTATACAATATGTATTTTAATAGAAAATATAGAAACAAGAATGAGACTCAAATTGATGATTAACTTCGTCTTAAAACGAGTGTAACAAGTTAGGATGAGTACAACACAATCTGAAAGAAACTAAAACGAAAAAATTATTAAAATTTTTCATTATTTTTATTATAATTTTTATTTTTGAAAAAAAGTATTTAAAATAATCTTAAGACATATATAAATAAGATTCCTTGATGGAGCTGCTGAAGATAACTTTATTAGTGTATTTTTTTTAATCAAACTACTATTTTATTTTGTTTATGGGCAAATAGAATAAAAGATGAAATCTACGTTAAAATATATTTTTTATAGAATTATCTGGTATCCAAAATTATCAAATTAAATTCGAGAGTTATTGAATTCAAATAGGAGTAATAATTCTTCCAACAAGTCATACTATTCATAAGTCATAAATAATATAAATTATCATAGATTTTGTGTGATACACAAAAATATATATATAGTTTTTATTTGTTACTACTGAATGTCACTTGGGAATCTGTTCATATGTTAGAAAGGACATCCCTCTGTCTCTACTCCTTATTTTCTAAGTGTTGTCATTCTAATTTTTTTCTACTATAGTTGTTTTTTTTTTTCGTTCATTCAAGGGAGTAGTTGAATTTTAAGGTGTTTAGAACCAATCTAAATTAATTATACTAAACCAACGTGAACTGACCAAAACCCATTATTAATAAGGTTTCCTTCGGTCTTGTGCCTTTAGAGAACTGATTGGTTTGGTTCATGTTCGTTCTATGTTCCATGAAACCCATAAACCAAGCCTTATTGATTTATTCAATGTATTTTTCAATTATTGTTTCCCTTATAGGCCCACTAAATCTAATACAAAGACCACCATGTTAGCCCATTGCTCATATACACAACCCCTGTTTCCAATCAGTGCACGCCGTCTTCCTTATCAGCCCACATTAGCCCACTAGCAATACTTCTTTTTCTTAGCTGACGTTCGTGTAATGAGGTGGTAGAAACTGACAAAGCTGATCTATCAACAACAATAACATTAGATATAAATACAACAAATCAAAAGAAAAAAGAAAGAAATTCACATTGCTGGATATGAATACTAGAGTCATAAAAACTATTTTGTTTTGGTTGTAACGTGCAATATTAAGGGGAATAGTCTTCATTTGTGTAAAAAATTGATTTAAAAAATAATTTTAGTTGAATTGGAGAAATTCAAATTAAAAGATATGATGAATTTTTACTCAGCTTAAATTCAGCTGTTGACAATAAATTTTGAGAAAATATATGTTTCAAGCGTGCAAGAGGTAGGAACCTCAAAGTATATGTAAATCTTGACTTCTAATCAAAATGAGTGTGAATCCCTAGAATCCTTTGCCACAAATTGCTTTAGATGCAAATAGTGAAAATAGAGATGAAAAGAGACATTTAATACTTTTAAGAAATGTAAATGTAAAAGGTTTTAATTACTAAAAAGAATAACAACAATTTTGTCTGGAACTGAAAAACAACTATGCTTGGAATTGAAGACGGTTATGAAGAGTAATGATGAAAGTTAAAATAACACATAAAAAAGATAACAAAGCTTGATGCAGAATAAAATTTATGTTGGTATGTGTTAAACGATAGTTATGGTCCCCTCTTGGTTGTCTGAACTTCTATTTATAAGCTACTCAATAGTAATTCTCTAGTCCCGCTCTCCACATCTTAATCGTGTTTTGTTGTCATGTGGCACATTCACTAATTGCCTCATCTTCAATTTCCCGTTTACTTAATTTGATCTTGCTTTCTACTTAATTTGATCTTGTTTTCTATGGCTTAAAGAAATATTTGGGTTTAACCCATTACAAATTTAGGTCAAACAATTGCCCCTGTATACAATTTAGCCATATACTAGCAAGCCAAAATTGTATAGATATATATCTCAAATATTATCAATAACTCAAATTCCAAATTCAATTTTTCCTTGGGAGATCACCTTTCATTTTCATTTTAAAACCCAACTTACTCATTTATAAAGGCTTCTCATATTACTGTTCGATGCTCCTTTTTTTTCCTTTAGAAATTATGATAAGCCACTCTAAGACGGGTTCTCCAAATTTGGTTTACATATCTACGCTCCTCTCTTTCGACCTTTATAATTCAAAGAACTCTACTCCAGTGAATGTGAATGTTAGAAGGTGATTCCCTAGTCAAGAAGACCCTTGTATATTAGACTTTTCCTAGTGCCTTATTAAATGGCCTCCAACCTAATGGTCTACCCACCAGCTAGTTCCTCATTGCTAATGGCGTGTACCTGACCATGAAATCATACTTCTTGAAGGTTGCTCCAAGGTATCCCATATTAGCAACTACTTCCTCTAAGAAGCTTCATTCCTTTCTGGTGCACCAGCAACCTTACCCTCCTCCACACATTTTTGGGATATGAGAAATAGTATTTAGGTCTCCATTCTTTTTTGTACTTCCTTTTAGGATGAAGTAGAGGTTGATGATAAATTCCTTTTGTCATCTTTTTGGCATCAATAAGAGTCCACAAATGAAACCCCACATTATTAATGGTAGCTATCAGAAAGGGATCCTCATCCACTATCATACTCTCCTTCATCTTAGGAAACTTAAGTATGCCTTTGTTTTTTCTTTCCTGCAAGGCATTCTTGAAAAGACCAACAAGCATTAGTGTTATGATTCCAATAGTGATGATACTTACAATACTATTTCCCCTTCAACTCCTCCTTAGTCCAATCTTGTGGTCAGTTGAAAGAGTGATAAACTTCTCTTTTAAGTAATCGAAAATCTGTTTAGTCTTATAAATATCAAATGTGTAATTAGGCTGAGCATTAGTTGTTAACGTTTTTTGCCAAGTTTCTGGATCCTTCATAACCAATAAAGGGTGCACAAATGAACTAGAGTTAGTTAAATCAACCATGGCCACTTCATAATTTATAGCAGACTTCATCCTTTGATTCTCTTCATACAATAATTCTTCATACACAAACACCTTTGCTGAGAGTTCATAAAAGTCTCTGATCTCAACCCCTTGCAACTTCTTCCTCTGCTCTATAAGAAAGCTTCTTTACACCATCTTCATATACTCATGTTCAAGCAACTAAATCCTGCACCTGCTTTTCATGTTTAAAAGCTTGGAAATAAATTAATTATCAATCTCACCATTTCTTTAAGTGGCCCTTGATAACTCAGCAATGCTTATCTCAGGCTTAGCTCTAAAGATTTGTGTATGAAATAATCTCTCCATATCATTCCTATTAAATATAGAATTTCTAGGTAAAGTGGCATACCATATAAAAGCTGAACCTGTTAATGAATTGAGAAATAGTCTCAATTTCAAGTTTGCAAAATTTTCATAGTTTGCCACCTCACCACATTGTATTGTAAGCCTAGCCACATGCTCCAATGTAGATTGCCCTTCCACCCCAAAGAATAAAGCAAACTCAAGAACCCTATATCCCCTTGGGTAAGGATTCTCTCTATCAATCACCTTTGCGTACAGAGTATGAAACTCTGGCCTTTCAACTTGCCTTAAACCTAAACCATAAAGCTCTTGCACTACCTCTCTTATTGCATTAATGCTTACTTGTACTGGCTGCTCCCTAAGAAGCCTTTACTGAGGAACCAATTATTGAGGAGCTGCCTGAAGAACTGGTTGGGGAACCAACTAGGGAATTGGTTATACCCTTCTATAACCACTTTGAGAATTGCCCCCCTCCCCCGAGCCCTCTACATACATGTTAGGTTCTTGTTCATATACATAAGGGTTTAACGTTAGGATTAGTCATAGCAAAAATATGATATGGTGCAAATGATCTTACTTCCTAGTAATTGTTTAGGCCAGCCTCATTTGATGATCCTCCTCTATTTCTTTTGTGTGGAGGTTGGTATCTATCCTCAACCTGAGGAACTTTATCATTAGATCCTCCAAAGGATTTCCCCCCGAGTTCTCCTACAACTACTTGCTTCACATGTTTGGTACTAGTGGCTGGTTCTTCTATCCTTAGGCTTTGCACTTGTCATAGTTGCTCACCCAAGGACTATAATATGCTTCTCCATTCTTCATGCATCATGCGAATTACCTCATTTTGTTTCTTAAAATGCTCATCAAACATATTAGTAAACACAAACAAAGTAGTGTCAATAAGAATTGTAATATTAGAAAGAGAGCTTTCTGCACAAGTCTTCCCTCTAATGATCACAACTCACTTCTCTTCCTGAGGATTTGAAACTCCTCCATGCTCGGTAGTCTCCACTGTCTGTGAAACATGACCTCTATGCCCTGCTATTGTAGCAGCATCCTTTGGATTGTTAGACCCAGTACTTTCTTTTTTTCAGAAATACTCCTTGTCTTTGGCGGCATGGTACCTACACATGTCCCATTGGGCATGTCAAAAATAATATATTAACAATAAATTTTGAGAAAATATACGCTCTAAGCATGCCAAAGGTGTAAACCTCAAAGTATATGTGAATCTTGACTTCTAATCAAAATAAGTGTAAATCCTTGGGGTCCTTTGCCGCAATTTTCCTAGATGCAGATAGCAAAAATAAATATGAAAGGAAACTTTTAATGCTTTTAAGGAATGTAAATGTAAAAAGTTTTAATTACTGAAAAGAATAATAACAATCATGTCTGGAATTGAAAAACAACTATGCTAGGAAATTGAAGAAGGTTCTGAAAAATAATAATGAAAACTAAAAAAATGCATAAGAAAATAAGAAAGCTTAATGCGGAATAAAATTTATGTTGGTATGTGTTGAGCAATAGTTATTGGTTCCCTCTTGGTTGTCTAAACCTCTATTTATAAGTTACTCAATAGTAATTCTCCAGCCTCACTCTCCACATCTTGATTGTATTTCATATTCTGTAATCTTTTTGTTGTCATGCGACACGTTTACTTATTGTCTCTTCTTTAATTTCCCGCTTACTTAATTTGATTTTTTTTTCTAGGGCTTAACCCACTACAAATTTAGGCCAAACAACAACATATATAATTAAAATTTTCCTTATTTAAAATTATTATATAAATGCTGATTAAAATGATATATAGTTAGTTAAGAGGTGTTAAACTTAACATGTTGAATATTAGTGAATTTCAATATTAAACACTTATATGAAGGGTTTGAGGTTCATTGTAAAGAAATTATAAAAAAAAGCAAAAAAATTCTTAAAAAATCAATTAAACACATTCCAAACATTAAAACACCAAAACCAAACTCATTATGAACCGATCAAGTCCCAGATTTGGCTAAATTGATTGGTTAGGTTCTAATTTGGTTTCATTTGGTTTTCACCCAAAACCAAACCAAATCAAACATTTAATTTACTACACATAAACAAATTCTATGAATAAAATGGATGGTTAGACATGAATAAAATCCAATGTTTTATTCTTACTTTGCATAGAGCGATATTTTACTCTCTCCATAGCTTTGACTAGGATCAATCATTTGGTATCAGAGCTATACCATGGATACCAACAAAGAAAAGATTAAGAATCTTGAAGTAGGTCTCGAAGGTCTTGAAGACAACTTGAGCAAAAAGAAGTTGTGTGTCGGTGACAAACTCCATCAACTTGAAGCAACCATTAACTTGATTGCATATTTATGATCCCTTTGGGTAAAAACTTTTAGGCATGTGGCCTGGAATACTTGGCTATCAAGATACCAGAAGGTTTCCAGAGGGTAGGAGATTGGTAATAGATATGATTGTTGCTTTGATTCATGGAGAAGGAGGATTGAACAAGATCATAGACTTGAGATTTGAGCATAGTTAAAACCTATGAAGAAGGAACAACTTGTTGCATGGTGGATGCCAAACAAAGGATGGATTAAAGTTAATGTAGAGGATTGTGGGAAAAAAAAGGTCAATGTTAAGGACAATAGTTGTGTTATGCAAAGGTTTACTAAAGATGACACATGGAGATGAGTGAGTGGCTTCATGTACAACCTGGGTACTTGCTTTATCAAATTGATATATTATGGAATATTGGGGAAGTTCTAACCATGGCATAGGGATTTGGTAAGAAGAAAATTGAACTTCATGTGGACTCTAAAACAATGATAAGTCTTGTTGAAGAAGGGTGCAACTTTCATCATCCATTGTATGCTCTAATTTGGGAGATTAGGAATCTTGAAGATAAAGAGTAAGAAGTGGCAATTAATCATCCTTTTTAGGAAGCAAACTTGTGTGTAGATTGGATTGCTAATCCTACTCATTTACTTTGGTTGGGACTATAGATTTTATTTGATCCACCACTTTGTTGGGCAAGGTTGTTAATGTATAATTTGTAGGTAGTTACAATTTTCATACTTACGTAAACCTTGAGGCATCAATTTCAAAAAAAAAATGTAAAATACCCTAACATCTATTATATTTTGTTGCAATTATAGAAACCTCCATTATATTTTGTAAACTTATGTAAATTTTTCTTGAAATAAAAAATTATGTTACACAAAACCCCTTTTATCTTTAAGATTCAATTTCCATCCATTTAGTCGTTAATGAACTTTTGACTTTCAAACATTAATTTATAACTCATAATTTTTAAATGCATTTATATGAACCTATTTTTGTTAAATGATTTCTTAACATATCAATCAAGTTTTTTTAATATTTTTCTTTAAATAAAACTTAATGTTTATTTCTTGTAACACTTACAAATAATTATAAGCACCTCCGGATGGGAATATGTAACATTCCTCACCTTTAAATCTTATTTAGAATCATTAAAAATGACATTTGAAAGTGTTAATGAATGTTAAAGTATGTTTTTGGATTGGTGATAGGACTTAGGAAGTGTTAGAAGTTCAATTCAACATTAGAAGAATAAGAACCCCCCATGTTATACTTATAATGTGGTGGGAAAATGGCAATGGACATCTAATGACCCTCTACTGCATGACTAATCACCTACAAAATGAATAAACAAAGCTAAAGCTCAATACACCTCTAATGAGATGGTGTTAGTCGTCCATCAAGTTATGCATACTTTTGAGTGGAGCTAACCTTTGAAAATTCATATTATTTCATCACATTTTTTTTAGTTATGCATACTTTTGATGTACATTAGTAATTAATATATACTCAAGTTAGAAAAATGTGCATTTTCATTGCAAGGTTTATGATTAAACTTTAGTGCTTAGTGATGCAAATATTAGCATTGTTTTTGCTATTCGGTAGCTTATAGGATTGTGCTTTTTTGTAGGGACATTTTGGAATGGAGAGTCAAGCTAGAAACACCACCAAGCAATGTTTGAGAAGAGCAAAGTGAAGTAAAGGGACATAGCTACACTTGAAGAAAGAAATGATGATTAACTTGTGAAAGAGCATCCATGCAAGGCACAAAATACCTATATTGGGGCACCACTCTATGAACTCTAGAATCATGCCTTGCCACAACAAGAATTGCTTTTGTCATGGCACATGCATACCAAAGCAAAACATTGAGTTTTGTTAACTGAAAATTTTTTAGGGTTTTGGCTATATATTTTGCTTCTCTTCAACTTTAGCAACACTTTTAGACTTTTAGGACATGTTTTAGAGCAATTGTGGTTCTAGAGTTTGGTTCTTGGAAGAGATTCAAGCTTGGGTTGGAGTTCTAAAGAGGTTTAAGCTCTTTTTCTTGTTTTTGCATCTTCTTCTTCCATCTTTCTTTTTTATTCTGCTATGGGTCTGAATTTTCTTTGTATTTGTAGCTTTATTGTGAACATGAGTAGCTAAACAATTTCTTCTAAGATTATTTTGACCCCTTGTATGGATTGAATGCCCATTTCTCTTCTATATTTGTGATTAATAATATGATTATATTAGTTTAACTCTTTGTCAAAATACTTCTTATTACTTGGCCACCAATAAGACTATGATGTTCACTTGGCTGATACCAAAGAGGAATAGATTAAGTGTAGAACTTAAGTTAAATCATGTGAGAATTTGAATCTTGTGGTGTTAAGTGAATAGTTTTATTGGTAGGGTAGAAATGTATTCACTAACCTTACATAGTCACTCTAGGGTTTTAATTGAAATTGAAGGTTTTATAAATTAGTTAAGAGATTAATTACTTAATTAGACTAAATACCTATTTAGAGACTTAAGAGAGCACTTATAGATAAATTGATACCCTAGAATAGTGTAACATCTCAAATTTCATATAGGATGCCACGGTATGTATAGAGATGTGGGGAACGTGACATGAGATGCTTGAAACGATTGAAAAGGAAGTATGACAGTAATGTTACATACTTGGTTCTTAAAAGAAATTAATTTCTCATATGGTCCTTAAAAGAAATTATGTTTGGTCCTTCATTGTAATTAAGTTTCCAAAAAATCCTTAATAGAAATTAATTTTAAAACTAAGCTGGAAGCTATACACTAGTTGAATGGAAGTTCATGTCGAACTGAGCATCATGGTAAAAGTATTGTGTAATTAGGAGGTTGAGGTGGAAAAATAGACTAATTTGAAAATATAATAAGAAGAATTATTTAAAAAATGGTTTTTGGGAAAATTATGAGGAAGCACCTGAAAGAATTAATATTTACATTTTTAATCCAATTTAGGGGAAGAGGCCGTTTCTTAAACTAGAAAATAAAATGTGAAAATTTCGTTTTAGTCTCAAGAAAAATGAATTATATGCAAATGAGTCCTTAAAAATGAAAAATTATTGCAATTAAGTCCCTAAGAAAAATGAAAAATGGCCCAAAAAATTAAAAATTATAATTTTGCCTTGAGTCAAGGACAATTTTGGAATTTTTGAAAATTCAGTTAAAATAGAGCTCTTAATGAGTTGAACTCAATGGAATACTATTTAAAAGTTAATTGAGTTTGTATGAATTTATAATTTCAATTTAAGTTCAAAAACAATTTTTGATCCAAAAAAGAGGTTTGTGAGCTCCAAGAAAGCAGATGGGTGAAAAAAACAGGATGTGGATACTCACAGATATACTTAGATATCAAAATAATGAATTTAGTCCAAAATTGAATTTAGAATAATTTTGTACCAATTAAAATAACAAATGTAGTAAAAAATATTTAATTGATATAGGTAAATTTTATCAGTAAAGGTTATTTAGAACTAGTAAAATTTATGAAGTAACTTTTAGCCAAAAATTCTCCTAAGTGGCATGATTTTCAACAACTAGACATGGAGGGAATTAAAGTAATTGATTAATGAAATTAACTCAAGGTGGTTAGTTAACTAAAAGTTACTATTCCCTTATTACATCTCGTTCCTCTAACGGCTCGTTTGGTATGAAGGAAAGTTTGCTATGGAAAAGGAGAGGGAGAAGGAATGTATATTTTACTTGGTTTGGTACATGGGAAGAGCTCTCCCTTGGGAGTTGAGATTGCGGCACACAAAGGAAATAGCATTCCTGCCACTATCTGATGGAACGGGTTAGTTTTCCTGGGAACAAAAATATGTTGACCATTTTGTCCCATATCAACAACCTATTTCACAAGCTCTATCTCAAAGCATCGCACATCATTGTCAGATCAAGTGGGTTTTCCATGGATGATTGCTTGGAGAGGGTCTTAATGTGGGTTTTAACACCATTTTCCCAATCGATCTGCTACTTCATTCTAGATTTGCGGAGGCCGTCAATCTCCAAACAAAAGTCTAGATCTACCACCTCCGTCAACTACATAGCCAATGTCACCTCCCACCATCATCTCTATTGCACAAATCAACCATCACCTTTGTCACCTCCATTGCACAGATCCGTAGTGTCTTCGTCTCCGCGGAACAAGAAGGAAGATCTGAGCATTTTTTTAAAACAATTTTCTATTATTTTATCAGGGCATTTTTGTCTTTTAATATATTATAACTTCCATTCCACCATTAAAACACACGTACCAAACAAAGTTTAGATTAGGATTCCATTGATTTTTTCTAACATACCAAATGTACTTTTAAAACTCATTCCTATTCCTATTCCCTTTCCTTTTCCTGTTCCCATCCCATCAAAAAAAATTTTGTATACCAAACGGGCTCTAAATGTTGAGTTAAGCTTGTTTAAGCCATCTTCCTCCTTATTAGCTTTTGACATCAAAAGAAAAGAGATAGAGAGGGAGCAAAATTTCCAAAAGAAAAAGGAGAAGTTGGAAGGCATAGTTGAAGACCAAGTTACAAAGGTATAATCTTAAAGCCTCTAACTTGTATATTTAAGTGTTTAAAGCTCTTTTCATGGAGTAGTTTCTCCCATTTCCTCTTCAAAAATTTTGGCCATGGCTGCCTAGAGAGGGAAAGTTTAGTTTTCATACAATTAATCCATGGAAAAGCTTAATTTTGTCACCTAAAGCATGATTTTGTAAGCTAGTGAAAGCATCTTGAAGCAAATCAAATTCTATCAATTTCCTTAGGGTTTTAGCTGGACTAGGGTTTTTTTCATAGAAGGAATTTCATGATTTTGATTCGAAAAATAGATTATGAGTCCAAAATAGGTAAGAATAAGTGTGTTGTATAAGAGAAAATAAAAGGAATGCAAGATGGAATGTTTGAGTTAGTAAGCACACTTTGTGAGTAAGGTCATATAATTGGTGACTTATGGCCTTATTTTATGATGTATTAGGATTCAAGAAAATTGTTGAAGATCAAAGGAAGGGTCTACAAAGTTGGAAAAGCAACGAAAAGCTACAAGGTAGTTCATTACCCTTTTATGTTCCATGTTATCATACTTTATTTTTATGAAATATATGACTATGCCATATGTATGTTTGAATATTTTGTGATGATATTGTATTATTGGCTGGTTGATTCAAGGGTTTTGTGACCCTAGGATGTCTATTTTATATGGTATTACCATGCCAAAATTTTTATGAAAATGTTATGGCACAACATATTCTTATGCTTTTATTAATGATTTTATGAAATATGATAATAATGTGAATGCATTATTAGGTATAATTACTGAGATTCTTTGAATCTCACCCCTCTCAATGATTAACATGCTAGACTCAAACCATGGCTAGGATGACAAGGAAGCTAGGGAGAAGGAAGAAGGAAAATGTTGCTTGAATTGGTGAATCAAGCTATAATGTCATACTTTGAAATATTATGTGCAATCATGTATATGTTGTTAGATCTATGCCTTAATGTCGTTATGTTCCCTTGAGCATCATGAAATGATAGGTATGGATTTGGAAGCAAGAATGATGATTTGAACATGTTGTGAATTATTTTGCCAAGTTATGTATGAAAAAGCTCATTTCGAACACTGATAATAATATAGGTTCTGTTCACATGAAAACAACATGTAACATATGCTCTAAAAGTAAATAGAATAAGCTTTCTAAAGAGTTAAAGATCACTTGATTTGCCTAAGTACACAATTTATGATGAATTTTTAAAAATATGATTCAAAATTGGATAGTGTAGGAAAACTAGAACCTTCACTGTAAATAGTGGTTGATTCATAAAGCAATATAAAATAGTGTAGAGCTCTAAAAATTTAGTGTTTTATATGTTTGGAAATATATATGTCTTAAGTTTAATATACCACTGAGGTGGAAGTAATTGGACCTATATAATGAGAGTTATGCAAGTTCTCTTAAAATTGTTTTAGTTAAGGTTATGTTTTGACTCTTAATAGTTTTAGTTAGTTTCATGCCTGTATAAATTGAATAAATATATAAAAAAAATATGTCTAGAAAGTAGACATTTAAAGTTTTCAAATGATATAAAGTATTCAATATTTGGCTGATGATAGAAGAATATATGAACTTTTAAATTTAAGACCAAAATTCTAGGAAAATATAAATAATTATTTGAATGATAAATTTTGTGCAAAATATTATATCAATTGGCATAATTAAAGTCCTATTCCATATTTTTTTCCATGTAGAGAATATTTTAAGTTATTTTTAGAGACAAAATCACCCTCATGTGATTTTTCTAGATTAGTTATGGTTTTTCAAATTTTGCTAGAAAAATGGGACATACCAAATGAACAGTAATACAATAAATTATTTTTTTTTCTGTTTTGATTTTTCATATAATTCAAGTTTCTAAATATCTCAAATGGGACATAATAAGGTCTCTTACATGGGTAATATAGTTATAAATTAAAGTATTACAACTAGTATAATCTATCATTAGGAGCAAATATATAAAGAGGGTAATTAGGTATTTAAGAAATACAAGAGAGATAAATAATCTTAGGCTTCTTTACATTACCAAGGTCCTAAGTCAATTTTAGTGTCATTATTCTAGTCTCTTGCATTTTATATTTTCCATTAGATAGTCAATTATACTTTTGACTTACTCAAATTAATCGAAAGTATAGTGTCTAATGTTTGACTATTTTTTTATACAAATCCTCATGGGAAAGATACTTTTCTAATCACTTTGCTACTTGTTATGACCTATGTACTAGCGGTGTAGCCGAATGGCGAACAAGTGGTATGTGTTTTTTTTTTAGGCCTTGGACATTCTAGGGATTCGTCTTATTTGTTCAAAGAATGTCAAGTTCGATGAATATAATATGTTGATCTATCTTATGCCTCTAAAACCCAAATGTGTATTTCTTAATTAAAGAAAAAATATTTTCTAAGGTAAAATGCTTCTGAATTGTTCAAATATCTCCACTTTCACTATCTCATTCCCTTGGATTACTAAACATCCTTCAGTGCCCATTTGGTTTTTAGTTAGTCAAAAATAAGTTTTGGTGGAATTGATTTTACAATGCGATTATGGTAAAAATTAGTTTTGAATTAAAGTATTTATATTTGGATGATTTACTTAACAATTGGTTGGAGGAAAAGTGATTATGTTTAGATGATTTCAATTAAAAGCAGTTCTATATAAATATATAATTTTTCCCAACTTTTGATAGATAAATTTCCTTTATCTAATACCTATTTAATAAATATGCATGTGTGTGTATGTTTGTCTAAAAAAATAAAAGTTTCAAAATTAAAATATTAAAAAGATTGATAATAGGAAAAATGACACTTTAGAACCAAAATATTCAATTAATGTCATTTTAGAACTAAAACATTCCAAAATGATAAAAAGAGATCGTTATTTAAAATTGATCAAAATTTTAAATATGAATGATCTAAATGCCCTTATTAAAAAATTTTATACTAAACTTTTACTTTTTACTACTCAAATTTCACAATTTGACACTGAGTTTCTCTAATTTTATACTGGACACATTATAATCACGAAAAAAATTCAATTGTCTGTGTAAAACCTAGGAAGCTGAGTGTCAAATCATAGAATCTGAATAGTAAATCATGGGAGTTAAGTGTCAAACTCTAAGACTAATCAGTTGAATTATTTGGTGATCATAATATGTCCAGTGTAAAACCAAGAAAGTTCAGTGTCAAATCGTGGAACCTAACTAGTAAATCATAAGAGCTGAGTGTCAAACTCTGAGATTGGCTAGTTAAATTCTTGGGTGATCATAATGTGTTCAATGTAAAACCGGGGGAAATTTAATGTCAAATCATGGAACCTGAGTAGTAAATTGCAAGAGCTGAATGTCAAACTTTGAGACTAATTAGTTGAATTTTTTTGTGATCATAATATGTCCAGTATAAAATTGGGGGAAGCTCATTGTCAAATCATAGAACCTGAGTAGTAAATCATAAGAGTAGAGATAAAAATAGGTCAGGCCTCTACCAAGGGCCTACGACCTAGCCTATATGAAGCCTGGCCTATTTATTTAAATAAGCCAGGCTCAAGCTAATAGCTAGGCCTATTTAGTTAAATAGGTCTGGCCTGTTTATCCTAAGCCTGGCTTGAAGCCTATCAAGTCATGCTTGTTTATATTTTTTATTTTATATTATATATAAAATATATAATAAAAATTAATTTTTTTTACAATGTAATGTTATTTTTTTCAATCATTTTAAATCTCTATTGTGCCTCCTTGCTCCAGTTTTATTTTCAATTTCTTCTTATCTCTCTTAAACAGTCAAACCGACAAACCCTAACATAAGCTCAGCTTCCATCAGTGCCTCCATTCTCTCAAGCCATCGTCCATTAATCTCTATTGCGTCTCTCTTTGCAAACACATATGTTGAATAAGGTTTTAACTATAACTTGAGTATGGATAGCGTTATAAGATTAATTTTTGTTATTATTATGTAGAATGATGTACAAGATAAGTCCTTTAGTAATTTTTTTATTTAAACATATATATTTCTTTTGTTGATTTCTTATTGTTATGTAGGTTTTAAAGAGGCCATTAGCCTGTTTAAAGCCTTTAAGACCTAGGCTTTTAAGCCAATTTAAAGGCCTACCAATTTAAATAGGCTTCAGGCCAAGTCAGGCATTTTGCAGGGTCAGGTCTAAGCCTAATATAGGCTAATAGGTCAGGCTCAAACTTAAAGTCTCCATTGCAAGCCTAGCCTGTTTAGGCAAAGTTTAACCTGGTATGTCCTATTCCTACCCCTACATAAGAGTTAAATATCAAACTTTTTAACAAAAATATTTAGGTCATTTCCTATTTTAAATTTTGATCAATTTGAGATCATGATCTCTTTCTGTCATTTTAGAATGTTTTGATCCTAAAATTGCATTAATTGAATATTTTGGTCTTAAAATGTCATTTTTCCTTGATAATATTACATGACTAATTATACTGCATAAATTATACAATCTAATCTTTAAAATTGAATAGAAGTGACAAAGGATTGATAATGAAGAATTTTTATTATTTTTATTCCCCATATTTAAGCAATTTTAACATGAAATTTTGGCTTATTTTTATTATTTTATCTCATAATTTTCCTTTAAATTAAATTTAAATTTCATCCCCCAATCAATTTAATATCTTTGGATGAAAATTTAATTTGATTTATATTGTGCTTTGTTTAAGCGAAAACATAATCTATTTAATGTAATATTTTCTTGTAGATCATTGTTTATGTAGATTGAAATTTTGAAAGGATATTTTTATCATTAGATTGGAGGAATTTTATGAAAATTTTATTTTTTCAACTTTCTGATTTTTCTCATTTTTATTTGCTCATTTGTATCTATATTTATTTTTATTGTTCCACCTCTTACTCACTTGCACCATTTTCTGTCAACCAAACATGGCCTTAGCTTTTTTTCATTCCTCCTTCCATTTTCTTTCTCTTTTCGTTGGCCATCATTGTCTCACTTCATCTTCGACGGCCTCTTGTCTCTCACCCTTTCTCCACAATCTTCCATAATTTTTAGGCAAGCTCCTCCTCACCCACACCATTCTCATCCCATGCTCTAACTTCTGTAGATTCCTTTCACTAAAATCTCATTGCCAGCAGAGAATCAAATAGAGAAGCTAGGTCGTATATGCTTCTATGAGGAACCCATTTAAGTGCAAGAATGAGTTTTCGATGGAATGACAAAAAATAGCCAAACACTTATTAAAACATATTTATGCTTAATATGCTTGATAAGTGGGTTTAGCATGTAAGGGTGTTATTGAATGGAAGAGAAATGTTCATTTAACATTTATAAAGAAGGCTCCTCCTCCTTCTGTCCAACTCCCACCTCCTCCAACTTGAAATTTCATTTGCATGGACTAGCTCTTGTTATGGTCAGAGACATTTGACAAATATTGAGCCTCTATTTAAAAAGGGTCAATTTGCATTCTCTCCTCATTGTTTCTTAATTAAAATAGAGAATGACCACGCGGCCATGAATCTTATGTTTAGGCTAGAAAGCTTACAAGCTCTACTTTGGTGAGGCAAATACAATGACTGTTTCATTATTGAAAGTGACCACGGCAAAAGTCTTATGGATTTGAAAGTAAGACAACAAGTGGGTTTACTACCACTCAATTTGATTGTAATGGACCTCCTCCATTGTGTCTAGTGTTGCCATAAGAATATTTTAACAACAATCGAGTGTAGTCTCCTTGAAATCACCATAGCTCTCCAGAATCTGCAATAAGCTATCCTTGGAAGGACCTAAAGCTATTGTTATTTTTTATCTCAAGATAATTACATTTGAGGGCCCTATCAGCACCATAGACTACACCATCAGTGAAGGAGCTAGAACATGGATGCCAAATTACCATACCTATCTTAAATGGGATTTTGGCACACTTAACCTCAATCTATAATTAGCAAGTCATTGGCATGTTTACCTTAAATAAGTAGTGTTTCGAGGAATAAAGGTGATATTTTTATAAAGATAAAGTTTGGCGGATTTCATCTCTTGAGGTTTTAACAAGTGGTGTATCAAACAATAGATAATTGATGTTTTATATTGCTTACAAGTGGTATTCAAAACATTTAAAAAATGTTTATTCCTATATAAAATATTTTAACTAATTTGTATATTTTTCTTTTGCCCTAGATATGAAGTGCACCCATTATATGAAACAAGTGCATATAAGTCGAAGTATTCACTACACAATTAGATACCAACAAACAATCAATTATCAATGTACTATAGTGAATTAGAATGGATTTCTTCATAGCAGGGTTGTGCATAACCCACCAAACTAACCAAATTGGCCCGAATTGTACTGGCCCAACATGTAAAAAATCGAGCTAATTGGAGTTGCGAGTTGTGCCAACATGCTCAACTAACTTAGATCAGCCCAATCTACTTCACTAAATAAAAAAAATACTTAGGTTATCTTAAAAATCCCATCTTACTCTCCCATTTCCAAAATATTCTCTCTTTTATCCTATTTCCATCTTTGTCATTCTCTACTCCCTCATATCTCACACCATCGCACATCTCACTCTCACCTCTCACTTTCACATCTTGCTCTCATAGTTGCCACCAACATCCAAATCACGGCTTCATGTGATTGTCATTAGCGCCGTCACCACCTTCCTTAGATCTTGTCATTGTCATCAATCCTCTCCTCTGAGAACTCAACTCTTCTTCTCCTTGGCCTTCTTTCATTGCTTAGATATTGTCATCTTCACAATGCACCCAAGCCTCAAACATTCCTCCCCATGACCGTCACCATCACCATCATATCCCCTTCTTCCTCTTTGCTGCCTTGCCATCGATAAGTGCAAAGAATGGAAGATCCTTGTTTGTTACTGTAGTTGTTGTGTTTGGTTTAAATTTTTGTTATTTTTAGTTGATGTGCTTGTTGAAGTTGTAGATCTTTCTCTTAAAAGAATGTTTGTCTAGGTCTTCTTATTATGCTCCAAATCTTCACATCTTTTCCTTATTTGTTTTAGTTGAATCAAGAGTTTTGATGATTCCAAACCAACATCCAAGAGCTTGGATTGAAGATATCAAAGGAGATCAAAGTGTTTCAAGTGAAGAATTTTTGAGTAATAGCTGCTATATCTTCTGTAGGATCTTTTGTTATGTTTAAATGAGGGTAAAAGATTTTGATTTTAAGAAAGATGTTTTTAAACCTTGATTTTATGATAAATCTTGACTTATTTGAAAAATACCCACAAACAGACGAAGTTTGAAAGTTTAAACTGAACTGTCATATTGGAAATTCGAACTTTGCCTTTAGAAATTCGAATTTAGAGCTAAAACTGAATAAATCTGAAAAGATGTTCTCTGTTAGACTAATTTTGGTTTTCCAAAATTTGAATTTTCATCGAAGTCTGAAAGAAGCCTTTTTGCGACAGACGAACTTCACATCTTCAAAATTCAAATTTCAGATAAAATGCAGTTTGTGAAAATCAAAGAAATTCGTCTGAAATAATGTTGAAGTTCATCTGAAATCAAGAAGAAATTGAGTTTGAAAAACGCTCTCTGACAGACGAACTTTGTCCTTCTAACATTCGAATTTTCATGTAAGTCTGAAAGAAGCTTTTTTGTAACAGAAAAACTTTAAGTCTTCAAAATTTGAATTTCAGACAAAATGCAATTTGTGAAAACTAAAGAAATTCGTCTGAAATAATGTTAAAGTTCATCTGAAAGCAAGATTATATTAAGTTTCAAAATTGCTCTCGGACAGACGAACTTTGAACATTAAAATTCGAATTTTCAGAAGCTATGTTTTTTAGACTGTTGAAATGAAACATTGACATACGAATGACAAAGTCCTGTAACATTTGAATATTGAAGTTAATTTGAAAAGAGTCACTCTGACGGACGAACTTCACTCTTTCAAAATTCGAATTTCAAAGAAAGTGAACTACTATGCCTTTTGAACGTACTAGGAACAGACGAATTTTGGGTTTCCAAAATTTGAATTTCGAAGGCACTGTAGAAAATTGAAAACACTGTTCACACTTAACAGAAAAACTTTCTTCTTGAAAATTCGTATATCACATTTTGAAAATATTTTATAAGTTTCAAAATTCGAATTTCACTTCATGAACAAACGAACTTCGTGCTGTAACGTTGGAAGCTTTAACCTTCGGTTCCTTCGAAATTCGTCTGTTGAGCAATCAAAATTCAAATTTCAATATGTCAGAAGCATTAAATGCGGTTGGTTAACAGATAGTTTTTCAGAGTAACCGTTGGATAACTTCCCCAACGGATAGATTTTGTCTCTAACGGACATTTGAGACTTAAATCTATAAATATAACATCATTTGAAGTCATGGGTAACGAATCAAACTTGTATATACCGAATTTCTGCCAAATCTTCTTCTCAAAAGCTTTTATCCTCTTAACTTCAATATCTGTACTTTAACATTCATATCTACTCTATTCAAGAGAGTTATATCTTTGTAAATAATCTACTCTTCATCTGGAAGATAGATTTACTTGTGAGGGAAAATCACAAGGGGATTGGGAAGCACATTGTAGAAGTGCTTAGAGAGATTGAGAAAGCTCTAGAAACAGAGCATACTCGTTGTACTGTGGCATTAGCAAGAAGCCCGTTGAATTCTTGCTGTATAGTGGAAAAATCTCAATAGTTGTCTTGGGGACTGGACGTAGGTCAAGTGGATAGACCGAACCAGGATAAATAACTGAGTCTTCTTCTCCTCATCTTTACTTTTCAACTTGCTCTGTTTTGCACGTTGCTTGCCTTATATTGTGCTATCTTCACCCATTTCACTTTGTGTAGAAAAATTTCAATCTTCCCAATTCACCCCCCTCTTGGAAAGTCAGCCTTGTTAACAAGTAGTATCAGAGCCCGGATTCCTATTCAAAGGATCTCACAGTCAGGAAATTAAGATGGTTGGCTTTGGAGAAAGCATACTTCCTGAAGGGAACAACACTAATAGACCACCAGGCTTCAGTGGAGAACATTATAGGTACTGGAAGATGAGGATGCAGATCTACCTCCAATCAATTGATCTTGATATCTGCTCAGTTATTGAGAAAGGAGATTTTGTCCCAATGACTCTAACTAAAGATGGAAGACACAAAGAGAAACTAGAAGCAGAGTGGAATGAGGAAGACAGAAGAAGAGTACTACTAAATTTCAAAGCAAAGCATTGCTTAGTCAGTGCCCTGAATCAGGACGAATTCTACAGAGTCTCACAATGCTCCACTGCAAAAGGGATGTGGGACACTCTGCAGATTGCACATAAAGGAACAACTGGGGTCAAGGAGAACAGACTGAACACATGCATTGGAGAGTATGAAAGCTTCAGAATGACTAAAGGAGAAACTGTAAAGGAGCTGCAAAAGAGATTCACTCTCATTGTGAATCAATTGAAGAGCCTGGGAAAGGAATACACTCAGTCTGACAAAGTAAGAAAGATACTCAGAGCTCTCCCTCTGGAATGGTAGCCCAAGGTGACAGCAATAGAGGAAGCCAGAGGAGAATCAATGGCCTATGTCACAGCTCTCTTCGGCAGTCTTGAGGAGTATGAAGGAAAAATTAAAGCTCTCAAGGAAGCTGGGCTGGACAAAAAGAAGAAAGGCCTTGCTCTCAAAGCTGCAAATGAAAAGGAAGAAGAATCTGATGAAGGAGATGAGCTGGATGAGGAAACTCTGGCTATGATGGTCAGAAAATTTGGAAGATTCTACAGCAAGAAGAAGAACAAGAGATTCTTTAATAAGGGAGCAGCTGGTGAAAGCAAGAAAGAGGCAAAAGAGCCCGTGACTTGCTATGAATGCAAGAAGCAGGGACACATCAAATGGAATTGTCCTCAATTTCTCAAAAAGCAAGAAAAGGACAAGAAAGCTGCAGACAAAGGGAAGAAGAAGAAAGCCTACATCTCATCAATATGGGGCAACAGTTCAGATGAGGAAGAAGAGGATGAAGATGAGATTGCCAACATTTGTCTGATGGCACTTGCTTCTGAGGAAGCTGAACCCTCATGCAGCAGTGATCAGGAAGAAGAGGTATATGAATCTGAACCTTCCCATTCTGAGTTACTTGATGCATTTCATGAGCTTCATGATGAGTTTATTAAAGTTGCTAAAGAACTAAAACTAGCAAAGAGAAAGATTAATAAACTGGAATCTCAAAACAACAATTCTGAAATTACCTCTCTACCTACTGCTAAATCTGTTTGCTGTACTTTATGCATTGAACTAAAGCAAACTAATGATTACTTGGTAAAAAGCATGTCTAGGCTCACTAGAGATAAAGATATGTTCTTTGCCCTGATGGGGAGCCAAAGAATATCACAAGGAAAAGCTGGTCTTGGCTATGATCCATGTGCTGTCAAGGAAAAGATTAGGAAGAGAAACCAGAATGCATACATGAGGCATTTTGTGCATGTTGAGAGCAACAAAAAGAAAGATCACATGTCATCTCGCATTGAAACATATAATCAACCAAATCATGCAAGACAAAAGTATTATCTGCATTGTTTTCTTCCTACTTCTCAATCTAGCAGTCCCTTCACTACCTGTCATTTCTGTAACAAAAAGGGACATATTTCCAGTTCTTGTGCTTTGAAGAAAAATGGACTTGGCAGGAAAGTTGAATGGGTTCCTAAAGTTGCATCTGCATCTAGGGAAAAATCTACTGACCAAAAAGGACCCAAGCAAATTTGGGTACCTAAAAAGAAAACATAAACATTATTTTGCAGGTCTGTCTCAAAGCTAAGAAGAACAACAAATGGTATATGGACAGTGCCTGCTCAAGCCACACGACTGGTGATAAGGAGAAGTTCATCACCCTTAGAGACAAGAAAGGAGGAAAGGTGACCTTTGGGGGTGATCAATATGGCAAAATTGTTGGCATTGGCATTGTGGGGAAAAATCTATAAACATCCATTGAAGAGGTGCTGTTTGTAATTGGCCTCAACCACAATTTGTTGAGCTTGAGTCAGACCTGTGACAGAGGAAACTGGTTGCTGTTTGACTCAAAGTTTTGCCTGGTCATCAGAAAAAGTGATCACAAAGTAATCCTCAAAGCTCAAAGGGATGGTAACTGTTATACTATTGATCTTGATGAACTTCCTTCCTTGGATTCTGTATGTTTAATTAGTCAAGATAATGATAGCTGGTTATGGCATAGGAGATTAGCTCATGTGAACATGAATCAACTGTCTAAGCTAGTTAAAAATGAGCTAGTAACTGGTCTGCCAAAAATATCTTTTGAAAAGGATAAAGAATGTGATGCATGCTTAAGAGGAAAACAAACTAAATCATCTTTTAAATCTAAAAATGTAGTTACCACAACAAGACCACTTGAATTGCTGCATATGGACTTAATTGGACCATCTAGGGTGAAAAGTCTTGGTGGTAATCTGTATGTGCTTGTAATTATAGATGATTACTCTAGATTCACTTGGACATTATTTCTATCCTCTAAAAGTGATACCTTTGATGCATTTGTAACCTTAGCTAAGAAAGTGCAAAATGAGAAAGGTATTTCTATTGTGTCTATCAGGTCAGACCATGGAGGAGAGTTTGAAAATGCATACTTCCTGGAGTACTACAATGAGCATGGGATTGACCACAACTTCTCAGCTCCAAGGACCCCCAACAAAATGGGGTAGTAGAAAGGAAGAACAGAACTAATGGAGAGATGGCCAGAGCTATGCTGAATGAGAAGAAACTCTCTCAAGTGTTTTGGGCTGATGCAGTGAATACAGCAAGCTACATCATAAACAGAGCCTACATCAGACCAATCCTTGGGAAGACTCCATACTAGTTGTACAAGGGAAGAAAGCCAAATCTGTCCCATCTCCATGTGTTCGGATGCAAATGCTTCATTCACAACAATGGGAAAGAAAATCTGGGTAAGTTTGATGCTAAATCCGATGAAGGTATATTTCTGGGCTATTCTAGTAGGAGTAAGGCATATAGAGTTTATAATAAAAGATCAAATGTGGTAGAAGAATCTGTGCATGTGGTTTTCATTGAAAATGAAACTGTTTCAAAACATGTTACCAATGAGAATGATCTTGCTTTCAACTTTAAAAACTGGGCATTTCTGATAAAAGTAAAACTGAACCTCCAAAGATATCTGAATCTGTTAACACAGAGGAAGATATCCAGGAGCAAGAGTTTGATGAAGAAAATAATAAAGAAACATCTCAAGAACTCCCTAGAGCTTGGAGATATCAAAGGAATCATTCTGTTGATCAAATAATAGGGAATGTTCAAGAGAGAGTCAAAACCAAAAAACAGTTAAGGGATCAAATGCTCAACTGCGCTTTCATTTCTCAAACTGAACCCAAATGTGCTGAAGAAGCCTTAACTGATGAATACTGGATTTTGGCTATGCAAGATGAATTAAATCAATTTGAAAGAAATCAAGTTTGGGATTTAGTGCCTAAACCCAAAAATCATCCTGTTATTGGCACCAAATGGGTTTTCAGAAATAAACTTGATGAATCTGGAATAATAATCAGAAATAAAGCTAGATTAGTTGCTAAAGAGTATAATCAGGAAGAAGGGATTGATTTTGAAGAAACCTTTGCACCAGTAGCTAGATTAGAAGCTATAAGAATACGGCTAGTATATGCATGCATGAAAAATATTTTACTGTATCAAATGGATGTAAAGAGTGACTTTCTAAATGGATATATCATGGAAGAAGTTTATGTAGATCAACCTCCAGGTTTTGAGGATTCTACAAAATCAAACCATGTTTATAAACTGAAGAAAGCTCTTTATGGTTTAAAACAAGCCCCTAGAGCATGGTATGAGAGACTGAGCAATTTTCTAACTGAAAAGGGGTTCAATAGAGGCAAAGTTGACACAACTTTATTCACTAAGAAAGAAAATAAAGATTTACTAATTGTTCAAATCTATATTGATGATATTATTTTCGGTGCTACTAATGAAACTCTTTGCAAGAAATTCTGAGTTAATGCATGGAGAATTCGAGATGTCCATGATGGGTGAACTCAACTTCTTTCTTGGACTGCAAATCAGACAGCTTGATGATGGTATCTTTCTCAGTCAATCCAAGTATCTAAAGGAGCTGTTAAAAAGTTTGGAATGAAGAATGCCAAGCCAATGGGAACACCTATGGCTACTGCAACCAAACTGGACATGGATGAGAATGGAAAGATGTTTGACATTACTCAATACAGAAGAATGATTGGATCCCTGCTGTACTTAACTGCCAGCAGACCTGACATTATGTTCAGTGTCTGTATGTGTACAAGGTTCCAATCATGCCCCAAAGAAACCCATGCAACAGCTGTGAAAAGAATTTTCAGATATCTTATTGGAACATCACATATGGGTCTTTGGTATCCAAAAAGCAATGGAGAAGATCTCAAAGGATACACTGATGCTGATTTTGCAGGATCCAAAACTGACAAAAAAAGCACAAGTGGAACTTATCAGTTTCTTGGAGGATCTCTGGTTTCATGGTTCAGCAAAAAGCAAAACAGTATGGCCCTATCCACTGCAGAAGCTGAGTATGTTGCAGTTGGAAGCTGTTGTGCCCAAGTCATCTGGATGAAGCAGCAGGTTGAAGATCTTGAGGTTAAAATGAAAGAGATACCAATCATGTGTGACAACCAAAGTGCCATAAATATCACCAAGAATCCTGTCATGCATTCAAGGACGAAACATATTGAAGTTAGGCACCACTTCATAAGGGATCACGTTCTGAAAGGAGAAGTTAAGCTGGAGTACATCCCGACAAAGGATCAAGTTGCTGATATACTCACAAAGCCTCTATCAGAAGACAGGCATTGCAAAATAAGGAGAGAATTGGGTATGGTAAATCCCAGTGAACTGTAAGTTATTTTCGTGCAATCTTGTTTTCAAAGGTTAATTCTAACTTTGACATCGGAGTATGTTTAATTTAAGTTGCAGGTGCTCCTCACAAGATTCAATGGCAATAAACTTGAAGATTGGAGCACACCAGAATGGAACAACCAGAAAGTGAAGTAAATGATAAAAATTCTAAGTTTTGGATCCATTCTGTAAGTTTTTAAAGATGAAATTCGTATTTTAAATGTGTGTTAGACGTATTTTGCTTCATAAACTGTATTTTTGAACTGGTCAACGTGGTCAACATTCGAATTTTAGTTGACCAATAGATAAACTTCTGACTATTATGCCTTGGAATAATTCTAGGTGATACCTCGAAATTCGTCTGTTGAATCCTGGAAGTTCAAATTTTCAAGATAAAAAATTTCAAAGTTATGTTTGTCCATCACTGTTATACGAATTATCACTTCTTTACCTACGAATGTTGGACAACCTTTACAAAAGTTGAAAAATTTGAATTTTCAGTTCAAAATTTGTCTGTTGAATCATGTTCTTCATGTTGAATACTTGAAAGATGAAGTTCTGCATGCTTAATTAGTCTAGTGGTTGTTGTTTTGTTTGTTGCCTGCTGTTTTCTCTTCAACATTCGAACTTTGTTGGAACAAAATTCGTCTGTTATGCTTGTATTGCTTATTCCAAGCCTCTGTCAGACGAACTTTCAAATGAAAATTCATCTGTCAGTAAGCTTTGCTAAACGGTTTAACTTGTAATTGCTCGAAGTTCGAATTTTGACCCCTCACAATTCGTCTGTCAGACGGTTACATACGTTAAAATTGACGGTTTTCTCTTGAACAGACGCAACCCTATTCTTAACTCCTCTGAGTCTGTTCCAATCCTCTCATCAAATCTCTTAAATTATGACCAAAAACTACCATTTCCCACCGATTAAACTTCCTTTCGCATCCTATAAACCCATTCTAAGCCTCATTCTGCAACATTCAAGAGTCAAAAATCCTGAAGCTGGGAAAGCTGGAGCCCGACCAAAGAGGAATGTTAAATCACAATATGCCTCGAAGGAAGGAGAGAAATCAAAGAGAAAAGCCGAATCCAGTAAGGCAACTCCCACCAAACACCAAAAGACTGCATCCAAAGCAGATTCTCAGAAAGCTGGACCCTTCTCACCGAAAAGTGCATAACCTTCGGTTCCAGTTCCTTCATAAGCTACTGCTGTTGCTTCCACTTCGTCCTTCAGTACTCAATCTAGAGAGTATGAGCTTACTACACTGCCACTCTGGAGCACTCCACAGATTCAAGAGGAATACTCCACCAAGTTTGCTAACAAAAAGGTAATCAAGCCACATTGTGTAAATTTGGAAGATTTCTTGGTCTCTAATAATTTTGATGCTGGTATATGGATGATGAGATACAAGAATCTATTGGAAGTATTAGAGAGATATGATGATGAGGTGGTGAAGTCATGGTACGCCTCTTTAAAATACAACATCAAGAAGAAAAAGTGGGCAGTCAATCTAAGGCCTAGGACCATTTGGCTTACTGATAAGACATTCAATGAGGTGCTGGAGATCCCTGGGTAAGATGGACTCAAGATTGATATCAATGCCTCTGGGTACATGGATGAGACAGATATGACTGATGAAGAAGGTGGTCCCTCTCTGAACTACAAGAAGAGTATTATTCTGAGCACACTGTTCAGAAGGAGGGAAAATTGGCCATCCATAAACATGTTGAAGCCCACAGACCTCAGTGTTCAAGTGAAGATCCTGCACTACATAGTGTCCAGGATTATATTCAACAAAGGAGGCAGCTTCAACTTGATAACAAGGGCAGAGGCACATGTCATGGCTGCTATCATGCGTGGGAAACTGATTAATATGGGACACCTCATTCTCCAACGCATGATCAAGGCTAGAGATCAAAGGAAGGACTCCACACTCCCTTATGCTGCTATCATCTCCAAAATTCTGCAGTATGCCAGAATTCAGCATATTGAGAAAGGGAAGGGCAAGCCCACTGAAATCTTCAAAGAAGAGGAACTGCAGAGGATGTGCATTGAAAGAGATGAAGGAAGATGGGTTGGAAAGGGAGCAGGGAGATCTGAAGATTTGTTCTTTGTTGCTGATGCCTCCTTACAGCAAGAAAGAACCTCTGAGGCTCCTGGCAGATTTGTACCTCAGCCTACTCAACCAATTCCATCTCCATCCAAGCCCACTCATATTCCTTCCACTCCTTCCTCATGGGCCAAGCCAACCAAGATCACTAAGTTGTATGACAGCCTGTCTACACTCATTCTCAACATCAGAGATAAGCAAAATGCCAAATTTGCTTATCTGCAAGATCAGATCCATCAGTTGGCTGTGAACGTGAAGGTGGTAGCTGATGCTTATGAAGAGATCAGAAGTGCAATCCCTGCCACTTCAGCTCCACCTCAGCCAGGGTCCTCTGTGCCTGTCCAATCTCCAACTCCTGAGCCTCCAAGCCCCTTCGAGATTACCTCCTCTGACCAAGATGATGATATAGATGGTGCTGGTGCAATGAGGACACCAAGTCCTGGTCCACCCTTGGACTATGGTTTGGAAGAAGAAGGACTTCAAGAAACAGGCCCTCATGAGCCTATGCAAGAAGATGCTCAGGGTTCAATTCTATCAATTCAAGAATCTGAGCAAATTGAAAGACTGGTTGCAGCCATTTCAACCTCTTCTATGCAAGAAGGTGTGAGCAATGAAGAGAGGAGCATTGTACATGTTATTGATTATATTGTCATTGCTCACAATACTCTACTGCAAGCTCAAAGAAGAAGGCTTAAAGAAATGTTTCCTCCTGCTAAACCAGCTTCTCCTTCTCTTGCTGTGTATGGGCTTTCAGAGGAACAGAGAGCTCAACTGGCTCTTTCCAGGAAGGAAATGCAAGAGCTACTTGAGATTTCTGATGATGAAGAACCTAGCCCTGAGCCTGCTGAGCCTTTTGCACCAGTACAGCCAGAATACATTTTGCTCCTGTGCCACTTCGTGCTATTCTTGTTTCTCAGATCCCTCCTCCAGGTGATTTTGTTGGCCTTCCTGATGATGCCAAAAAGGGGGAGAAGACTGGGCAAACTGGAAAGTCTGCTGTTGCTGAGCAATCTGGGAAAGGGAAAACGTACAGCAAGAAGACCAAGCCCAAGAAGAAATGATTGAAGATTTGCTTAGAGATTAGGCTTGAGTCCTCTTGTAGTGTTTTGTGTTTCTGTTGCTGTTTTGAATGTTTGCATTTTGTATTGAATATTAGAACTTTGTTTCATTTAGTTTTTGTATAGCAACTCTTGATTAAATGAATGGATTTCTTTGTTGCAATGTTTTGTACATATTACTCTTTGAATATCTTCACTTGATCTACTATGCATGATGTCTTTTGAAAAATAATGCATATGTTGAGGGGGAGCTTGTTAAAGCAAACCCAAGTACTAATTCAGTTTGTGAGTTGTTTTATTATCATCAAAAAGGGGAAGAATATTGAATCAAGAGTTTTGATGATTCCAAACCAACATCCAAGAGCTTGGATTGAAGATATCAAAGGAGATCAAAGTGTTTCAAGTGAAGAATTTCTGAGTAATAGCTACTAGATCTTCTGTAGGATCTTTTGTTATGTTTAAATGAGGGTAAAAGATTTTGATTTTAAGAAAGATGTTTTTAAACCTTGATTTTATGATAAATCTTGACTTATTTGAAAAATACCCACAAACAGACGAAGTTTGAAAGTTTAAACTGAACTGTCATATTGGAAATTCGAACTTTACCTTTGGAAATTCGAATTTCGAGCTAAAACTGAATAAATTTGAAAAGATGTCTCTCTGTCAGACGAATTTTGGTTTTCCAAAATTTGAATTTTCATCGAAGTCTGAAAGAAGCCTTTTTATGACAAACGAACTTCACATCTTCAAAATTCGAATTTCAGATAAAATGCAGTTTGTGAAAATCAAAGAAATTCGTCTGAAATAATGTTGAAGTTCATCTGAAATCAAGAAGAAATTGAGTTTGAAAAATGCTCTCTGACAAACGAACTTTGGCCTTCTAACATTCGAATTTTCATATAAGTCTGAAAGAAGCTTCTTTGTAACAGACGAACTTTAAGTCTTCAAAATTCGAATTTCAGACAAAATGCAATTTGTGAAAACTAAAGAAATTCGTCTGAAACAATGTTAAAGTTCATCTGAAAGCAAGATTATATTAAGTTTCAAAATTGCTCTCGGACAGACGAACTTTGAACATTAAAATTCGAATTTTCAGAAGCTATGTTTTTTAGACTGTTGAAATGAAACATTGACATACGAATGACAAAGTCCTGTAACATTTGAATATTGAAGTTAATTTGAAAAGAGTCACTCTGACGGACGAACTTCACTCCTTCAAAATTTGAATTTCAAAGAAAGTGAACTACTATGCCTTTTGAACGTACTAGGAACAGACGAATTTTGGGTTTCCAAAATTTGAATTTCGAAGGCACTGTAGAAAATTGAAAACACTGTTCACACTTAACAGAAAAACTTTCTTCTTGAAAATTCGTATGTCACATTGTGAAAATATTTTGTAAGTTTCAAAATTCGAATTTCACTTCATGAACAAACGAACTTCGTGCTGTAACGTTGGAAGCTTTAACCTTCGGTTCCTTCGAAATTCGTATGTTGACCAACCAAAATTCAAATTTCAGTATGTCAGAAGCATTAAATGCGGTTGGTTAACAGATAGTTTTTCAGAGTAACTATTGGATAACTTCCCCAACGGATAGATTTTGTCTCTAATGGACATTTGAGACCTAAATCTATAAATATAACATCATTTGTAGTTATGAGTAATGAATCAAACTTGTATATACCGAATTTGTGCCAAATCTTCTTCTCAAAAGCTTTTATCCTCTCAACTTCAATATATGTACTTTAACCTTCATATCTACTCTATTCAAGAGAGTTATATCTTTATAAATAATCTACTCTTTATCTGGAAGATAGATTTACTTGTGAGGGGAAATCACAAGGGGATTGGGAAGCACATTGTAGAAGTGCTTAGAGAGATTGAGAAAGCTCCAGAAACAGAGCATACTCATTGTACTGTGGCATTAGCAAGAAGCCCATTAAATTCTTACTGTACAGTGGAAAAATCTCAAGAGTTGTCTTGGGGACTAGATGTAGGTCAAGTGGATAGACCGAACCAGGATAAATGACTGAGTCTTCTTCTCCTCATCTTTACTTTTCAGCTTGCTCTGTTTTGCACATTGCTTCCCTTATACTGTGCTATCTTCACCCATTTTACTTTGTACAGAAAAATTTCAATCTTCCCAATTCATCCCCCTCTTAGGAAGTTAGCCTTGTTAACAGTTTTTTCATTCTCATTAATGACCAAAGCCGAGTTAACCCACTGGCAACCCAGTCTTACCTAGCCATGGCCCGATCATTGGCTGGTTTGGGCTGCGGTTTCGCCTAAGC
The DNA here is from genome assembly GCA_026686845.1 of Adenanthera pavonina. Lineage (NCBI taxonomy): Eukaryota > Viridiplantae > Streptophyta > Magnoliopsida > Fabales > Fabaceae > Adenanthera > Adenanthera pavonina. The sequence continues at coordinate 16,789,554 of JAIVEN010000012.1, read as the reverse complement.
TTAGGCCTGATTTGGCCTATGCTCACCTATACTTTATAGGGTTACTATTCATTCACAGTTTTCGGGTTTTTTATTTATTTCATTTTTTATTAAACATGTAATATTGAATAACGAAACATACCTATCAAAGTTAAATATTAAGTATATAACTATTTTTTAAAATATCGAATCTTTTTATTCATATTAATTAAATATATTTTGAATAATTTGAATTTTCATTCTTGTTTTTATCTTTTTTATTGAACCACCCTATATTTGTTAGTTATATTGGACTTCATCCAATTCAACTCAAGTTGGTTAGAATCTTATGGGTGATAAAGCTCTCTCAATGAATATTTAACAATATATGTTCATTTTATTTTATATTTTATTTGTTCAAGAATTAATTGTTCAAAAAATATTTGGTTGCTTGTTCAAAAATTAATTTAAACCTTTTCTATTGAATTTGAATAATTTGAATTTGTTATAATTCACGATAGTGGCTCTAGAATGCAGCTGAAGTGATTAATCTTTTTCATTGGTGAACCCTTGGGCTGGGCCCATTAGTATTTTTGTCCAAACATTTTTATTATGTATGTATACACATAGCAATTTTTTTTTTCAAATTACAGATTTTTTGTTTAAAATTTAGTTTTATCATTATGCCATATGCATTTTCTTTCTCTTTAATATTTTCAATTTTCATTCAAATTTTTTTACCTCCGTTTCAAATTTTCAATAATTTATCCTTTGTATATAATAACAATTATTATTGTATTATTTTACATTTAAAGATTTTCCTAAAAAATGTGTATAAAATAAGATTTCCTTACTTTTGTGAGTAAGTGACTTCTAGTTGATGTCTTACACGCTTATGTTAAAAAATTTAAATAAATATTTGTGTCATGTCAAAAGTAATTGTAGGTTTCGTGCATTCCAAGGTGTTTCTTTTTTTTTTTTGGTTAGAAATTTCAAGGTGTTTCAAAAACAAATCATATTGTTTTATAGTTTATGAATTGTATGCAACACAGATTAGTATAGATTTTGAATTGATATTTATATTCTAACTAATTTGTATATTCTATAATTTTTCCCAATAAATGTATAATATCTGTGTTAACTTAATGTTAAAATAATATTTATTTATGCATTTAATATATATTTCAGAAAACAATTCGATTTTGATTTAAACTTTAATCTGGGACTTGTTTTCCATTCTCTAGATTAATCTGAAGCTTACCCTCCATTGTACGGAACAATTGACTAATAATAAAAAAATTGTTGTAACTGTTGGATGCTGATAAAAAAAATTATACAAATTAAACTAAATTTTGGTTATTGAAATTTTCAATTAAAAAATTTTATTTTCTACAAACTAAAACTAATTCCTTCATAATTCTAAAAATAGTTGAATGATATTTATACATTTTCATGTTATATATTTCATAATTCAACCACAATAAACGATCATCCCTTTCGGATGCTGTGCCACAAACAACAAGAGTTGGGTTTTACCAATTTTTTAAAAATTAGATTGGCCAACGAACCCTCAATACATTGCTTCATGATTCATGAGTTCAACAATAGTTAAATATATAAATATTATATGTTATATAAAAATTAATTAATTTATTACAATAAATTTCGTAACTTAATAATTGAATATAAATACGTTAATATTAATTTATAATCACATATTAAAATTTATCCAAAAAATTAAAAGTAATATTATTTTATATTAAAAATAATGTTATTTTATCCTAAAAACTAAATAAAAATAAATTTGAACGGATCAAATTAATAACTATCCAAACTGTATATATAAATTATCTACTAATAAGATTATTATATTAGTAGCGGGATCAGGACTCATATCTTGTGAGACATGGAGTCAACTCTTTACTAGTTGGATCAACTTTTATTTGCCGAATATTTCACCATTTCATTCATCTTTAGTATGTAGAATAATTAATAATCAACTTCAAAATTAAACTAATTAAAATTAACAAATAGTGGATGCTTTCTGTACTTGAAATTAAGAGTCAAAGATATTGGTTCATCATTAATAATAATTTTTCAAAATACTATATTGAAAGTATATTTAATATTTGATGAAAAATCATATAATATGAAATCTCCATTGCTATTGATGGCAATATTGAAGGGTTAAGGCAAAGGGGATCTTACGTCTCCTTTGCCTTTTGTAATGTGTATATAAGGAGGTGCTTTCTGGAATGCTAGGTGTTTTGGGTGAGGACCGTGAGGTAGGAGAGTATCAATGGAATTAGTCTGCTTTGCCTTTGAAAGAAGGTGGTTTAGGGTCTATTTGTTTTGAAGGGATTGATGATTTTTTAAAGGGAGGGGATTCTTATTTGGATGAAAAAATTAAAGGGGATTGGAGGAAATTTAATTCCCTTCCTCATCCCTTTGTAAATTTTCTACAAAAGGAGAGAGAGTATTTATTATTTAATCTCTCTAATCTCTTTCTGAATCAAATAATGTTTCATTAAAATTTCTCTAATATCTTCTCCTTCAATCCCACAAAATAAGGAAATTTTAAAATTTTTCCAATCATTTTCCTTTCAATTTCCTTTATTAAAAATCTCTCTAATTTCTTTCTCTTCAATTCTCTTAATTGAACAAAATAGACCGAGTTGTTAGATTGAAAGGTGGGTGAAACATATTTTGCTGTGTTCAGAAGTTGTGTGCCTCAATTTAGCTTCTATTTATGGCCAGTGTTTGCACCATTGTCATCCTCGTTGGAATAATTTTAATATTATGTGTGGATTAATTATCAAATTAACTACCATATTACAACTATTAATATTAATTATTAATATTTATGTCTTTAACATTAAAAAACAATATATATTTTTTTTAAAAAAAATTTGAACTTCCTAAAGATGAAAATTTTTTTTTTGATAGACTAAAAATAAAAAAGTTAAGTAAATAAATAATATATGAAATTTTTAGAAATTTAACTTTTTAAGAAATATGATTTATGAGATTGATTGTGTCCTCCCCTCCCAACGGGTGCAGTTTTACAAATTTAGAGTACTATTTTACCATTTTCTCTACCAGCTCACTATCCTCAATTTCAGCAACCTAATTTCTAAGTAGTAATCTAATTTTTTGTCTAAAGCTTAAAGACAAAATCTAACCCTCGTCCGTCACCAATATTAACACGAGGCCGAGTCACGTGTGACACTCTTTAGAAAATATAAAAAAATAAAAAAAAGTTCAAAATTTAGTTAAGAGTTAAGACCCGCGCTTTTCAATTTTCATTTTGAAAAAAAAAAAAAGAGCATTTTTAATGGAACCGCCCTTGTTTGTTTTGTTGACATGGAACGCTATTCATTATTATATTTTCCCGCCAAGGGCGCCGGATTTCGCACTCTTGATTTTATTTTCCCGCCAGCTTGTGGACCTCAGTTGGCCAGAAGAAAAACTGGGGGACCTCATGAGTATGACACAGATATTTTTAAGAGCAAATTACTTGTTCCTTCCTTAAAATTTCTTTATGCTAGAATTATTTGTTTCTTGCATCGTAGAAAATATTTAAAGTTAAAAAACACAGAAATTAAATATTCACAATAAAATAAAGGCTGGAATATATAAAATTTCCTTGAATTATGTGTTATGTGCATAGAAACTTGATAATAGACTCGCTCAACCTTTTATTTGTGTGCATATAATACCCTTCTACTAAAATAAATCGTTAAATCATTAAAAAAAGGGCCATATCAAACATATTAAAATCCCATGGCATTTGACATGAAATATGGGCACTTTTATAATTTTTAATTTTAAAATAAATCAGATTTATGTTTTTTCTAAGATAAAATTGTGTCAAACAAACAACTTTATTTATTAATTATGAACCATGCTTTTTTAATTATTACTCCCTCTTGTTTATAATATAAAATTCATTTAATCAAATTATGAGGATTAATGAAAGGAGTTAAATTATTGGTCAAAAAAAAGAAGGGAATTAAATTTAGTTAATCACCTTGATTTTTAAAAAAATTATTATATTTTTCTAAAATTACCCTTATTTAATTTTTTTCTCTTTTTTTAGAATGAATTAAATAAATAAATTATTTTTTAAAATGTGTAATAAATACTATTTCATATACTTCAAAAAATTTTATATTTAAGATTAAGATAAAATTTTCTATATTTAGAATGAGAGGATGCATGGGGCTAAAAATCTAGACTAGTTATATAAATTTAACCTTATTTGTTATTGTTATTTTTTCTTTTACCATTTATTAACTTTTTGGACTACATGCATTCCCAACATTAAAGAAAAAAAAACTTATCCTCAATAGATTGTCTATCGCGATTTATTTATTTTTATTTATTGAAGTAATAATTTTTAAATATTGACAACATGCATTTTTCACGACCTGATTTTTTAACATAATTTAAATATTTCCATACAATGCAAGGTAAATGTTCTAGTTTTAAGAATGCAAAGGTTGTCCATGTTATAAAATATTTCGTAAATATATTAATTTAATATAAAATTGATAGGAAGCTGTATAATTTTAAACTCCGTGCCATCCATGATGCCTCCGTGCATCTAATTACCTTTAAAACGTACATTTATTTTAAACTTAAAACATGATCATAAAATTCTTAAGAACACGTTTTTATAATAACTAGATATATTTTCCAATGAAATACACATATTTTAAGGTGAAGTGTACTATTAATAATTTATAAATAATGTAATTTATGTAAAATTTAACATTTTATTTTGACATTAAATTCAAATTAAAATGCATGTGTATAATATATATCTATTATAAATATATTTTTAAAAGTTAAAATTATTACTTGGAAATTAGTTATAAATAAATATTGTTCACATATGATCATAATATTTAATTAATTACTTAAAATTAACTGTTTTTATTCTTTTAATATTTATTATCAATTGATTTTATAATTTTTAAATTTAGCAAATTAGCTATTTTGTATTGGTCAGATACATGTATAATATTATTGACAAAAAAGACATGTATAACATTAAATTAAATTAAATATATTTGTAAATAATACATGTGATATTTTTAATTTATAAATAACGTAACAAACTAATTATTACTATAACTAATCTTTTATCACAAAGTACAAAGAGTAGTGCATACATGAGTTTTAAAAAATTAATTTTTTAAATAGAAAGTTTATAGTAATTTAAATTAAAATTTATATGCCTAAAAAAAGATTAGTATTTTTAATTTTTTTTGGTGAAAATTATTTTTAATTGTTGTTATTGCTATAATTTATTATTTATCTTATAAATGATTTATTTATTGATTAAATAATGGACGTTGCCCTTTTTTTTTTTGGCTAATCCTGTCGTTTTTTAGTTTATTAGTGATTTAAATTAAAAATTTGTTAGTTTTCAATTCTAGTCAAGGTGGGCCCCCCGTTGTCCTTTTTTCCCACCAAATGCCTTATTTATTCTGACAGGGTTTGTATGGACGAGGGCCACTTCATCCGTAGTCATCACTTTGGCGTGATTGCTCTCTCATCAAACGTACTGAGAGGGCATACTTGTCATTTCACATTAGGGCTTCGTGAGCTCCACGAATTTTTTTAATTAATTAATTAAGTCACTTGTATTATTAGCTGAATTCTTATATATATAATAAAATATAAAAAAAAGTCTACTTTAAGATCAAGGTCCAAAAAAATCAGATCGGGCCCATTGAATTGGATAAAGTAACGATTAAATGTTTAGTGGTTAGATCAGAATTGGACCGGTTATGAATAAATTAATATTTTTTTAATAATATAGATAAAAAAATATAAAAAATATTTATTCATGATTATAAAATTAATATTTATTTTAGAATAAAAAGTAAATTTAATAATATATGAAAAATTAAAAATATTATTAATAAGTTTTATAATCTAATATTAAAATCTAAATAAGTTAATATTCATCTGTAAATTATATTTTGAATTCAAAATAATTAATTAATATTCTATTTTTATCTTATTTGTTAAGTAAATTTATCATTATTAATAATTATGTATTATAATAATATTTATAACATATTATAATATAGAAAGAAAAAATTTATATTAAAAATAATACTACTTAGTACTAAAAATAATATTATTTTATTTTAAAAAATATTTAAAAAATTAAAAAAAAAAGGGCAAACCGGTTCAAACGGGTTTGACTAGTTCTTGATCGGTTCACACCGGTTTCGAAACCCTCTGATTACCATTTATTACCGGACCGGACCAGAGGCCGATTCCCGATCGGACCGGTAGAACCGACTGGTCTGGTCCGGTTTTTTGAACCATGCTTAAAACTTAAGAAATATGAATATTGTGAATTATTATAAATTTTTTATTTTACCAAGAAACAAATTTTTACATATACCGTATAGAATTTGAGATAAATCATATTATTTAATGACTGATAAATAATATATTTTATATTATATTGATGAATACTTATATATTTGTTAACGAAATTATAAGTTGTCAATTTTAACGTAGGTATCAATTTTTTTTTCAAATTATTACGGATTATGGATTTCGAAATAGGGTAAGAGATTTTTATTATAGGGAATCACATTTTGGAACCAAGATTTTAAATTAATCATAAAGAAAGATTTTTAACCAAAATTCAGTGATAAAAATGGGAGACTGAATTGTAAAATTGAAAAAATAAGTAGTAAAAAAATCTATTTTGTAATTAATTTGAGATTTTGGTCCCAAAATATGATTCTCCTTTTTATTAAGTGATATTTATTAAAATAAAAAAAACTTTTAAACGATATTAAAATATTTCGACTCCCACAAAAAAGTCCTACTTTTGACGCGCCCTTGTTTCATTTGCCGTCCACAACACTACATGACCCTTAGCAAGGAATCTAATCTTTATCTTTTTAATTTAACACAGAATATATTATTTACATATAAAAAAGCCAAAATCTAAATATAAATATAAATATAAAAAAAAACCCTTTCCATTTCATTTCAAATAAAACAATAAAAATATTGCTATGGCATTGCTAAATGATAATAAAAGTTAAAATTTTAATAAATATTACATAAAATTAATATAATAAATATATTAATTTTATTTTTATTTTATGTATAATTTAAGATTTTAACACAATAATTAAAATAATTAAATAAATAAATTAATAAATTATATAATTTTACTAAATTATTCTTAATTATTACACCTATTTTAAATGACAGGAAATAATATGAAATATTAAATTATAACAAAAAAATCACATATTAATTGCTTAATGGTGCAACTAGAAAGAAAAAAAAATAATTTTCAATTGTTTTGTAAAATATGAATAAAATAATACATTTAAATAAATAAAATGGGATAAAAAAATGATATTTAAAAATTTTAATCTAAAATATATAGATAAATAAATACTTATCTTATGCCATTTTATTTTGATATTGGATATGTAAAAGAAAAAGTTATTTATGTGGGATAGAAAATTGAGTGTGTGTGTGTGTGTGTGAAAAAATTGAAAAGGCACGACATCCGATAAAAGAAAAATTGAAAAGTCACTTGTAAAAAAGGAAAAAGAACCGCCTTAGACCCAGACCGGCTATAAACAAAATCAAAACCCTACCTCTTAGCGCCGCTCTTTCTCCTCGACGTCGTCGTCTTTACCTTCTCCTTCTTCTTCTCAACCACCTTCATTTTCTCCATCTGACAGAAAGTCGTCTTTCTTCTCTTTGTATTTATCTCTTAGCTCTCTCTGTTTAGATCCGCTCAGTTGCTGAGTTTATTTTTCTCCGTCGTTGTTTCTGGATCGATATGGTTGTGAATGAAAGGCCTTCCAAGAGGATGAAGAGGAGAGTCTCCGCCGATCTTTACGATTTTCTCACTTTTCCGGCCGCCGGCGACCGCTGCTGCGACGACGTGCTCGTTGGCAGCGGCGGCGAGCCGTTCCGGAAAACCATCCAGCTATTTCTTGCCAATCATGCGCGCCTCACCTTCCCGCCGACGTTGTTTTCCTCGTTGATGACGTGGCAGATATTATTCCGGATCGGAGGACTCGTTGATGGGTCCGATCTGTCGCCGTCGATTGTCACTCTGGACATTGTGGAGGAAGACGTCACTCGATCTCGAGCCTCAGTGTACTGTGATCAGTGCCGAGTTGTTGGTGAGTTGACTCACTGAGTCCATATGTCCGAGTTCAAAAGATTCTTAATAGTTACGTACCGAACCATTGTAGACGTTGTAGATATTATTTTTAGAGCTAGAGATTTTCCCTTGAGCGCGAGAATGAACCAGCTTTCCAGTGAGGGTAGAGTCGGTGGAGTGACTGACTGATTCTTTCCCTTTGAAAAGAAATTAAAATTAAAATTATTAAATTAAAATCAAATAATAAAATTTGTTTTATTATCGTTTTTAAATGATTTATCTGATTAATTAATATTAATATTCTTATTAATTATTAATGATTATTAACTATTGAATTATTTAATTTATTTTGATCGTGCTTGAAGAAAGAAATGAGTGTGATATTTGTGGCTATTATTCTGAGTTTGACTTTTATTCTATGCCTTTTTGGTTGGCAAAAAACCAAAGGATGGAGTGGGCATCCTGTATGCCGAAAGCGATATCACTTCATTATCCGAGCTTCAAGTAATCACATGGATGCATATGAAAGACCGTGTTCAACTTGTGGGAATTCTCTCCAATTATCAGAACCAAGGTGGGCTAGATATTATTCATTTTGAGCTTAAAAAAATGAGTCTTATCCATTTGTTCTTGTTTACATATCTGGAACATTGAACGTGGCAGGTGTAAATGGTGTAACAATGTGATTACTGTTGATGACCTTGAGGATTGGGTGTATGGTCAGATTGAAGATAATACTCATCTTCTGCACGGAATTGTCCACTCTAATGGTTATGGCCATTTGCTTACTCTCAATGGAAGAGAGGGTGGTTCAAAGCTTCTCTCTGGTTCTGACATAATGGGTTTCTGGGATAGGCTCTGTGGTGCACTTGCTGTTAGGTTTGCATCCTTCAACTCTCACACGCAAATTATTTTAGACTCACTGTTTTGTTTTTCAATAAAGAATCTGATTTAAAAAAATATATATTGAGCAGGAAGGTTAGTGTGATGGATGTGTCTAAGAAATTTGGGATGGAATATCGATTGCTTCATGCAATCACCAATGGGTGTTCATGGTATGGGAATTGGGGTTATGAATTTGGGACTGGTAGCTATGCTCTCACTCAAGATTTGTACCAGAAAGCAGTGAATACCTTGTCAAGTATGCCACTGTTGAATTTATTATTCCAGGACCGTGGGCCCCGAAGTCGCCTGCAGTGTGTTATTTCTCTTTATCAATCTTTGTCTGATACTGAACTGTTAACTATCAAAGATCTATTCTCATTTTTGCTGACATTGATTCGTGAGTTCCACAAGCCCTTGACTGCAAAAACATCGAATGCTGAAACTTGCAACGTGTTGTGTGCTTGGACAAGCAATGATGTTGAAGCTGTGCAGCAGGCTGTGATCAAGGTACTGCTTGCATCGGCTGCCTCTAGCGGGACCAAATGGGTAACAAGACGTGCTCTCAAAGGAGCAGTAAGTAGGGGTGTTGCATCCCCAGAGCTACTAGATTACAGTCTTAAACATCTGGGGGGAATAATAGCTGCCCATGGTATGGTAGTTAGGTCAAGATGCAATCCCACTTCTAGTGCTGTGGAGTTCAGGTAAGATTTTAATTGTAATTTTCTTGTTTTTGTTAATCACTTGCTTTTGTGTACTAATTCTTTTCATCTTAACAGGCTTGAAGCGTTGAATGCTATGGAAAATGAAGCCAGTGCAGATTCAGGTTATCCAACGGAAGAGCAAGTGATTGCCGATTTGAGGTTCTTATTTGATTCAATCATTCAACCTGAAAGGATGGTAAACTATAAACCTAAAATTATGAGGAAGCGAGTGGCTGATTCGGCCAGGAAACTCCTTGACTGCAAGCAGTTCATGAAGGATTACAAGCCTGATAAGATGGCGGCAGAACTAGTGCCTCCATGCATTAGGCTGTGGTGTCATGTGGAGCTCTCAGATCAGCCCAAAGATGATCCAACCCCTCCTCCAGAACTAATCTTGTTGCCCGTAAATGCCACTGTAGGGGACCTTAAGAATGAGGCGACTAATGCTTTTCAAGAAGTGTATGCCATGTACAAGAGGTTTCAAGCCGAGGAACTTCTGGAGTATGGGTTTATCAAGGATAATCTCACTATAAAGTTACTGCTTGGTACAAGTGGGTCAGTCCGAATCTTAGGTAAATGCCAAGCAAAACATGGCCTAAACCGATTCCGAATGGAAAGAGGAACAGAGACGTGGAAGGTTGATTGCCCTTGTGGGGCTAAGGACGATGATGGAGAGAGAATGTTAGCATGTGATACCTGTGGTGTTTGGCAGCACACCAGGTGTGCTGGAATTGATAATTCTGTTGCTGTTCCTTCCAAGTTTGTGTGCGCGAGATGCATCAAATCATACCGCAAGGAAGCCAAGAAACTGCCTGACTATGTTGAAGCAAAAAACTGCCCTGTTGAAGAAGCAAAAATCTATCCTCTTGATGGAGCAAAAAACTACCCTGTTGAGGAAGCAAAAATCTATCCTCTTGATGGAGAAAAAAACTACCATGTTGATGTAGCAAATACAACTTGTAAATCAAACAACTCAATTGGTGAAGCAAAAACCCAAACCCCCTGTAAATCGAACACATGCAGGGGCGACGTGGTGACAGCCGACAGTCCTGCAGTAGCTTGTAACATGACCCTGAATTTTGGTGTACGTTGAGTGTATAGTAATGTTTGTATCTGTATAGTTTTAGGTTAGCCTTCGATGTGTACCATCATGTATCTGGAGGTTGTTATTTTGGTATTATGCCTCTGGTTTTAAACCTGTCAACCTAGTACGACTAAGAAAAAAATATAGTACAAGCGTAAGTTAATATTGTGAATCAAACAGCCTCCAGTTCTATTTGAATACATGGAATTGTGGCAATACAACGATCTACTTCTCTTCCTTTGACTCTTGCTTTGACTGTGATGTTTCTTTTGCTGCTTTATTTCCATTCTCAATTATTGGCTGTGATGCAATCATGCTCCCTGCTCCTTGTAATTCTAACTGACGGAGTAATGGTTCTTTCTCGGATGTTGAGAGGCTGCTAATAACTCTGCAGAGAGTTGTGTACTTTACAACTACATCCTTGTAGAGATTTTAGCAATCTGTCCACATCTTTTAGTGTCATCTCTGCGCTCTTCGCCTCCAAATAAGGATATTCAGATGCTGCAATATTATGGGGTCACAAGTTAAAACGTACTGATTTTTCTATTAAAAGGAAACCAGCAAGTGAGGACTTGGACAGATACCATAACACAAGTGCCTAATTAACACGAAATAGGTCTGATTTACAAACAAGACCATCAGCGTGAATGTTAAATAACCTTTACCATCAAAGCAATTATTATTTAGTTTGTAATTTTGCTAATGTTCTCTTAACAATTAGGGTCAAGAATAAAATGTACTTAACATTTACACTACATTAATGATTGACATTTACAAGACCAATAGGGCAGTTTATATTCTTAAATCTTTGATGGATTATGCATATTTAATAAATAAATAAATAAATCCATCGTGCATTTAGAGAGAGAGATAACAAATAAAAAGTGAATGGAGAGAGAAGTGAATTCTGCATACACTTTTACTCTCATGTCACTCTTTGCTAAATGCAAGTTACAATATCGTATAGATCTTAATTTGGACGATAGCCACGTCTTGTTGAAAAAAATATACTGAAAAAAAAGAAAGTAAAACTAACCTGTTGTCAAGCTTCCATTAATTTTCCTTGAAAGACTGCACTCAGTCTCGCCAAGCTGGCTTGTCAGGTTCATTGGTGTCACATGCGATGCTTCACTAGTAACTTCAGTTTTTGCAGATTGCATGTACTCCTCAAATTTGATTTCATCCATTGAAAGCGAAGTAGCATTTAAATCAATTATAAATGACTTGGCTGACACAAGATTTGTGAAATAATATTCAGGTTCTGATATGAGTTTTGCTTGCCTTCGGTACAATTGGATGAATCTGAGGTTTGATTGCAACTGAGGTGGATTGGCCTGATATATCAGATAAAAAACCTTAAATCTCTCAAGTATTCATGTTCGGCCTTCCCAAATCAAGTGAAAATATGTTTTTACAAGCCATACAAGTAAAATTCAAAAGGATACAGCTAAGGACTAGATTCATTATTATTTTTCTTTTCTTGGTTTAATGTTTGAACAAGATACTATAAATTATTAATAAATTTAATCAATGAATATGCGCAAGTACCTAATAGTAGAGAGGCACGGAGATTAAATTTTAATGGAACCCAATTCAAAAACCATTCCAAACCTATAGCAAAACACAAAAGGAGTGAAGTTGGAGGGAAACAAAGAAACACTGGAGAAGAGGACAGAAGACTGTTGGTGAAAGCAAGTGACTGACAAAATATACCCTACAGATTAGTCAACTATTTTTCTGCTATGTACAAATTATTTAATTCTAATTATGCAAAGGGTTTAACATACCATATCTAATGTGGAGGATTTAAAATACAATCCGGCCATCTAGTTGAAAACCACTAGTTTTCTATACTCTTCTTACAAAATCACATTACTTGTATCTTTCATTTTAATATATATGTTGGGCTAAAACATTTTGAATCTCCTCATGAGTCACGTCATCTGGAGAACCAATTTGACTTCAATTATCTAAAAGTAACACTTAAATTGAAACCTAACTCTCACTAATGCACTTTCTTTATATGCTCTTCAGTTTCTTGCCTTGATAATGATCAAACAAAGATTTAAAAAAGAGCCAAACATGGGCAACATAACTAAAAAAAAAATAGGAATTTAATCACTAGCAGAATGGCTTATTACCAAGGAAAGCTTGCCTTGATTGTAACATATATAAGCACAGGGAGAAAGTCATCAGCTCCAGCTGGCACATGATCTTCAGACATTGCTGTATTGAGCAGTAGATTGTTGATGACCCGACAACAATTCATTATACTTGAGAGCTTTTCGCGAGGAGCTTTGAAAGTGTTGATTTTCTGCAATTCTTTCTCTGCAAGCTAAACAAAAAGGAAAAATCATTTATTTCTCAAGAAAATCAGGCATGCTTTCAGTAAATAATCCAAGTTGAAAAAAGAAAAACTTAAGGAGGCCTTAGATTAAAAACAAAAAAAACTGAGAAATTGAAAAAGATATTTTCCATTTACCATTGCTAACAAATAACTACTAGAGGGCATCGTACTGCACCATTAACAATGAAGCAAAGTAATTAAATTTGAGACTTAAAAACCATGTTCTCTAAATCATTATATGGTTGATTTTGGAATTGATCTATGACAACAGAAAAAAAGTTATTGATCCTTGGCAAGAGATGGGGACACTTGGGGTACTCAACTATTGACAAATTTCCCAAACCAGAAATAATTTTGTTCTATGCTATAACACAAATCCAGATATTTGTCCTTGTGAAATCAAAAAAACAATCACGTTCTATTTGTCCTTATAAAATCAAATCCAGATAGTTTTAAGAGTTAGCATTAAATATTTCTCTTACTGCTTTCTCAATCCTAATAATTTATCATTTTCTTAGCCATCAAAAGCACTAACACCAGCCATAAGAAAAATTTCAGCTTCTCTAGTGCCGCCCAAGAGATCCAGCATGTAAATGACTAAATCGTAAAAAGATCAGCCACCTTTCCCAATCGTAATTGATGGATTTTTTATTCACCAATTTTTGAACAATAAACCACATTCTTTGCAATTTCTAAGTCTAAATTCTTAGCTTTAGAACCTTAAAATCAAACCATAAGCCATACTAAGAACTTAGAATGTCCCAAAATTGTCTATTTTTATTTTCCCCACATTTAATAATAAGGAATTTTTGCAAACCCATCTATTATCATATGCTTGGTATTTATAACAAAACAAAAGATTTGACCAGCAATCAGAAGATTAAAAGTAAATTCAGAAAAATAGGTAATGATATCAGAGATTTGGAATATGAAAGCAATAAGAGAAGTATTAAAAAGAGTTTGGCAGAATTAGAACACATGTACACCAACAACAAAACAAAGTTTTAAAGAATAACGTATTTCCTAAACTAAGCCATACCAGCCATGAAGCTTCATTATGAAGAATTGCTGGTATGTCCAAATGTTCAGGCTTCAGAAAGGTTTGGACCAAGCGTATTTTCTCTGAGATTTCATGGTCAGTCTTAGCATCCTCAGGAGAAACAGCGAATGTTCGGGAAAATAGTTTAGTCATTACATATTTCTCTAAACCCTGTTGATAGTAGATAAAACAAGATAAATATGACATGATAACATCCCCCATTATCAACAAAGTATGTATTATACCCTCAGAAGTTCAATATATCATGAAGACAACCATTTTCAGCTTATCCACCATTGATTACAACAATTCCACTTTAAACAGCGAAATAAATCCTATCCTTGAATCTAACTAGGTGCCATAATGAATGTAAACATTTAGCAATAAATACTATTCCTGTTTTAGCTATGCCACCATGCCCTCATCAACCAACATGTGTTTCGTTAGGAATGGGGTACTGGGAATAGGAAACACAAAGAATATTACCAATGACTTGAAAAGGGGAAAAAGTCCTATTAAAATTATTGTAAGTACCTCCATTGCACGATCAATCTCTTCCTCAGTGGCACCTGTCCATAATGAATGTTCTCTAATTGCAGCTTCCATTGTCAAGTAGAAATCTTGCACTCTTTTTCCATCATTTTCAGGGTTGGGTGGGCAAAATGAAAATGACACAATAAAACTGGAGGGAAAAATTACTAGGGAGTTACAATATGTAGCAAAAACAGGACACTTGACAAATGCAAATTTTTTTTTTTTAGAAAGGCATGCTATTTTTTATGTATATTTTAAAGAACAAACAAATTCAATCAATAATTCACAAATGAATCAGGGTAAAAACAAAACAAATCCGTGATAAGAACTACATGGCTGATTGTTGCATGGAAAATTCAAGAACTCCATGTTTAGTACACAACCATAGATTCAAGGAAGAAAACTCAACCCAACAATCTTGAATTATCTACATATCTTATATCAATATATCTTATGGATTGATTTCGAAGTACTTGGGAAACTATAACGCCCACTAACTAATTGCAACCTCATATCAGTGTGTCCTATGTGCTGCCAAATTACGCCAATCACTCGAACAAATAACTCAGAAAAAGAATTGCTTGGATACAGCTTTACTTCAGCCGGCTGATGCTTTCACTTCACACGTAATTACTCATAAACAGGGATTATGAATGCAACATCCATTCGCAACAATTAGGGCATGACATTGCAAAGATAGCCACAAACTCAAATTTCCTAAATACAAACATACAGAAAACGCAAATTCACACGCAAAATTCTAAAAACAATGCTGTGTATGATCAACGCAGAAAAGAGAAAAGGTCACTCACCTCTTGATGGATCGGACAAGATTGAGGGAAGCAGGGTTTCGCATGCGATCAAGAAAATCGTAGAAAGAGAGGGATTGAGAAGATGTGGATGCGTCCATGGAATCAATGGTTGGACCCAGTTGAATTGAAGAAGAGAGAGCAGCATATTCGAGTGCGATCAATGGAGAGACCTAGGCAAAGCAAGGAACATTAGGTTTGGCTAACGACCAGTCCAACCCCGTGAATTTATACACACAGACTGGTAGCTCGGTCCTAAACCCGCAAGAAGTGGATGGGTCGAGGTTTGGTTTGCGGGTCCATTAAGTTAATGTCAATCTCTTTGCGTTAGAGTCCGAATGAGCCATGATCATCGGTCATCACAGCTTTCTAGTTGATGGTATTTATGTAGCTGCACAAAATTTGAGTTTTATCTGTTTTATCTTTTCCAACAAATTTGAAGTAAGTTGAACTCTTTATGATTAATTAATATTAAGATTTATATATATATATATATATCGATATATTTATTCCTTTTTATATAAATCATTTAAGGTTTTACACAAACTAAAAAAAGTATAAGCAATATATTAATTTTTTTGAGTTTTTAATATATTATTATTACCTAATTTTATGATAAGTGTGTAAAATAATTAATGAAACTAAGGATATAATTGAAAAGCAATAACTAACTTCACCTGGAAAAAAAAAACCTTTTAAAAGAACATACAAATATAAACAAGATCTTTTTTTTAAAAAAAGAACTAATAAAAACAAATGGAGAAAGTATTCAGGAAGTTTAAATTTAATCAATATATAAATAAATATAAGGATTCAAATTCAACATTAATCATAATAAATCCTTTTAAAAATAATTCATAAGAGCTCAAGAACTAAAAATTATAAAAGAAAGTATTAAAATATATTTTTAATAATGTACTTAAAAATCATATAAGCTAAAGAAACCATTAAATGTTCTACACTGTTATAAAATTTAATAATATTTATTAAAATGTGCTTAATTTAAGTGCAATCTTAAATGATTCATTTAATATTAATAAAAGATAAAATAGTAAAATAAATAATTCATATTTCACTAAAATTTTAAAGAATAAATATTGTGAAAAATATTAAAAGCTCTAAAGTGTCAATTTTTATGAACTAGATGGAGTAATAATCTTCCTGTTACTTGCTACTTAGTGGTAAGAAAACTATGGTTATTTGGGTTAAAAAAACTAGATTATATAATAATGTATTTAAAATTCTGGCCAATATAGATAGTGCATTCAAAATTCATAACATTAATAGTAACAAGAAATGTGGATCTACGCATTACATAAGATACATTACAATTAATGAACTATGACACAATAATATAGTCATAAAATGAATTTTACTATCCAATTCAAATCTCACTCCAAAGAATTTAAAGTCAAATATCTTAATCATTCAAATTATTAAATCTAAATAGCCAAATCACATTGTTAAAAAAATACTATTCATAGGTGTTGGCAAAAAAAAAACTATTCATAAGTCAAGCTGCGAAATTTGACTCCCTACAAAATTTATAGATTAGTAGAACATAGTAGATGGTCTTGAAACTCAATAAAATTTCTTGAACTCTTGAAATAAATGTTGATGAGAATGATGATAACTTTATAATTAAACTTGATTGTAAGATAATATTCTTGAGAATAGTAGTAAGTAGTAGTAAATAGCAAGAGTATATAAGTAGCACGTCCTTTAAAAAAATATATGACCTTCTTATTGTAGCATTTTCATGATGATGCCATTATAAGTTTTACGGACGTTTTAATGAGGATATTTTAGCATCTTCATGTCATTTTTTTAAAAAAAATTTTTTTTGAGTCTTTATGAATGGCTTTTTATTTTTATTCGCTCTCTTTTTTTAGATATTTTATTATAAATTAATAACTTATTCAAATCTTTCATTTTATTTTTTCCTTTTCAAAATCTGCTCCTAAGGCTCCTAAAGATTCGTCCTTACAAATATCTAGGTGCCCCGATGTCACACTCATATGTTTGGTTTGTCCGCCTCTTCTTTACTTTATGGCATTGCTTTTTCAATTACTATGTTTTTTTTACTTTTTAAATTACATTAGAAGAGTATGAATCCTAGACCTTTATTCCCACCCTGCCCACCTCCCCTTCTTTATCTAAGGTAATCTCATGTGGCAAACCACTATGAATTTGTTTAATTCAAAGGATTTGCGAGCAGTGTATAGGATGCAAACATAAATTATTTAGATTCCTTTTAAAAGAAAAATCCCAAAAGTGTTTTATATAATTTAATATCTTTCAATTACAAATGTGAAATTATATAATTAATTTGGATTAACTTTCAATGTTAAGTTTTACAAGGTATAGGAACTTTGCAAGGTATATATAGTTGGTCATGAAGTAGATAACATCCCACGGTATCCCATGTTATGTTCTATGAAAATATTTCGACAGTCATATTTGTTCCTTTAAATCAAGTGAAAAAATACATTCATTTGTTGGATTTCTTAAAATTAATTATACTTATTTTGATTTTGGCTATTTGGCTTATGTATGTATAAATAACTTGCAATGATGATTTTGGCTAGCATGTTTCTCAAAGGCTCTCTCCCTCTCTAAAGATCAAATCTCTGAAGTCTTTCTTCCACTCTTTGAAGATCGAAGACCAACGTTACTTGGCCTATCAATTCACCAATTACCCATGTTGGTCTCTAAGCTTAGTTTAGAGAAGGGGCATTTATCGATCGCATTGGGCTGGGTATCACCTTAACTCGTTGTCCGGCCCGAAATATCTCTGGGGCTAGGAAAATGGCCAATGGTCTTACTCAACCTGAGATGACCTGGTACTTGAAATTAAAAGTTAAAGAACCAAATAAATAATAAATTGATTTAACTTATTAAAAAATATAATTATTTTTATTAAAAATATATTTTTATAGAAAATAATATTAGAATTAAAAGTAACATTTATTGAAATTATAAATATTTAATAATTATATATTATTTTTATATAATAGTATATTAAGAAATAAATTTAAGATTTAAAATAAAATTAAAATATTAAAATAATAAAAAAAATTATCATAATTATAAAATTAAATTATTACACGTGATATATTATTACATTGAAGAGGAATGCGAGCATACTATCAAGTCCAATCCATTATTTATACATAATGTTTTTGTAATCTACCCCTCTTTTGGATAATTAAAATAATATCATTTTAATTTAGTTAGATAATTACATAAAAAAGAAATTTTAATTAGAAAGTAAACATTATAAAAATGATAAAATTTAAATCCTCTAGATCAGTTTTAAAAATCTAATCCCTCCAAAAATACTGAAAATTTGCACTCTTTAAAATATGACTTTCTACTTATCCTACAAGTCAATTTATACATTTAAGTGTGCAAAATAATTAAAAAATAACAAAACAAAAAGGAAAATAATAAGATAACAAAAATAATATCATATTCTTTTCATGTGGACCAAAGCTCATGAAAGCCTCGTGTCAAGGATCCCAAAGTTGCAGAGGGTACTAATCTTAAATGTGAGAGTACATGAAATAGGATGGTTCGAATTTAATAGAAAGATAGTATTAAAAAAATATTTCAATTATATCATTTTTAATTAAAAATTATATTTTAATGTAAAAATTTAAAATCTAGACCGTTCGAAATTCGAACAGTTTAGATATAATTAGCATCCACCATCCGCTCATACGTGGGATGAGTAGAGTAGAGGATACATATTATCTTCTATAGGGTGCATCAAAGAAAGAAAACTAATTTTTCTCGAGGAGGTGTGAGGTATAAATTAGAAACAATTATGATTGCAAATTAATGGTTTAAATTCGTTTAAACTATTTGTGATAAATTTTTTTTTTTAATTTTCGCACCAATAATTTTTATGTTATTCCTTACTATAATTTTTTATAATTTAATTACCTATTCCTTTCACATGACATCATTCTTTTCTCTAAAAAAAATTATTCCTTTCCCTTGATATTCCATCTAAGCATTCTCCCTCTCCCTCCCCCCCTGTTTCTCTGTGCAAAATCATGCACAAAACCTCCAGACCTAAGACCTTAAACAAGATTACTCAATTCAATTTTTAAAACTTATGTAAATAACTCTTTTATTATTCATTAATCTGCTATTTCATTGGAAGAATGTGATGTCAGTGATTTTTCCTAACTTGTGACAAAGTTAGGAAATTATATGCATATAACTCAAAGTTTAATGGAATTATGTGCATAACAAAATTAAGAGGATATAATCACTAATGTATTATACGCTACAAGTGAATTAAATAACAAATTAATTGTTGATAAAAAAACAAATTAATTAGTGACAAGATATTTGTACAAGTTCAAATATTTAGAACAATTCATTGTCGAATTTTTAATGCCAAAAGAGTTATATATGAAGCTGTTCAAAGGTTCCAAGAGTCAACTTGATTATTGAAAGGTGGCATCTACAGATTATTCGAATCAGACTAAAGGAATATCATGCATGAATGCAAACGGGTTTTTTGCAAAAGAAGTTTGTGAAGAATTTAATTTCATGAAAGTTTGAACTTAATTAAAATTCAAAGTTGTAGATATGATGGGTCAAAACTCAATACTTTAGTATAAACATTTTTAAAAAATGAAAAAATAATTATCATTATTTTATTATTGATAATTTTATAAATTTATTTTATGTAGAATGCACATGGCATAGCACACGTTGGGGTTGAATTATCCTCACCCCCTTCCTAAATCAAATTATTTAGATTGGGTTTTTCTCTAACGCGTTTCCAATCCTAATCAAATGTTGATCAACCTAGGGCCCATTTAATTGCATGCATTAGGAGCCAATTAAAACTCTTTTACATGAAGGGGAATTATATTTTGGGTTAAAATAATAAATTTATTACAAAATATAATCTATTACTACTACTTTTTATTTGTTAAAAGTCTTTTTTTAATTAATTCCCTCTATCAATGATCGTCAATTGTGATTCCCCTTTACATTACCATACTGAATGTCTTTGGTTATATTTTTGTGGGGGTAATTAGCAATCTACATTATCAAGCTTGATTTCATCAACTTTTGTAACTCTCTTTATTTTCAAATTTGAGATGAAAGATAATCACATTGATATAATCATTGGCAAAAGACTAAAATGCTCATGCAATATTTGCTGTTATCCACCTCCATCCTTTGCTGCCAGCCGTTTTAGCCATCATTGTCATCCGCCACCACAATCTACTGGTTGCCATTTAAGATAAGGGTATTTTAGTCTTTTTATCCCTTTTATGACTAAAAACTAGATAAATAAATTTACATGATGTAACAAACAAAATTAAGGCAATAATAGTCATTGCATTACATTACATGCATATACATAAGTTGCAAGTAATCAAATAGTTCCTTAATTCAAAGTTAGATATGACAGATAATAATTAATTAGATATTCATGAATTAGGCCAGAATTATCATCCTTTTTCAAAATTCATTTAGATATAAAATTTTTGAGAAGATATATCCTACCTTATAATCTCTTATAGTGCCTTTTTTAATTATAGTGTCTTTTTTAGTTGCTCCGAACCAAACCGATTTTTCTTTCTGGCAAGAACCAAATGGGTGTTTAATTCAAACGAAGTAGATATGACAGGTAACAATTAGATATTCATGAATCAGGCTTCAATTGTCATCCTTATTTAAAACTCGTTCAATAATATACTGTAAAAATTAAAAAAAATTAAAAAAAGGAGAAAATTTTCATAAAATAAAACCACATAGGGAACAGAAATAATTAATCACAAAAAACAGAAAGGAAGAGTGCAATTGAATCAACCAAGGCAAAGCGAAAGGCCTGAAAGGTCATACCCACATGTGCAAGCCCCAGCTATGGCGACTGCATCTCCTGCTGTTTCTGTATCACCATTTAAAACCAAACTCAGAAATTGTTAAAGTTGATATATCGTTGTCAATAATTGGAATAAAAAATTATGCATAAAGAATTTTTTATTTTTAATTATTATGAAATTTCAACCGTCCAATCTAATGCGAAAATCCCTAGAAGTTTTAATAGCTGTTTTTCCTGGGCTTGCTTCAAGAACAATCATGAATCTGATAATTGTATTGGGTTTAACTTCTTGGGATCGTTTACTGATTTAAATATTTCCGTAGAAATATTATATTTGATTTTTTCAACAAAAGTTGGTCCACGGACTTTGTGAGGCGCGTGAAATAAGTCTGCCATTAATCGATTACATAACCTGCCTGGCCTGAAAATGAAGGTCATGTTGTGAAAGTCATGTATCAATTTTAGCACTTTAACAACAAATAAAAAGAATAAAAAAGGTACCCACAAAGTTGACAGATTGCTCAGTAATTAAAGAATATTATTTAGAGTTTAATTCTTAACTAAATATATATAAAAAATATTGGGAGAAATAAAATTTATTTTAATAATTTTTTTATCTTAAATAAAATAGTTTTTTAGTGCTGGCCCTTGGTGTTCAATATTTCATCTATTTCTTTTTATTTGTCATTTTTTTAAGAAAATTTTTATTTTTATTTATATATCATTTTCAAATTTTAAAATAATATTAATTATTATTTTTTATTTATATTTTTATCTATCCTTTTAAAAATAAAAAATGACATTAATTATTTTTTCTTATATTTATATTTATTGAAGGTCATATTAGAAAATTTTAAATAAATTTTAACACATTAATTATATTTTTTAATATATATGCTAAAACATTTTAATTGACATATAAAAAGAAATGGTGATATATAGCTCTTTAATATATGTTAGAATAATTTAACTAGGGTAAAAGTTAGTAACCCATTCGTATCATGTATGTGGTTTAAAGTTTTTTATTTTTTATTTTTAAATTATTGTTGTTTTATAAATCTAATGCATCATTAATTTTTTTTTCAACTATACCCCCATTTATTGATCACATTTTTCTTCTTGCTTACCTATTGTTCCCTTTGTTGCATATCAATTGTTGTTTAATGTTGTGACACATGGATTAAAAAAAACTTTAATTAATGTCAGATAATACTATATAATGACTAAAATGCTCTCATTTAAAAAGCCTTGAAATTTGATTTTTAATGGAGTAAATTAGAAAGGGTAAAAGTAGATAAAAGAGAAAATAAAAATGGAATTAAAAAATGGGAATATGGTTGGAAAGCAAAAATTAATTATGCATTAGATTTGCAAAGCAACAATAATTTTGGGATAAAATAGAAAACTTGTAACATCCATAAATTTCCATATATGATTTTTAATAAGGTTTATGTTTAGAATATGAGGAATGAAGATATATACTGAATAAAGATATACAATGAATTATGATTTCAATAAGTTACATTGAATTTTAATGAGCATACACTGAATGAAGGTATACAATAAATAGTAGTTTCAATAAGTTACATTGAATTCTTATGAGTATACACTGAATGAAGATATACAATGAATAGTGATTTTAATGAGTTATATTGAATTCTGATGAGTATACACTGAATGAATGTATACAATAAATATTGATTTCAATAAGTTACATTGAATTCTAATGAGCATACACTGAATGAAGATATACAATGAATAGTGGTTTCAATGAGTTACATTGAATTCTGATGAGTATACACTGAATGAAGGTATACAATAAATAGTAGTTTCAATGAGTTACATTGAATTCTTATGAGTATACGTTAAATGAAGATATACGATGAATAGTGATTTTAATGAGTTATATTGAATTCTGATTAGTATACACTGAATGAATATATACAATAAATTTTGATTCAATAAGTTATATTGAGTTATGATGAGCATACATTGAATGAAGGTATACAATGAATTACATTGAATTATGATGAGCATACACTGAATGAAGGTATACAATGAATTGATGTCACTTACTGGTCAAGACATCAACACTATAAATACACCTTCCATTTCTTCATTTCAGCACATCGTGGGAGTTGGGAGTGAGTGAAAGAGAGAGAGAGCCAAGGGAGAGAAAGAGAGTGTGAGTGAAAGAGAAGAAAAAAGAAGGAATGCTAGTTTCAAGTAAAGTACTTAAAAAAAAAATTCAAGAAGGAAGGCAAGCTGCTTAGTTCATGATACTTTTCGGTGGAGGTAGTATATTATTTATTTCATGCATTTTCTGTGAATTAATTCTGGATGTTATGTGATATTATTTGATGAGTTGTTTCAATATAAATGTTTTGAAATGCTATGGATGTCTAGTATTAAGAGGAAACTCTATTGAAGATTTTTATATATGCATGAAATATGAGTTATTTGGTTGTTTGTATAACTACCTGATTATGAGCATGATTTGTATGAATGAATATATATACTACTGAGATTTCTCCAAATCTCACACCAAATGACTAACAATGTTAGGGTCAAGCACAAGTAAAGGCAAAGGCAAGGAGGTGATTAAGTAAGAAGAAGCAGGCTGAAGATATTATTTTATATTAGAATAAATGTATTGAATTATGCTTATATGTTCTGGAATAACAGTTAGCTAATTACAGTATAATTGACTTGATTTTTATTAATTAAAGTAAACTTTTAGTTAAGTTATTGTCTTTTGAGTAACCTAATTTTGAAAAATTTAAAAATTTAATTGTTGTAGGTTTTTAATTATTTCCGCTAGATATATAAAATAAGATTAAAAGCCTAATAAGTTAAGGTGTTACAAAACTTAAAACAAAAATATATATGAATCGGAGGAGTACTTATTCTTCTTTAATTTGCTCCACTGAAAATTGAATTTCAAGGCTCTTTAAATGAGGGTATTTCAGTCCTTGTATAGTATTATTTAACATTAGTTAAAACTCTCTTAGTCTATGGGCTACAACCTTAAATAACAATAGATATGGAATGAAGGAAGTAATATTTAAATCTTGTAATTTGTTAATGGAAGAGTAACACATTCGAATAAATATATGAACGCTGCTATATTATTTTTTGAGAGGAAAATCACCATAAATTTGGAGTTATTTGTACATAATTATCTTGATAACTAAAAAATTATTTACAGCGATAGATTATTTGTACATCATCATAAAGCATTTATTTTAACAAAATTATTATCATGTATTAATTGAAAATTAGAAAAAATTATCAGTATATGACACATGTTGTAGGAGAATTATGTGTATTTTAGCCACTGATATATATATATATATATAAAAGAAAATTTGCCTGCAGGAACTTGATAACTTAAATCTTTAAGGATAAAGTGATTAAAAAAAGTACAGATACAATGTATTTTAGATGACCGTATTATGATTTTTTTAAAAAATATTATTATATTCAAAATTTATTCTATATACTATATATAACTAGATGTAAACTTGCGTATTGCACAAAATTTAAGAATTAAATATACTACTCCTTTGTTTCTTTTTATAGGTCTTTTTAGGAAAATGTTTTTATTTGTAAGTATTTTTAAAAGTTCAGGATAGTATTAATTGTCTTTTTTTTAATTATATCCTTACTTTTTTTTTAATTATTTTACATACTAACGATGAAATTAGGTATTATAATAAATTAAGAGTATGTTAATAAATTAAAAAATTAATTACAACATCTTAATTATGTTTCGTAATTTATATGCTAAAGCTTTAAAAGACTTACATAAAGAAAGGGACGGAGTATTTAGCTCAGGAATAATGTAGGTTATGATATATTTATATTATTGATTGATTTATTCATTATTGATAATTCATTTATTACGTGCATTAGGCGAGAAAATTACGGACGATTTACTAAGAGAAAAAGAATTGCATTAACATAATCAATCAACTTAAGATGTAAAATGTCTATTATACTACACTATTCACAAGTTACACAAACAGCGTTGCACTCCGGGTGTCTTTTTTTAATTATTATTACTACTGCTACATACTACTACTATTACTGTTGTTGTTAATTTCTATCTCTACTTTCCACTTTTTCACTATTTGAATTTGAATTTTAAATTTTGTTTTTTAGATAAAATTTTGTTTAAATTAATATATTCTTCAATTTCGAAGAATGCATAAAATTTAGATTGTTTAATTGCTTTGGCATTCATTGCGAACTTTCACCAGACATTTAGATGTATAATTCACATTATTATAAATATTCATGCCACAAAGGATAAGATTAGAATCCTAATTACTGCTACAAATGGTATTAATAGTGAAGATTACGCAAACAACATTAGAAAATTGCACAAAAGCAATCGGATATGAAGGCTTTCTAATTAATGGTTATAAACGCTTGCTTCAACTTGATGTAATAAATTTAAGATGTACCTGAAGACTACGAATAAATTCGAAAATAAAACTTCCTATATATTTTAAAAAATTTAATTTGAAACAAATTACCTAATAAATATATATACAGTGGTTTCCTTAATTCTTGAGGAGGATCTCATGATAGGTACGTGACTTATAATACACCAAGTAAAAGGAATGTTTTGTTTACTTTGGCAAACTAGCTAAAGCCAGAAATATTCCCCCAGTTACAAGAAAAAAGGTCAAAATTAATTTGCAAGCTAAGGTTGACTTGCGTTAATATGCCCTTACCTTCACCCCAAAGCTTTAGATCAATTTAATTATATGTGCCAAATAATTAACATTTCTACTTTCTACGGAATCATATCCTCCTTGGACTGGTAAATAAAGATAAGTAAGAATAATAATAATAATAATATGACAAATTTTACCCCCCAAAAAAAAAATGATAAGGTAACAAACATTTCTTTAGTAAAAGGCGGACTCAGTAAGAAGCAGTGAGACTCTATCCCATTTATTCATTTGCAACTCATAGTTAATTTCAACCACATATTTCTTTGTTTTGTTGAAGGTCCAAAAGGTTTTCTAAGAAAATATGTTACTATTTTTTTTAAAAAAAGTTTTGCAGTGATTTTCAACTTAAAGCATTGATAATTATGAGGCTTTTTCATTTGAAAAGTTTAATATGTAACTTAAATTTAAAATAAATGAACTCTTATTACAGCCTCTCTTGAATCTAAATCCAACAAATTATATATTGAAATTTTACATAATTTACTAATTTCCTCCTTATTTTTCCAAGTGATATATAATTACTCCAAACTTAAAGTTAATTAAGTGCAAATAACTTCCTTAACCTTTGACATTTGATAATAACTCTTCATAAACTTTCAAATTTGTGGCAATAATTCATATACTATTAACTAGTCTATTGTTTTTATAAACAATTAGTCTATTATTTTACTAACGTAACATATTAATAAAACTTATTTGTATGTGACCTAAAGTTTAGAGGAAAATTTTATGTATATAATACAAAGTTTAATTAGGACGATATAGTCATCTTTTTGATCTCTATACTATATGAAAAAAAGAAATTTCCAACATGCTGCAGCGTGGAAAAAATTTACCAAGGTATAAACTTGGAAGTCCGTTTGCATTGAACCGACTTCCAAGCGTTTTTTTTTTCTCAAGTAAAATAGGAGGAAGTTGGCATATGAAAATTCTGGTAAAATTTTTTCACACTGCAGTATTTTGAAAATTTCTTTCTTTCTTTATTATTATTTTTGGTAATAGTATGGAGATGAAAAAACCGGATATAGTCACACTCTAAATGAATAATTGATTAACTGATGTTGGGAAAGTTTTTTCTTTTCCTCTCAACAAAGTCTTTTTCATACACACAGTTAGAGATCAAATTTAGAACAACATGCTTAAAGAACTCAACCATCTACAGATTATACCAGAACCTTGTTGGTAATTTTGGGAAAGCTATTATATGCATACATGTAGAATAATAATAGGAGAATTTATTGTCACTTTTTTAAATATAAAAAATATCTTCAATTGATAGCTAAAAACTAATCATTTTAAGGTACAAAGATCATTGAATTGACCTTTACGGCCTCTCGATCTTTCAACAATGTCTTTTTCATGTACTAAGGTTAGACATCAAATTCTAGATGACATGTTTAAGAGACTAAGTATTTACGAATTGTGTAGTGATTGACATCTTATTTTAATAGTCATGATTATGACTCAAAGTTATAAGTTTTATACAATGAAGCAGGTTATATAAGCTACAGTTAACTTCTTATTCTTGGTGAATTTCAAGAAAATTTAAAATTTTTTTCTATTCCTAGTGTACCTCTCCATTCGTTTAGGTCAGTAACTAAGTAGTATAGATAAGAGAGTGTACCTTACGCTCCCAACTTGCTTGTGGGGAACCTCATATAGGATTAACAGTAATTTAAAACAAAAATAAATATAATATTAAAAGGATAATAATAATAATAACTATAATAATAGTATATCATATTGGTAGTCTCATTCATTCCTTAAACTTGCTTTCTACGATAACCAGCTTTAACCTTCCCCGTCGGCGTAGTCACCGGCCGTCAACCCTTCTTCTATCGTCACAGTGCTGTAATGAAGGCGTTGACACTCTTGCACTTATATAATCTCCTTCTCCTTCCAGCCACACGCTTTCCTTCATTAATAAAGTTCAAAGAGAAAGTGAATACATACATACATATATATATGTAATTCACAGTTTGATTATTAGGGTTTCAAATAGTGAATGAGTTTCTGAAGAATTTGCTGATTTTTCAGACCGATTCATGGGTTCTTCGAATGGTGGTGTGCCTCCAGGGTTCCGGTTTCATCCGACCGATGAACAGCTTCTTCATTACTACTTGAAGAAGAAGGTGAACTTTCAGAAGTTCGACATGGAGGTCATTAGAGAGGTAGACTTGAACAAGATTGAGCCATGGGACTTGCAAGGTAAATTTAAACTCTGTTATCTCAAACTTCAGTTCACAAGAATCTTTGTTTAGAAAGAATTCATTGAAGACATTGAATTGAACTCTGTTTATTAGGTTTGGATAATTAATCTTATCGAAATTTATTTCTGGAACTTCTGGGTTCCGTTTTACATGCTTTAATTATGTCCTCTTCAAATTTACTAATTGTAATAAATTAAATCAATTCTTTTGGTTATGATATTAATTTCACTTATATAAGAGGGGTAACTTAATTAGTTGTTGTTTTAGAATAGTCCATTTCGATGCTATAATAATTTCATTCGGCATATATAAGATCAGAATGGTACTATGAGAAACTGTTATATATCCTGTATCATGTGATTATACAATCTAAAATTAAATAGAGCTAAATCATATAACTGAATTTCACACAATATTTTATTTATGTGAAAGTGCTGTAATTGATATCATAATACAATGTCTAATAACTTGATTCAGCTAGATTTTATTAAATATTAAAAGTATATAAATGATGGTCCGGTACATTATATATGTACGCAGCTAGGAATTTTTCCAAGATACTCTAATTTATTTTTCTACTTTCCTTTTGTTCTCCAAACTCAAAGTCGTGTACTCCCTCACATTCTTTTTATATGAGGTTATCTAGAAGGTTTGGTTGATCATTTGTATAAGGTGTTATGTCATATTTTGATTTTTTTTCTTTTTTACACTTAATTACTTTATTTTTTACCTCGTAAATTGTTACTCTTAATTTATTTTTATTGATCAATTTTTTTGTTAACATTCTCTCTTTTTCCACATAATGATTGATAATTTAATGATAAGGGAAAAATTGACATATTATGCTTTTTTTTTTATAACTTTTAGAATATAATTAACTTTTCTTAACACTCGTATAATAGTTGAAAATACTCTATAAAAAAGATAGGAGGAGTATTAACTTACTGCCTCCAATCTTTTATATCAATAATCTTCTAGAAGGATTTTATAGCACCAAATACAAGATACTTTGCAAAAATCTTGTGGAGCATTAATTGATTTATTCTAAAAGTATCCTTCTTGGAAACTACTTCATGAAGCATTAATTGCTTTAAAGAGTATAATATCCTATTAAATCTATGGTATTTATTAGGGGTAAAGGTAAAAATCAAAATAATTTTTAGATAATTTTATTAATACTAACTTATCTTGATTTTAGTAAGGTAGTTGCAAATGATACTCTCTCTGGTCCTTAATATAAGACCTTTTTAACCGAATCACGTGGATTAAAAATTGTAATTAAAACTAATTAACTACCTCGATTTATCCGAAAATCCCAATATTTTTCCAAAATTACCCTTATTTAATCTTTCTCTCTTTCTTTTTGAATATATTAAATAGGGATATTTTTTTGAAAATGTATAATAAATACTACCTCATATATTGTAAAGGGCCTTATATTTAAGATCAGGACAAAAGATCCTATATATAGGATTGAAGGTAATATGTTTTAAGGACAGGAGGGAGTATTAATTACAAATATTTTTGGCTCTTCCAATTTTTGCATATGATAAATTAGATACATTTTCTCATACATTAGATAAAATTTAAGGAATGAGGCACAATATTCAGCACTTAAAATGTACTCTCTCTGATTTACATTATGAGGTATTTTGTATCAATTATATACATATTAAGAAAATCATTTTTTCACCTAAAATCAATGCAAAAAGTATTTATATTTTTCATTTTACCCTTATTAAATACCAAATTTTATTATCATTATAGGGTTATGAGGAGTAAGGAAGAATTAAAGATATAAGTAAAATGAGAAGAAAAATATCTAACAATATATATTTTGAACTAAAAACTTGTCATATAAAATATCTTATAATATAAATATGATGGAATAAATAGCATAACTTATTATAAATTTGATTATATTTATTGATTTTACTAACACAACTAATATTTATAGATATGCGCATACACACATATGCACGTGTGCAGTGTGTAACAAGCGATCTGGCGTATGAACGACACTTTTATGGCTTGCATATGACTTTGTGCAAAGTGGTTGAGTCTCCTTTCACATATAACTTTTATTAGATATTGAGCTATGTAATTTTTTTGTCTCCTTTATATAAAATTACACTACTCACAAATCATAAAAAATTAACTTGTTTTTTAAACTTTATGCATTGGATTTAGCTAGTGAATATAGATATTAGAATACATCATTAGTAAATATTTTGACAGTACATTTTATTTATTTTGAATACTTTTATAATTTTTTAAAATACTAAATAAGAAGAAAGAAGAAGAAGAGTGTTCATCTTTCAAAATTCACATGCTAATTAATTAAAATATTGATGATTTCAGATAGTAATGTCCTTCACGAAGAAGGTTCATTGCTGAATCCCTGCGGACGCAGTGCATCGTTGAATAGTCTGTCTCGTTTTCTACGTACGGTGTTGACAAAAGTGCTCAATTTTCTCACCGTATTTCTTTTTTCTCGGAACAATCTAAACCGTATTTGAACTAATTAATATATTTTTTAAAAATTAATATTTGTTTATTGTTTCAAATTAATAATTTTTGTAGTTTTAAAAAAATAATAATTTTTTTAATTATTTATTGTACATAAATATTTGAAGTTCGTGAAATTTTAAAATATTCATACCCCAATATTTATCACCTTATTCCTCAATAATTAACTGCGAGACATGTTCGGAACCATAAACTTTCTAGGCCAGAGAAACTCTAATGTGTTTTTCTCCACTCCCCCTTTGGTTTTTATTTTATTTTTTTGATCTTTTATAATCTTTTTTGTGAGAGAAGCAAAAAAAAAACTGAGAAAGGAACTCTCCAACTGTGGGTTTGGAACTCACTATTGTATTTATTTCTTCTCCAATTGCATGAATTACTAGATTGGAGAAGATTTAGGTTACACATATTCATGCTTTTCCTTATCAAATGTCAAAGTTCAAAACCACCTACCAATAGTAGTTGGTTAAGTGTGTATTTGGATTAACTTATATATAATTAATTATAAGAATAAATGATTATTTATAATTGACCATGAGAATTAAGTGATTTGATTCTTGTTTTCCTAGAGTAAGGTCTTGTATTCAGGTTTTCATGTATCAAGAAAACTACCATTATAAGAGTTTTATATTTATGTTATCCGATTCAATTCAATTTAAATTAGTTAAAATATAGCTTCCAAAAATCAGTTGGTATTAAAGAAAAAAAGAAAAGAAAAGTTCTTTACCACCTAATTGGCAACTACATAATCCAAATATCTACTTATACACATTCAACACATACATTACGATGCATTGTTAATGTACATGAAATTAAACACGTATGACAAGAGTATGATGATATGATTGTGGATGAAACAAACAGAGAGGTGCAGAATAGGGTCAAGCCCACAGAACGAGTGGTACTTCTTCAGCCACAAGGACAGGAAGTACCCAACAGGGTCGAGGACGAACAGGGCGACGAACGCAGGTTTCTGGAAGGCCACTGGCAGAGACAAGTGCATCAGAAACAGCTTCAAGAAGATCGGCATGAGGAAGACTCTTGTGTTTTACAGAGGCCGAGCTCCTCACGGCCAGAAGACTGACTGGATCATGCATGAGTATCGCCTTGAAGATGCGGACGATCAACTTAATCCCAATGTAAGTCCAAAGTCAAGTCAACCATAATGAATTAATCTCTACTCTTTGTGGTCTCTTTGGTGTGCCGATTTCTGGGTTTAAACTAGTATCTCTCAAAGTTATTCAGAGTAATATATATATATTTTGACTTATTTAGATATAGTAGTCTAGTAGACCCCACTTGGGCAGTGAAGCAAGAATTTGCATTTCTCATTTACTGTTATCTTTCTTCTCATTTTAGAGTAAAGTATTTTAGGGAATTTGATTTTCTGTTATCTCTCTAGATCACTTAACTAATGAAGGAATCATTGCACCTAGAAATATCAAGTTTGAAAGCTAAATTCGGCAGTTTCTCGTGCATTGCATAGAATTTGAGAGATGAGTTATACTACTTCCAACTAGCTAGTGAACAATATAGCTTACTACACATTTTCAGATATTTAGCTTTAGATTTTGAAAAGATCTAGTTTGAAATGTCTAGTTATAATAATGTCATTCATTATAAATTTTGCATTCTTACAGTCTTTGATTTTATTTTTTCAATTAATAAAATCAATTATTTTGGGATCTAAATCTCTTCATATTAATCTTACTTAATTAAACTCAAGCACTTAAAAAATAAACACAGATAGTTAAAAAAAGTTTATCAGAATTAAAGTTAAAAATGGGGGAGTCACAAATTTTTATGCATAAAATTCATTAGAATTTGATATTTCTATTCTGATCCATTCAAACATATCCAAGTTAAACCAATAATGTCTAAAAATAGAGCAGAAAAATTAAACATCTTTTAACTCGGTGATCAAGCAAAAGTGAATTTATTTTGCAAAATTAATATTTTTAGTTTGCGAAAATTAATAAATACTTACAGTAATTACTCTTTGACTTCTCATTTGCAGGAAGATGGCTGGGTGGTTTGCAGGGTCTTCAAGAAGAAGATCCTATTCAAGATTGCCAATGAAGGTAGCTCCATGCATAACTCAGACCAACAACTCAACAATTCCTCAAGCATCAATCAACCTCGCTCCTTCATGCACAGAGAAGGCCAATACTTACTGCATCATCATCAACAAAACCCTAGCCCTAGAAACTCGTCCGGGTTTGAACTCAACAAACCCGAGCTTGCTCTTCACTATCCTCCTCACATGCAAAACCCTCAGTACTCTCTCTTCCAGGCTCAACCCCTCGTCCCAACTCACTACAGTTCATATTCATCAGCCCTACCTTCAGACTCACCTGCCATGGCCGTGAAACAGCTCATGACAAACCCTAGGGACTGTGATAATAGCGGTAGCGAGGGCTTGAGGTACCAAGTTTCAGAGACGGGAAATATGGAGGTTGGCACGTGCGAACCAACAGGTCAAGAGATTGGAACACGAAGAGATGATCAAGGGCTTAATGAATGGGGTGTGCTTGACAGGCTTGTGGTCACTTCTCATTTGGGAAATGAAGAATCATCCAAAGGGGTGAGGTTTGAGGATGGAAATCAACAACCTGTTCATCAGATCAATCAGCTCTCGTTGCGTGGAGAAATGGACTTTTGGGCCTATGGAAAATAATAATAATTTCCACTATTGAATTGATATATTAACTGGATGCGAAGATAGAGATTGAAGAAGGTCTCTAGAATCATTTTATGTATGGAACAAAACTATTATTTATATTGATGTTGGTTGGATAATATTGCTTGTTAAATTTCACCTAATTTGATGTTTTTACTCTTGTTTTCTCTCGTTGTTTTTCAATTTTTACTTGCTTGGGAATATGGGTATCAGATTAAAACCAGAACAATAGCAGTTTGAAAATATCAAAAAAAGTATTTTGATTGAAGAGGGATCAAATTGACTGGTGAATAGGAGTTTGAGACTTTGGATTAAAAATAATATAGCTGTGTACACCATACATGTCTCTTTTAAACCATCCAGATCTTACATAAATAATATAGGTCTATAATTTTATTATCATATATATTTTTAGCTTAAAATATTATTTTTCTTATAATATGTTGATAGTTATAGAATTGATATTATTTTATATTTTATTTCCTTAGAAAATAAGAAGAACTGAAGTATCCAGATTTCATCTGGATGGTATAGATGAGAAGTATACTAATGCATATCTTAAAACCGTCTTTTTGGTTGGCCAAAAAAATCCATCTTTTTAAACTGTGCATCAGATCAATTTTTCCGACCGCGGAGGATGAAGCTTGTGAGAAGGAAGAGAACATCAAACGAAGACTGGATAAAATGACTTCGAATGGTGCTACCCTTTATCAACTAAGTGGAAGTGCAACATTCAAGAGCTACCACTACGAGAAAGAAAGAAGATCAAAAGCAAAATTGTAGCAGGATATATGATGATCGATTGGCAGTTGTTTATTTTAACTTTAATTTGTAATTTTTTTGGCCAGAAACTTTAATTTGTAATTGATACACATGAATATTAAGTATATATTCATCATTACATTAGCTGTGTATGGTCTATATTTATTCATTCATTTATTTTAATTTTAATATTTTCATAATAATTTTTTAAAATACTCCCTTTATTTCAATATATAAGTGACATTTTACTATAGTGGTAACAGGCCTCTTATGCTTAGGGCTCTCATTGAGAGATTGAGGCTCTAAAACCCCATATTGATGAAATTTGAACGTGTTTGTGTATACAGGCTAGAAGGAGGGGATTTTTAGACTGTCATGCATATTTGGTGATTTTGTCTAGTTTTGTAAGTCCACTTGTCCAAAAAGAAAAATCACATTTTAGAATATTTTGAATTTGAATTTTGAATATTCATAATATAAGTCACCTAATTCAATGTTTTTAATATTGGATCAGTCATTGAACTGGATAAAACACTAATTCAAGATTTAATAGTTCAACCACGATTGAATCAGTAGTAATTAAAATAATATATTTTAAATGATATATATAAAAAATAAAAAAACTTATACTACTTATCTTCAGGACTTCCCTTATTTTTCTATAATTGAAATTTTCAATGTGAACATAATGAAATAAAGCTATATATTTAAAATAATGAGTATGAAATAGAATAAAATAAATTAGAAACGAACATATCCACAACATATTAGTGAGAATTGTATAAACAAATTATTCAGGTACAATCTCATCAAACCAAAAAATTATGATATTATTATTTAAAAATATATGGAAGAGACCATTGAAAAAAGTCATAATAGAGTAGCAATAAAAATGAATTTATGAATTTTTTAAGTCATTTTTATATACCAGGATGAATTTTTTGTCCAGCATTTATTTTCGTTTTCAAATATTTGAAGAGGCTAAAGGCTAAACCAATAAAACACAAAATGATTACACAAACAATAGGTCTAACAACAATTGGCCCAGCAACATATATAATATAATAAGCATTTGAAGATTTATACAAGTGATGAATATAACATTTTCATGTTCGATTTTAATTGTGATTAATTAATTTTTTAGCTCAGTTAATTAATTTATAATTGTGGAAGGTGAATAAAGTTATATATCAATTTTGATGAGTATGCTTCTTGTGTTGAAAGGTTCCAAGAAAGTCAAGTCTGACACAAGGCAATAAAACAAAACGCATTGGGCAGAAGTTTCAGTCTGTCAAAAACTCTCGGACTTCATGTGCTTGATGAACCTCGTGGTGCTCTCGAGACTACCATATGATGCCCAAGGCATTGGAGGCTTTTTTTTTTTTTTATGCATCAAGTATTTCTCAGCCACTAACTAAAAACTAATTTTTCAAAATGTAGAGGATACCGAAATTAATTTTATCTTTCTTAGCAAAATATTTTCTGTATGTACAATTAAAAATTGAATCTAGGATAATATGGTTGGAAGACCAAACTAATTTGTCAATTGTGCTAAGATTAGAATGATGTAACTTTCTTCTTCCGTTTTGTTAAAAAAAAAAAACAAAGAAAGCAAAAAGCAGAAGAAATGGCAGCTTACCAAGTCCCACGTCATCAGTTGAAAGGGAAGGAGCAGGTGCTGTGGTATGTTTCTTTAGACCAGTTGACCCGTTTCTACTCCGGTTCTGATTGGTTAATTCGATTTATCATTGGTTAAGCTGGTTGCTTATCGGTTTCATTATGTTCTGGATTGGACTAGTAATTGTATCCCTTTTCGATTGGAATAGTTGAATTGGCTAGTTAAATCTAATTTTCATAACTATGTCTTAATATGTAAAATATAGGCAGCATTTAATTCTCTTTATGATATTTTATAGTTATTGTGAGCAAGAGATATAATTAAGATGTAATCACGGTGTAATGAAAATAATTTAAAAAAAAATATTGTAATCAATATCAATATATGATTAAAATGAGGATGAAACTGTACTATATAAGTATATTAACCAAACACTATTGGCATCTTTATTGGACTTTGTGCAAATGCATTATTATATTGCCACAAGTCATTTTTTCCCATTTGAGTGGTCCCATCTTTCTCAATTATTTCCAGGCGAGGCCGCATTCTTTCCCCCTTTTTATTTTTCTTAATTTTATATTAATTAAATTAATATCACTTATACTCTTTTTTTTTTTAATTTTGGTTGAATTAAATTAAATTGAATTAATATAACTGATTTTCAATTTTTGTACAAATTCAATCTTTTTTAATTCTAAATTCTTTTTTTTTCATTTTTTATTAATTAATTAGCTTTATTTTGTTTCCCAATATATTAATTTTAATTAATATAATTTTATATCAATTTTTTTTATCAATATATCATTACAAGGAGTAACTACATTCATTCTTTTTAATTTAATTAATATCACTTTATATCAATTTTTTTGTCAAATTCATTATTCTTTTGTTAAATACAAATGATTAAGTACCTTTTTAGAACTAATTACAATGTCCCTCGAACGTAAAATCTAGTTTTTGTAAAATTTAAGAACTCCAAGTAATTTTAATTTTCTACAAACTTCATTCATGTGGGTAAAGTAAAAGTGACTTATATATATATATATATATATATTAAAATGGGGGAGTATCAAATTTGCACCATCTAGATGTGGCTCATATTGAAAACAGGAAAGGAAGTGAAGTGGAAAGAATCCAAATTAGTATCCAAAAGAGTGTTAGATCTTGTGCATTGGGTCTTCTCAAAACTCTTGCTAAAATCAAGTTATGGAAACTTATGTTAATCATACTTTCACAGCAAATACAACTATTTAAGTACAGGAAGATGATTGAGCTTTCTTTTGTTTTCTTGTTCTGGGAAAGACTAAAAAATTTTGTTCCTTAAGTAAAAAAAAAGATTCATTTTTCAATTTAAAATTCAAAAATAGAAAATAAATATCAAATAATATAATTTATTAATTAGTTAATTAGATAAAACTAATTAATTAGATCTGGGCCCAAGAGAATGGATCAAGTCATACATAGGCAGCCCAATATGAGAAATTCAACAGAATCACATCTTCATCTTTTTTACATTAAAAAAAAAATCTTCATCCCATGCAAAGACAGTTTGGTTTGCCTTCTCACTTACTCTCCGAGGATATCAATTTAGAGAACAGCACGGATTATTGCCTGAATAATGGTTATAATGTTTTGGTCTTGATTTCGAATTGTGTTTACGGAGAAAATTATTGTTGGGAGAGCTTTGTACCTATAGAGCCCGAATTGATTTAATTTGGATTAACCAGAACTCAAAACAGCTTTTGAATTTTTTTTTAAAAAGAATAATTAAGGTCTGATTTATCAACAATTCACGATAAAAACACCTTGAATTGTAGGTTAATCGTCAAATAGGCTAGCTTACAACTAATTATTTATTATCCAACGGATTTTTTTTTAAATTCTAGTACTGTACAAATTTATTAGTATTTATCAAATCTCTTTAATTTCTATCTCACAAGAGAAAGACTTACACATTTTTTCCATATTTCCCCATGAAATTCTTAAGGTTAGGTATATCTATTTCATTATCCATATATAGGGGCTTGGGGTTAGGTATATATTTTAATATTTGCAACCACACGCAAATGTACTGCCTTTGAGACTTACAATTTTATACAAAAATAGGGTGCTAAGTTATTTGATGAATCGGTGTGCAAAAAAAAAAAAGTTATTTGATGAATCAGCAAAGTAAATTAACTGAAAGGGACTAATACTATATTTATAATGTTGGTAATTTCTTGGGAAACTATAGTTATACCAATTAAGTTGCCTTCATATATAAATAAGGGAAAATTAACTCATTGCTCTCTATAGTTTATGTTAGTTTTAAAATTTTTCATAACTTTAAAATTTCAAATTTATCTCTGTAGTATATAAAAGTTACACAGCTAACCTCTATATTTAAATCGTTAGTATCCTTCAATCAGGAAAAAAAAATCGATAGTATCCTAATCTTACAACTATTGAAATGACACAAATGCGTGCCATTGGGGTTGTGGCAAAGTGATGGACACTTACAATTTCAATTTATGATTAATTGTCAATTTTATGTATCATATGGATGAGTTTAAAAATTATAAAATTTTAGAGATTTATTTAAAAATTGATATAAATTAAAAGACAAATGTCATATTTTTTCCTAAAACTAATTCATTTTAATTGGATGACAAACCGAGTTCCCTCCCCGAAGCAACCAATTGTAGAGCAATATACATTGATTTTTTTAACTCTCTGTTGCGAATTTAAATGATGTCAAATATCAATAAGGTTCAGAAGCTATCTTATAAATAATAAATAAATGTTACGGCTAGAAGTCAAATTCATGGGAAACCGATCAAAATAAGAAGGAGACGTGGAATTTTTTTAAATCAGTTTGAAATTTAATGTGCTCTCTTACAAAAGAACAAATAAGTAACTTATACAAATAAAAAAACAATTATCCATGTTAAATGTGTTTGAAATTAAATTTTTTTTTAAGAATATCTTCGACTTAATACTACCATAAAATTAATTACACATAATTAAATTTACTATTAATAATGATAGATGAAGGGTAATTTGGGAAATGAATAATTAATACTCCAAATTTTATCATTAGTTTCTTCTATTTGGGACCAAATCACTTCCAAAAAATTTCCTTATATATGAGACCAAAGGAAGTAATCGATAAAGTCATGCACTAGTTTAATTTTATATTCATGTAATAATTATTGTTTATAGAGAGATTAAGAATGTGAAAATAAAATGTATTAGAGGTGCTCATCTTTTATTAATTATTATTTTTTTTTATCAAGCCACTTGATTCGAGAGTCACATTGGGTAGAATCTCAAGAGTAATAAACCTTTCTCAACAGATATTTAACACAATTGAATATGCCAGGTTCAAAAAACGTGTTCATCATGTTGATGAAAAAGCAGGTATCCATCATTTATATTCATAGTACTTACAACTGTTATTTATTTGGACTAAAATCTTATAATTTAGATTTTAAAAGTCAATAAAATATATGGCTCTGTTTAATATCTTGAAAGATAAAAGATTCCTACTTCTTTAATTGCATAAAAATAAAAATATGTAATAACTATTACATACCATTGATATCATTACTTAATAATATTGATATTTTTTCTTATTATTATTTTCATCAAAAGGTATAGTAGATATGTATACAAAATTAAATTTTTAATTTCATTCTCGTTTTCATCTCATTCCATTTTACACAAATTAAACATGACCCAAATACTTTTAAAGAAGAAATCAGATACTGGACATGAAGTTGCCGTTCTTTTGGTCATTGATATTAATCACAATCAAAAACCTAAATAAAGACTCCAAAGTTCAAACGTTCTTTCACTCTTTTATGGCATATGCACAGTTCACTGCACGTAAGTACTAATTAGTCAAATTATATTACCAACACTTATTGGGTTTAGGTGTAAAGGATTCAACAATTTTAAATAAGGTTTTGAGATCGATCAAATTATGGAGGGAATAAACTACGTTGAGAAAACATCCTCTAAATTGGGATTTGGCTTGAATTTGGGTTAGTTGGCATTACCAGACACAAATTGTTTTGTTAAGAAAAGGTCAAAATACTCTGTATGCATAAATATGAAATGTAATTTTAAACTATAGTATTCAGCTAGACAAAGAGTTGTTTACTCTCTCATATATGGTCCATCTCTTGACCGAGAGAAAATTAATGCACAATAATGGTACAAAGAAAAACGGAAGAAAACATTAAATGTTAAAATTATTTGTTCAAATTTTCAATACCTAACATTTTAACCTGGAGGTCTAACCACAACTAGGAGTTGTGGTAGTAGTCTCCATCAACAAAGCATGTTGCTTAATATATATGATGAAAGAATCTAAAATGGTGACATCTAATTTGCTTTTATGTTCTTACAATAATATGTTATCATACAATAATATGTTCATGGAGAACAATGTACTATGAATAAATAATGTTTCATGTAAGGTTTGTCCGATGTAATTTGAGTATGAATAATACATTGATCGTTGATTGATTATTAAAGCATATGAGTATGTTGCTTTTTATAATTGAAAGACTAAACCAATTAATGACAGATATAGAGAAATTAGTTTGGATGAAGATATTATTTTTATTTTTTATATAATCATTATTGTGATATATTAGTTATTAGTAGATCACTTCGACTACGTCACATCGATCGAGACTGAGATAATTGGGAAATTTGATAACATCACAAGAGCATTATCTTAATTAGATTAAAGGGAATTTTATCACTCCTACAAAATATGTTTTCTTTCTTAATTAACATCAGATGTAAGAAGAGATTTACAAGAATGCCCTGGGAAAGAGGGCGAATGGTTGATATATATGCGTTTGTAATATGCAGCAATCCAGATTGCGTTTCATTAACGGATTAGATGCATTTCAATGATTCAATCTATTAAAGCTCAGATTGTTGATATGACGACGGCTGAGATTAAATTCACATGAGTCAAAACGATGTCGTTTATGATGTTCGAACAGTGTAAAGAAGACTCCATCCTTTGCACGGAGTTTGGTTGCCCAAACAAATGCACCACTTAAGTAGCATGCATTCAGACGCTTACTTAATTAATTTAAGTGCTCTTATTCAAATGGCGCTAGACCTAACTTTACCGACATAAAATTAGTTTATATACAGAGTTTCTTGCCAAGTTTTTTGGGCTGAAGTTCATGACAAAACATAAAAGTATCGAACTTCTCAAGGCATAACAACAACCATCCCTTATATGCCATCCTGTAAGTAAGGTGTTGAGTTCAATTTTTATAAATAGAAAAAAATCACGTTAAGAGTTATTCTTATTTGAGTTTAATAATACTCGATTCAACCCAATAATATCATATACATGATAATTATATATATATATATATATATATAAAGGTATAGCAACAAATGAGAAACCAGGGATGTGTCTACTATGTATTCTTTCTCTTCCATTTTTTTAACAAATTATAATATTTATATATATATATAATAGAGACTAATTTAAATTCAAGTTGTGTTGAACCCCATATGAGAGGATGCTTTCTCAACAGGGTTTTTACCATCAGAAGACTTAAATTTAAAATCTTACAAAAAG
This sequence comes from Adenanthera pavonina, assembly GCA_026686845.1. Taxonomy (NCBI): domain Eukaryota; kingdom Viridiplantae; phylum Streptophyta; class Magnoliopsida; order Fabales; family Fabaceae; genus Adenanthera; species Adenanthera pavonina. The sequence goes on along the minus strand of JAIVEN010000012.1, from coordinate 16,748,027 downwards.
ATTTGTGGTTTAAATAGTTATTTCAAAAATAATATAGAGATATTAACATCAAACAAATAAAAATATTGAGTTCTCTATAAGTTCTTGAGTTATTTCCGAACATTTTGGAAGAAAAATCTAATAATATAAATATTAAAATATATTAGGAATGTATATCTGATATGGATACATTTACCTTTTTTTGTTGTGCTGGCATTACATTGGCATAGAGTCATTTATCAGGACAATTGATGTGAATAAATTCACACAGCTCAAAACGACATCGTTTTTGCTCCTCGCACAACATAAGAAAGGGTGAAAGTCTCCATCGTATGCGTGGAATCCGGACCCAAACAAATGCGTCACTTGACCTACCAGTATTCAAATGCTTAATTAGTTTAAGTCAATTTGTAATCTTTAGGGGTTCCTATTCAAATGGCCCCAGACCTAACTTTACCAACATAAAATTAGTTTAAAGGTAGGGAAAATGATAATAAAGAACCTAGCTAGATAGCAAGATAAATATATTTATAGACCCTTAATTCAACAAATAGTAATCAAGGACCTGGGTACCTAGCTGTTAAAAAATATGAATCGTGAGAACAAGAATACCTCTTTATCTAATTGAGTTCTAAAATTTGAAATTTTAGTCGGAAATAATGAATAATGCAGGTGTAAATCATGAAACTTAATTGTAAATATCCGAAACACCATTTTTTGATATGATGTAATTAAGTTATAAAATTCAGAAGAACGCCTTAGAACCCTGGTCTTCTATTAGTATTTTATGAATTGGGGTCCTTAAATGTATTCATGTCGCTATCAGAATCTTTCATTGTTATTTCCCCTTTCTTGCTGATTTTTTGGGTCAAAGTTACCGTTCGTTACCACATAAACATGGAAGTAAACATAGATAAAAAAAAAATCATTTTGAAAGAGTTATATATTATATCATTTGGACTAAATAATACTCAAACTTAATCTAATAATATCAAAAGTAGATTATTATTAAAAAAATAATGAATATTTCTTGATTTAGGCATCGCAACGAATGAGAAATCAAGGATTTTTATGTATTCGTTCTCTTTCATTTTCATTTTCTTTTTCTGTTTCTAACCTTCTGACGCGGAGCTCTAAAGGTGAAAAGTTTGGGGATGGCTTCGATGTTGAAAAAGCCTTTAAAGTTGAAGTGAAGTGGTATTTTCAGTTAAATTATCATGGGTTCTAACTTTTGTTGGATTTCACGGTTACATTTTCAAAGAAAGTAGATAGTTTCTATCTAGTTTCTATTTCTCAATGAAATTTGATACTGGAGTAGGACCATTCATTATATGATGAATATTTTGCAGGTAAGAGATACAAACATAACGGCTCGTTTATCAACAATCCACCATTCATTCTATTTATCCGTCTTTTTAATTCAAGCAAAGCAACCTTCTGTATATGAGTTTCAGAGAAGTTTGGTGATAGCTTCGAAGTTGAAGATTTTTAATATAAAGATGAAGTTAAAATGGTATTCTTTATATTCAAATTTTCAAGTTGGCTTTAAATTAACCATGCATTCTAACTTTGTTGGATTTTTTTTTGGGTTAAAATTTAACATGTTTGATAGTCAATTTTTCTCATTGGAATTCAGAGGACACTGGAGTGAGATCACATTCATCGCACATCAAGAATTATTTGCAGGTAATGAGGAAAAAAAGATGAAGAGATGTCAAAGGGACTCTTATTTTCCAAGAAAAGTTCCTCCAATAACTATATATAAAGGCTTGTTTATCCATGATCTCCATCAATTTCTGATGTTCTAATAGAATATATACAGGAGGAAATTTCTAAGTGTATACTTTTCTTGAATGATATAGTCTTAGTTGAGGACTCAAAAGAAGAGGTCAATTCTAAACTTGAGTTATGGAGACATACTTTGGAATCAAAAGGCTTCCGCTTAAGTAGAAGTAAAACGGAATATATACAATGCAAATTTAACAAAATACCAATTAAAAATAATTTAGAGATAAAAATTAAAAAGCTAACCATTCCAAAAGTGTCAAAGTTCAAGTATTTGGGGTCAATTTTACATAATAATGGTGAAATTGATGAGAATATTATGCATAGGATACAAGCTGGATGGTTAAAGTGAAGAAAAGTTTCAGGACTTATTTGTGATCGCAAGGTACCTATTAGGTTGGCTAGTCACCCAAGAGGGGGGGTGAATTGGATGATGCACGATTTTCTTTCTTTTTGGATCACAACCCAATTTCACTAAGAGTGCAGCAAAATAGGGATAAACAGAGAGGGTTGTGTGTAGCAACTGAATAGAGAAGATGAAGAACAATACATAACAATTTATACTGGTTCAATCCAACCACTTGGCCTACATCCAGTTTCCAAGTCACCACTTGAGATTTTCCACTATATTCCACAGGTTTGATCTGGTCACCTGTGAAGCCTCAGTACATTCCCGCAAGTTTTAGTAGGTTCTTGTGAAGCCACTCTTCTCACACCCTTATAAGATGTATAAATCCCTTAGTGTTTCCCCACACTAAGATTCTACTAAAAATATGTAAAAAGAAATGTTTACAGAATGAAAACTCTCTTGAAGAGTAGATAATATATTGATGGCTCACTCTATTGAGGTTGATTTTTCAAACAATGCTGAGATAGAAAGATTTTATAAATTGTTGTAGCATTTTCTCATAGACTCTCTTAAGATTGTTACCCATAAGTTTAAATGATGTTCTATTTATAGATTTGTAGTGTAACTAAAAGTTAGACACAAGATTTAGCCGTTAGAGACGTTACCCAATGGTTACTCTATAAAACTAGCCATTTACCAACCACATTTAATGCGTTAACACTCTGAAATTTGAATTTTGGGTGTTAACAGACGAATTTCGCAGAGACCATAAGTTAAAGACTTTAACGTTGAACTTTGAAGTTTGTCTGTTCTAGAGCAAAATTTAAATTTTCATCTTTGACAAATGTTTCTATGTTGGAACATATGAATTTTCAAGTTTAAAGTTCTTCTGGTAAGTTTAAACAGTTATTCCATATTGCTACAGTGCCTTCGAGGTTCAAATTTTGGTGCCCAAAATTTGTCTGTCAGTGAGCAACTCAATATGGCATAAGTTATTCTTTTTGAAATTCAAAATTTGGATGTGTAAAATTCATCTGTTTGCTATTCCAGAAGTATTTTCATATTCTGGGGATTCGAAATTCAAATTTTCAAAGCTAAAATTCATCTGTTAGACTTGAAGTTCAAATTTTTTATGTGGAAATATGTCTGTTGGCTATTCCAGAAGTATTTTCATATTTTGGAGCAAAATTCGTCTATCAGTGGCAAGCTCAACATGACATAAAAGTTCTCTTCAAAATTTGAATTTCGGAGGCCCGAAATTCGCCTGTCGGAGGCAGAATCTCTATAACTTCGAACTTTACACTGTAGATAATTTTACAAAAGCTATAACTCTCATTTTAACTCCAAATTAAGCAAATGACCTATGGTTGGAAAGCTCTTAATGTCTACTTTCAAATGAAATAAGTTTCACTTAAAAAAATGTGTTCTATGAGATATGATTAAAATAATGATAGGAGGTTAAAACTAAAAGTTCATATCTCACTATTCAACTTTAAATGACCATAACTTTTTCATATGAACTTTATTTGAGTGAAATAACCTGCTTTGAAAATATTATTAAGTCTAGTTTCATATGAAATAAGTTTTATATCAAATCCATATGTATTTTGAGAGGTGTACTAAAAGTACTAATCAAAAGGTCAAACTCTAGAATTTTGAAAATCAGATTTCACTATGTTTAAAAGTAAGGATGTGTTACTTCGATGCCCAAAACTTATTGAGTTAATTAACTACAATTGTAAATCATTGAGTTTTATTCTAAAGTTTAAATTTTGAAATCCAAAATTCATCTGTCAAAGGGAATTTTTTGAACCCTTTTAGTGCTTAATTATCAGACGAACTTTGTCATGACTTCAGACGAATTTTGTACATTTTATTAACTATACTTGACTCAAAATTCGAATTTCAACACTTGAAATTCATCTGTCAGATGTGATATCTCTGGAACTTCAAATTTCAGTCAACAAAGTTCGTATTTTCACAAAGTATATGAGGTTTAACTTCTCAAAATTCGTCTGTCAGTCAGAGTTTTTCAAATCTAATATATACTAACATCAGATTTACTTAATCTAACTCATTTAAAACATATGGTAACAAGATTAATTAATTTTCAAAGATTAATCCCACCTCAAAACCTAAGTGAAAACAAAATATACCCAGTGACTAGGTCTTCAAATGTTGAGTTCCACTTCCACTTGATCATTTCCTTCTTGGCATGCTCCCTTCTGATCTTCCATTTTTAGAGCATTCTTTCCTTTCTTCTTTTTTGAGTGAGGTATAATATTGATTTCCATTTCTGTATTACAATGCTCACTCTTCTTACTTGGACTAACCTACATTTAATATATTACACTTACAAACTAAGTAGTTAGTCTAGTTTATAAATCCAACTTATGTTATTCATTGTAAAAGTATAGTGGATATATTTGCACACAGCATGATATATACATTATAACCATAATTAAATACATGCTAATACACATTTTACTTCTTTTAAGGAATATTATATATGTCAGATACATATGATGCATTTGTTCCTTATTACTCTATATTTGTGATCATCAAAACTTATGTTATACTAAGCCTTACAGTACCTACTAAACTTAAAAAGAAATTTTATCAAACTGCTATAAGGCTAGCGATGCTATATAGTACTGAATGTTGGGCTCTGAAATGACAACAAGAGCATAAGATAGGAGTAGCAGAAATGAGAATGTTGAGATAGATGTGTGGTCATACAAGAAATGATAAGATACAAAATGATTGTATACGAGGGAAAATTAAAGTAGAACCTATTGAGGAGAAAATAATGCAAAATCGTTTAAAGTGGTTTGAACATGAACAAAGAAGAGGACAATAAGAGCCAATAAGGAAAGCTGATTAAATGGTTTGGAACCCTATTAAAAAGCATAGAGAAAGACCAAGAATGACACTAAGAGAAGTTATAAGATATGATTCTTTGATAAATGATTTATTTGGGGAGATGATGTTTGATAGAGCTCATTGATGTCGTATGATTTATGTAGCCGACTCCACTTAGTGGGATAAGACTAATGTTATTGTTATTATTGTATGAAAAATTGATGTGAGATGGATTCTATGATCTCACCAAACTTTACGGCTCAAGGAGCTTTTATAGAAGTATTAACATATCATTTACTAATTAGATTCTTATATCGATAGTGGGAATTGAACTTATATCCTTGTGGGTTATAAGTTATATTCTTATCAACATGACTAATTTTCATTGGCACAATAAAAGCACTTTCAATTTGTATATCTATAATATGAAAAACTAACAAATTTTACTCTTCATGAACCATGAACAATACAACTCATTTCTCAAACAATATGCAATGCACAAAACCGTTCTAGTTGATTACTCACTGAGTAGCTTGCAAGTAATTTCGGGGAATTACAAATTAGGATCAAAATAGAGAATTAATTATAAACTGAGATCCATTATACATTTAATTATACTAAGAAACCAAATATTTTCAAATAAAATAAAAAATGGTATGATTACCAAAATGTAATGACCCTAATTATGTTGTTCCAGACATGTTACCAAACTAACAAAAGGATATCATTGGAATGGCACAGGACTAGAGGGGCCAAGATAGGAGGAAGGATCAGAATGAACAAGTGGAGAAAAGGTGGTAGAAGCTTCTCACATCGCAATGAGAGGAGCTGGATTGGACTTGGGTCGAGACAGAGTGGGCCCGCGCTACAGGGGACTTATTCCCCATTGTAGCGCTAGTTGGGAAACTTAAATTATAATAAAGGCACTAGGGTTTGACGGAATAGTATTTGTGGTAGGTTCCTCCGATGCTATGTTAGGGTTTTTAGTGCTCTAGAGTTGAGGGACGTGGTTTGAGGCTTTGGGAAGCTCAAATCTTGAAGGTATGATGTTATACAACTTCTTCTCTACTCTTTTTCGTGTTTTGAATGGTGATTTTCGTGGTGCACGCTTGGGATTCCGATTGGGGCGAGTTTTCATTGATTAGATTATGTATAAATGCTTCTATGAGGTGTTGTTGAATGTTTACAAGCTTTGAGATATGGATTTTAAGTGTTTAATAGGTGCTTTCTCCAAACCCTAATCTCCATCTATGAGTTTTCTTTGATGACCGAATTGGAAAGGGTTTAAGTCTGGTTTAATGAGTTGTTTTAAGCATTTTGGTGTATGGGTCTAATGTAGGTACATTGTGTCCATTGATTTTGTGATTGTGTATCAAGTTGTGTATACTAGCAGATGATGATCCGTGTTGATATTAGGTGTTTGGTAATGTGAAGGTTATAAGTTTGCTCATATGAGGTTTCCTTACTTCGTGCAGTCTTTAGGAAACATTGGAATTGTTGTTGTTCTTCAATAGCTTACTGGAGTATCATGTGTGCTTACAGAGTTTGAGGTAACCATTGTGTAATTTTCTTGTACCTTGCATGAAATGTATGTTCGAAACTTTTCACATCATAATATGCATGATTACACGGCTAGTAAGTTTTCTAACTCTACTCTAGACTAATGATGAAAATGGAAATGACCAATGTACCCATGTGTATATATATGTTATGAGCATGATGACCATTATTGTACATATGATTGTTGTGCACCCCATGAGACATCTTGTATGATGACATAAACATGCTAGCATGATGGTTAATGGCATGAGTTGACATGTTAGCATGTATTAAGCATTGTCACTAGTTATATACTAATTAGGCATGACATTGTTGGGTGATAATGCTCTAAATACCACGTGATATACTGATATGCTAAATAGCACAAAAGGCTCATGATATCCTTTTCACTAAATAGTCATCTTTTGGTAGAGAAACTCAAGTGGCTGTGGAGTGGGGGTGCACCTTTACTAAATAGCCACTAATTCAGGTGGTTTTGGGGAAAGAGAGCCCTGGTCCAACTTTGAGTGTAATGGCCTCTGGTCAGGCCATAATTATTGGGAGGAGAGTTTAGTGGTGACCACGGGATTAGTCATCATAGGTCGTTGGAAGGGGGCTACCTATTGTTATTATCTTGTAATAGTAACTAGCCAATGGTTCTAATCGTGTATCATTGGGAATTGCATTGCATATCATGTACATTGAATTCTTCATGAGTATTTGCATATGATTATAGCTTTAGAATCTTGAATTGTTGTTATTGTATTTCCTTTGGTTACTAGGATATATGTCTCACCCCCCATGGCTAACAATTCCAGGTGAATAATCTAGTACTAGTAAGGAGAAGGCTAAAAATGCTTTGCTTTCTTGGAGATTGGGAGTATACTTGTTGTTTTGGGGTAGAGATCCTTTTGTGGCCTTTTGATGTTTTTGTGAAATGCCAAGTGTAGTAAACATGTGATACGTTGTGTAGCACAGCTATATACTTGTGGTTTCTACTAGACTTGTATGGTGTGCATCCCATTTAGGTTCAGTTAAACATTATGCATTGATTGGTATGTTTGTTATGGGCTCTTAGAAACTTGTGTGTTTGATGTATGGAAATTGTGGTTGAGAGTGTGCATTGGTGTCCAATCCTGTGACCTTGTTGTTTCTGGGGCAGGGATTTGTTGTCCCACATGCCTTTTAACATGATTGGTAGTGTTGTAAGCTTAGTTGGATCCATGGGTTGCATATGTACAATTGGGTATATGATTCATTAGCGTAAGATAGGGTTCAAGAAAATCAAAATTTAGAGTAGTAGTTCCTTTGGAGTGAAATCTCCTTAGACAAGATCTTTAGGTTTTTTGTAACTTGTTGGAGTGGCTTTGGAGACTAAGAGTTTGTTAAAGTGGGTGATAAAAGTAGTTACTAACCTTTGTTGGTCCCAAAATGACCATTTTGGTCTTAGATGTCCAAAATCTCCATATGAAAGTATTTTGAGGTGTGGTTTGTGCCAATGGTTAGATGAGGATTGTAGTGACTTGTAGAATTTGAAATCAAGTCAATTGGAGGTTAGAGTGAGAAGTTTTGCTCATTGGAAATTAGGCCAAAATTTCAGCAAAAGGCTTATAAAAATTCTACGTGTGGTGCTATATATGGCGCTATGCCATTCAGTTCCTCTTCTTCCTTTATTGAGAACATCACCACTTCATGACGGTAGATGTCTCGCTGTAACAACACCTCTGTTTTCTAGGTCCCTTGTGCTGTGTTGTTGCTTCTTGGGATCTAGTCTGGACTTTTTCTAGGATGTTACATAAAATGCTGTCAAAGCTTCTCACCTCCTTTGCTACCATCACTAGCATTGCCGCCAGCTATTGGTCAATAACTACCAATAGAAGGTCAATGGTCATTGATAGCAAATGGTTTGCAACTTCTTTCTCAGAATTTGCAACTTGCTTACACTAAATTTGTAATTCAATTTTCAAATTTTTATTATGAATTGTTCTAGTGTGGTTTGCAACTTCTTCTCTAGAATCTGCTACTTGGTTACTCAAAATTTGTAACTCAAATTCCAAATTTTTACAATCAATTGTTTTACAACTTGATTACTTTAAATTTGTAACTCGATTTCCAAAGTTTTAATATGAAAGAGTACTCTAGTTGTTTGTAATTTTTTTCCCAAAATATGCAACTTGCTTTTACTTTAAATTTACAACTTAATTTTTAAATTTTTACTATGAATTATTCTAGTATGGTTTGCAACTTGTTTATTGAATTTGTAATTATCTTACTCTGAATTTATAACTATGTATTGAATTCTTTTATAATAAAAATTTGGAAACATAATTAGAAATTCAAAGTAAATAAGTTGCAAATTATGAAAAAAAATAGTTGCAAATTACATTTAAATAATTCAAAGTAAAAATTTGAAAACCAAATTATAAGTTTAGAGTAACTAAATTGGAAATTTTGAAAAATAAATTGCAAACCACGTGAATAATTTATAGTAAAGATTTAGAAATTAAATTGCAAATTCAAAGTAACTAAATTGTAAATTCTAGAAAATGTGATGTTGACCACTGGAATAATTCATAGTATAAATTTGAAAACTAAATTACAAATTCAAAGTAAGTAAATTATAAATTATGAAAAAGAAGTTGAAAACCAATTCACCATCTGCGACCGCACATTTACTTGCCATTGATCACTGTTGAGTAACATTTTATTTCCGTTGACAAGCCACCGATAACTGTTAACCATCATTGACCGGCTGCAGGCTCTAATGATGGTGGAGAGGGGAGGGAAGTTGAGGGCATCATGGTAATCTTATGTTTCAATTTATTTAACTTAAGGGCCAATAGTTTCTTAGCATAATTAAATATACATTAGGTCTCAATTTATATTTAATTTCTTTTTGGTCGCAATTTAATTCCCCCAAATCTCTGTGTGTGTGTGTGGTGAACTAGTCAAATCTCTTTAATTTCTATCTGACGAGAGAAAGGCTCACAGATTTGTTCCATACTTGCTCATGAAATTCTTATAATTAGGTATATCTTTTATGTCCATGTCAACGCAATGAGTCAAGAGTTCCAAAATTGCGCACACAAATACATTGACTTTTTTTTTAGGCCGGAAAAAATATATTGACTTTTTTTTTGGGCCAAAACAAATATTTTCTCTATCACATTTTATTTGTCTTCTAAGGTTTTGGTACAAAAATTAGAAAAGATAATAAATAATGAATGATATATAATGAATGATATAAGTTTATTAAATTGTTCTTAATTATTATCTATTTATATACTATTCATACTATTGATTTCTTGAAACAATATGCTATTAAATAGTTAAAAATATAGTTAAAAAAATAATTAATTTTTTATTGATTTTCTCAAATGACAAATAAAATGAAACATTAACAATTTTCTATAATAATATATAAAATGGGACGGAGGAAGTATATTGACTATGAGACTTTAGTGTTATACATAAATAGGGTAGAGTGCTTTAACAAATTAGGAAAATAAATTACTGGATGTCGATTGTGTTTAGATCCTCCACTTTATACCAAGTACCAAGCCACTTTATTATAAAAAGAAAACAAGATGTCAGGCTCGAGTTTTGTGAATGAAAAATGTTGTTGTGGCTAAACTTGAATCCAAATCAGTAGGTAATATTAGATAATCAAACAGGTTTCACAAAAAAAAAAAAAATAACTCCTTAGTATCATAGTATGGATAGTTTCTATCAGCTTTATAACATATCTTATAGTTTAATTTTTTTTTAAATCGACCCTTGTAATATATTGAAGTTTCAAACAAATTATAATTAAATTGTTTAACAAAGCTACCCTAGAGGTTGTGGTGTTTCCCCGCAAACAAAAGATTGTGGGTTCTAGCCCACTTCATGCTTGATTCTCAAATAACAACTTGTATTTGAAGGGGACACTCACTTTCATTAATAACGAATTTTGTTGTTCAAAAGGTTAAAAAAATTATACAAAAATCAATAAATTAAATTACACTAGATCTCTATAATATTTTTTTCTTAAACGCCAAAATCGCAGAACAATTGTATTATATTCCTCTCTCAATTACTTCTACCAAAGAAAAAAAATTCCACTCTCAATTACGAATTTACTTAAATGACCCTAAATATCTATAGGAAGCTACCTTAAAATAATTATATAGGGCAAGTTGTCATTAACTTGAGAATTTTTTTTGGTACTCCATAGAGCCTGAAGTAAAACACTTTGGTTATGACTTATAAATAATGTAAATTATTATAAATTTTATATTTGATATTGATGATGAAACATCTTATGAATAAATCAATGTTATATATATATATATTTGATATGAAGATGTACAACTTTTTATTATTATTTTAATATATCTTTACACATTTTAATTGTTTAAAGTTGCAAAGATTAATATAATCTTTGAAAAACATTTAAGTTATTATGCCTCCCACATTAATAGGCAAAAAATATCTATTTCTAAATAATTCAAAATGCATTACTGCTTGGCAAGTTTAATTCTTGCGCCAAGTATAATTAATTGTTCAAGTAATATGAAAGAGATGTGGAATTTGAAATTAGATTTAAATTTCATGTAATTTACAAAATCATGCCGTCCAATTTTGTTTTCATAAACTTGGCCAAAAAAATTTTTTGTATTCATGGACGCTAAATACTGTTAAGAGGCAAGGGTGTTTAAAATCAATCCAAATCAATTAAATCGAATCAAATTGATTTGAACTTATCCAAACCAAACTTAAATGAGATATATTTTGATTTTTTCATTTTTGAAACCGATTCAATTTGGTTTGGTTTTGAACATTTGGAAACTAAACCAAACCTATTAATACTTTTTATATACTATTATAATATACTTATTTAATAGATTTTATTTTTTTTATTTAATACATTTTATATTTATATTATATTCATTAACATATGTCTCTTAATCCACAAACTCAAGAACAAGATTATAAAATATTTATTAGATAAGAAGAAATAATATAAATTAGTGTGTTGTTATAAGTAATCATATGAAAAAATATTCACAAATTTTTGCATAAAAAATTGATGTTTTAGTAAATTATTTATATATAATTTGTATTCATAAAGTATCTATATAGTACTTATTTAATTTAATTTTTGAAGAATGATACTTTTTTTAAAAAGATTTATTTTAGTATGATTTAAACCAAACTGAACTTGAAACTGAACCAAATAGGTTCCAAAATGTGCCACACTAATTAGTTTGGTTCAGTTTGGTTTTTAACCTAATCAAACATTTAAACACCCTTATTAAGAGGTAAAGAACGTAAGAATATGAGGTATGAACATTTTTTTTTGCCAAAAATTAAGTCATACTCCCTTATAATTATGTGGCATATTCTAGAATTTTTTGTTTATTCAAATTATAAATTATTTTACAAATTTCAAAGAGTATTAAATTGTTATTTTCTAATTTTAGCAAAAATATTTATGATGACAGAATAAGGATTAAAAAAAATATAATTATTATGGGTAATAATTTAATAAGAGTAATATTGGAAAGTTATAATAATTTTCTAAAATTTCAATAATCTTAAAAAATTTTAATTAATTTTCTTGATCTCTGCAAGGTGGTTAAATGTGACTTATAAATAGGAAGAGGGTATTTTTGAATTTTAAATTATGGTTGATCATAATTTTTTATCTGTAAAAATTATGAATGACTATGACAATTTATTATTATATGGGATATATGTGGCTCCGTTTATTATCCCAAAACATTCATTTTATTACCAAAAAAATTGGAATGTGTAATAACTACTATACCAATTTATACTCATTTATTATAAATAAACGAGTTTTCATCAATATTATATATAATTTAAAATAATTCACACTATTTATATTTATAAATAATATGCCTCAATATAATTTTATATTTTATATTAATAATAAATATCTTTTTCATTTTGTTAATTTAGAGACACAATTATTTAGTGCAAAATAAAAACCGTGTATCCATAAATATGAGAGGTAGTTTTAAACTTTATTCGGCAAGGCTAAGAGTTGTTTATTCCCACATATATGGATCATTTTTCTTGACCATGATATAAGTACACTTAATGATATAAAGAAAAATGAAAGAAATCAGTAATGTCAAAATTATTAGCTTAATTTTTCAATGCCTAACTTTTAAACACATAGCTCTAAGCACAACTATAAAAGGGCTTGACACATATAGTAGTCTGCATAAACCAAGTATTTTGCTTAATATGATGAGAACTAAGATGGGAAGGTCTTTGCTTTCCTGTCTATACATCATAGCAATATGCTTCATTGCTATGGGGTTGGCTAATGAAGAATTTCCCAAAGATGAATTTCCTCCACCTGATAATTTCCATCAACCCCAAAACTCAAAACCTCCACCCAACAATTTCCCTCATCCCCAAAACCCACAACCACAACAACCTCCACCCAACAATTTCCCCCATCCCCAAGACCCACAATCACAACAACCTCCACCTAGCAATTTCCCACAACCCAATAACCCACAACAAAATCCACCCAAACCTTCTTCACCAAACACTTCCAAACCTCCTCCTTCTCAGTCGCAATCAGTTCCTCCTCCACCATTCAATCCATCGAGTAAGCCCTCACCACCACATAACTCAAATCCACCTTCACCACCAAATCCAAATAACAACCCGCCTCCTTCTGCCTCAAAACCAAATGTCCCTACACCAAGTCCTTCAAATCCTCCACCTTCACCTCATATGTCCATACCATCACCCTTATCTCCTTCACCTTCCCCTTCAACTTCAACTAATAGTCTCCTACCACCTACTAAATCAAGTCCTTCACCTTCACCTCAAAATTCAAACAACCCCCTACCTCCTCCTTCCTCACCACAAACACCATCTCCTTCTCTTAGCCAACCAAATAGTAACAGTCCACCCTTTTCAACATTAGCACCATCACCCTCTCCCTCAAAACCATCACTGTCATTTTCTTCTCCTTCCCCCTCAGCTTCAACTAACAGTCCACCACCATTAGGTAAATCAAGTCCTTCACCCTCACCACTAAATTCATATCACTCCATGCCTCCTCATTCATCACCCCAAACACCATCTCCTTCTCCAAGCCAGTCAAATGATAATAGCCCACCGAACTCAGTATTAGCACCATCTCCTTCTCCCCCAACACCAAATGTTTTCACACCTCATCCTTCTGTATCATCACCCTCATCCAGCGCTCCTTCCTCTTTAGTTCCAACTAATAGTCTTCCACCACCTTCTGAATTAAGTCCTACCATTTCACCTCTAAATTCACATCACTTTTCACCTCCTCTTTCTTCACCACCAACACCGTCTCCTTCTCATAGCCAGCCAAATAATAATAGCCCCCAAACTTCAATATTAGCACCATCTCCTTCTCCCTTAACACCAAATATCTTCACTCCTTACCCTTTTGTATCATCACCCTCATCTGAAGCTCCTTCCTCTTCAGCTCCAACTAATAGTGTTCCAGCACCTGCTAAATCAAGTCCTACACCTTCACCTCTAAATTCACAACACTTCTTGCCCCCTTTTTCTTCACCACCAACACTATCTCCTTCTCCAAGCCAGCCAAATAGTAATAGTCCACCAACTTCAATTTTAGCACCATCACCTTCACCCTCAAAACCTAGTGTATTTGCTCCTCACCCTTCCCCACAACTTCCTTCTCCTCCTCCTATCCTTGCAAATTCACCACCTCCTCCTTCAACATCTTCTCCCCCACCACCAAATACTCATTCATCACCTCCTCAATCAACATCTTCACCCCCTCCACCAAATGCTCATTCACCACCTCCACCATTATCACCTTCAGCCCCTCCACCAAATACTCATTCACCACCTCCCCCATTATCACCTTCACCCCCTCCACCAAATACCCGTTCACCACCTCCCCCATCATCACCTTCACCCCCTCCACCAAATGCTCGTTCACCACCTCCACCATTATCACCTTCACCCCCTCCACCAAATACTCATTCACCACCTCCCCCATCAATTTCTTCATCCCCTCCACCAAATACTCGTTCACCACCTCCCCCATCATCACCTTCACCCCCTCCACCAAATACCCGTTCACCACCTCCCCCATCATCACCTTCACCCCCTCCACCAAATGCTCGTTCACCACCTCCCCCATCGTCACCTTCACCCCCTCCACCAAATGCTCGTTCACCACCTCCCCCATCATCACCTTCACCCCCACCCCCAAATACTCATTCACCACCTACACCAAATGCTAGTGCACCTGCACCCTCTGGAAGTTCATTTTGCATTACTCTTTGGGGCATTAAAGTATGTATTTGATCAACCTTCACATTCTTAAATTTACAAGTCCCTTGCCTACACAAGCATTTCGTACTACCTCCTCGTTGCCAAATCCCACATATTTTCCTTTTGTCTTCATTTCATTAACTTTATCGCTTTCTTATTTGTGTACCCCTCGACGACTTTCCATCTCTTTATATCATCTTCCCTTTACGGGATATGAAGCATGTAACCTCACTATATTCCCTAAAGCATATTTACATGTTAATGGTCTTTTCTAGCCTAATGTTTCCGATCATACAATAACATGTTATCATACAATAATATGTTCATATGGAACATTGTAGTAAGAATAAATAAAATTTTATTTCATGCTTTGTTTGTCCAATGTAATTTGAATATGGATAACACATCCATCGTTGATTGATTGTTATATGTTAATCATTAATCACTTCAACCTAGCATCTTCGATCGTGAGATTAAGATAATTGATAAATTTGACAACATCACAAGCGCACAGAATCAGATTAAAGGTACTTTTGTCGTTCCGACAAATTTTTTTTCCAAACATATTGCCCACAAATTCATTAGAAGTTTCCAAGACCAGAAGTGTTATTGAAGGACAATGTATTGCAGTGCTTTTAAAAATATATTAGGCAACACTTTCTCATGAACAATTTATCCTTTGTGAACATTGCCAGAAAAAAACGGTATCTTTATAAATTATCTTTCGTAATTAAAAAATTAATTATGTTTGCAAGTTTAACGGTCAACTGAGAGACTTTAGACGATAAACATCATGGTGCAAAAGGTTAGATGGATAGTAGATAGTTACGTATCGCCAATGTATGATCAATATCAATATGAAAAAAAAAATTCTCATGGTGGGAATCTGACGCCAATGTTTCTAATGGATTTTTCCTTGAGAAACTTTAATTGCAAAAGTAAAATAGAAAAAAATTAAAAATATTCATGTGTGTGTGATGCGTTTTAGACGGGTTTTTTCCAGAGAAATTTCTCACAAAAAGATCTGTGAGAATCTTCTCACAGAAAATGCCATTAGAACCTAGGGGAAAGAAGAAAATAAGATAAAATATATTTGATGCATTTCTTACCAATATATTCATAAGAAATTTCTCATGTAAAATGCTGTGAAAAAATCGTCAGGGGAAGAAGAAAATAAGGAAAAAAATTTATGTGATGCATTGCTCAAGAAATTTTTTGCGAGAAACTTCTCAAGGTTAGATCCATGAGAAAATTCTCATTGAAAATTTTGAGAGAAAATTGTTGTAAGAAGAAGAAAAATAATATATGTAATGCATTTCTCATGGAATTGTTCATGAGAAATTTCTTACAGATATATTGGTGAGAAACTTCTCATAGAATAATCCATGAGACATATTTTCTTTTGGATTTTTTTGAGATAAATTTTTCTCACAACTGTTTTACTCTCTGCCAGTATTCTTTGAGAAAATTGATCATGAGAAACCGTTTCTCATGGATTTTTAAGCTAAACCTTTCTCATGAATTTTGTACTTGAGAAAATCACTATTTTTCTTTATGTAGCTCATTTCTCATATTCGTTATAATTAATGCATTGGTCTCACATTTGGTTGATCAGGAAAATTCATAATTTGGTTAACAGGAATTTGAAAAATTACACTGATGTTAGGCGACCACTATATAGTCTTTAATTAAGACATTACGTAAGTTGTCCTAAATAAAGACTAGGACTGTATTTTACATTTAACTTGATCTTTTCTAAACATCAAACAATTTTTACTCATGTATGAAATTTGAAGAATAAGTTACATTGTTGTTTCTTTTTCTTTGACCAAGTGGATTTAAGAGGCTGGATAAAATCACCCAACCCGGAATTACATTACTTATAACTTGTAAATATTGTATTCTACTATATATTTTGGTATACATGTATATATTGATATATTGATTATTTCACATATATGTACACCAACTGCAAGTATAATTTAGGAAAATTATTAATTACACAGTCAATAATAATAAAAAATAAATTCTATAATTACTCATGATCACAGGGGATTTGAATTAAATCAATGATTTTTTTAATGAAACTCAAGCCAGCAATTTTATATATTTCCAAAACCAAGGCTAATCCACTTACATAATAACTGCAGGGAAATAAAGATTTCAACAAAATTTATCACAACCACAATCAAGATCTTGCTTTCAATAACATTAAAATACATGATGAAGAAAATAAGCATATATATATGCCTTCAGATTTTAAGTAGACCAGACAGCTAGCTTATCAGTAAGTTCATTAATCTTGAATCAACCAGTTTATCATCTCAACAAAGTTGTTAGTTTTAACTCGTTGAAACGCAGGATTTTGCGATATATATCAGATAGTTAATTCGAGTTGAATCATAAATAGCAATGGGAATCCATAAATCATCATCACTTTGTTTCCGAAAAGTTCCTTCCTATTATTGCTTCTACAGAGTCGTCCATCCACGGACGCCATTGTTTCCGTCAACCGCTTCCCTATCTTTCATCTGTTTCATATTGGCTGTTGTGTTTCTCGAATCTCCTCCCTTACATCCACAAGTTTTTTCATTTGCATGGTTTGACTTTTCAAAAGGATATTTTGTTTTGCTTTCTCTTTCTTTTAGTTTCTTTTTTTTTTCCCCTTGTTGTTATGATTTCTCAATTAATATTTAATATGAAAAAAAAACTGTACGTAATTAGTCATATCATTATTTTATGAATGATTAGCATTCACTTCTATTGTTCAATTTTAAAATATTATCTTTAAATATTTTAACTTATACTTTTGTATAATATCATGTAAATATTAAATTAATTTTAGTACATTTCATTTGTTATATATCAATTAGTTCGACAACATATAATACTTTTTATGTTTTGATCAATAACAAATATATATATATATGTGATATATATTGTTCAACCAATTGATTGCATATTATTTTTTTAACAATTTAATTATTTTTTTAATAATTAAGTTTATTAGGCTTAAATGTAATAGTTCTCTCAATATAATTTTTATCATTCTCAAGATTTGACCTTAAGTATCATTAAAAAAATCAGATCACACAGATTCAACTTGTTGGATCAAAAATTAGTCCCTAATCTGATCCAAAATACACTTATAATTGGACTATCTATAAATTAGTTAAAATTTGAAAAAAAAAACCAGCTAACTAGTGAGAACTAAACAGGTTCAGATTTTAAGAAAAATTAAAAAGAAAAAAAATCAACTCTAGACATAAAACTTAAAATTTAAGAAGCAGACTTGGAGGCTGGGGATCCATTTTTTTCTTTGCCCACTGTATGTACAACTTCCACCGCCTCTTTCCATCTTATAACGCAGCGTACATACTCCCTTTATTCTTGAACTTTATCCACGTGGGACTTGTACTGTATGCTACTGACAGGTGACGTATGTATTACAGTATGAGAACAGATTCTTTAGTATTTTTTTCTTTCCTTTTCTTCCGTCTTCTTCCCTATCGTATATATTATTTATCAGTATGATTTATTAAAAATATTTGATAACAAAGATGGATACTATTTTCCAATTCTAGTTCTTTTTTTTTTTTACTCATTTTTTATTTGTTTAATTCTTAAATCCTTTTTTCTTGTATTCAAATACTATTTTAATTTCTATAATGCATAGTATTTATTTATATTTTTATTTCAAACTTTATCTTTTTAATTCAATTTTAATATAATTTTTAAAAATATTTGATAACAAATGTTCATGTCTTTTTTTTTTTTATTTTGTCCATTTTTCATTTATTTTTTGAGTTTTTTCTTTATGTAAAAGTATCTTTTTAATCTTTGTAATATATGTATTATTTATTTTTATTTTTATTTTAAACTTGATCTTTTCAATTAATAAGGGTACCAAATAACTTTATGGCAATGTTTTAAAAATTGGACCAGACGTAGAATCGAAAATGTCTCTAGGTCACGATTTTTATGGTTCAACCGGTCGAACTGGTGGTTAAACATGTGATGTAATAATTACATAAAAATAATATTATATGTATAATAATATATGTATAAGAAATAAAAAATATCAAATTCTTAAAATTTCATAAATACTCAAATAATACATATGGAGGCTTGGAGTGATGGAGGAAAATAACAGAAAGAGTTGAGTTGAATTAAAACTTAAAAGGTAATGAAGACAAAGAAGAGCACATGTTGCAATTATTGATGTAGGAACTTGAGAATTTTGTTTCAACTAAGTTATATTTTTTTTATTTTACCTTTATTTTTTTATTTATAAATTTTATATTATTTCAATAATATAATTATAACATATTATAATGATATACTCTCTCATATTATAAGGAAACAAACGGATTTTTTTGTCCTATAATATAAGGCAACATGATTATATTTATTACTTTAACCCCTCATTAATATAATATATAATATTGTAAATTGTGTTGAAATTATAAAAAAAGAGTATTTAAAATAGGTAAAATAGGAATGTCTGAATTTTTTTGAAGAATTTAAAGATATTATTTTCATTTCTTAATATGTGTAAAAACCCCAAATGTTGTCTTATAATAAGGGACAGAGGGAGTAGCAATTTAAATTTAAAAAAAATTTAAAAAATGGATTAAATATAGAACCGGCCGATTTTTTTAAAACTAATCTAGTTCCCAACTCAATGTCGGTTTCCGGTTCAAAAGCTGGTTCGTACCAGTTCAATCCATCTCAACTCTCAAAATGGTTCAACTAAAAAAATGAGTCGGAAAGCTATCCGGCCGACGGTCGCACAGGTTGGACCGTCCGGTCCGGTCCAATTGCAAAAATACTGTTTGATGGTTGTTGATGAAAACTATAGAGTGAGTTATTTGTAATTTTTCATTATTATAGATTTGAATAAAAATTCAATTACTTTATAGATGTACCTTAAATATTATCTTTCCTTGTTGCCATTTTTTTTCAAAAGAAATATCATTTTCTTTGAAATTACATTTTCCTTTTTTGACTTTCTATGGTTAATTTTTTTATTTGTTAAATATATATTATTTAAAATATGTTAATTTAACTAGACTGATGATCAAAGTTTTATTAGACTCTTAAACCTTAAACTGATGCTTTGGTTAGTCTAGTAACTGATTCAGTTTTCTTAACACTAGTGTTAAATCCTTTATCATTTAACTCAATTATAATTGGTTGAGAACATTTCTTTTTTCATTAATAGCTAATATTTCTTTATTTTTTCTCCTGGGCCAGCATTTGTAGCCAATCAAACTCATGCCAGTTTAGTGCCACTCTCTTACAAAGTAAACTAACTCTCATGTTTATTAGCAAGACATTTGCATCAGAGCATTTTTTGTTAAAAAAAAAAATCAAAACGGCGCACTTTCTTATGCCTAAATATACGCTAATACTTTCTAAATCATCACTTCAGAACACCCAATATGAAATTCCAGAGAGAGGAATTAAATATTCTCAAGTTGGTTATCCCATCAATGTGTGCCTATAGGATATGTTATATAATGTATAATTGGGTTGCCCTCATGGGCGAACTCCTAACTCCTCCCAATTGCCCGACTACATTTCTTTTTGTTAATTAATTATGATTAATATCTCAAATGAGTTCGTTTTTAATTCTAAACGTCGATTAGAAAATTCTCAGAAATCAAATACCAGGAAAAGAACATTCAAAGTAGCAACACCGTCCAAATTAATCAGTGATCATATCTTTACTGGCTGCTGCTGCTCATATCCTTCACAATAGTCACAGGGCAAGACGCATGTGTGATCACAAAGTTGCTGACGCTTCCCAGTATGATCCTGTTCTCCCACAAGATAAATCACAAAATTACATTTATTTTAAATAAAACGTTATAACCAAATACATTTTAGTATTATCTTTAACGTAATCAAACATAATTGCAACATAATCAATCAGAACAGTAAAATCGGAAATTTTGTGAGTTCTGACCTTTGGATTGTGCTGAGGCCTCTGCTTCCCATGACGAGAGAATCCAGTTTCAGATCTTCAATCGCATCCAAGAGCTTCTCTCTCGCATCACCCCAATACAGTTTCGTGACAATATTCACCTGCACCATCACTTCTCTCGCATATTGAACTTGTTTTTCCATAAATCAAATGAAAAAACAGAGTGAACTTTTCTTTTTTTCAGAAACTGAATGAAAAACAGAGAGATAGAAAGAACCTCTTTCTGTCTGGAAGCAGTGTCAAGCACATCAAGGACCTCGATATCAGTTGGAACATCGTACTTGTTCATGATCTCTGGCTCTCTGAACTCTGTCAGTGGAATCAGAGCTGCATATCGATGGAACCAAAGCGAATCAGATGGCATGAGAAAGAACAGAGCAGGAAGCAACAAGACTTGAAAAACGAAATCATAGATATCCAATCCAAATATATAGAGAAGGGAACTTACGAGTGCCAGATTTGGCCCACAGATGATGGCGAGACTCGTCGAGAGAGTTGTGGCTTACATGGATGATGTAAAAGGTGTCGCCTGGATCAGCTAAATTGTCGAGGGACCATCTCAGAGCATTCTTGCTGCTGCTTGAGAAGTCCATAGCCACCCCAACTTTCCGATCCTTTCCCATCGTTTCACGCTTGTTTGGATGCTCTTGTCCGTTTCTTACAAGAAGAAGAATATGAGCTGAAGAATAAATAAAGCATACACAGGATTAGGATTTGGATTTGGATGTGGATGTAGGTTTGGCGCGATCTCAGGTTAGGCTGTGGATCCATGTGCCAGGTGACAAGTAAAAAGAATAAAATTTTCTCACAATGAAATACTTGCTCCATCTCCTCCTTGATATAAAATTTATTTAACTAAATTACATTAATTAAAAATAAAAGTTACAATTAAGTAATTAAATTTTTTTAAAAATCACAATTTTTTTATAAAAATATTTTTATTTAATTTTTTTTCTCTCCCTATAATATATTAAATAGAGATATATTTTAAAAATATATAATAAATACTATCTCATATACGGTAAATGATCCTATATTTAATATTAAAATAAAATACTCTATAATTAGGACTGGAGAAAATATTATCTATAAAATTTAATTAATGTGAAAATACATTTATTTATACATCCTGAAAATAAGATTAGTACTTTCTTATAAAAAATTAATTAAAATAAATAAATAAATAAATTGTCGTAGACAATATCCAATAGTATGTTTTGATTTCAATAAAAATAGTAAAATGAAGAAATAATACTAACAATAAAACTATATAATAAGGTAGGGGGACCCCGTTGCATTGTAAGAATTATGAAAAATAAATTGTAATATTCATCATCATGAAATAGTGTAATTTATTATAAATGAGATATTTGATATTGATATTAATGTTGGTTGTGTTATATATGTGGCATAGGATGTCGGTTGAGAAAAGATGGTAGAATTGTGGGTTCCGTTTTGAGCACTCGAATATGACCCCATTCTGAGTGCTTTTGCTTTGACTAACCACCGTTTCCGAATCAGAAGCGTTACAAAGTTGGAGCATTTGTGAAATCCGATTCTCTTTATTTAAAATTAATGAAAAAAAAAAAAATATGTACGTGAAAAATATGTATGAAAAATAAATATAAATTTTTCTTGCTCCAATATGATAGATATTATTTATTTATATTTTTATTTCAAACTTTATCATTTTAATTTAATTTTAATATAATTTTTAAAAGTATTTAATGATAAATGTTCTTATCCTTCCTCTCTTATAACTTGTTTTCTTCAAATGTTGTTCATTTTTTTTTTATTTCTTAAATTTTTTCTTTATATAAGAACATCATTTTAATCTTTGTAATATGTATTATTTATTTTTATTTTAAACTTGATCTTTTCAATTTAGCTTTATGGATGTTGATGAAAACTATAGAGTGAGCTATTTATAACTTTTTATGATTATGGATTTTAATAAAAACTTAATAACTTTATAGTTACACCTTCTTAAACATTATCTTTCCTTGTTGCCATTTTTTAAAAGAAATATCATTTTCTTTGAAATTAAACTTTCCTCTTTTGACTTTCTATGGTTAATTTTTTTATTTGTTAAGTATATATTATTTAAAATATGTTAATTTAATTACTACTGATAATTAGGCTCTTATTAGACCCTTGAACCTTAAACCAGTGTCTTAGTTGGTCTAGTAACTGATCCAATTTTTTTTAATATTAGTATTGAGTCCTTTATTACTTAACTTCAATATGGTTGGCTGAGAACTTTTTTTTCATTAATAGCTAATATTTCTTTATTTTTGTATTTTTTTCTCCTGGCCGGCATTTGTAACCAATCAAACTCATGCTAGTGTAGTGCTTTTCAACTTTATATTTTAGATTACTCAAATGCAGGCTGCAAAGTAAGCTAACTCTCATGTTTATTAGCAAGACATTTGCATCAAAACATTTTTCTTAAAAAAAATAAACTATCAAAACGGCGCACTTTCTTTTGTGCCGGGAAAAAAAAGACGAAAAAAAAAGAAAAGCACTTTCTTATGCCTAAATATACGCTAATACTTCTAAATCACCACTTCAGAACACCCAATATGAAATTCGTGAGAGGAATTAAATTTTCTATGCATCATGTGTGCCGATAGGATATGTTATATAATGCACAATTGGGCTGCCCTGATGGGCTAACTCCTAACTCCTCCCAATTGCCCGATTACATTTCACTTCGTTAATTAATTATAATTAATATCTCAAATGAATTGTTTTTAATTTTGGAATTCAAAAATATGGACAGAACTACATATGTGTATACACACACACACTACCTTTATTTTAAAATATAAAAAATAAATAACTAAATTATAAAAAAATAACAATCAAATATCTTAAATATATTATAAAGAAAAATTTATTTTCTACAAATGACCCTAATTTAATGTTTTTACTTAACTCTATTTTAATTCATGTCTGGTAATAATAAATATACTTTAATTAAGGGTAAATTAAAAAAACATATTAATTTATTAAATAAAAATTATTTATCTCTTACATTTTAAAATAAAATATATTTAAAAATGTTACTCACATTTTGAAACGGGAAGTATATTGATTTGGGGACGATGGTCCCCTTAAAATCAGGGTATATGTATATAGTATATACTATTATAGTTTTAATGGAAAAATTTAGTATATCCCCACTAAGAATTTCAAAGATTTAATTCGCCCCAAGGTAAGTTTTTTTATTCGGTCCTTGTTCAAAAGCCAAAGGGAAAGTTTTGATACTGACACAAACTATATACTAGTGAGAAAATATTGGGACAATTCCTCTCCCTAGATCAAAAACACAAAATTTATTCATGTTCCTCCACTCAAATCGGTGTATCTGCTGTGAATTTAATATTTAAATCTATAATGTGATTTCAATAATCTACTGTGTGCAATAAGATTTTTGAGAACAATTGCTGCTCATATGGAACGAGCTCAATTATTCACCCAAAAAAAATTGCCATAAAGTATGCTTACACAGAAATCCATGAGTCTTATTAGAGCTCAACTTATTTCACCCTCACATGTTCTTCCTTCAAGAGGTACAAACACTTTCTTGTGCTAAATTTGCTCTTTACTTTCAACACAATCACTTCATTGATCCTGACAAGAATCCGTCCCTACTCCATTTGAGAAGGAGCACAAGCTTTTCATAATCAGGGAGGTTTTCTTCGATGACAGGAACTTGTTTGAATCTCTGAAGCCATGCTTGCAAGTGAGGAAACTTGCTCGGTTCCATCAGTTTTATTCCCACAATTTCCTCCAACCCTTCCAACCAGACACCAAGAATCGCATATGATAAGTCCACCAATCCTACGTCGTTTCCTCCGAAGAACTTCTTGTCCCCCAGGCCTTGATCCTCCAATACTTGAAGACATTCAATCGCTTTCTTGATTGTGTTTTCCTTGTCTTGTTCATCTTCAAAAATTCTGTAAAACGGTGTCGTAACTGACCTGGTCATTTCGTCTGCATATTTCATCCAAAACCTAGCCATGGCCCTGTCATGTGGATCTTTTGGAAGCAAAGGGATGTCTGGCCAGGTTTCTTCGATGTATTCGAGAATCACGAGGGATTCTGCAATGGCTTTACCGCCATGGATAAGCACAGGAACTTTCTTGTGAACTGGGTTGGATTGCAGAAGCAGCTCACTCTTGTTGAGCCTGTCTTGTTCTATGTACTCGAAGTTGATGCCTTTAAGCTTCAAAGCCCATATCACTCTGTGAACAAAAGGGCTGGACCAAAATCCCAGAAGCTTCACGTCTTCCATTGTTGGTATGCAGATTACAGCAGGTGTAGGGGATGTGAATTTTAAGGAAGAGAATGGTTTGTTTGTTAGTGGACAAGGATGTTTCCGAGGCTGAACAAAGTGGATAAAGTATTGATAATTATGATTTCAATGTTTCCAATTTCCAGAGAGGACGTTTATTTTGTCCTATCCACAAGTTCAATGCACCAATTTTTTTGTTCTTATTGATGAAAAGTTTATTGAATTTGAATTCAAAAACTCACTGAGCACCAATTCTTGGTTCAAAGAATGGTTACAAAGGAAATGCAATGAGAATATCAAACCTATATACCCATAGGAAATATTGGACCAACCCTTACCAATTGAACTTATCTTCTTTGGCATCTTTTTTTTCACATAAAACTTTACTAATTTTTCAAAAAAACAATATTTATGTCTTTATTCAATGAATTCTTCGTCATTGAACAAAGTGAATAAAGTATGGATTTACGATTTTAAAGTTTCCCAAATTCCAAAATTAAAGGACTAATTTTGTCCGATCCAGTAGATCCATGCACCTATTTTTTCTTTTTTTTTTTTATTTAAAAAAATTTTGGGCAGTTGGTCCCAATCCCAATAATTCAATGAAATATGGTAAGCTGGACCTTGCTTGTCCAACTCTATATTGATATCTAATAATAATAAATAATTATTTCTTGTTATAAACAATGTGATAAATTGTGATGTCCATAACGCGTCAAAATAACCTTTTTTTAAATTTCATTTCCCCTAATAATATAAACTCCCAATTGAATGATTTTAAGGAGTTTTCTATGACTAATAATTTTAACCTCCAAAAATTATATATATTAGATCATTATACAAATTAATTTTTATATTTATGTGATTGTAACTCTTAAGAAATACTCAAAGATAAGACCTATAAATAGAGGTGTTGTATGCACTAAATGGATATTCTAATAGATGAATGATCAACATTCTCCCCATTTTTCTCTCTTATTCTTTCTTCCTTTTATTTAGTTGTTTATATTATATTAATTTTATAACATTCCTCTCATACTTCTTTTTTTACCCTCCCCACATACTTGAAAAAGCTAATCTGCATGATCTGTAATAAATAGATAAGCAAAACAGCCAAGTACTGATAAGCCTCATGGCTTGAAAAGTATTTCCAAGTACATATTTACATGCATTTTTCTCACAAACAAAATTCTCATATTATCTGTTCACATTAAAAATTATTTAATAATGTTTTAAAAAGAAAACAACTATATGTCCTACATATTCATCGAATTCTTCGTCATTTTTAATTTTTTTGGGCCGGATTCGTCATTTTCAATTAAGTCGTCCTCTGTCAGAATGTTTAACAATTCTGCTATTGTTTTTCTACGATGTCCATCATCTTATAGGAGGATCATGCCAAAATCTAAAGCATGAAAACCCGGCCATGATAGCAATATCCGAAGCTCTAGTTGGCATATTCTTGCGAAAGGAAAAGATGCTTACCATCCATAGTTGTTGCCAATAAACCCAACTAGCAGATTGATTGAGATATCATTTAAGAATAGCATGTTAAAATTGCACCTTATCGCAACACCAGAAAAAGGATTTGTTAGCAATTACTTTTCATATTTCTTGGTGATTTGAAACAACCAATAATGCGAGCACCATCATAGGGATTCATAAATATTGGCACTCTAAACTGCCAACAAAGATTATATTTCATCGGCAATCTCATTAACAACCGCCAACAAAAGTAAAGCTTTATTGGCAGTTACTATTATTAATCGCGAACAAAGTTTCCTCTTTTGTTCATGATTAATAATTGTAATGAAAACTGCCAATGTATTGGGTTTATCTTTGTTGACAATTATTTATGTAACTGCACGAAAGAAACTCATATACCATTCTCCACTTCACTAGATTGTTTCTAGCATGTTTCTCCTACTTTTTATGACATAGGAAATAGTTGAGTATTTAGATTCCCTATAGTAAATAGAAATTGCATTATAATGCTGTCAAAAAGGTATAGAGATAAAAAGAAAAGGAATATATGTATATAAATAAAATGAGCCCCAAATATACATTAATTTTTCTTTGTGCCACTCTCCCTCCTATAATATTGCATCACCAATATTAGATGATTTAAACCATGTATAACGAGTTCATACTGATATACGAGTCATGAATGATAGTAATATAAGCATCTATCCTAATTAAGAATATTTTCTTTGCTATATTTGGAGCTCTCACCACCTTCTATACAAAAAAGGATATCTCATTCTCAATTAGAAGTTACCAATAAACTCAATAAACAAAGTCGAAGATTCATTATGAAAAATAAAGTTTAAGTGGCATATATTTTTTATCCTTTCTCCGCTATAACCGGCACTTTTAAACACAACTAAAGACTTTAACATTGCTTTTTCAAAGCACTAACTATGATCAATGTAACTGTTTTTCAAAGCGCCGCCTTTAGGTAAGCTTCTGAAAGTGCCTTCTTAGCGGCGCTTTTAGACAGCGCTGCCTTTAGTGGAGCTAGCCTTTTTTCATTAAAAGCACCACTAAATTGAAGATTACCATTTTAAATGATATCAAATCAATCACAAGCTATCTTAAAATAATTATACAGGTTAAGTTATCAATTAGCATCAATATGTAGAATCCTGCGAATGAATTATAATTATAAAAATTCAGAAAGCTTTACTGGGTTGGAGAATTGTAGTACGTCCGTTAATCATAATTTTCCGATCAAGGAATAAGAGAGATGTTGAATATGAAATTGGGTTGAAATTTCATATAAAAGACAAAATCATGGAATCTAATTTTACATTTATGTAATACTCACAATTGCTAATAACCTGTAAAGAATGTGAGAGAAAGACGAATGAGAGGAGTTAGTTTATGTTCTTGTATTACTCACAATTGTTACTATTTATATTTTGTACACGTAAATTAAATTATTTTTTTGACTAAAATCATTAATTTTAATTATCAAATCATGTATAGTTCGATTTAATCTTAATTATTTATTTGTCAATATATGAATGAAAATAAAAAGTTTTAATTTCATTGTTTCTTTAATTCTATTTAAAATTAACCCTAAATATATATATACAACAGAAGAGGTTTGATATTGGACCGTAAATAAGCATTTTTTTGGTACATTGTACGGAGTTATTTGGGGTATGCTATTTATATATATATATATATATATATATTATTTTCTATTGATTGATTTCCGTTTATTTTGGTCATTACTATTACTCACAATAAAAACCCTAAAGAAAGCCCCCCAAAGGCCAAACGTGTGTTTTCCCTCTTTCTTATGGCATATTTACTGTTTATTACCCGAGAGTACAAGTCACGAATTAGTCATATGGATGGATACATCAATACGAGATGCAGTTTTAAATAATTTTCAGCTAGGCTAAGAGTTAATTATTTCCTCTCTCATATATGGTACATTTCTTAACCAAAATACAACAACAACAACAACAATAATAGCCTTATCCCACTAGGTGGGGTCGGCTACATGGATCAAACGACGCCAATGAGCTCTATCAAACGCCATCTCCTCAGATAGATCATTTCTCAAAAGGTCATTCCTTATAACTTCCCTTAATGTCCTTTTTGGTCTTCCTCTACGCCTTTTGATCGGGCTCCAGGCCATTTGATCAACTCTCTTCACTGGCTCCTCTTGCCCTCTTCTTTGTACATGCCCAAACCACCTTAAACGATGTTCCACCATTTTCTCCTCAATAGGTACTACCCCAACTTTCCTTCGTATACATTCATTTCGTATCTTATCCAATTTTGTATGACCACACATCCATCTCAACATTCTCATCTTTGCTACTCCCATCTTATGCTCTTATTGTCCTTTTAAAGCCCAACATTCACTACCATATAGCATTGCTGGCCTTATAACTGTTCTGTAAAATTTTCCTTTAAGCTTAGTAGGCACCTTGCGGTCACAAATAACTCCTGTTGCTTTCCTCCACTTTAACCACCCAGCTTGTATCCTATGCATAACATCCCCATCAATTTCCCCATTACTCTGTAAAATCGACCCCAAATATTTAAACTTTGACACCTCGGGAATGATTTGCTCTCCAATTTTTACCTCTGAATCATCTATAATTGGCCTCTTATTAAATTTGCAATGCATATATTCCGTCTTACTCCTACTCAGACGGAAACCTTTTGATTCCAAGGTATGTCTCCATAATTCAAGTTTAGAGTTGACCTCTTCTCTTGAGTCCTCAATTAAAACTATATCATCCGCGAAGAGCATACACTTTGGAATTTCTTCTTGTATATGTTCTGTAAGAACATCCAAACCAGATCAAATAGGTATGGGCTCAAAGAAGATCCTTGATGTAAGCCTATTGTTATAGGGAAGTCCTTTGTCACACCTCCAGGGGTCCTCACACTTGTTGTTGCCCCCTCATACATATCCTTTATGGCTCGAATATAAGCCACCCGGACCCCTTTCTTCTCCATTGCTTTCCACAATACATCTCTTGGTACCCTATCATAGGCTTTTTCCAAATCAATGAAAACCATATGCAAGTCCCTCTCTTTACTCCGATATCTTTCAATCAAACCCCTTAATAAATAAATAGCCTCTGTTGTAGACCGCCCTGGCATAAATCCAAATTGATTTTCTGAAATACGAGACACCTTCCTGAGTCTATACTCAATCACTCTTTCCCAGAGTTTCATGGTGTGACTCATGAGTTTTATCCCCCAATAATTAGTACAATTTTGAATATCCCTCTAGTTTTTGTATATGGGCACTAGAGTGCTCTTCCTCCATTCCTCTGGCATTTTCTTGGACCTTAAAATCTCGTTAAATAACTTAGTGAGCCACCAAACCCCTTTCTCTCCTAAACACTTCCAAACTTCGATAGGAATCCCATCAGGACCAATGGCTTTACCATTATCTATTCTCTTAAGAGCTTCTTTCACCTCTCCAACCCGAATCCTACGATAGAAATTCAAATTGAGATCATCTTCATGGGTTGTTAGTCCTTCAGTATCAATAGTCATATCCAATCCATTATTGAACAGCTTATAAAAGTAGCTCCTCCATCTTTCTTTGATATCATCATCTGCAACTAAAATTTTTCCTTCTTCGTCCTTAATACATCTCACTTGGTCCAAATCTCTTGACTTTCTTTCCCTCATCTTGGCAATTTTGTAAATCTTATGTTCACCTTTCTTTGTTCCTAAATACTGGTAGAATTCCTCAAAAGCTTTAGCTTTAGCCTCACTCACTGCTTTCTTAGTCTCCTTTTTAGCCAACCGATAACATTTGCAATTTTCATCGTTATTGCATAGATGCAAGGCTTTGAAACACTCTTTCTTATATTTGACCTTCTCCTGCACACTCTCATTCCACCACCAAGATTCTTTATCCTTAGGTCCAAAACCTTTGGATTCACCCAATATTGCTTTAGCGGTATCCCTGATCCTTTTAGCCATCTCATTCCACAAGATATTAGCACTTCCTTGCAAGTCCCAATTACCTTCCTCCATAACTTTCCTCGTAAAGATCACTTGTTTTTCACCTTTTAGTTGCCACCACTTAATCCTGGGATTAAAAACTTTTCGACTTTTCAGTTTACGATTCTTAACTATCACATCAAGGACCAAGACCCTATGTTGTGAAGTTAAACTCTCACCAGGAATTACTTTGCAGTCTTTACAAGTTGATCTATCTGAGTTCCTTACCAAAAAGAAGTCAATTTGCGACCTTTGGACTCCACTCTTATATGTAATTAAATGCTCCTCCCGCTTCTTAAAACAGGTGTTTATAATCGTTAGGTTATAAGCCATTGAAAAATCAAGAATGGAATGTCCCTCCTCATTTACTTCTCCAAAGCCATAACCGTCGTGAACTCTCATATATTGCCTTGTCTCTTTTCCAACATGACCATTAAGATCGCCCCCAATGAGGATCTTCTCCTCTTGTGGGATATCTTGAACCAAACCCTCCAAATCTTCCCAAAACTTTTCCTTAATATATGCATCCGACCCTACTTGAGGTGCATAAGCACTAATAACATTGAGTGTATCATGTCCAATAGTCAATTTTAAGGATAGGATCCTATCTCCAATCCTTTTGACTCCTACCACATTCTTTTTCCAGTCTTTATCCACAATAATACCAACTCCATTCCTTCCTCGAACCTTCCCTACATACCAAAGTTTATAACCAGTAGTATCTAACTCCTTAGCCTTTTCTCCCACCCATTTAGTTTCTTGAAGACATAAGATGTTAATTCTCCTTCGAATCATAGCATCTACCACCTCCATAGATTTACCTGTTAACGTACCAATATTCCAAGAACCAAATCTAATCTTGCTTTTCTGGGCTAACTTCTTTACCCACATCTGTCCAGGATGATGTGGGAATCCTTGCTCATTTAACACTACACCCGGGCGCCGATGTAGCGGTTCTAGCTCATTTGACACTGCATTCGAGCCATACAGCGCGTTACTTCTGGGCAACGACCTAGCCTTAGCACATATACGTCTTTGATCCATGTCATGAGATTCGACAGATTTTTACGTTGGCTGTCGAGGGCCTAACACAACCCTCCTCCTTTATCCAGGCTTGAGACCGGCTATGACACTACATAGGCGGAGTTAATTTAATGGTAAGAAAAAAAAAAGAAAGAAAACAAATGCCAAATACGTACTTCTGTAGAAGAAATCTGATATTGGGCAGTAATGTGCCTTTCTTTTGGTCCGTAATATTAATTAGTCACAAGAAAAACCCTTAAAGAAAGCCTCCAATAACGCTCAAACGTTCATAATTAATTTCCCTCTTCTTCATGGCATATGCACTATTTATTACTCCTTTTCATCCTTTTTATTAGTCATATTTTGAAAATTTTTTGTAATCTTATATATAAGTCACAAACTATATTATTTTTAAGAAAATTTTAGTAATGTAACAAACTTTTTTTTATTCTGGTAAAATAGTTAAAAGTAACTTGTCTGAAGGATCAGAAGGAGTACACGTTAGGACAAATCATTTATTAGTCAAAAGATACTCCATCCTCCCCATTTTATTTGTTGTTTTAAGATTTTTCATACATATTAATAAAATTATTAAATAATCTAGATTATAGTGAAATTTAATAATATTTTACTAAAATATCTCTAAATTAAATGTTAAAATAAAACTCATATTCCACCTATCATTGCTTTTAATCGAGGATCAAAAAAATAAAGAGAATAATTAATACTTTATTGATAATGTAAAATGACAAATAAATTAGAATATTTAAACTTTTCTAAAATGATAAATAAATTGGGACGGAGAGAGTACTGTGTATGTATACATAAATATCCAGCTAGGTTTGGAGTTGTTTCCTCTATGATATATATGGTCCATTTCTTGACCAAGAGACACTTATGGTACCAAGAAAAGTGAAAGAAAACAGTAATGTTAATAATTAGCTCAATTTTTCAGTAACTAGCTTTTGAACACGTACGTCCAAGCACAACTATAAAAAGGGGTTATCGGAGTGCTATACTCTCCATCAACAAAGTATCTTAATTGCTTAATATGATGAAAGATTCTAAAATGGTGAGGTATTTGCCACTTTGTTTTTGTATCGTAGCAACATGCTTCATTGCTATGGGACTAGCTTATGAAGAGTTACCTGACTTTCCAAGGGATGGATTTCCTTCAAATCCTTTCCTTCCACCCAGGAATACTCGTCCACCACTCGCCTCCACATTCTACATCGGAAACTCCCTTTCATCCTCAGCAGCCTAATAACAATCCTCGTTCTGTGCCAAAATCTTCGTCTCCTCCTCCTAAGCAGCCGAATAATAAGAATCCGCCGTCTTCTCCATTAGCACCATCTCCTTCACCATCAAAATCATTTGTGTTCCCACCTCGCCGTTTGTCTCCTCCGTCCCCATTGCTTCCTCCAAAGAATCATTTTCCGCAAGTTAAATCAAGTCCTTCACCTTCATCATTATATACAAATACCATCCCACCCCATGTATCTCCACCACAACATCCCTCACCTCCATCTAGCTAGCCTGAAAAGTTCCCTATGCCTTGCTCCTTCAGGCGTTCACATTTGTGCCCGATCAAACTTCACACTCTTACTTTTATCACTTTCTGCATTGTGTACTACTCCCCTATGACTTTCCATATATATCTTTATATCTCCTTCCATTCTGAGCCACCAAACACATCACCTCACTGTATTCCGTGAATCATACTTCTATGTTAATGGTCATTTCTAGTCTATGGTTTCCAATCGTACAATAAGATGTTCATGTGGAACAATGTACTACCAATAAAATATAATTTTATTTCATGTTATGTTTGTCCAATGTAGTTCGAATATGAATAGTACATCAATCGTTTATTATTTGTTTAAACATAGGAGTATTGTGCTTTTACTGTTCGATAGACAAGCATTTAATGATAGATATAGAGATTTTAATTTGACAAAAGCAGTATTTTTATTTTTATATAATCATGATTAATTGTTAAAAGAGCAATAAGCTAGAAATGTTTTCCTAACACATTGGCCACGCATTTATTAGAAGTTTCCAAGGCCAGCACAGTGTTATTGAAAAACGGCATATAATAGAGTGATTTCAAAAATATACCAGGCATGTACCAATATATATATATACCAGGCAACACTTTCTATTGTAATTAAACAAGTTATCTTTGTTAACATTACCCCCCCCCCCCAAAAATGGGTTATTTTTGTAAACTATCTTTTTGCAATTTCTGTTTCACCAAACAAAAATCTTTTTGCAACTGAAAAAAAAAAAGGCTTTCTAGTTTATCCGTATGAGAGTTCAGATGACACATCATCGTGTGAAAAGTTAGAAGGAGACAGCTACATCCCATCAATGTGTAATCAATATATGGACGTAAAATATAGAATTTAATTGCCAAAATGTTAACATAGCTACTAAAAATATGACTTATTGGAGGATGTCATTGATAAGTAATTTATAAACTCCTTTGAATATATTGTATAAGTTGAGAGACCTATAGATCCTGGCAAATTCAGAAACTCAACTCACCTGGATTTAATTTTTCATAAAAAATTAAGTAAAATATAAAATATATAACAAGCTGCACTATTTATAAGATAAATATTAAGATTTATTTCTTATACTTTGAGGGATCTACATGAATTCGACAAATTACACTCATATTATTTGCCAACGACTATACCAGGCAAAGACTTTATGTCAATTTCGTTGTTAAAGACTGATGGGCTGACTCCTTCCAAAGGCCGAATACATTCTAAATAATTAATTTATTGATAATTAATTAATTAATTAATTGTGATGCAAAATCCAATAACACAGAAAATTTCTCTGATATACGGGGAAAATTTCTCCGTTCCCAGACCAATAACAGAGAAAATTGATTCTTCTTCCTCTCTTGATATTCAACACAAGAAGGGAGCCAGTTGTCAGTTGTTACATTTTCAGAAGGTATGCCTAACTCTATTGTAGAAATCCATCAATTCTTAATATAGCGTAACCATAGCATGTCCTTCCTTTCACGAGGTCCAAACACTTTCTTAGGCTAAATATATATATGCTTTTACTTCAAGAATCAATCCATATGGCTTTGAGACGGATCAAAAGCTTTTCATAATTAGGTAGGTTTTCTTTCATGACAGGAACCTGTCTGAATCTCTGAAGTCATGCTTGCAAGTGAGGCAACTTGTTTGGTTCCATCAGTTTTCTTCCCGCATTTTGCTCCAACCCTTCCAACCAAACACCAAGAATTGCATATACATGCTGACGTCATTTCCTCCGAAGAACTTATTGTCCTTGTGAGATCCTAAATTTTTAAATACAGTTTTAGAAGCAATTAGTTAAAATACACTTAAAACACTCAAATTTTAAGAAAAAGTGTTTGGACGATGTTTAAATTTGGGCTCAAAAGTTTAAAACCTAATTAAGCCTTTCCACCAAAATTTCGACAGTATAAACAGTCATACTCGAGCTCCCAAATAAAACTTGGTAAAAAATTTTGAAGTTATAACATTCTCAATATAGGCAAACAACATAGACTAAGATTTAAATCAGTACCATAAACCATCTCAACATATCAAAATTCATATGAAACAATCAAATCCGGAGCCAAGCAAGACAAGACAAGTAATACTAAATATCTCTAGCCCAGAAGCACAAACTCCAGTGAAGCTATCGAAAATCCCACCATTTTTCATTGTTCTGACGTGGAGTTCAATTTAAACAAAATTTCCTACCCAGCGCCACGGTGAGGTATGCTAGCACTGTGGCACCTTTACCTTTTGCCCCCAAAATTTATTCACTCGTTTTCCCTTCTTTCCTTCAGTCTTGGTACCCTCTGGTTCTGTATAATTCTAATAATACCCTTCCATAAATCCATTTACAATGTCCAAAAGAATTAAATTAGAATCGTTACATAAATAAATTTTGATGAACCGCTTTTAGATATTTCCCTTAGTTCTTTTTATAACCATGTTATTGTTCCATTAGGCACTATAGAATTAAGCCTACAATTATTGGTCACAGCTGGCTGCCCCAGTGTTTTTTCCGTTTAAGTTTAAAGTGATGATTGTATTTGCTTAAAATGATTAGTTTTTATTTATGATATAATTACTTGTGTATTAAAATATGATAATATATTATCAAATATTTACTGAAGATAATAATTTTTAAAATGAATTTACTTTTTATGTGATTAATGAAATATATAATTAATGTAAGAAATTAATTGAAGTGGATAAAAGTATTTTTGTATTTAACCAATATTTTAATGATAATTATTTCCTAACTAAAAAAATAATGTTTCAAAAACATAAAATATGACTGCTAATTTTTTATCACTACCGTACCCCACGTCACTCTTGTCACCCGTGCTTGCTATGTTAAATTTGATCAATAAGTTAAGAAACTGCGTTTAATTATCTTTATCAGCTTTAATCAACTCTCCATTATTCATGGTTTAAAAAAAAATCAACTCTCCATTATGGGTGCGCCCATTATAACGCAGGGAGAAATTAAGGACTTTTTTTTTTTCGGACCAAGGAGAGAAAAGACAAATCACTCTTCTGTGAAACTATTTTATATGGTGGCAAAGGAAAAATATTTTATATAATCAAATTGAAAAAATCATCACATGAAAATGTTCTATGATGCTATATTTTTTTTTAAAAAAAATGGCTTCACAAGTTGACCCAGACATTCACATTGGTAAAATGTAAGATATGGAGAAGAATCTCATCCTTAGTGAATAATTTATATATATATATATATATATACATATATATAAAGAAAAAAGACATGCATATCTTATATATTTCCCAACGTGAATGCTTCAAATCATTTTTCATATAAAACGTTACTTTTTTTTTACTCGA
Organism: Adenanthera pavonina; assembly: GCA_026686845.1. NCBI lineage: Eukaryota > Viridiplantae > Streptophyta > Magnoliopsida > Fabales > Fabaceae > Adenanthera > Adenanthera pavonina. The sequence goes on along the minus strand of JAIVEN010000012.1, from coordinate 16,711,509 downwards.
AAGGGAAAAAATCTATTAATGAACGAAAGAAACCAGAGTACAAAGAGGAAATTTATTAATCAGGAAATAAAACCAACTAAGCCTCATATAAAACGTTATTAAGCCAGCAATTAATAGGCTTGGTTAAAAAGAAAAAAAAAAGCAAATATTGGCAAATGGCCACAGCTAGCCGCCTCAACATTTTTTACTTTTAAAATTTGGATGATCTTATATGAATTTGACAATGAATTATTTTACCAAAAATAATCAATTTCAATAATATATAATAAAAAAGGAATCAATCATATTGTAGTATATGAATCAATACTTTTTGCGAAGTAGATATCTATTTGGTAAATCTTTTTTTTCTTGTGTCAAGTTCGAAAAGCTATTCAGACTTCTAGTATCACCTAAACTAAGGCTGACAGTAAAGATTTTGTCATCGCTTTATATTGTTTTAAAATCATTAACTTACGATCAACAAAATTAAATTTCATATCAAGGTCACTTGATGCACCGAAGGGATCATTTATACATATACTGGAAAGTATTTGGTTGCACTCAAATGGTTTTACTTATTTTTCTCTTTAGTCATTTTTTTAAAATTTCTATAATTTTTTGTATGATTTGAAAATATATAGAGTAAAATACATTAACTACCGTTCTATTTTACCTAAGCTATAAATATTTCACCTTTATTTTAAAAACCTATATAAATCTCTTTTGAAATAAAAAATTATGTTACATAAATCTTCGAAAGATTCTATTTTTATCCACCCAATTATCAACTATCGTTAAATCACATGCTTATTTTTGTTTAGACCTAAATATCCCTTTATGACATAAATATTACTGAAGAATCACCTATATTAACCAAAAAAAAATTCTGATACATATATTTTTCAACTTTTTTATCATCTTACAAAATTGATTAATGATTAATTTCATAATTTTAAATCTTTTAAAATTATTTATTTAGTAATCTTTTACAGATAAATATTGGATAAGCAGATTTTCCAATCACATTTATTTTTAATTTTTTACGTTATATTATAAAAATAATATAATTTTAATTGTATTATAAAATTTATTAATTTCATACCTCATGAAAAATTAATCAAAATGAATTTAAAAAGTAAAAAGAACAACTTAATCAATTAAGATTTAATATAATGAAGAATAAATTGGTAAATATATTTTATGTTAATTAATATGATTCTTAATTAATAAATAGCATTTTTGGAATCTTTTTAAAATATTTTTAATAGTGTTGACACATTGGACTAAAATGTTGGTTTCCAAAATGAATGGGAAGCCTCTTTAACATGATTATGGTGAAACATATTAATTCCTGGTCATTACAGTCATTTTTTTTAATTTTTTTAAACTATAATTGTTTTTGCTACTGTAGATTATTAAATTGACAAATTACTATTTTTTTTTAGATTTTGAACCCAATTACCAAATTTTTTCAACCCATATAATAATGAATTCAAATTTCGGCCAACTAAATGAGAAAATGGTTTTGTTTAATGGATTTGAAGAATTGAACAGGAAAAGGATAAAGTTAGGTGTTCTTAGGAGCATCAGAGAAATTGAGAGCCACGTACAGGAGCTGCCATTATGGTTCAAACTAAAGGATGGTGCGCACTTGATCAGCTTGGCGTTGGTTCAACACTTCGTAAAACTGCCATTCAAATACATGCGTACGTAATTTACCATTTTGATCCCATTCATTGGTTTTTTGTTTCAATTTGGTCCCTTAAGAATCACTTTCATTCATTTTGACACTCTGCTTCCTTCATGTACCATGTTTGTTCTAACTTGACATCTCTGCGGAGCAGATCATCTGCAAATCAGTGTGTGCGTTTATTTCTCTCAACATATATAGATAGAAAGAAAATGTGGTATTCTGATTTTAAATTTATAATAAAAGACACAATCTTTTAGTTTGATCTGCATTTGACCTATAGAGAGTATTTTTAATTTGGAGAGAAGTCGGCCGGTTGCATTTCTCCTGTTTCATTCCCATTTTTGTGGTACCTATAACACATTTAAGGGAGACATTTTCTTGTTGAATTAAATTACATTTGAATATATTATTATTTTTATATTTATCTGACAATTATTTTCTCCCGGGAAAACTCATATTTCAAAAATAAGATAACATCATACTGCATTGGATCAATGATGATGGGTTACACCAAATTCCATAGATTCAGTTTTGAATAAATAATTCAATCCTCACTATTATTTGAATAAATAAAATGATCAGCTGTAGTAACAAGTCATACTATATTGCTAATGAGAATTGGAAATTAGGGAAATAATTACATTGACTAGTAAAGCCGTAATACAAAATTGATACATGAATTTGAAAATATAAGTAATTTTTCTCAGGGTATTAAGAGCAAAAGATAAACTCATGTCAACTAAGTTACTACATTCAGACAAGAGTTGAGAATTAATCTCTCAACCACTTATTTAAGAAACGAAAACATCTATCACTCATATCAACTTAAGTTTAAATTGGTGGTAATAATTATTTACTAACACTGGTCTAGTGAAATAAAATCCAATTTTCGTGGTTCAGATTTCATATGGTCTAGGAGATTTAAATCTTTTCTTAAATGACAACCGTTCATTATATATATATATATATATATATAAAAGTGTTATCTCATTTCCTTGAAGGATATACAATGAACGACGGAGATCTTGAATAAGACAATACTAAAATATCTTTGACTGTACAGAATTGAAAACCTTCTATTGAAATTTATTGGACCTCTGCTACCCACACCCCACGTTGCTATATTACTACCTTAGCAGAGTTAACCAGGTGGCTTATTTATTTGTCTTGAAACCTAAGATTAAAAAGATTTGTTTTCGTTGGCAAAAAAAGGACGGAGGAGATTTGTTTTCAAACTGAAGTTTAATTTGAGTGGCATGTTAGTTTCTTGAACCGGTATTTGTAATATATGATATATAAATTTAAAAGATATTTATTAGAAGATCAAATTAAGTCATTCTTTGGGTGTAGTTTGGCAGGTGGAACATATAGATAGAATGCCAGCGAATGTAGACATGACAGAAATCATGGAGAATAAACTCATGGAATTACAAGGTATATGAGACAAAATATGTAAACAGTGGTGGATATATATATATATATATATATATAATGGGATGTCAACAAGCATTATCTCTTCATAGGTTTATAGATATACTTTTAAACATTTATTTTTCTTAACTTGAAAAGTTTAGATGAGTTGGTTGTGAAGACTCACCAAAACTAGGACTTACAGTTTTAATAGCGCTTATAAAATTATTTACATATTACTCTTTAACAAGATTCTTATGAATGTTTATCATGTTGTTGTTGGATGTAATGAAGAGAACTCTATCATGGTAAATATAGTGAAGTCAAACTCAATAAATTGACTCAATACATGGTCGGCTAACCTGACAACCCACCATAACAATTTTGGTTTGTGCAAATCCTAACCAATCGGACTAGCTTGCGTTTTGGTCATTTTCTGACCAACCCCCATCAGGTTAGCCCATATGGAGTGAGGTAACTCATTTTCCAGTACTATTCCCCATTAGTGGCAAGTTAGACATGTGGTGGTCCTGGTACAAGGATGGTTTTTAATTTGGAGGTAACAAGTTGAACTCCACTGACGCCACCGTTTTGGTGATGTGATCACCTCTTCTTTTTGTTTTTTCAAGTTTCACTTTCCCTTATAATTCCACCAAAAAAAAAAATATCTTACTCCTTCCTGTCCTTTAAAAGATTTTTATGATCCTTAATATAAGGACCTTACAAAATTTAGATAAGTATTCATGTGCGATTTCTATAAATCCCTTTGATAATTCTAATTCTCTTTTTCCGTTGGCCAAAAAAAATTATAATTCTCTCTTTCCAAACATTGATTAATGTGACATAAATGTTAATAATTTTTATTGAGGGTATTTCAAGAATGTTATAGTAATTTTTTACAAAATTAAAGCTTCTATTAAATTTTAATTTTAATTATCTATCTAATTCACATGATTTGATTAAAATGTCTTTATAAAAAAGATGGGATGGAGTAATAAAATTAAGGAAAAATTTGAAAAGAAAAATAAAAATAATTTATTAATTACTTAAATGAATTAATATTTTATAATAATATAAAAAACTAATGATAAAATAGTGGTGGTGGGAGCATATGTATTTATCACAAATATATTCGGCTTCAACACGTCATTTCCATTTTGTAAATACTTCGTGGATAGGAAGGAAAAATATGAGAGAAATCATTTATAACTTTTTTTTTTATAAAGGGAAACCATTTATAATATGCATTTATGTCTGATCGAATATCAATATAAATATATATATATATATATAAACAACAAGTATCTTTAATTACTATTCAAATAAATTAGAATTAAGGTTCAAAAAATTGAATCGAACCAACTGGTAAAATTAAAAATCAATGCTAGATTCAGTTCAGGCATAGAGAGAAACTAGTCAGTTTTGCAAGCAGTGAAAAATCAGTCATGAATGGGTAATGAACTGATAAAAAACAGGTTAAATCGGTCTTTTTTTTATTTTTTTAATTTTAAAATAAAATAATATTATTTTTGTATAAATTTTTTTCTTTTATATTATAATATTGTATTAACATTATTATGGTATATAATTATTAATAATGATAAATTTACTTAATAAATATATAAAAATATAATATTAATTGACTATTTTAAATTAAAAATATAATTATAAATAAATATTAATTTATTTGGATTTTAATATTAAATTATGAAACTTATTAATAATATTTTTTTTAATTTTTTATATAACATATAAAATTAAAAAATTATTAATTTTATTATTACAGGTCTAATTCCAGTTGAACCACAATTAAACAATGAACCAATATCTTAATCAATTTAATATTTAATCCGATTTTTAGTCCATTTATTAAAATTGATTTAGTAGTTATCAGTTCTCATTTTGTGTTTTTGACGGACTATAATAGTCACTGTTATCACAGTTCGGTTATGTTAAACAGAGACTATTTTCCGTCCAAGTGTTTAAATGTCATTTTAATTGTAATATGATTTGAAACGTAGCGGTTTTCATTTCCATTCAGAAATAATTTAATGATTTAACGGTCATTTCGTTTGTCTTTTTTTTCTTTTTCACACTAAACCAAGTTTAAGTTTCTGCTATTTACAACACTACATGTTAGGCAATAGAAAATAATTCCATTTAATGCAACCGCCTAACTCGGAGAGAGGAGGGCTACAAATAGTGCCTCATTTATCTCACCTACAAATATGACCTATATATTTAAAAAAATTGATCCTATTTATCATCAATCTTTATGCTAAGCACAATTAATAATATGATGCGAAAATCTTCTTTTTCTGGCCCTGCCCTTAACTATTATTTACCTTCATTTAAGATATTAATTCCAATGACTGTAACATAATAACTATAATTATTTACCTTCATTTAGATATTTCAAAAAGAATAATTTATTTTTAAAATATGCTATATTCGTGCCCGAAGGAGTTTCATCTATTCATATTTTAAAATATCAGCATAACTATAAGTCAGAAAGCTAAACTCGTACATGCTTAAATAAAATATAGCAATTTCAATGTTTTTGGATAAAAAAAATATGGCAAGAATTTTTGCTTAAAAAATTCGATGAAGTAATATGAATTTATTAAAAAATTAAAATCTGTTATATGCATTATTTTCTTTGAAAAATTTTTATGACAAAAGATTAGATGTTACAATTAAAATTTGCACTTTAAAATGTATTTTCTTTTTGTCGAAACTGGATTGAAGTCTTTTGGGTCATTAGCAAATCGTTTATAGGCGAAAAAATGGTGGCTTCTACTTACTTGGAAATTTGAGCATTTATATTGTTTTACTATTTAGTGTGTATTTGAATTAGTTCTAATTGATTATGAGGATAAATATTTATTTATAATTAATTATGAGGATAAGTGATTACGTCAAAAATAATTTATGTTTAAATATTTTTATCTCATAAGTGATTTTGAGAAAAGAAATATATTTAGACTTTGAGAGTTTAAATTATTATTAAACGGATAATAAAAATGAGAAGTGAAATAAGTGATTATGAAAAGATAAATAATTATTATAAGAAAAAAATTAGTTTCTCCCCTAATCACTTATTTAAAGTATAAGTACTTACTAAAAACACAGTGTATTTGATAAGTTTACAAAATAAACAATTATCATCTCCCATAAATAATTATTTTTGGAATGCTTTTCGGGTGTTTACGTCCATTGCCATCAGCCATCAACTAGTGCATTTTTTTTTTGGTTAACTTAACTAATCTAAGAGTGCATATAATTCCCAATAATGTCAACCCTCCCTGTTTCCTTAACACAATTGATATTGAAGCATTACCACATTAAAATTTTAGAATTACGAGTGAATAGCTATTATTGTTAACTAAACCTTTTCTTTTATCCACATTTCCTTTAAAGAATTATGCATAGATTCATTTCACATTTCTAAATTCATCTTTGATTACAAATTCAATTTTCAAGAGTGCTTTGTTACACTTTAAAATCTTGCACTTAATACATACTCAAATGTCTCACACTTGTAACACCTTGAACTTGAATAGCATCACATAATGCAACAACCATATTCTCTGAAACATCATCAAATAACTTGCACAAAAAATATATACTATAAATGGTTATATACATTTGGAGTAGGGCAGAGTAGTGCACATGGTTCACATGCTTCAGTTTTTTGGGCCAGAGTTCACTTGCTCTAGTTAAGGATGAACATCAGATCCAATTCGACATTGATGCTTTGAAAAGTAGGAGGGAAATCAATTTTTAAATTTCGTTGATTCCTAACATCTTCTCTAGCGGCGATGGTCGTCGATGCTGCCTCTAGTTCCTCCACTCTCGCCGTCGTTGGAGGGTAAGGGTACCTCTGGGCTTTCGACTCTTCTCGGCACTTTACTACTCTCACCGTTGTTAGTTGGGATTGATTGTGAGCAAATTTCTTGTACTCCTACAGTTATATGGCGTTCCAGAATCATTATGTTCTGGGCAAATTTCTTGAGCTAATTTCTGTAATTCAAATCCTCCTTTTAGTTTGGATAATGGCATTTTGTGGTTTGTCTTTGATTTCTTAACTGATCTTAATTTAGTTATGGCTAGTGCAAGATTGAAGATTGTTAGTTGCAGCTAGTGCACATCTGTATGAGAGTTGGTTTGTCTCTGCACAATCTTTTAATTTCCTTGAAGATTGATGCGTTTGGTTTGTGTTGTGGTAACTTGAAAATAGACTATTGGTGTGTTAGGCTTCTCTGTTGCTTGATGTGTTAGAGATGATTTAGGACTAGTGATTATTGAATTCTATTATATTTAGTTGCTGGTGGAAGCCTGAAACACAGAGTTGTGTTCGTTGCTGCGAATTTTGTTTTGGTCTTTTGACTTCAAATTCTAATTTGGGTTCAGCTTGTTGTAGATGATGGTGGTTTAGCCAGGTAGGATTGGTGTCATTAATGAGCTAATGGGACATTTTTGAAATATTAAGAGAGAGCTTGGTAAATAATACTTTTAAAATTTAATTAATTATAAAATTAACGCATACATATATGTGTCTCACATTAGCAAACTTGTTGGGTGTTAGTCCAAAAATAATAGGCAAAGGCCAAAAAAAATATCAAGAGTGTTGTCCAAAAGTAAAAATCATGAGAAGAATCATTGTAGAGTTTTTAAGATTTATATTGATAATTTCATCCCATAAATTCCATAATCTCTAGTCTGATATCAAACTTGGTGAGGAAGGATAACCCACATATCTAACCCAAAAGGAAGCCAGGTTCAGAGTTCAAAAGGACAAAGCAAATGGCAGAGCTGGAAAGCAGCATCAGAGCCTCTAGATGGTCACTCAAGGGAATGACTGCTCTTGTCACTGGTGGAACACGTGGAATTGGGTTTGTTTTCTTTCTCCTTTTCTTACACAAAATAAACTTTATTTTCAAGACTCTCTGATTGCTTAAAAGTGCTTCAAGTTTAGTTGTTTTGGTTAAATTTTTTGGATATGGTGTTCAGGCATGCTGTGGTGGAGGAGCTAGCTGACTTTGGCGCTACCGTGTACACCTGTTCTAGGAACGAGGAGGAGCTCAATAAATGCTTGAAGGAGAGGTAAGATCGGGGCTTTACAGTTTATGGGTCTGTTTGTGATGTGTCTTCTCAACCTCAAAGACAAAGGCTTATCGAAGAAGTAGCTTCCAAACTCAACGGCAAGTTAAACATACTTGTGAGTTCTTTCCTAAGTTCTAAACACACTTAGACACTCATCTTTGGAATAGGTTGATACCATTTCATTATCTGTCAAATTGATATAAATAATAATGTTAAAATAGTTTGACTTGTCTTCCTTAAGTATGCCATTATTTGAAAGCTATAACTCCAAAACAGATTTGAAATAAATTATAATAGCATCATGTGAGCTTAGGTAAATAACGTGGGAACAAATGTGAAGAAGCCTACAGTTGATTATAACGCCGAAGATTATATGAACTTGATGACCACTAACTTGGACTCGGCATACCATCTATGCCAACTTGCGTATTCTCTTCTCAAAGCATCTGGAAATGGAAGTATTGTGTTCATTTCCTCAGTTGCAGGTTTGTCCAATATAGATTGTGGAACCATTTATGCAGCAACTAAAGGTGAGTAGATATTATAATTTGGTGTCATCGTTGGCTTAAAAATGAATATTTACAAGCTATATTGAAAGAGATCCCTCAAGAGACTCAACATTCTTCATTTCACAGCTGCAATCAATCAGCTTACAAAAAGTCTTGCTTGTGAATGGGCAAAAGACAATATAAGGAGCAACTTTTTTGCACCCTGGTATACAAAAACCTCTCTTGTGGAACATGTAATGCTCTTAACCCTTTCTATTCTATGTTGTTTAATTTCTGCTTCAAGGCCATGTTGCTTTTGTTTTGTCTTAAAATGAACCATGGAAACTTGATGTGAGAGTTGGTTAAAGATAGAGACAGATCTACAAAATATTAATATGGGGACAAATTGTGGGGGCGGGCCAACACCCCCTTGGTCCCCACTTGAATCCGTTCTGCATTAAAGCAAAAGTATGTTGACAAATTAAACACTACTACTATGTTATTTGTCCCAAAAGGTAAAAAATACTACCAATTTGTCATCAATTCATTGCTTAATTCAATGTTGGCTGCTGATAGTACATATCCTTTCTTGTTAATGTTATCTTTACTATGTTCATGAGTCATGTCATTGGGGGAAAATATTTATCAATAAATCTTTTTTAAGCTATTATACTCCTGCTCTGTTCTAGGATAACCACGAATAAAGTAGTGTTTGAGATTAGATGAGTATCTAACAGTATTCTCAAGACCCTATAATCCCTTAGATTTCTCTGTATGAAAACTGTTTTGTCTACATGTGGGGATAATGCATATACATTCTGCTACATTGTGGTCTGTTAATCAGTTTTGCCTCTCTTGTTCCATGTACTGCATTTGTCTCTATTACTTTATTCCCAATCTAGTGATTTCCATGTAAACAAAAGATGTATGTCATGTATATTCTTGACTCTGCATGGCATAAATATAGCCTGTAGGGTCAAATAATAATTGAAAAATACCAAGAACACTTACACAAAAATTGAACCTCGAGATGGATTAGTTTCAGGTTAAACTTTAGTTGATATATCGCTTATCCTCCTTTTGGTACTTCTTATTTTATTCATTTAAGTGTTTATTATTGGCTGCTTTACATGACAAAATAGTCTACTAAACAAAAAGTAGGGAGTGATTATTGATTGGACCTTTTATAGTGTTCATATGTTTTCTATCATGCATTCCCAATCTATTGAGTCTTTGGATTTTTTTTTCGTTTTTCATTTTTTTATAGTTCCACACCACATGATTGAGTCTTTCAAAAAATTTCCTCCATATGTCGTTTTTTGTTAATTGGAAACACTTGGAGAATTTTATAAGTCAACTGCATTCTCATTTATGTGTAATTATTTCATTCTTTTTTTAATCATATTCTTTCAGCTGCTGCCTGCTTATTGAGTGCTGATGGGTTTATTTTTTGGACCAAAATGTACATCACTGCATCTTATATAAAGATAACATAAAATATTTGGATTCACTGATATTGCTACTTCATAGTGCAAGTGTAATTGTAGAGACAATGCTTAAGATAAAATTGTATGAGATAAGTAAATCAACATGTTGGGAAGGAGGTAACACCGATAAAAAAACCTTCAAAACTTTGGAGCTTTCCCCACTTCAACCCCCATTTAATCTTTACATAGTGACAACATCTAACAAATTATATATTTTTGTGGATTACGTTAAGCCTCTTTTAAATCATCTACTACCTTCATAAACTAAATTCAAGAAGCTTTCATCAAAGTGTGTATGTACAAGTAGGAAATTGTTCAACAGAGAATCCCAATGTAGAGCAAATCTGATGAGACGAACTTTGCAGCCTCCCTTCTGGAACATAGCCTCCTTCTTACCTATACGTATAACTTTTGGACTATAATAATAAGCTTCCATGATACTGGTTCCTAATGGTATAACTTTGATTTAGGTGCTTGAAGATGAAGAGTTTGTGAACCAAGTACTAGCTTGAACGCTAATAAAGAGAATAGCAGAAGCACATAAAGTGTCATCCTTGGTGGCTTTCCTTTGCCTACCTGTTGCATCCTACATCAATGGACAGGTTGTTTCTGTTGATGGTGGCATGACCGTGAATGCATTTCAATTCAACATGAAATCAGCCTAAAGCAATATGATTCCTAATGGTGCCATTAATATTGTTTGGCTGTAATTTGCCTTTATGTTGTTTGTTCATTATTTTAGTCACAATCAGAGCCATCATAAACAAATACCAAGATTTAAAAGCTGTACTCAAGGCTCATCGGATATGTAGAATGAAATATAATAGAAAAGAAAATAGAATTAAAAATAATTTTATCTTGAGTTGAGTAGTAAGGGAACTAATACGCTTAAGTAATAAGTTCTTGAATTCTAGTATTGTAGATGCAAAAAATCATGTGAGGAGACTTACCCCATTTAGATTAAAAAATACCTAAATTTGACTCAGTTGAACAATTATATATAAAAACAAATTAAAAATAATGTTACCAATAGTGATTGAGTTAAGTGGTAAGGACTTAATATCTTCTAAGTAAGATCTTGAGTTTGAGCTTTATGGATGAGAAAAAACTCTTGAGGAAAGTAATCTCATTTGGATTTAGCAATACTTGAATATGATTCGATTCAGATAGCACCATATATCTGATAATTATATTAAAAAAAATTTAAAAACTAACAAGGTTTTAGTACAGTTGATAGATAGTTGAGTTCCTTAAACATGCTGTTCTGAATTTGATCATTGATTTTGTATATGGATAAAGTTTTGTTGGGAGATGCAAAACTCACTATGGTAATTTCTACATTTCAATGGTCTTTCAAAATTCAACAAGGCCTATAATAATACGTAAACTTCCTTCTTAATTTTTATACTGGAAAATGAATTAATAGTCTTTCTCTATTTCTTATTATAAGTGATATTATAGAAGAACTGAAGCATGCAAAATATAAGTTACATTGTAAGTATTAAATATTCATTTTCATGTTTGTTCTTCATTAACTAATTATAGTAGAGAGAATAAGAAAAATATAATATAATTTAATAATGATAATATTATAAAGTTATGATAAAATTTACATAGTTCAAAAATTTTAATTACTTTTAACTATTTTTTTATATATATAAATCGATCAAAATTGATTTACAGTAGGAAAATGAGAGAGTGCTAGATAAAATTTAAAATAATCTATAACTATCCCTTTAATATTTATTGATTGATGTAACATTAATAAAAATCATCATCATTATTTACTATTCATTGAAGTCAATTTTTATGGAAGAAAGTCATATTTTTCAAATATACAGACACCATTCTTTTTTCAAGTTATGTTTTTTATTAAAACTTGAATATCCTTGTATAAATACATGGGAAGGAGCTTTATAGTTATAGATTCTCAGCAATCACTTCTAAGGGTTGTCAGTCTTTTCATTAACAAAGTTAATTTATTTTAACATTTGCATATTTTTTAAATTGACAGGCACGTTTATTTATTTATTTTTAAATTAAAATTTTAAATTAATTTGATGAATCTATTATATAAGTAAAGTACATTTTGGTGATATGTTGAAATTCTGCGCTGCTACATCAACTCAGTGAGACGAAAAAAATTGGGCCACACTGCCAGCTAATATATTACCATTGTTCCCTTTGACATATGGAAGGATCTATTGACATATGGAATCAACTAGGTATTACTATTGTTCCCTTTGATAATTGATTGTCCTAATAAATATTTTTGTTTTGGTTTCAACCATTCTCTCAATGATATCTGATTCTAGACAAACTGGCTCCAAGGATGAAGGTTTTCCTTGCATATGGAAGCAACAAGGTAGTCTCACAATTCACTCTACTAACGCATCATTAATTCTAATAGATAATTTGTGTTTCTGTGTCCTTACCAGTCTTATCAATGTCTCATGTGGATGCATTGTTGTCTTTCATCAGGTTGGCTGTATAAATACCCAATATTGCATGATTCCTAAGCAATTAAGCATAACATGTGAAATATACCGTGGGGATGGAAGTTCTATTGAAAAAGCCTGATGGAGTGAGAGGAAGAGAGTTTGTAGTGCTTAGCCTGAAAAGACGAGTGAAAGAATTGCTCCAACTCCAATCCACAACACAACTCAAGTTTGGCCGTATAAGAAAAGGAGAGATAGAAAGTGGCGATGTTCTTGTTGCAACCAACACAACGCATGTGAACACAGCATTTTGTCCGAGCACTTACAAAAACAAAAAAAAAATGACACAAATTTCCTTTTAATTTCAATTCAAATACAAATTTTCTGAAATTAAAGAAAAATCCAAAAAATCATTCTCCAAGTCTAATCCTTTTTCTTTAGGACTCTCGAAAAAAAAATTAATTTCTTTTCTTTTAAGATTCTTAAAAATAAAAATCTTACCTTTTAGTCTCAAAAAGAAAAAATCTTATTCCTTTCTTTTAAGATTTTCATCCAAATCCAATCTCTTTTCTTTAGAATTTAAAAAAAAAAAAGATTCTTATCCAAATCCAACCCTTTCTTTTAGAATTTTCACCCAAATCCTATCCCTTCCTGAACTAATTTCAAATTGTTTTTAAATAAAGAAGATGAATCTCTTTCGCAAAGATTAATATTCATTGACCTCTCAAAAGTTTAAAATATATATATATGTAAATAAAAGTTAATTGCCAAAAAAAAAAAAGAGAGGGGGTCTTCCACGAGCTACCAATCACGTGCTCAACCTTGTAAGTACCCCAACCCATTTTCCTTTTTCATGATAAGTCACGGAGAGACAGGAGAGGCGTAGGGTTCAGCTGCAATAACATTACAGCATAAATTGGATGCAGCCAACAAGCGACCCACTCTCCAAGCTTCTATCCCGTCGTTGTCTAGCAAATCTGAACAAGGAGGACGTCTATCTCGGAGCATCTCTTCTATCCCCTTCTTTGTATCAGAAATAGAGGATATGTTATAGTGGGATAAAAGAGAAAAGTAGCGTTACCCAAAATCTGAAAAATGAATGAGAGATTCACAAATCATTTATGAAGTCGCAGGAACCCGTTGAACAACTGCTCTCTCAAGTCACTTTCCCACATCGGTTCTTGCAAGAGATAATACAAAAGCATAGCAGAGCAAGGGAAAGGAGAGCAGTGATATCATGGCTAAGAATCACAAAAATGGAGAGCTAGCCAGAAATAGGAGAACCGAGTAGGTAAATTTTAAGCTAGAAAATATAGAGTAGTCTTAATCATCCTCCTCTCAAAGGTCAACGATTGGGGGCTATAAATAGAGAGGCAAAGTTGGAAGGGGGGGGGGGCTGAAAAAAAAAAGAGTAAGGGGAGCCTGCAAACAGAGGAGGAGGAGAGCGTTTGAAGGGAGAGACAAAGAACGAGTAAGAACAAAGAAGGACGGCAAGATCTAGAGGGAGGAGGTGGAGTCTGTAGTAATCTTGGCAGCAAAACCTCTACTGGTAATAAATCCCTACTTAAACCTATGTCAAGTTATGGATCGGTCTACTATGATTGTTAGACATTTAGCTCACTATCAAGACCAGAGTCAGTTTTATTCGGTTAGATACCCTGCTTGCTACTGATAAAGTTTGTTGTTGAGCTGGTTTTATTTTGCTAATTGAAAAGTCTACCTGTTAATATCTAGTTTATGGTGAAATCTTAAAGGATAAAGTCTTGGACGTGGGCTAACAGCATCCTGCTCTGTTTTGAATGGTTATTGAATATGACAGTCTTGGTTCTCTTATAAGAAAAAGTCAGCATCTTATTATAGATCAATGTGTTTGATGAGGCATCAGCTTGCGGTTAGAATCATCTTACTTTCATTTTTGATAAGCTGGGATGCCTTTCTTCTGCTCATGCATTACTGGTAATATGGTGGGCTGAATGAGTGCTTTCTTTTTTGTATCGATAATAATGTTAAGAGTGATTGAAAGACGATCGCGATTTTTGGTGCACATGTGTCAGGAAGTATCTTTCTCTTTATGATGATGATTATTACGTGCCCAGTTTGTGCATGGTGACTTGTTTTCTTTTTTTGGTAACCTATAATATTTACTATGAATGCACTTTCTTGAACATAAGTTCACGTGACTTGCTTTGGCTTTTGTAATGACCTATGCCATGTATCATGAATGCAATTTCTGAAATATTAGTTCACGTGTGTTAAAGTAATTGGCAAAATGATCATTCGCACTTATGCATATTTTATTAGATACTTAAGTTGATAATTAAAATTATTTAGGATCCTTTAAGTATTAATCGGAGGTTAATTTCTCATTTTTTTAATTAATCAATCTACTTTAGAGTTTGCCGCGAGGGATTAAATCTCCGTGTGCTCATAAAGTGTCAGTTAATTGTACCATGAGTAAGAAGTTGCCATAGTGTCTTTGTTGTCTATGTTTTAGCTCTTAATATTTTTGGGTGCTAATGGCTTTTCTCTTTATTAAAAGTAAAATATATACATATATGAATAAATGATAAAAATAATTAAAATAAAAGCCCTCTACTTCCAACTTTTTCCTTTTTACCTTTATGTTTCGAGTGGTAATACCATAGACATTTAGGTGTTAATTAATGAGTTGTGAGTGATAAAGTCACCATAGATCCTGATTGATTCTTTTTCTAAAAATAATATAAATAAAACAAATGAATAAATAAAAATAAATAATATATGAATATATGCATAAAAGTCATATTTTTAAATTCCTTTTACCGCTTTTCTTTTTATAAAACAACCATAATCATATTTATTTTTATAATTTAATATAAAAATGATTTCATTTTTTCAATTTTATCCTTTAAGTCTTTTTTTTGCCTTTTGCCTCGAGTAACATCACCGTGAGTATATAAACGTAAATTAGCTAATTATGAGTGATCAAGTCATTATATATGCTGTTTGATTAAAATTTTCCTTCTGGTATTTTCTACTCCGAGTGGTAACACCGTGAGTATGTAAGCGTAAATCAGTAACTTGTGAGTGATAAAGTTACCACATATGCTGATTATTATTTTTCAAAACATACTTAATGGTCACATTTTTTTAATTCCTTTTTTTAAAAAAAAATAAATAGGTGTTAAAATGATTTTTATAATAGAAAGAAAACAAAAAATAATTTGTACAAAAAAAATTATTTGTTTTCTTTCGAACTTTTTGTGCATTTTTGTCTCGAGTAACACTACCGTAGACATTTAGGTATCAATGGGTATATTGTGAGTAATAAAGTCGCCACATAAGCCAATTGATTTTATTATATAAAAAAATAAAAATGATTTCAAATATTTCACTTTCAAATCAAAATAAAATACTCAAAATCACACATAATTTTAATCATATTTTCTAAATTGAGGAAAAACATATCTTCTCTTTTAGAAGTTGATTAAACCAAAAATAAATAAATAAAAAGAGAAAATAATGGGAATTAATCTGTCTTTTACAAATTAAAACACACCAACCAATTCTAAGATTATTTTCTTTGTGGAAAGATAAATTATTTTCTATAAACCTCTCTTTTTAAAGAATATATAAAATAAAAATACCAACCCAGTGACACGCATTTCTAGTATGAACTACATCGACTTTGATCCCTATCGTAGGGTACGTAGGCCCAAGACTCTCACTCTGGGTCAAGTCCACTTTTGTAAATAAATAACATTTTCCTCTTATCTTATTTTTCCCAACTTATCATATTTTCATTTTATTTTCCCAACCTCCCATATTTCCATTTATTTCTTTATTTTTGTTTTTACATTTTTCTCATTTATCTTTGCATGTGAATAGTTAAAGAGCAACCAAAATAAATTTTTTAAAAGCCATAAAAATTGCATGATCAACCTAAGGTAACCGTTCTTAGGAACAGGTGTTGTTGGGGTGCCTAATACCTTCCCCACTCACAATCGTACTCCCGAACCTAACTCTAATTCGCAGACCATCCTTAATCCTTTTTGTTTCTATTCGGTTTTTCAAAATTTTCCTCAAAATTTTGGTGGCGACTCCTCCAAAATCGGCCATCCGTCGCGATGGCCGATTTCCCTCTTTTTCTTTCATTTCCGTGTCATCCGCATCGCATTTCTAGGTGTGACAACGCATAAGCATATTTCTATAATAAATTATTCTTCATCCTTTTTTTAGCCATATACAGGATTTCAGTAGGTTGAATTTTTTTTTTTGGAAAAAATAACCATATGTCCCTGAGGTACATCATGTAGGAAAAGTTGGCAACTTTTGACATCAAGCTCACGAGATTATATGAAGAGTTGGAAGATTGGTTTCTATAAGTGATTCACTGCAAAGCTATTATGCATCATGTAAAGATGTTGGTTAAAACAAATGTTGTTTGGGTCTAACAACAAAAAATATTTGGAAGATACACAATAGAGAGAAAATGATCTTTTATCTTTGTGAAAGTGTTTGATATGTACGAAATAGTGTTTTCCAATGTCTAATTGAAATGATCTTGTGACATGTTCTTTTGAATCCAAATATATCTATATATTGAAGATGATAATTCCTTGTGTCGTAGTGAGAGTTGTTGGATTGTCCCTCCTGGGCTCAGATAGAACTAACTAATGCTACAGTAGACTTACTTCACATTGCAGCGTCAGTCAAGAAATTTAGATTATAAACATGGCATTAGAGCTCATCGGGATAGTGATTTTTGGGAGGAGAATATTGGTGTTTTGCTAGAGTACTTTGGTTTATCCGAGGTGGAGGTTTGAAGCAGCTCAAATCTTGAAGGTAGGATGTTCTTCAACCTCTCCATTTCTTTTTCTATGTGTTTACTGGTGAATTTTCGTGGTGGCTATTTGGGGTTTTGATTTGGGAAGGTTCCCACCGATTAATTGGTGTTTAAATGTTTCAATGAGGTGTTGATGGGTATTTAAATTTTCGTAGTGGAGGTTTGAGGCTTTGAGCAGCTCAAATCTTGAAGGTATGATGTCCTTCAACCTCTCCATTCCTTTTTCTTTGTGTTTACTGGTGAATTTTCTTTAATGCAGCTAGTAAATGTTCTTGAACTCCCTTTGTAACAACCTACCTCCAATTTATTCCAATATACCACCTTAAACTCCCTTAAACCTCGAAAACAGGCCAAACAGAACAAAACAGGGTAGTTTAGTGCTGGAGCCATGGCCTCAACAGTGCCATTATGGCCTCCAAGAAGCAAAATGGTGTGGCACCACGGCCAAGCTTCTGATGTCACGGTGCCCTTATCAGAACTTGCATTAGCAAATTGTTGATTTTTTAGGCAAACTTCCACCGCACATAACTTTGTGCTCTGATCTCTGGTTGCTCTGATTCCAACTCCTACAAGTCACTTTCATCCCAATCTAACTATAGACACTAATTTCACTTGAATCCAACTTCGTATGAAGATTTTGGAAGTCCCACATAATTTTGACCACTTTTTGGCCAAAACTCACATCTTACAACCTTTATTTGCCACCAAAGACAATTTGGCACTTAAGAACAATTTACACAGGTCCTATTTGGCCCAGACTTGTTTAAGGAGATTTCACCCCAGAAAAGCAATTCTTCTGAGAATTGACCCCCTTAAACCCCAAATTAACACAATGGGTTATATGCCCTAACCACACATACAAGGCCTAAAGCCCCTTTGGGCTCCCACATACGACCATTCTAGCTCTCAAACTCATACTCAAACAATAATGACTCATACTGGGTCCCAAATCATCATCACACACATAAACTGTACCTAGCACAAGTCCTCACATATCATCCATCATCAATGTCACAAGCACATCAACCATAGACTTGGCATATAGTCACAACTATGCCATTTATCATCACTCAACATCATCCTACACAACGTCATCATACCACATACTACAATACTCCCCATGAATACTTCGAACAGGCGATACACCCAACAATAACCTACTTTGCATAATATTATATAAACTAAATAACAACTACCAATTACACTTTAAATTCCCAAATGCGGAGAGGCCTGTGACTCATTGGTCTTCTGTGAACTAGCACTAAAGTCTTCACCTTAAATGTTAGTTATGGAGGGGGTATGAGACAATGTCTCAGTAACCAGGATAAACACACACACATATAATACCATCAATATCACGCATATATGCAAATGATATCGTGCAATGGCAAGTTCCATGCAATGCATGTTTCCCTCAAATATGGCTAGAATCACGAGTTGGCTTTATCACAAGACATTTCAATAGGTGATTTCTTTCCAACAGCTGGTGAAGACTGATTCTAGGACATCATCAAGCTTTCCTCACACTAGTGCACCCGGCCAAAGGTCACACTAGTGATTGGATTATGGCTCTCCTTCCCCTGGACCACCGTGAATTGATGGTGATTTAGGGAAGGTGCAATCCATTGTTGCCTGACCCTCCTGGTCATAGGAAAGGATTTAGCGGCAATGATCCATTCCTTATTTCACCATATTATATATCATCATATCATATCTTATCATATCACATATCATCATCACCACTCGATCCACCTTTCCTCACAATGTTCGTGTAGTAGTGATGTTCATGCCATAACCCTATATAATCATTATCATCATGTTTCTTCGTGTCATGCTATGAACTCATGTAATGTCACATCATCATCATATGTAATCATCATCGTCTACTTTAATATCTAATCATGTGCATACCACGATATATAGAAAAATCATACACACACATAACCATATCGTGGTATGAACGAAAACATGCACATATACACACAGATATATATTAACATATAATATGTACAATACAAATACCAGGTTACCCCAGGTTGTCAATACTGCACCACATACATAGGGGCTTAGGTAAGCCTTTAGAGCACCCATCAAGAACCATATACCTCCAATTAGCCAATCAACCACTACAATATCACAATACCTTCAATTAGCATTTTCTAACCATAATTTTCCACATACACTTTGGATTTCATACTCCCTCTACTATTTCCAATCTAGGGTTATGCTTAAATCATACATACACCCTCTAAAACTCATATACAAGCATCATAAACACTAACTCATATCTCATTAATCTCATTTCATCCATTTTAATTAGTGGATTTCAGCCAAAACCAAAAACCAAACATATATGTCTGAAAATCCAACTCAAAAATCGAAGAAAAATGGAGAGGAAGAAGCAATGATCACTTACCAACCAAGATCAAAGCTTGCAGAGGCCGAAAATTACTCCCAAGAGTCGAATTTCACAAACCCTAGCTTTGCTTATTCATTCTCCCTCCATTTCTTTTCTGCTTCGTTGTCTGATATGCCTCTAATTTATAAAAATCTGAGGGCTGGCACCACTGCGTGAAGCCTTTTTTGTTCAAAAATTTCCCAAAGTTTCAAATTTTTCACCATAGCGCCAATGTTCCTTGCTGCGACTTAGAGCTCCTCTGTTTCATTTTTGGCTTTTCCTCTATCATGGTCCCTTCGATTTTGAACGTGTCATCAATTATACTTCATTAGTTAGAGACTAAGTTTGAGATAATGAAATAAGGGTTGTTACATTTTATCCTCTTGAAATAAGTTGAAATAGTGTTATGCTTAGTTATATATTTATATACATATTTGAATAAAGTGAGTTAGAACTAACATATGAATGTGGTAAGTTTCCCTATTCTTATATTGTATAAAATACTCTGTTAATATGAGTAAACAATGATGATAATGGCGATATTAATGGTAATAAATTGAATATGAGAGTTTGGTAGTATGATGAATGAATACATATATGGTGTTATGGTGATAGTATGATGATGATAATAACGATGACGATGGTTGTGATTGGTCAATGTAATCATATGTGTGTATGTGTATATGTATGGTGATGATTGTAGTGAGCATTGAAATATGAATATTGTACAAAGCCTTGCTAGTTTTATATGATGATGATAATGATGACAATGATAATGATGGTGAATGAAATTGGTAATGTGAATGTGTTTATGCCTATGAGAATAATGGATGTTGATATATGTATGTAGATGATTATTTTGCACTCCCATGAGATATTTTGTATGATGATGTCATACTAGCATGGTGATGATGATGATGATTGTGTATAATAGTGACATGTTAGCATGGTATAATGACATTGTCACTCATAATTATGCATGCTTGAGTATATGTTGACTAGGTGATGATGTCTTATGATATTACGTGAGATGCCAATCCACTGGTGGGACATGCAATATCTTGTGTCCAAGTAGTGAGTTGTGATATATCCATACTACTAAATTATCATCCTTTGGTTCGGCGATCTATATATAAGGTAGACATAAATCCAATATACTTGAATAGCTGGTATTGCAGCTACATTTGAGCCTCTTTAGTGCATTTTCACTTTCACACATTTTGATGTTGAAGACAGTGTAATTTCGACCAAGGCTGTAAATGACACATCATTTTGGATGTTGTTCACCCGCATTTTGTTCACTCTATAAACGACACACTGTTTTTATTATTTTTTTAAAAAAATAATGCCATTTTTTCTTTCTTTTTTTTTTAAAATAATGTCATCATTTTGAGCAGCTAGAATTAGATGCGCCATTTCGCTAATTGATGTTGGGTCAGGCCTGTTTTGTCCTTTTTGGGTTGTTTGTTTGCTACTTCTTTGGTCAAAATTTTTGGGCTTCTCTTTGAACATTGGGAAAATCTAATCGGCCAATTTTTGTTTTCAAAGTTTTCTGGGGAAAACAATTAGACCATTTAAAACTCATTTTTTGATACTTCCATGCCGCAAAATTGTTGTCTAATTTGGATGACTTCTGAGCATTTTCTTGACGAAAAATTTTGTTAAGACATTATTTATTATTATTAAATGTCTAAATATTTTGTTGAGAAAAGTATTTCGGTAAGTTACATTATTTTTTTCAAGATTTTCGTTTCATAATTTATGCCTAATTTTATTAGATATCGTGCGGTGCCATACTCCCCGTGTAGTCTTTACATAGTCTCAATTGTTTGTTTATGTTTTTTTAATTACTATTTGGGGGGTTTTAACACCACTCCTTTCATCAGAAAACTTTAAATTTAATTTATAAAGTTTAAAGGTTTAAGAGGCATTACACAATGAAAATAATATAAAAGTAAGCTTTAAAATTTAGTAATCAAAGATAAAATAAAAAAATATAAATCTGAAGCATCTAAAAAAATATTTCGAGTAAAAGAGTGGATCCTTTGTTTTTGTCACCAATCCAAAAGAAAAAATTGGTAGCCAGAACTCACCAAGTCGTGATGGGTTCGTTATTTAAGAGAGGCCCACTCCTTTGGGAGTTGTCATCATCAGAAGCCCAACCAACAGTGGTCCAGGCTAAAGAGCACGTGTTTGGATCGGCCTTTAGTTGTTTTTGTTTCAATATGATAAAAAACTATTGTTAATTTAGTGAACTAGAAGTCTAGAACTTATTCGGCCTGTATTTAAAAAAACAAGAAAAAAGAGCACGAGCATGTGCCGCATAGAAGATTACAAATATGCTCCGGATTTTCCATAGAAACAAAAAAAATGTGCTCTGGATTTAGATGCCGACACTAATGATTCAAATATGAGCAAAATGTATGAGCACTTGCAATGTGATGTAATTAACAGTAATTTATATTTGCTCTTGTCTTTATTACAGGATACTCTTATAAGTTTTTTATGGTTCTTACTATGTAAGGCTATACACACTTCACAATCCATATTAATTTTTTTCTTTAGTGCCTTTGATTCAATACTCACATTTAATTTATTAGATATTTATGAGTATATTAAGAATTCATTATTAAAAGTAAATTAGAAATTTTTTAAAATTTTGACAAATTTATTAACTTCAAAATTTTAACTATTTTTCTTAGATTTCCTTCAGTATATATTATAGGACATTTTGTATGATAAGTTTTTAGTTCAAAATATAGAGTGTTGGATATTTTTCTTTTCATTTTACCTATGTCTTTAATTCTTCCTCTCTTCTCATTTATAACATATAATGATAATAGAATGAGATATTAATAAGGGTAAAATAGAAAATATTGATACTTTTTACATTAGTTTCAAGTGAAAAATGATTTTCTTAATATGTGTATAATTGATACAAAATGTCTTATAATGTGAACCGAAGAGAGTATCAATAATCAACTTCCAAGTTCCAAAGATTGCGTCATTCAATTCAATGATCAGCTTTGTCATTTCCAACGATTCAACCTCTAGAATCATGCTTTTAGGGATTTTAATATTTTCTTGTTTGGATTTGTTAGATGGGAGAAGAGGAAGAAATTTTAATGTTACCTTATTTAGTTCAGAGGTGAGATAAAATAAATAAAAATAATTTTTTTCTTATGGTGGGAAAATTTATTAAAATTTTTCTTTCCCTTCCCTCCTACTTATTCAGCTAAATAAGGAAAAATTTTATTTTTCCCTCTCCTTCCCTCTTACTTATTAAACTAAATAAGAAATCTTTCCAAGTCCCTCTAACCAAACATAGGATTAAATCAAGCAAGCTCGCCCATAGTTATGTGGATAGAGGATCTCCACTTCCCATGTGCATGAATCCCTATGTCTATTTACACAAAATTTTATCAATTTAAATTTATTAATTTTGTTGAATCAAATGTTTTTAATGAACAACTGGAACTTAAAAGAAAGATATCAAAGGAGTACAAGAGATCTCAAATGAAGAAATGCAGGAAGAAATGGATACAAGATTAGTTTGTAGAATTTCTCACAGTGTTCACAGAGTAAAAGATTTTGATCTTGCACCCAATGATTTTAAAAAAAGTATTTTTCAACATTCCTATGTTAACTTATGATATATTTGAAAAATATCCATTGACAAAAGAATTTTGAACTGTTAAACTTCATATCTTACTTTGAAAATTCAAACTTTGATGACTGAAATTCAAAGTTATAGAAATGTCGCCTCTGACAGACGAATTTCAGCCTATTGAAATTCGAATTTCAAGTCAAGCATAATTTGTCAAAAATGAAAAATTTGTTTGAAACTATGTCAAAGTTCATCTGAAATAAGATTGCAAAAAGAGTTCTAAGTTAGTCCCTCTGAAAGACGAACTTTTGTTTTGAAAATTCGAATTTTAAAGTGAAAATGTACAAGTCTGATTAGATGTCCCTCTGACAAATGAACTTTGGTTTTGAAAATTTGAACTTTGAATTGAAAATATACAAGTCTGATTAAAGGTCTCTCTGACATACGAATTTCGAAGGCTGAAAATTCGAATTTTGAAAAGAAAAACTTTTGTCCCATATTAAGTTGCTCACTGACAAACGAATTTTGATTCCCCAAAATTCGAATTTCAATTGCACTATAGCAATATGGAATAACTATTCACACTTATCATAAGCACTTTAAATTTGAAAATTTGTATGTTCTTACATAGGAAATATTTATCAAGATAAAAATTCAAATTTCACCTTTGAACAGATGAACTTTGAAGTTCAACATTAAAGTCTTTAACTTATGGTCTATGTGAAATTCATCTATTTGTTGAATCAAGAAGTTTTGATGATTCCAAACCAACATTGAAGAGCTTGGATTGAAGATATCAAAGGAGCTCAAAGTATCTCAAGTGAAGAAAATCTGAGTAATCATTGCTAGGATAGTTGTAGGATCTTTTGACATGGGTAAAAGATTTTGATTTGGTGGAAAAACATTTTAAAACCTTGATTTTATGTTAGATTATGAAATATTTGAAAAATACCCACCAACAGACGAAGTTTGAAAAGTTTATATTGAACTGTCATGTTGGAAATTCGAACTTTGCCTTTGGAAATTCGAATTTCGAGTTAAAATTGAATAAGTCTGAAGAGATGTTTCTCTAACAGACGAATTTTGATTTTCCAAAATTCGAATTTTCATAAGTGTCTGAAAGAAGCTGTTGAGTAACAGACAAACTTTGAGCTTTGAACATTCGAATTTCAGACAAAATGAAATTTATGAAAACTGAAGAAATTCGTCTAAAACAATGTTAAAGTTCATCTGAAATTAAGATTATTCTGAGTTTCAAAATTGCTCACTGACAGACGAATTTTGAACATGGACATTCGAATTTCAGAAGCTGAGATTGTAAGTCTGTTACAATGACATGTTGACATACGAATGACAGTGTTTGTAAATTCGAATGTCAAAGTAAGTCTGAAAAGAGGTCTCTCTGACAGACAAATTTTACTCTTTGAAAATTTGAATTTCAATGTAAATGAACTACTGTACTTTCTGAGCCTGCTGAGAACAGACGAATTTTGGGATTCCAAAATTTGAATTTCGAGGGCACTGTAGCAAATTGAAAACACTGTTCACACTTAACAGAAAAACTCTTCTCTTGAAAATTCGTATGTCACAACATGAAAACATTTTCTGAGTTTCAAAATTCGAATTTCACTTCATGAACAGACGAACTTCGGTATTTCAACGTTGGAAGCTTTAACCTTCGGTTCCTTCGAAATTCGTCTGTTGGCCAACCGAAATTCAAATTTCAGTATGTCAGAAGCATTAAATGCGGTTGATTAACAGATAGTTTTTCAGAATAACCGTTGGATAACTTCCCCAACGGATAGATTTTGTCTCTAACGGACATTTGAGACCTAAATCTATAAATATAACACCATTTGAAGTTGTGGGTAACGAATTAAACTTGTATATACTGAAATTCTGCCAAATCTTCTTTTGAAAAAGCTTTTACCCTTTCAACTTCAATATTTGTACTTTAACCTTCATATTTACTCTATTGAAGAGAGTTATATCTTTGTAAACAATCTAATCTTCATCTGGAAGATAGATTTACTTGTAAGGGGATATCACAAGGGGATTGGGAAGCACATTGTGGAAGTGCTTAGAGAGATTGAGAAAACTCTAGAAAACAGAGCACAAGTTGTGTACTGTGGCATTTGGAAAAAGCTCGTTGAATTCTTGCAATATAGTGAAAAATCTCAAGAGGTGTCTTGGGGACTGGACGTAGGTCAAGTGGATAGACCGAACCAGGATAAATTTCTGAGTGTTCTTCTCCCTATCATTACTTTTTCAGTTTACTCTACTTCTACGCTGGTTTCATTATACCCTGCTTTTTTCACCTATTTCACTTTGTGCAGAAAATTTTTAATCTTACCAATTCACCCCCCTCTTGGGAAGTCAGCCTAACTAGCACTATTGACACCCCATAAGTCAAACTTTGGATTTTAGACGCATTAAATACGGTTGGTGAATGACTAGTTTTGCAGAGTAACTATTGGGTAACGTCTCTAATGGCTAGATCTTGTCTCTAACATATAGTTAAGACATAGATCTATAAATAGAACTTCATTTCAAGTTATGGGTAACAATTTTATGTTGTATATACTAAAACTCTATCAAAATGTTAAGAAAAAGCCTTCTACTCTCTCACACGTCATTCACTGCGCTTCAACTATTAAACACACTCTATATTAGAGAGTTTCTCTTGTTGTAAACACTATTATCTTCATCTAGAAGAAAGATTTTCTTGTGAGGGGAGTTCATAAGGGATTTAGAAAGCACTTACTTAGAGTGCAGAGTAAGAATCTATAAGCTCTTAGAACATAGCATAAGATTGTACTATGTCATTGCAAGGAGCCCACTAAATTCTTGCAAGATAGTGAAAAATCTCAAGTGGTAGCTTAAGGACTGGACGTAGATAAAGAGGAAGAGATCGAACCAGGATAAATCTTTGCGTCTTTCTTTCCTCTACCTTGCTTATTGCCTTGTTACATTTTGTCCTCTGTTTTTCTGTAGCTTTTGCTTTCACTGCGCGTTTATATTTTTGTAGAAATTTTCAAACTTCCAAATTCATCTCCCTCTTGGGAAGCCAGCAGACCTAATAAGTGGTATCAAAGCCTAAACTCCCAAGTGAAGGATTTGACAATCCGAAAGAATCAATAGCTAGCTTTAGAGAGAGTATTCTTTCTGAAGGAAACAACACAAATAGACCTTCTAGCTTCAGTGGAAAGCATTATGGATATTAAAAGATGAGAATGCAAATCTATCTACAGTCCATTGATCTAGACATCTGGTTAGTCATTTAGAAAGGGAATTTTGTCCCAATGAAACTGCAGGATGATGGCAAATATAAAGAGAAGCTAGAAAAGGAGTGGAATAAGGAAGATAAGAGAAGAGTCCTACTTAACTTCAAAGCAAAACACTACTTGGTCAGTACACTCAATCAAGATGAATTCTATAGGGTGTCACAATATGCCACAGCCAAAGGTATGTGGGACACTCTAGAAATTGCTCACAAAGAAACTAATGGAGTAAGGGAGAACAAATTAAACTTTTGTATTGGTGAATATGAGAGCTTCAGAATGATGGAAGGTGAAAGCATCAAAGATTTGCAAAAGAAATTCACCCTCATTGTATATCAATTGAAGAGTCTTGGTAAGGAATACACACAGCCAAAGAAAGTTAGAAAAATTCTTAAAGCTCTTCCTCTGGAATGGCAACCAACAGTAACAACTATAGAAGAAGTTAAAAGAGAATCAATGGCCTCTGTCACTGCTCTATTTAGTAGTCTTGAAGAGTATGAGGAAAAGGTGAAAGCCCTCAAGGAAGCTGGTCAGGATAAGAAGAAAATTGGGCTTCCATTGAAAGCAGTAGAAGATAGCGAAGAAGAATCTGATGATGACGAAAAACTAGATGAAGAGACTCTATCTATGTTAATTAGAAAATTTGGAAGGTTCTATATCAAGAAAAAAAAAAGATTCTTCATGAAAGAAGCATCTATAGACAATAAGAAAGAAGGCAAAAAACCTGTCACCTGCCATGAATGCAAGAAGTAAGGGCACATAAAATGGAATTGTCCACAATTCCTGAATAAGCAAGAAAAGGAAAAGAAAATTGTTGATAAAGGTAACAAGAAAAAGGCATACATCTCATCAATCTAGGGCAACAACTTAGATGAAGAGAATGAAGACAAGAAAGAAATTGCCAACATCTGCTTGATGGCACTTGCTTATGAAGAAACTCCAAACTCGTCTAACAGTGATCAAGAAGATGAGGTAAATGAATCTGAACTTTCCTATTCTGAATTGCTTGATGTATTTCATGATCTGCATGATAAGCTCATTAAAACTTCAAAAGAATTAAATCTAGCTAAGAAGAAAATTAGCAAGTTAGAATTTGATTGCAAAATATCTGACATTGTATCTCTACATAGAACTGAATCTGTTTGTTGTACATCATGCACTGAACTGAAGAAGAACAATGAATATCTTTTGAAAAGCATAGCTAAACTTACTAAGGGTAAAGATATGTTGTTTACTTTACTAGAAAGTCAGAGAATTGCACAAGAAAAAGCTGGACTTGGCTATGATCCTTGTGTAATCAAAGAAAAGAATGAAAAGAAAAATAAAAATTTATATATGAGACGTTTTGTGTATGCTGATGGACATAAGAAGAAAAATTACAACTCAAAATGCATTAAATCTTATGTCCAACCAAAATATGAAAAAACAAAAATATTATCTACATTACTTTCTTCCTGCATCACAATCTAGCTATCCATTTATCACTTGCCACTTCTATAACAAAAAGGGACATGTTTCCAGTTCATGCTTGTTAAAGAAAGATAGACTTGGTAGGAAGGTAGAATGGGTTCCTAAAGGTACATCTGTATCAAGAGAAAATACCACTAATAGAAAAGGATCCAAGCAGATTTGGGTACGTAAAAAGAAAAAATAAACATTGTTTTGCAAGTTTGTCTTAGAGTTAGCAAAAGCAACAAATGATATATGGACAGTGCTTGCTTAAGACATATGATTGATGATAAGGAGAAGTTCATCACCCTTAAAGACAAAAAGTAAGAATAGATTGATTTAGGAACACAAAAAGTAATGTAATAACTATTAACTTCAACTTGCAAAGAGGACTAATTCAACGTCAACCTACTCAACATAATTCAACAAGTTGACATGGTCCCCTTTGTAAGTAAGCTTTTCGTATCTTATCTTGATCATTGGGATGGTAGGCTGAAATTTTAGTTCACTTCCTAAGTCAGATGGCAAATCTTCTAAACTAATCTCAACTTGTTGTTAGAGATTTGATGTATTATGTCTAGATGAAGATTGATGCTCCTCTAATGGTAGTCTTCTCTTGAAAAACTTTTTCATTCCTAAATCAAGGTAATAATATTATTTATTATTTCACTAATAAATAAAAACAAAATTAAAAAGACTAACATATCCTTAAACAATTTCTGTTTTCCTCCTCCTTTTAGCTTCAATTACATCAATATAATGGAGATTTATTAAGTTTTTGCATGGAGGCAAAAACCATTAATTGATTTGTGGCAACGAGTTATTAAGCAATGGGTGGTAGAACAACCAAATACATAAACTGAAGTAATGTAAAAGCCATTTACATTAAATTATATCAGTTTGCAATGAACCAAACAGGCACTCGGTATTGAGAATCTTACCTGGTGACATTCTTGGACTGTCCTCGGAGAACACTATCTTGAGAGTATGCATGTAGGAGTGGTCCCAATGTCATTGAATGGTGTCTTGATGCTTTCTTGATTATTTTTATTTAATTTAATAATTATAAAAATGCTTGTATTTGTTTATTTTTATTGTAATAATAATTACTTATTTACTCCTTATTTATTTATTTGTGATAGATATTTTTTAAGTGAAATAATATTATTACCTTGATTTAGGAATGGAAAAGTTTTTCAAGAGAAGACTACCATTAGAGGAGCATCAATCTTCATCTAGACATAATACATCAAATCTCTAACAAGTTGAGATTAGTTTAGAAGATTTGCCATCTGACTCAGGAAAGTGAACTAAAATTTCAGCCTACCATCCCAATGATCAAGATAAGATATGAAGAGCTTACTTACAAAGGGGACCATGTCAACTTGTTGAATTATGTTGAGTAGGTTGACGTTGAATTGGTCCTCTTTGCAAGTTGAAGTTAATAGTTATTACATTACTTTTTGTGTTCCTAAATCAATATATTCTTAATTTCAATCACCAAAATAATAATAATAATAATAATAATCTTGCTTCCATGTTACCTCAAGACTTAAAGCTCCTATCCTCTTGCCTTAAAGTTAACGAAAAGGAAACCAGATCAAATACTCCGAATCTTTCATTTCACAAAATCACAGTTTCTGCGCACCAATGGCCTCTTCTCGCATCTCCCCTTCCGATAAACTCACCATCAACACTGCCATGGCAACTCTAGAAGCCTTCCTCACACGCCTTTCCCACTACGTCCACCACGCGTGGGCCAATCGCCGCCCCTGGACTGAACTCACCGATTGGACTGCCATCAAGAAACCACAATCACTCGCCGAAGCTGTCTCCCGGATCCCGAAGAACTTGTACTACTTCCGCGGAAACTACCTTCTTATACTCGGTCTGGTACTCGCGGTTTCCCTTCTCTCCCACCCTCTGTCCCTTCTGCTCCTTATCGCTCTGATCGGAGCCTGGCTATTCCTCTACATTCTCCGGCCTCCGAATCAGCAGCTCGTGATCTTGGGCCGCTCGTTCACCAATTGCGAGGCTCTGATTGGACTGAGTCTGGTCACCGTCGTCGTGATTCTTCTAACGAGTGTGGTGTCGCTGCTCGTCTCGGCTTTCAAATTGGGCTTGGTTCTAGTGTGCGCTCATGGAGCTTTTCGGGTCCCCGAGGATCTGTTTCTTGACAAATAAGACACGTGGGCTTCTGGGCTCTTTTCCTTTGTTCGCAACAGTGCGCCCACATCTCCTGTTGGTATCCCCGTCGGCCCAAGTGCGGTTTAACTCAAGTATTTTTCTGGATCTTCGGAGTTCCAATGTTTCCGTTGTAGCATTCTTTCTTTGTTTTTTTTTAATATTTGAAGGCAAGATACAACATGAGAAAAGTTCAAACAGACGACCGTGACAACCGTGCAACTAAGTCCACGACAAGTCTATCCAGGATAAACTGTCCTTCACGTTCAAAAGGAACCATTCTTTCTATTTTTAGTCCACAAAGTTTACGGTCTATATGTTAGTCTTTTTAATTTTGTTTTTATTTAATTTAAAAATTAGAAATAAATTGATCTGTATAGTATTCCACCAAACAAAATAAGATAATAGTTATTACATTACTTTTTCTATTACACGGGTCTCTATGTTGGCAAGAAGAAAAAAAACATAGGTCTCTTTACATGTAGCCTTAAATTTTCATAATTGCATGATTAGATTAAAGAT
The DNA here is from genome assembly GCA_026686845.1 of Adenanthera pavonina. NCBI lineage: Eukaryota > Viridiplantae > Streptophyta > Magnoliopsida > Fabales > Fabaceae > Adenanthera > Adenanthera pavonina. The sequence continues at coordinate 16,680,642 of JAIVEN010000012.1, read as the reverse complement.
TCGTTTGATGGAGTTCACATATTTTTTTATAATAAAATTATATTGCACTTATTATAATAATTCTTTTAACAGTATTAAGGAGTATTTCACTTATAGTGAGAACTAATCTCCCCAAATATATAATATATACAATAAGTTATTGGGTACTCAAATGTAGTCAATTAAAACTCCAGTGGTGACAACTAGTCAATTCTTCAAATATTAGTTAGTATTTAATTGGACAAATTATTCAGCTGAAAAAAAACATAAACAAATGAGTCAAATCAAAATAAGCAAAAGTTCACTGATGGATATATAGTCTTGACGGCTAGTTCACTTTTGATCCGGTTTTTCAGCTTTTCCATGCTTGGATCGAATATTTGTGGAAGATAGCACTTCCATATGCCCCATACTATTATTTGGATGGGAAATTGTTGGCAATATAATCTCCCCTTAGAATGCCATTTTGCTCAGGGTGACCTGATTTGGTTCAGTTGGCATTTAGAGTATGATAAAAAGAGAGAGACTAATTCAGTTTGGGAGGATTGTACTGTTTAATTTTGGATTAAACTTGTATACCATATTACATTAGCCATGGAAAACTCAAAACCTTAACCATGTAAACTCTAAATTGGAATTTTTTTTCAAGAAAAAAATTTATTAAAAAATAAACTTTATTTAGCCTAAAAGTCTTTTGAGTAAAAATCCATTATCTTTAATTTGTAGATTTTGGTCCATTATTTATGTAGGCCTTAATCCATGTTGAGGTCCATTATCTCAATCTCATTTTCTAGAATCATCTTGAATGTGGTGTATGTTTGTTGAAGCTCTAATAATGTACTATCTCCCTTCTGTCGTTTTAATATTTTTATACCAAATAATAAAGTCAATAAATAATCTAAAATATTGTAAAATTTAATAGTATTTTATTAAAATGATATTAATTCAAATATTCTTTAAGTGATCTATTTAATATTAATGAAAAATAAAGTAGAAAATAAACAATTGATCATCATTAAAATTTCAAAGTGAAACATATTGTGAAAAATTTCAAAAGCGCATTCTCAAGCAACAATTTTTATGAACTAAAAGTAGTAGTAAATATTTGTAGTTAAAAAATGAAATAGATGTGGAAGAAGGTAGGTGAGTCTAAAATTCTCCCATAAGTTTTATAGATAGGGATTAAGTCTCTCATTAAAAAATAAAGACTCTCATTTGTCATATCCAACCAAAAAGAGGTTCTCTAATAGACAAGGTTACTTCCTTTCTAAATTCTCTCCCACTCCACTCTCCCAATTTCCTCTTCCAATATTCTTGTTTCAACATAAATCTAAAGTATGACAATACATAGAAATAGAAATTATTTTAAAAGTTAGAATCACAACTATTTTCTATTCTTTTTTTTTTCGGTCACGCTAGACATAATTTTTCTTTTGAAATTAGAGTACAACTATTATTTGAAGGAAATATAGTTGTAATTTTTCAAAATAGAAGAGATAATATAATATTTTTTAATAAATAATTTAAATAAAAATTTATTATTGTGTTCTTCTTTTGTACATCTCATTTATGTATTCTTATATAAGGCTTTGGCAAACTAGGTGGGTCCTCCAACTATTGACAGCCTTGAAAATAGCATAACTTATTATAGAATTTATATTTATGTCAAATGACTTATTATTGTTAGGACAAACTTTGATTAATATTTTTTAATGGCAAATAATTCATGCTTGAAGTTATTGATTGCATGCATATTTGTAAACTTGTGATTTGTATTCCCTCCACTTATAATGATCCTAAATATAAATCATATTACAAAATATTTTGAGCATTAAATTTTTATTTTTCACAAGTACTCTTATAATAGAATTTGGTTTGTTAACTTTAATTTTAAATATTTAAAACCCAAGAAGTGGATTCATCAAAAGAGATAAACCACTTCTAACGAATTTAATTAAGGGCAATCTTATAAAATAGTAGTAGTAGTAGTTTTTTTAAAATTTTAAGAACATAAATTATTTTTAACTACTTCTGTTAGTCCTCACTATAAAAGTCACTTACTATAAATAAGTATTGAAAAAGGTAATAATTGTTATTCGCGGTCACACATGCATTTGTAAGCAAAGCCAGTTATCATGTTGGGTTTGACTGAAAGAAACATTGATGATTCAGAGTGCGTGACAAATTGTGATTCGCGATCGCGAAAACAACGGCAATGGCATAAGGAAGAGCCGATTCAAGAATGGTGTCTACCGAAAGAGTGGAGATGTAGATGCGGACCTGTGCTCTTGATGACGGAGAGGCATTTGTGCAGGGATGATGTTGTAGAGAGCCGTATGCCATTAATTACTTTGCAATTATACAAAATGAATCATACTTTCTACCATCTTTCTATTTACACTTTGGGTTTGATTCATTCAAGCAAAAATGCCTTACAGGGATTTCATGGATGCCAGCGTCGTCAGCTCCAGTAGTACCTCAAATTTGGGTGAAAATTAAATCCACACAGAACCGAGTAATAACTGAGCTTCAATTTGAATCTTACTATAACTTGGCTGAAAGAGAAAGAGAAGAGGAACCTATAGATGATCGTCCAGAGCCTCCATTAGAACATGAGCTTTGTTTTCCAATGGAGAGAACAGGGAGCACCCAGGATCCTTCGCAAGAAGCAAGGCCTCAATGCGTAAAAGGGTTGCTAAAACATGAACCGGAAAAGGATTTGAGTTCGCTACGTGCTATATATCATTCAATGGATACCGGTGTACTAGTTTGGGAGGAGATGGGCCTCTCTGAATCCATGTACAAGCAAACAAGTCCTGAGGGCAACACTATTCTACACTTAGCAGCTAGTCGTGGAAAGCATTGGATGGTCGAGGAGGTGCTCCTCATCTTTTCATCACCATGAATTGAAACTATGATACAGCACTGCATGCTGCAGCAAGAGCAGGGCATGCTTCCACCATAGCAAAGCTGTTGGATGATTATTTTCTTATTGCTACACGTGATACAAATTATATTAGTCCTTCAATAGATACTAATTGTTGTTATGAGGTTCAGATGAACAAGTTTGACTTGGATTTGATTGTCATGTTATTGTGGGCTTTGTTTCGGAATTACCACGGGAATTACTTTTTGCACGAGGCCTTCGGGGTCAGTAGCCAGAACGGGGCCATAATTTTCCAAGCTTTTGAAGATCTTATTCTTACAGGCCCATGCAGTTCCCGGTTTGAGGCAGAGTTCAAAGCAATTGTTCTTCGGTTAGCATTATTTGCTTTAAACGAAGAAGAGAAATCACTATTGTACCTAGCCATTGAAGCAGGCAGCATAGATATTGTTAATAAATTGATGGACTTCTGTATCCAACTTAATCCCCATCCAAAATGTTTAGGAAATCTGCCCCTCCTTCCGGCAATCATCAAAGATGATAAAGGTATGCGTTGTTCATTGCTTGATTCATTTATCATATATAATATTCAAACGTAGCTATCTCTTGATATATTCAATATCAAGTCTTATGCCAAGGAAATTATAGGATTGGAAGATTAAGAAACCAAATGTATCTCATAATGTTCCTGGGATATAAGTGAAGGAAAATAGAGTTAAATGAAGAATTATTGTACAAGGCATCAATATTTTCCCCTAGTATCCTATCATATGAACAATGTATGTGTTTCATTTGATTGATTCAAAAAATTCATTATTGAATTTTATCAACTATATTTCTGGTGAGTTATGGTTTCGTCAAATTGGATTATTTGGTGTATATATATATGGCAGATATGCCAGACATCATAGTGAGCAAGATGCCAACTTGGATTCATTTAAAGGATGGAAAAGCAAGGCTTCCTCTGCATTATGCAGCATATTTGGGTCACCTTAAATGTGTTTCTTATTTAATCAAGAAATGTCCTTCCTGCATCATGGAAAAGGATGATGATGGCTTCTACCCACTTCATCTGGCATCCGATAGAGGTCATGTTGAAGTAGTTCGAGAGTTGCTAAAATGGATTCCAGATCCAGCAGAGATGCTGGATAATATGCATCGGAATTTTCTCCACAATGCAGCTATAACTGGAAAATATAAAGTGGTAAGATACATCCTCCAAATTCAAAAATTGAAGAAGATATTAAATCAGCAAGATGAGAATGGGGACACTCCCTTGCATTTGGCCACCTACAATTGGCGTCCACTAGTTGTCTACTTCTTGACGAGGGACAAGAAGGTAGATCTTTCTCTGCCTAACAATCGACATCAAACAGCTCTTGACTTTGCTTCCGATGCTGCCTACAGAAATCGATCCCTTTCGAAGGCAAGTATATACTAATTAATTAATGCATAGTTGATGAAGATTCAATAAGACATTTGTCACTAACATAAAATTATAATGTACAATAATTTGTAGCGATTTGTAGAGGCGACAATAAAATTTGCTGTTGCTCAGCGAAGCTCAACAACAGTCCCTTACAATGGAGCCCTAGAAAAATATAATGCCAGATTCTACGATCTTAAAGAGGCGGATTCAACTCTTAACTCTGCTTGTGGCCCACGATGCTCGCCGTCAGTGCCTTGCAATGGAGCCCCTGACTCAGAAAAATATAAAGATAGAGCCGACAAGCTTATAGCGGTTGCAAGTCTTATATTCAATGCAGCATTCACTGTTGGACTTTCTGCACCAGGCAATATAGAAACCTGGAAAGGTGGCAAGCAGAATCATGTGTATTTTTATGCTCTCATTTTCTTCATTATGATGTCTATGTATGGTTCCATTATTGTTTATCCCATCCTCTCTCTGGCCCAATTAGGAGAGATCTATTTGTCACGTTTGGCTTTTGAATCAGCAAGGCGAGCTTTGGGCATCACTTTGTGGTTTCTCTCTATGATATTTGTGATTGCTGTGCCCCTAGTGAGTAATCTTGGTCCGTTCTTACGTACCATGCTGATAATAGGTGAGATTTTGGCCTCGATGGTTCTGTTATGTTACATATACGGACGTTTCCCTCTTAATTGCAACTATCTTTCTGAGTGCATTGCACATATCGTTGAATGTAGTCGTAATAAAAATAGGACTAGTTGTTCACCTTGTTTGGATATGGGGTGTCGGTGCACCTGTGAAAAAGCAGCATAAGGTGCTGCTGGCGTCCATCTGATTGGCTAGTCTCCGTTACTATTCACCTGACATCCTTTCATAGTCTGTAATAAGTATTTGCTGCAAATCTCCATTGCTATTTCCAGACATTGAATGAAAACTCTGTAAAGAACTTGGGTCATTGTAGTTGTTTGAAGACATTTCAACATTCAGTCTTGAAGGCATTTTAGCATCCAATACCATTTTCCTTTTTGATGTGTGACTGTTTGTAGCTGATGTTGCCCAGCTGTTTGGTTTTTGTTCAGCTTTGGCTTTCTTTATTATTTTGTATATGGAAATTCCTAACTATTTGTTTGCCTTGGTCGTTTCTACAACTGTGAAACTTGGTGCAATTTGTTTCCAATCTTCCACTATTAAGATTTGCCTCCATTAAGCAGAAACCAAATCATGGATTTTGCTCGAAACCTGTAGATATCTCAGTTACAATCAATAACCAGAATTCACGTTGGACAATCGTAGAAGTGGAAACATTACCAAAGACATGAAAAATTCAACAAAAGCAAATTCATGACAAATTCTACTAAAGCAACTTCAAATTCAACATAACCATCCAATTTGGGAAGTGAATTCTGATATAATTAAGAGACCATGGAGCTAAAATCAGATCCCAACTCTGATGACAAAAAACTCATGCATGAGATTAGAATCCCAAATCGTGCACGCGAAAAAATTAGGGAGGACCATCAAACAAAATTTGCAGCAATAAAATGACGCCCCTATTCTTACCTTCTGAGAATTTGGAGTTTCCATGGTTGGTGAAACACTGAAATTTGCAATAAATAAGCAGGGGAACTATGACACGAGATATTAAACATCATTTTCAATCCTTTGTCATACTAGGGGAAAAAAAGTGGAAATTTCCTATGGCTCCAGCCTAGTGTGCCTTGTATTGGCTTTATCTTTAACATGAGACCATTCTAGTTCTAGTTAAAGAGAACAAAGAATACTAGATTCTTCCAACGTACTGTAAATGAGCAATCAAATAAAATATTGCTACTTTTGTCCTTAAAAACATATTTGCTAACTATCTGTATAATCATTTTTATCATTAACCACTATGAGTAGAACGAAATTAGTATCATTCGCTTTTTAAATATATGATTGTAAAACACCGACTTTATTATTTGAGACTAAATAGTTATTCAATTTAATTAAAACTATATTTTTTTATTGGCATTGGCCTTCCTCAATATCAATTATATATCGAACACTTGTCAAAACATTATTTAGGTAATAAATACATTAAACCCTTATTAAGGGCAATAGGGAATAGGAACTAAACTCATTGTTTTTCCTTTTTACCGTACGCCAAAAAATTCATCCATATCTAATTTGTCAGGCTTCATCCCTTTTGGAAGTGTCCAATTAAAATAGTAAAGCAAATTGGGAAGTAATAATTGTAAAATAGATATAGCAAATCCTTCCAGCACGAAAAGGGATGAACTCAAAGTTTGAACCTTTGAAGCTGTAATCCATAGATGTATTAAGGGAAATCTTTGGTTCAAATTATAAAATATATTGCGCGTACCCAAAGCAAAAGACATAGATGAATAACCTCCAATCATACCATTATTTACCCACAATTGATTTATTTCCTTTGACCCTAACTGTCATTTTCTTTAAACTCACACTGATTGATAGAGAACATATGTTTAATAGGCAGGGAGAAGACTAATTTATATCTAATTTACTTTAATATGGTACATCCATTAAGTATACAGATGAACGAATTAGATTTAATGTATTATTAAGATAAATCTTTAAATTTAAATTTAGATAGATATTCTAGAATCAACTTAATTAGGAAAATATTCTATCAATTGTCTTATCCATAATTTATCTCGTAATCAGACCATATAATTTAAAATATTTCCAACAGTTTCCTACTTGGCTTGATAATTAGATAACATTAATACTTAACGGCACCATCATACATGCGCTTGAGGGAACTAATCCATCCATTCGTTATTAATACCTAATTCCAATATCTTGTAATTGCGAGTTACGGCAGTCATATACTATATATTTCAGCATACTCCTTTCCATATACCACAACATCTGCGATCTATTAAAATAGTCTAAGTGATATAAATTTCACCATGGTCCACATAAGCTTTTCCTGTTATACTTATCAAACATTCATCATGTATATTGGAGTATCTATGTATTTTTCTGATTACAAAACAAGATGGGTAAAGAAAAACATGCAAGGTGCTTATCTCATTAAAAGAAGACTAAATTTTAGCATTGAGTATTTATCGCAATGCTTCTAGGATCTTTGTAAAGTGATTGGTTATAAATGCTCTAATTTTGTTCAAATTATATCTTAACTTGTTTTCTCACTTGATCAAAAGAGAGTCCATGCTTTTTCAAAATGTTTTGAATCCTTTCTGACTCTCAAACGTTCATGAGAATCAGTTTAAAAATTTAAGTTTATGGATTTCTCATGATCTTTCTTGCTGGTGACAGCTTAAACGTTTATGGTTATCCTCTTAAACATATTTACCCTTGTTGATCAATATATGGAAGTTCTGTGCTAAAGTTTGACCGATCATATTGTTCCTCTTAAGCAATTAAGTTGGTAGGTAGAATAAAGAATATGTTCTAAAACACTCTTAAATGGTTAAGTTGTTACACTTAAATGTTCATCGTGATTCACAAGTCTCTTTCATTTACTGCTCTCACAATGATGGTTTAAGTATGATTATTTTAAACATTCAAGTGTTGTTTTGAAAATATGTATTCTTCTATCTACACATTTTAAATGATCATGATGTTATACATAAATGTTTATATTTCTGGGTTTTACAACTATAAAACTCTTACACATTCAAGTTATATATCTTGACAGTTTATCATGTTTGGACTTACTTCTAACTATTTTGAGAACACACGATAAGCGATCTAAGAGGAAATTCTTAAACATTCATTGAGGTTCCATACCTTAGAAACCTAATATAACCAACTAGCTTAAACATTCAAGTTGTTCATCTTAAACGTTCCAGTTCTAACAAAATGTATTTAATACGATTGGTGAATGACTAGTTCTTCTAAGTAACGACTATAATCTATTTCTAATGGATAGATTAGTTTGGAAATCTATAAATAGAACCTCATTAAAATTGGTAAAAGATTCAAAAATAGAATATAAGTGCAAAATTATTGCTTTTCTAATCTTTGAGCATTAAAACCCTCACCTATCTCTCTATAACAGAGTCTATCCAAGCTTCATTGTTCCCATCAAATCTTTCAGAGATTTCTTGAGTTGTAAACTCTTTCTTACACATTGGGTAGTTATGTCTTAGTATGGAAAACACTAAGGGATCTGTAACATACTATGTAAAGGTGTGAGAAGAGAGGAGTGTAGCTCTAGTTTGAGCAAAAGACTATACTGTAGTTTTGCAAGAACCTACTTAAATCTTACAAGTTTAGTGGACAAATCTCAAGTGATATCTTAAAGACTAGATATAAGCTAAGTAGAAGGGTTGAACTAGGATAAATCTCAGCGTTTGATTATCTTGAATCCTTCTCTTTAACTTTCAAGTTCTTACTCTATTTCCCAATTAAGTTTTTGGTACTATTATATTGTTTTTGCATTGCACAAATTTTAATTGCCCAATTCACCCCCCTCTCGGGCATTCTAGCTCAACTAACATTTAGTATCAGAGTTAGGACTCTCATCAAAGATTTTACAATCTCAGAGTTATTGATGGCTGGATTTGGTGATAAAACTCTACCTGAAGGCTCAAACTTCAACAAACCACCAGGCTTTAATGGAGAAAAATATACCTATTAGAAGATGAAGATGAAGCTATTCTTTGAAACTTTGGATCTGGATATCTAGGACATAGTCATTGAAGGAAACTATGAACCAAAGAAAATAGTTCATGGTAGAGAAGTTCCCAAGCACAAGGAAGAATGGGATGATGAAGATAAAAGGAATATACTGCTCAACCGCAAGGCAAAGAGAGCTATTGTAAGTGCTCTAAGTCAAGACAAATTTTTCAAAATCTCTAATTGCAACACAATGAAGAAGATGTGGGAAACTCTTGAGACTACACATGAGGCAACCAGTGGAGTCAAAGAAAACCGAATCAACACACTAATTGGCCAAAATGAAAGCTTTAGAATGCAAGAAAGAGAAACAGTGAAGGATATGGCTAAGAGATTCACTCACATTATGAATCACCTCAGAGCTCTAGGAAAAATATACCAAGAAACTGATTTGGTGAGAAAAGTTCTTCATGCTCTTCCTATTGAGTGGCAACCGAAAGTCACTGCCATAGAAGAAACTAAAGGAAAATCCCTGAGTTCAATTACTGCTCTATTTTGGAGCACTAGCTGAATATGAAGGCAAACTCAAGAATCTCAAGGAAGTTACTCAAGACAAGAAGAAGAAAGGAATTGCTTTAAAAGTGGCAGAAGAATATTCAAATGACTCAGATGATGAAGAAGTAGATGAGGAGACAATGACTATGCTTGACAAGAAGTTTGGAAAATTCTACAAAAAGAAGTTCAACAAGAGATCCCAGAAGAAAGATGGAGGCTCATTCAACAAGAAGGATTCAAAGGAACCTCTCACTTGCTTCGAATGTAAGAAAGTTGGACATATCAAATGGGAATGTCCACAGTACTTGAGAAAGCAAGAAAAGGAGTAGAAAAAGGATAAAGGCAAAAAGAAGAAAGTTATATCTCTTCTATATGGGGAGATAGCTCAGACAAAGAAGCTGAAAAAGGAAAAATAGCAAATCTATGTCTCATGGCAAAGGCATTAGAAGAAGAGGAGACTGAACAAGAAGAAACTGAGGTAAATTCCTCTAATCCTTCTTATAGTGAATTGTAAGCTGCATTTCATGATTTATATGATGAGTGCATTAAAATTGCCAAGAATCTTTCCAAAGTTAAAAAGAAATTTTTACTTCTAGAACAATTGCTTAGAGAAGAAAATGGTTTGAGAAACAAAGCACAAGACAAAATCAAATATTTTGAAAACGAGAAATTGAATTTTTATGTGTCACATGCTGCTTTAAAAGCAACAAATAATAATTTATAGAATACACTTGCTAAATTCATTAGAGGCAAAGAGATTTTGAGCATTATGTTGGGTGAACAAAGGTATGTTCATAACAAAGCTGGCATTAGCTATGATCCTAGCAATGATAAATATGTCTCACAAACAAGAAAACCAAAAAGTGGTGAAAGATATCATATGCAATATTTTATTCTATCTGCAGTATCTAGTAGCTCATTCTTAACTTGTAACTTTTGCAACAAGAAGGGTCACAATTCTAGTTCTTGTCTTTACAAGAAGAAAGGGATTGACAATGAGATGAAGTGGGTTCCCAAAGGTACTTCAGTACCAAAAAGAGTTGGAACTAACAAAAAAGAACCCAAGAAAGTATGGGTACCTAAAAACAAGACTTGATCTCATTTTTTGCAGGTATGCCTTAAAGCAAAGAGGAGCAACAAGTGGTATATGGATAGTTCCTTAAAGCAAAGAGGAGCAACATGTGGTATATAGATAGTGCTTACTCAAGACATATGACAAGAGACAAAGAGAAGTTTATCATTCTCAAAGACAAGAAAGGAGGATCAATTACCTTTTGAGGAGATTAGAAAGGGAAGATTGTTGGTATTGACATTGGGGGAAAGAAACCAGAAACTTCAAAAAAAGAAATGCTATTTGTGATTGGCCTTAAGCACAATCTCCTAAGTGTGAATCAAATCTGTGACAAAGGAAATTGTGTGCTATTCAATTCCAAGGAGTGCCTAGTCATCAGAAAAAAGTGACAAGAAGATCATTCTCAGAGCTCAAAGAGATGATAATTGTTATACTATTAATTTAGATGAACTCCATAATAACTCCTAAATTTTCACTATTTTTATCCATCATACTTAGTGGTTTTAATAATTAATTTCAACTAATTTTTGATTTTTAGATGATTGTTATGATTTTAGTCAAATTTTAGATTTATGAGAATTTTAGGATAAATTTTTGAAATTAAGCTTTAATTTAATTATTTTTTTTATCTTCCAAATTATTCAAATAATTTAATTATTTCTATTTTATTCCATTTAATAATTCTCAAAATGATTATGGGTCATTTGTGCTTTAATTGTGATTAAAAATTGACCCATGTAGGGGTAAAATTGTTAAAGAGCCTTAGAAATTTTTTTTTATATTTTATTTCTTTTATTTTTATTATTTTGGCACATAATTTTCCTCCAAATTAAGATAAAACTTTATCCCATAATTAATTTAATTTCCTTGAACTAAAATTTAATTTGCATTTATTTAATTGGAAACTTAATCTATCTAATTTAATATTTTCTTGCAAATCATGATCCATAGAGAGTAAAATTTTGAAAGGGTATTTTGATCATCTTATAGGAGAAATTTTATGGAAAATTTATTTTCCCAGCTTTTTATTTTTCTTTCTCATTTTTAATTACTCATTTGTATTTGGCTTTATTTTTAATTGGCTAACCTCACATTATTGCTCCATTTTCATGAAACCAAACACACCCCTTAACCTTCTTTCGTTCGTATGTTTCGAAACCCTTCAGAGCTGCCATCTCCTTTCTTCACCTTTCTCTTTTTCGTTTTCTCTCTCCATTTTTTCTTCAATTTCTTCTTCATTCTCGGTCACTCCACACTATCTTTCCACCACTCTTCCAACATTCCACTGTACCCACATCTTTATTTCATTCATTTTCATCTCCTTCATATTTTCCTTAGCTTGAAGCCATGGGTCTTTCTTCCTCCACCAAAAAAGGATTTCAATCCACCACAAGAATATTCATCTAGGCCGTGGCTTCTCCAGTAACACCAACTACCATCCACTTGGTGTTTCATTCTCCATCTTCATTTCTTCTCAAGGCCATGACACACATATGGGAGCATTGGGTGGAGAGAATTCATTCCTATGAGTGGCTAGAAGCTTGGTGGTGACTTAGAGCAACTTGGAGGAGTTACAATGGGCAATGGACGTCAATTTGAACTTGGGCTAATTATTCCTTTCTTTTTCACTTTTCTATTTCAATTTTTAAGTTGAATTAGGATAGGGTTCTTGAATGTTTTGACATGAAATTGATGTTTAATTAATTAATTGTTGATGAAAATTGATAAATTGTATTGAGACCAATTGGAATTATGGATTGGAAACTTATATGATTGCTTATCTTGTTAATGTGAGACTATGCTATTTATGGCCAAATCTACACCTTGTCTCATTTTGCCTTAATTTTGAATTTGTAGGTGTTAATTATGTAACTTGATTCTTGATTGATGCATTGGGAATGTTAATATTGATTTTGGTTTATGGACTTAAAAGTCTAAGCCTCATTATGGATCTCATTGTGCAAGCCATACATACTTGATAAATTGTTACAATATTCTTACATGTTATGTGTTTAATAAATTACCTAAATGAGTTGTCATCTCAAGAACTTTGTTGAGCATCCAACTCTTGAAAAAGTAATGGTCTTAAATAGTTGTGACAAATTGATCATGATAATTGTCCAAGCTAAATACATTAATTGAGCTCAAATTAAACCATCTCCAAGTTGTGCTAGGTCATCACTCTTTTATCATTGCATTTTTCATATCCTTTCATCTCATTTTTACATAATCAACTTTCTTTAAGTGTGTGCGTGTTGGTGTTTGCTTTACTTCTTATTTACCTTTTCAAGTCATACCCTCCCCAACCCCCCCCCCCCCAAAAAAAATTTTATAATTAGTTAGTTTGCATATAGGTTAAGGTCACTTGTATTGCATTTAGTTTAGACTTGGTATATAGTTTCCATAACTCATCCAATTGCATAATTGTGAATATCCATAATTTTCGCATTTTTTAAACTTGCATTATAGGTTGCATTTAATTTAGTACATATTCAGGCAATTTTGGGATTAGAGTAGTACATATCATACCATCCATACACTCTCACTCTTATACACTTCCATACATACATCCACACCTCTTTATATACTAGTTTTGGTCTCAGGCAATTTTGGAATTAGACTAGTACATATCATATCATCCATACACTCTCACTCTTACACACTTCCATACATATATCCACACCTCTTTATATACTAGTTTTGGTCTCTTAGTTAGTTTAGTTTTTATTTAGTTTACATATTTGCATTCTTAATTGCTTAAATTTCTTTCCTAAATAGGATTTATTCTAGTTAATCCAGTGTCAAACGACCTAGGTTTGTGCCCTATACTGTATTATTTCTTTGAACCTAGTTTTAAATTGGAATTCTCTATGACAAGGTTTTTTAGCCTCCTCGGCAGCAGCACTAAAAACTTGATCGGGCTTCTATAAATATACAGGATCGATCATAGTAGTAAAAGATATCCTGGAGTATTCTAGGAGTCAAACCTAAAGAACATTATGATTCACTTAATTAATCAATTTTAGTCAAGAACAACAATTTTTGAAAAGTCAAGTAAAAATTAAAAGAAGCGTAAAAACAATCTAGAAAAGCAAATTTGTTGAGTTTAATTTAATCACTAAGAGCGCTAAAGGATTGGGTTTCACCTTCCTTGGACAACTAAAGCTTACTCTTAAATTGACTTTTTTTATAATTATAGTGATAGTTATTTCTAATTTATCCTAATTACATCTCGATTAATTAATTCGTATTTAATTAGATTCTAATTCACTCTCACACAATCAAAATCCCTAATTAAACCTTGAAGTTATAATTAAAGTCATCATAAACACCTAATTCTATCTCTAGAATTGTTGTTATGTCTATTTCTCTAGGTTTAGGTTTACTCTTCACCTTTCAGTCTATCAAACTTATCCACATAATGGATCTTATGGTGGTCAGTCACAAAATTTGCAATAAAGCACAAAGAGGCAGATATAATTAAACATAAATATATTGAAAGAATGTAATAAAAAATATCCCTACGCCTAACTGGGAGAATTAGTTATGCAAAAACATCGTTCCCAATAATCAAACAATAACAATTCCCCAAAACATTAGAACAAAAAACTAAAGAAAGTGAAGTAGTAGATGAAGAGAATGATTCAGCCTCACTACGCTTCTAATTCTTCTCGATTTGTCGTCAAAATGCTCCCTCTCATCTCCAAAGACTTCATAATAGTTTTTCTAGGATTTCAGAATAAGTGATTGTGTTCATAATACGTCCATAAAACCTTATATTTATAGAACTCGTGCACTGTTTATTGATCAACTTGGGAAAACATCTCAAACGACGTTATCGGAGCCATATGGAATGAATTAATGCTCACCCGGCACCGGGTCATTATCAATTTTTATCCTTCCTCTGGTCTTCACGCGGTGCCAGGTACATATGTAAAATGTAGCCTCTTCTGCCTCCTCACCCATGGGTGAGTAAGGGAGTTAAGTGGAACCAGATGGGCTTGTAATTGTATGTCTTCCTTGATATTTTTGACTCTAAAATGCTCAAGACTCCTCAACATTTTCCTAAGATACAAATATACTCAAATTATATAGAATCATGCCAAAAACATATCAAAACTCAATATTTTCAGGGGAAAAACAACATAAATGTGGGTGTTTCATAGGTTTAAAATAGACACATCAATGTTGTTGTTTGAACAGTTAGTTCCTCAAAGTAACGATTAAATTTTGTTTCTAATAGCTAGAATCGATCTAAAACTATAAATACAAAATCATTATAATTTGAGAGCAATAGATTATGCTAAAAAAACATGTTCATATGATGTTTCCATAAAAGCTCTTGATTACTTCTTCTGTTCTTCATTGTAATATCTTCTTAGTGAAAGAAATTTTCAGAATGACCAATGTTGCTCTTTTTGTGAGAAATTAATTAAGGATTTGGGATCCTTAAGACGAATTTGAGATACCTATTGCATTGGCAGAGTAATATATACTCAAGGAGTCTAAAAGTTGTAGTTGCTAACAAGAGCTCGGTTCAATCTTGCAAAGTAAAGTGGCAAAATCCTAAGATGTATATAGGGACGAGGTATAAGTCAAATAGTTGGGTTGAACTAGGATAAACCTTACATGCTCATTTATTTTTCTTTTACTCCTCATTTTTATTCTTTACTAAGTTTTCAGAATATTTTCAACTTGCTTAATTTTCAAGAAGTTTTTACTGCTTCATTTGAGCAAAGTGTTTTAGCAATAATTTTTAAAATTTTCATAAACGCCCAATTCACTTCTCCCTTCGTGATTAGCTTACCTAATAATGTGGATTAAACATTTAGTCCTTGAACTGTATGATTTGTAAGGGATTCAAATTTTAGTTTTATCAACCTACGTCTATAGAGTGCTCCTTTAATTGAATATTTTGGGAAATTCATAAGCAAACTATTAATTTTCTTAATCTCATGTTCGAAACCCGGGTATGTAGCAACGTTAATTACTTGTTGGAAGAATTTTATTACCCTTGTAATTCTATCCCCACTCAACTCAAATTAGTTGGATTTTATAGTGGGTGGTTTGTCCAAAAAAAATATTAATTTTCTTATATAAACTTTAGTTGAAGTACCTTGATACTCAGTACCATCTCTTCATTTTCAAACAAATGATACTTCAGAATTATGCAAATCAATTAAGAAAATTAATAAATAAACTAAAAATTAACAAATGTGATTATATTATATAGTACTCTTTAAAACTTTTCTCTTTTTTCATCATTACTGAAAGATAAAATTGTAAAAAAAATAATAAATGTTATCTTAAAATTGAAATTCTAAAGTAAAAAAAAAAATGAAACGTCCAAAGCTTTGATTGTGCGAAAATGGAGGGAAAAGTTAATATAAATGCCAGATAATTGATATAAAAAGTTCATTCATTTTTATACATGATAAAATACTTGTATGAAATAGAGGAAGTAGTTAATACCAAATAATTGATTTTCACTTTTGTATGAAATGTCCAAAGTTTTGATTGTTCAAAGGAGGAATCAACCGCCCGATTTCCTGAAATAATTACAGAAATACTCATTAAGATCGTAGAACACATTTTATCATAATTATTCTTATTCTCCTTTTTTTATATTTGTATGTACTTAAGTACTTATACATATATACAAAAATTCCATTGTCCCAGTGCTAAAACGTATATCACACTGTTACACGTTTGGAATTGCCAAACGCAGAACAGTAATTGTATAAGGACTCTAGTCAAAAGGATCAATACGAAGATCATGTTCGCTTGCCATGGCCATTCCTGTGCAAAGACATGTTGGACACATAACCTGCCATCCAAATTGAGCACCACAGTTATTAAACAACTCAACAACTACAATATGGATGACAAAGTCCTCCTCAAAGAAACACGGATCCGAACATGTCCATCAGATATTGACACTATATAACATGAGAATATCATAAATTTTAAAATTTTTGGAAATAGGTATGCGAGAAAGATAGAGAGGTGCATATATATATATATATGTGTGTGTGTAAGGGCATCATAGGACTTGCTGCATATGAAGCAGGGAAATGAAAAATATCCCAGTAGCATGGGTCTGGCCACCATGTAGAAGTCAACAGATCGCTAGGAATCACAAATGCCCATACAGAAACAACACAGCATGAAGACCACCGCAATATGTGAAGCTTTAGTTTTGTAGCGTATGAGAGTTTGCAATTATGTAAAATTAGTATGGGGATATAACAGACAATAAAGACAATAGTTACAGGTAACCAACCTTGCCAGATCCAGAACAGTTAGAACATCTCTCAGTTTTTGGTAGTGATAAAGGCTGATCTCTGCCGTTGACTGTGGTTACTGGTTCAATTAGAACAAGCGATCCTGTGCTTGAACAGCGAGCACATGCAAGATATCCTGACAAAGAAAAGTATGATAGGTATGTCAACCTTCGTTGCAGATAACTTCACAATACATCAAGATATCATCAAAATCTCCACTTGGTTGACATCACCAGACATGGAAACATTATTAAAATCTTCACTTGGTTGATAACGTAACAACCCAAACCATGATTACTCGGAGATAGCTAATAAATAATTTCATGACCATTAGCACCCATGTTTAACAAGAAATTCAGCTGAGCTGTGCATATTCTATGGAACAATCCCCAGAATCTAAGGTGACACAAAACGTAGAAATGTTGCAATGCATAGATAGGAGATGATTCAGCATGAATGGAATCAAAAATTTTCGGAGGCAAGTTGTCAAAATCAGATTTGAAACTAGTCAGTCACAAAGAAGTCACATTGATAGCTACATCGGAAGCAATGCAAAACAGGGTGCAAATGTTGAATTTCAGTGGACCCCAAAGTCAGATCCATCACAGTCCAACGCAACTCAGCCATGAAAAATGAAGTTTTAATAAAAGAAACATGAGAAGTTGTGCAGATTAAAAAATGGAAGTTATCGAGTCTGACTGGAACAGTATCCAAGGCATTAAAAAGTCTCTCCCAACTGTGTCTCAACTATAAGCAGTGCTCCCTTGTCAACTCCAGAACTCTCTTGACAACCAAGTTAATCCTCCCCCGAAAAAACGAATGATTTGCGCATGCTTTTTATCTTTGAAGCTGAATTTTCTAGTTTCTGAACATTTTTTCTCCATGTCAGAGAAAGTAGGAATGGTGGGAGTGTTGAAAAACAGGTTGAATGAGAAAGTGAAAGCTGATGAGCTGTTACTTTTCCTCTTTTGTCCCTTCTGTCTAAGATAGACCAGCTTGGCTCATTTACCTAGTGTGTTCCCCCCTACGAGCATAGGTTTGGATGGGCTGGAACCAGGGAGCAAGTGTTCTATTGCAGTTAAGTTGGGAATAATTCAAGTGTTAATTGTAACTCCTAAAAAATTAAGATTTCACTTGGGATGATTTCAAACAATTAAATGATCTATAAGCTTACTTTATGACAATTCATATCACATCTTTCATATTATATATTTTAAACTACTTTTTAATTTAACAGATCCTGATATTCATAGATCAGAAATAAGGAATCCGACTTCACCTGGTTCTATGAATTTTATTTTTCCTTGTTAATTGCAAAAGCAAAAGGGTCGTCACCTCCTCAGAAAGATAAAATAGTAAAAATGTGCATTAAGAAGAGAGAGGTAAGCGGCAAGGTGACAAAAGCCCTAAAATACATTATTCGAAAAATTCAAATTTTATAACGCAGACAACAGACTAGAGTTTTGAATTTGACATCATACCAGTACCAAGACAGTATTTGCATCTTTTCTGCTCTTGCTGCTTAACATTGTTGATCTCAACAACCATTAATGCCGAGATAACCCCAACTGCCCCACCAGAGAATGATGCCACAATGGGATCAACCTGACTACAAATTCAAAGAGAGATCAAATTAACATATACTAAGAAGGGATAAAAGAAATCTAGCATTCTTTCAGCTGTGACAATATTCAAAGATCTGCTGTATAACTATAAAGACAAATCGTATGCAGCTACTGTTGGCCCCAAGGTTTTTAACTAACACAGTAACTTCATTTTCTTGTGATAAACAATCTTTTTTTTTTAATCTTTGAATCTTATTTAAAAGCACTGGGTATTAAAATTGATTATATGAAACTTAAGAGCTGATTAGTGGCTGATCTGTTTTGATTTATTAGGTTCTAAACCTTCCTTGACTTTGATGGAGAACTATAAACAAAAGCTGATAAACATGACTATGTTCCCAATGTTCTGAAGATCATAAATAGAAGGGCTCCCCTCTATATTTCCTTGTGCTACTCCCCAAGCTTGGGGAAGCATAGGTAAATTTTATTGTAGATTATCAAGTGTAAAATCTTCGTTAATAACAATATGGGAAATCAGGGAAAACCTAGCGCCATAGGTGAGGGAGATAAAATGTACTGTTGCTTGTGAGTGGTTGTAAAAACAAATCGGCTGCTAGAGAAAATCTCTAGCTTTGCAATGAGACTGAATGTAGGTCATGTTAGCTGAACCATGATAAATCCGTGTCAACTCTCTTTCACTTAACTCTTAATTTTGTCCTGCATCATACTCATTAACTCTGCACTATAAATTGCATTTGCTTAAGGTTCTGCTGTTTAGCTTGTGTTTATTTAATTGTTAGTGATTCAAGTAGTGTTAACTAAAATGTTGCTGCTGTTTGTTCCATTATCTCACTGTCTAAAGCAATTTAATTGCTTATTTCGGTTATTACCCACTGTATTGATATTTAAAAGTTGTTGCTTGCAAAAATTCCACAAAGATCTATTCAATGAACCCTCCTTTTTCTAGATGTAATTATCAGCTTCCATGCATATAAGTCCAATCATGAATGCAAAATTATTGCATTGCTTCATTGAGGAGAAGCACAAAGTATATAAGAAACAAACAATAGACAAGGAAATGAACAGTACCTCAACTGCATGGGAAGATGCACACTTCGGATAAAATCTGCATATGATGTGCCCCCTAGTCCGAGCTTAAGCTCCAACTGAGAAATGAAAAAGAAAATGAGTAGGAAGACAGGAAGTTTGAAAACCAATGGATCTCAAGTTTACTAAATGAAACTTAAGACGGATAATAGAAATTTTATGAAACAATGTAATTCAACTATAGTCTACAAAAAGCATGTCCTTCACCTTTGTATGTGATAGTGGTAACAAAACCTTTCATGTCCAACACGATAAGTTATGAGATATAAAAATACTGAAGAGGTTAGGAATTAACAATTAGAATTTCATTATTCTACGCAATATTAATATGCATATTAACATTCATTTCACAATTATAAGAAAAAATGGAGAAGAACATGCAAAAGCATGCTTCTTTCACACACAACACAAGAATTCAGCTTCACACTAGAATCATGTTTGTGTGTACACTAAAAAAGAAATTTCCTTCCAAATGAGCTGAAGTGAAGTAGACAACCCATTACACAAAGGAAAACAAGCTATTTGTGTGAAAAAACATGTACGAGAGTAGAAAACTTACAGAGGGAGCAAGGAGGCCACCAAAAAGCATTATCCCAGCAATAAGAGAAAAACAGGTCGCATAATATTGCTTAAGGTTTGATGCACTCTGCAAATAATAAATAATATAGATGTTGATCACCATCTTCCAAAAACTTGTGCTTCATACAAATCAAGAACAAAGACACAGGCAACATTTATTAATTTAATAAATAAGTGAAAAACTTAATCTCTAACTCCCAGAGGCTTACCAAGGGAGGCAAGAATGGGATGAATACTCATCATTTGCCCAAAGACCTAGTGCTTCATACTAAGCCAATAGACAAAATCACTGGCAGCATTTATTAAATAATTGAAATATTTCTATCTCTAGCTTCAAGAAGCTTACCAAGGGAGGCAAGAATGGAATAAATGATGGAAAGTTAGGAAGTTCATTCTCTCGCTGTTCCTTCAATCCTAGTTCAACACTTTTAATCCTCTGTTGTATTCTGAGTCTACGAACCTACAAAATTATAACAATGATTATTGTTTGAAAAAAAAAATAATTAAAGCTGCCACCTATAAGAACGCATTAATAGGAATGTGAATTTTGAGCAGGTTCTTTGTTTTAGAAGACCGTTAAAAAAAAATCAGTCTTTTCTTTTAAATAATTAAATTAAAAGAGAATATGACTGTGACCAGCAAGACCAACATCATATCATTTACACAACAAAAGAGAAACTACAGTTCTGCATGCAAGAAAATATCCTACTCTAGAATTCTTTCTCCCATAATCTTTAGTTTTAAGACCTTTATTTGGGAAGCAAGGGCTTAGCCAAACGGCAGCCATGGATATGAAAACTACTCCACTAATCATTAAAGCATCAACCAGAAGATGTTGAATTATGTTTATAATAATAAAACTAAAGGAAGACACCTTATACAAGCATACAATATAATGAAATCATGATTATGCCAGAGGATCAGTCATCCATCCTATCTTCGAAGATGCATGAAAATCTCAGACTTTATAGTGTCTTTAGAGTGTGAGAAATATGTTATACAATGAAGAATTGCACAGATCTATGGTAAAACAAACCAGAACAGTTTAGGTTTAAGAAAACAATGCAAGTTTAGAGCATGCAATGTCATTGACCTACAATCATGTTTTCTTTCACAAAATTATAGAAACTTAAGGGATATTTAGCATAAAGTTTCACCAGAAACTTTTCTTTACAATTTACCAAGAAATAAATGTGCAGGACCAAAATGATGATATCATGTAAGCTATTGAGTTATCCACCATAACTCATTGGTGTAAATAACACTTACTAGCAATGAATTTCCAGGTAGTAGGCATTAAAATAATAGCCAATGTGACATCTTGGTTAACATGTCAAAGTTGAAGGAGCTTAGGAGTTCAGAAATATGAGAACAAGATTCCCTCCCATGGATTTCCAGGAGCCAACCCAAATGGATTCTTTAGAAATTAAAATAAAAAGTGAATGCTTTCTACATTTAGTCATGAAAAAGAGAAGAAAAAGAAGAGAAAAGAGCACTGACATGGATGAAGTCATGAAGCAGAGAAAAAAAGGAGAGGTAGCAAGGAAAACAAAAATCAAAGAACAAAAACTGAATTAATATTTTGGTCATGTATGAGGCACACACCATATGAATTTAGCAACACCACCAGTGTTATGTGAACACTGATTTGGCCCTGATCCATACACCATATTGTGTCTATAATAAATTTTCTTATAACAAAATGAAGGCTAAAATGCCACAAAATGTAGGCGTCAAGTTTAAAGTCCTTGCATGCTAGTCAACAACACCACAACTCCAGATAAACTGAACATGGTCATAGGCTTTAGAGAAAGCAAGACTAAATAAAATGAAGAAATCAGTAGAGCTGAAAAATGAAGATGATCAGAAGGATCATACATGCTAGCAAAGGAAAAAGTCAATGATTTCTCCAGTTGCACAGACCATAGCAAGTGGAAATTCTATTTAAGATTATTTAAGTGAAAATAAGGTGTTGGAGTCCCATCATATTATGAATATGAGGATACATTAATCACATTCGTCAACCCCTCAGCAATAACCTAGCTACAGCACAATCCCTCCATTTAGATAACTTTCAACAAGCTAAACATCCAATACCTTGCATCTGAAAAGTGATAACAGGAAGCCACCTATCCTTTTTTGTCTAAAAAGAGTGCATTAGTTTACTTTGCATATGCCAAACGGCATATGGTAGAGAACTGTTGACATGTAGGCAGGTAATTCCTGTAGCTCACTTAATGCAGGATTTAGATCTTATTGGATTCCGCTGCTTTACTATAACCAATATGAGGTCTTTATTAGTTGGAGGCTTAGGAATATTAACAGGTAGTATATCGTGTACCCTTTATTTAATAACTTTCCTTAAAAAAATTATATTTAATAGCTTTCATATTTTGAAGGTGTTAAATTATCCATTTCCACAATAACAAGTTAGGAAAAATAATCCAAACAAACAATTAACAATGTTCAAAGAGGAGCTCCTAACAGGCTGAACATATATTGAGTTGAATTAATTAATTAATTACTTGTCAAGTACTGAAGTTAATTATTCCTAATGGAGAATCGTAGGCCACATTTGCCACACCATGCAAGGCTAAATAGGGTTATATAAAACTGAAGCAATCAGGCATTATATGATGTTTAGTCTTGAAGAATTGTAAAATCTTATATGGTTAAGACTTTTATACAGCTATCACCATGTAATACTATGAGGTCAGAAACAACTTAGATGACAGATAAAGAACTAATTATAAAGTTAAAAAATAATAAACAAGACCAGCTTATCCTCATTGGCCAATATATTGTCATAATGTCATTACCACTGTCCACTACCACCATGTTCCATGATTACCACCACCAACACTTATGCTACCACGACTGCAAGCACCTCTAACCTTTTACCCACCGTAATCGTTTCCAGTTTGCTACTATTACCACCACCACCACACTCAATATATATATATATATATTTATGAACACCACACTCTATTTGTTACTATGCACGATTGCAAGAAACATGTGATAGTATATAGATTTATACAATGATAGCTTATATAATACTATTCAATTTTGTTTTCACCATTATGCCTTATCCTGTATGACACAAAAATTAGAGTTGTAATATTTACAGTCCACCTATAAATAGAACAGATTGTACCAATTCTTACCTCTTCCATATGTAAGAAAATCTTGTTTCTACGACTACGAATGTTATCCTGAATTTCCAGAAGTTCCATTTTGGCAAAATCTTGTACTGTTTCAGGCCCTTCTATGATGCAGAATCTGCAATTGAAAGAATAGGTGCATATAACCATAATGACAGGAAATTTCTAGTACTATAGTAGCTGTGAGAAATAACAGCGCTCAACATGGTCAACTAATTGAATTAAAAAAAAAAAATATATATATATATATATATATATATTATAAGTTTCATTTCCCCCATCAAGCAAAGAGTATGCAAATTTGCAACCAACAATTTATAAACGAAAAACAAACCCAAAACGAAAACAAGGCCCAAAAAAACAGCAGAGAGCCTGTTAGAGAAACCCAACCAACTTGGTTACACGGTGAGAAAGAAAATCACTTTTCTATTCAACTATACCTATTATATCTCTGTTATCTCTGCTACAAATACAACTATGTTTTTTTTTTCATTGAGACAAGTCTGTAACAGAAAGAGAAAGTTTACCCCGCAGCGTTTTAATCAGACACATCAGAGTCAATAGAAACTGAAACTAATTAAACAAAGTATGCAAATTTGCAATCAACAATGAATTAACGAAAATCAACCCAACAAAAAAAAAAAGCAGAGCGCCAGTTATACAGACACCCTTTAATTTTCTTCTAGTTTTCTCCAATAATTATTAGCAAGCAAGTCTGCAACAGAAAGAGAAAGAAAGTTTACCCAGCAGCGTTTTTATCCGCCACATCAGAATTAACAGAGGCCGCAAAAGAAGGGTCCGATTCTAACGCCATTAGCGGCCATCTTGAGCTGAACCTGGCACTTCCATTAAGGAATCTCCTGCGAGTGTATTGAGAATCGGTGAGATGAAACGAAACAATTGAGTACGAAAGGCCAGGACCCCGACCCAGACAGAGCATCATCACGAACAAACTTCAGATGAAAGATGCAAAAGAAGAGAAAATGGATCGAATGGCACTATGATGAAAATAATTAATGTATCTTTGGATTTTGGATTTTCATGAAGGTTTGTCTCTGGGTCTGCTGTGTTGTGATGCAAATGGTTTGCGACGTGGAGGTCGTGAATTGGTGGGAGTGGGATTTTGATTTAAATATTGAGAGAGAGAGGCATTTTGAGTGGCGATGGTACCGTCAGATTCCATCAGAAAACGTCAGTAGAACATAAAATAAGAGTAACAGGTTCGGATTTTGTACTTCCTTGTTTTTCCTTTTTAATGCATTCACCGAAAACAAACAATACAATACTGGATTCATGTTTTTGCTAGTGACGATGATTATTTAAAAAAAAAAATTATTATTTTTTATTTTATTATATTATATTTAAAATAAGTCTTTCTTACTTACAAAATTAGTTTTTTGTTATAAATAATCAAATATCTGATACTGATTAATCTAAATTCAAATTAAGTCATCTAACTGAATATTTTGGGAGAATTACTTAGAGGAACCACATAAACAACTTATTTAAATAGAGGGATAATTTTCTACCCATTATGCGCTATTCCTATTCATCAGGTGTCATTTTCTTTTTTATGCGTGAAGTCCCTCTGCCTAAATAAGTTGCTGGTAAGTCTTTCTAATTAATTCTCCCCCTGATTTTTTTTTCTATTCATTTGACTCAACAAGGATTAAAGTTATAACTATTTATAGAATTATATTTTGTATTCCAATTTATTACATTCCTCATTTTTTGTGTAATACGCAAATTTTGAAAAGAAAAAAAAGAGTTATACCATTACTATTTGTAAAGATAATGACTTGCTACATATTTTATTATATATTGATATGAAATATGATAAATGACTTACGGATACTTACTGTAAATTTTATATAATATATTGAATATTAACGAATAATTAATTTTCATGTAAAATTAATCAAAGTATCTTTATATTAAAGTTAAATGAAATATTTTTGTGCACTATACAAGTGTAATTCTAGTTATATTTCGAAAGCTGATTGTCATTTGGGTCTGACTATTTTTATTGTCCTTACCTGTGGAACTAAAACCTTCCATAGTATATACATTAAAAAATGACATAAAATGTATAAGGATGTATAAAATCTATCTAGCTTTTCTTTTCTTTTTATATATTTTTAAATTTTTTATAATATATTTATTTACTAAATATAAATACATAAGTATTCTGTTATTTGTGTGTGTAATAGTTATGTCATAGAATCCTATATTTATGTGCTTGTACGTATAACCTTTAAAACATGCTTTTAAGGGGGAAAAAGAAAACAAGTGACATAATGTGGGCTTCAATTAACTTCTTTGAGCAGAAAGAGATGTGTTGTATTTTTACTTTTACACAACAAAATGATTATAGAATGAGTAGAATGTTATATAAGGTTACGAGCATCCGATTAAACTTGTGAATTCAATTTAAAAAAAAAATTTGAAAGATTCTTAAGATTTTAATATATGCTTGAATTAGAGTTGAACCAATACAAATCTAGAAGTTTGCCCTCTTTTTCTTTATATTTTTTTGGCCTACTTGATATATATATATATATATGCTAGAAGGATTTTTTTTTTCATAATGGATCAAGAGAATTTTTGGCCAACTAAAAGGATTAATTTCTTTTGAGGTATTAAGAGCATATCTAGAAACTAAAAATTAAATTCTTAACCACTTACTTAAGTAATAAGAGCTCCTATCAGTTACACCACAAGAATTTTTAAACAAATTGGAATGGGAAAAAAATAAAAAATTAGCCATAATGAAGTGAAATTTTAGACTCAAGATTATGTTTGATAGTAAAAAAAAAAATAATAATAATAATAATAGTAAATGAAGTTCTATTATAAAATTTGTTTGGAATAAAGGTTTTGTTAGCAAATGTTAGTAATGGCTAAGGAGGGCGAAACTTGGTGCCATTCATGGGGATTGATCACTGAAATCCCCAGGTGGGGTCTTCCTCCATTCTCTCGCCATAGCGATACCCAAACGTTAGTAATGGTTAGCAAAATTGCCAATAACATTTGAAGCTATTCTTATTACTTATTAGAATGGATCAAATCAATTTGATGATATTTTATTAATGATAAAAATCTTACATTTAATAACAAAAAGTAATTTCATTTCATTTCAAAATGTATTTTTCTTTTATTGTTTACAAACTTATCCTTTCTCAAATTTTTTAGCAAATATCAACTGGTTTGTAAATATTTTTTTTTAGCATCAAAATCTCTTAATTGATAGTTGAAAATTAATCCCTTAAAAGCTTACCAAATCCAAAGTAACACGATTTTTCACAATAATTGATATATGACAAAAACAATTATAATTATTAATAATATATGAATTTCAAAGTTGATAATCAATAAATATTAAATCAATATCTTATTATAGTTATACAATTTTTAACTGTCATTATAGTAATTAATTAATTAATTTTTGAATTTGAAACCAAATTGAGAGAATATTTGACTGACAGTCAATAACTTGGTCAATGAATTTTCTAAATAATAAATTCTAATCAATCAGTCCATAAAAAAAAATCTAATCCATAAGAAATCCTCTCAATTAATTTTTCATTCAAACTTTTAATTAAATATTAGGAAAAAGCCACTTGATTGCGAGACAATTAAAAAAATTCAAATAACATATTTGTGCACAACTAAAATTTCTCAACCGAATGTTCATATGGATAAAGAAGGAAATTTAATTCTATTAAAATCATGTCATTTTTTTTTTGCTGAGAAAATAATGTCATATTTGGGATATTGCAAATATACACACACAATTGCACACATATCTATCTATACATTTGTCATATTTGGGTTGACAAATATCTACAATTAAATCAATCATCCTTCCACAATTTGCAGTATGAAGAGCCAAACTCAATTGCACAGCTACCAAAGCCACCACTTATTTTCTGCAAGTGATTGCTAATCTCAGCTTGCATCTTCAAATCTGAAATGCACTCTGAACAAAATATCTCAATTCTCTCCAAAAGAGCTGCATTTTTCAACAAAAAGCTCAACAATTCCATCTCTGCTTCACTTCCTTCAAAATATGAAATGCTGAACGATTTGAGACTATACTTGAAACAATAAGGCACTCTGTCCAATGTATAGGCATCCTTATCCCAGTAGAAGATTGAGAGGAATCTGAATCCCTAAAATATAACCAATAAAAAAAAATCATAAGCCAAAATAATACTACTGTTAGCTTGAAGATATAAGAAATGCTTGTAGTGTAAAACAATACAAGATGGATGTACCGCATTAGCATCAAGAACTTCCAGATTGGGAGACTTTTCAAGAATGTTGGCCAATGTTTTGAGACTAAAGCAACGTCCCCTTCCCCAATCCACATGAATATGGGTCAAATTGTGCAATGTAGGAAGACATGAGAGGAGATTTTCAGCACGGAAAAGCATCTAAAAAAGAAAACAAAAGCAAATCGATTATTAACATATAGAGAAAACTTATAGCATATCATTAGTTATAAACATTACAAGTAAGAGAAGGGAGATTGGTAAACTTACAGAAAGAGTACGATTTGAGATTTTAAGAGACTTGACATGACAAATCCCACTTAAAAGTTTTATTGCTTGTGCAGTATCTATGTCTTCCCAAACATTAATATCAGCCTTAACTAAGGAGGTCGGTTTAATCAAAACATATTCTAATCTTCTACAATTTAAAGTGAGACTCAAAGATACGAGATTCACAGCATCAATTGTGATTTTACAATCGGGTAATAAATTGTCCTCAACATATTCATCCTCTTCATAGTCATCCTCAATGTTTAAGGTTGTTAATGTCGGAATTTTAATGTTGACATTCTTGATGTTCCAATGGCAATAAGACAAGGTCAACTTTTGGAGGACTGGGCAACCTGAGAAAAGTTGTTGGAGGGATGTTTCATCCGAAAACGTTGCACATGAAAGGGACAAAGTCTTAAGGCCTGGGAAATGGATGAAACTAGGGAGTTCAAAACCATATAGAAACATTAGATGCAGCTTATTCAACGATTCAGGGGCTGACAAGTCATTGGCTAACACAAAGATAGATTCTAAAGAAAAGGACAGATCCAGCTCTTCAACTTTGTACTTCAGTAAAGCATATATCCAAGAAATAACTTGTTTTGCGTTAGAAGGATTTCCATCTGCTTCTAAACGAAACCTTCTTATATATTCTACCTTTTGAAGTATTTTGTCTACTTGATTGACAAGGCAATCTCCTGTTTTCAGCATACCGTTTAGATTGAAGTCAGATAAGTAGGTCCACAAAAACTTCCATCTTCTTGCTAATATGGAGGCTCGAATGGCATCTTTCGTCGAGAGAAATGAAAGAATATAAACAAGAATGCTATCGGGTAATTGGCTAATCACATCTACATCCTGTCTGCATCTACGGGAGGAGACTAAATAATCCATGATTTGCTCTGTGCAATTTCCACCTCCTGAGAAAATAAATATATGAAATATGACGATGAGTAAAAGATAGATGGAATAAAAGAGCACATAGAGATGTCTATTTAATTCTTGTCATATTAACCTTTATTTTTTATTTGGGTAATGATTCTTTTATTTGGAGAAAACCTAGTCATAAACTTACTTCCTTGATAAAAGATAAAATCACACAGATCCAGAAAAATAATAAATTTATCTAAAATATAAAGTAATTTCCAAAAATATCCTCATTTAATGTTAATAACTCTTTCATCATATAATTAATATAAATGAATTATATTGAAAACATATCATCTTAATTAGGAATATTTTTTGAAAAAGTCATTAAATACAACAGACAAACCCCATATATTCCTTATATTTTAAAATATGAAAATTTCTCTAATTGTCCCTTATATTAAAGAAGGGAGGAAGTATATACTTAAGGTACTTTTATTAAATAAAATCAAATTACTTAGTGATAGAATAAATAATATAAGAAAAATGTAAAAAGAAAATAATACATAAAAATATTCACTTGATTTGATTGGATTAGACTAAAGTAAAATAAGTAGATAACCTTAATTACCTTTTTTTTATTCTGAAATATTATAATTTTAATTTAGTATGATAAAAATAAATTATTCAAAAGATATTATTTTTTGAACTGAATTCAAGTCAGAGATCGAGTAATGTCCAATTTTTTTTTTTGGCCAGAGCAATCGTTACTCAAAGTCAATTTCAAATTTCTCATCCCTAAATCCCAAATCAAAGCAATAATTTCACACCCATTAATTCAAATTACTGAGAGAGAAAACCGAGACCGACTGAGAAAGCATAGAAGGGAAGAAGCAAACTTACTGAGAGAAAGAGAGCCAAGACCGACTGAGGAGAGAGTGCCGAGCCTACCACAAGCGTAGGGTATGAGATCGGACTTGAGAAGATGGGATGAGAATGAGAGAGATGAAGAGTGATACTTGGGAGAGACAATGAAATTTAGCGGGAGAGGGAGGCCTGGCCCTTTATATTTAATAGTTTGAATAATTGAGTTTATCTTTTTTTTTTTTAAATTTCTTTTGAATATATATATTGATTATTGATTTATCTCTTTGTAAATGATATGTTTGATGAATTAATTTTTATATAGACCCAATAACTACTCATTTTAGTGGAATATGAGTATTGGTGTGGTTGAAATATCAATTGATTTTATATGATTATTTTTTGTTATATTTCATTTAATAAATTAATTTTATGATTATGATGAAAAATTTTAATATTTTTAATATTTTAATTTTATTTAAAATTTTGAATTGATTTCTTTTTTCAATTTTAAATTAATTTCTTAGCTTATATCTATATATTATCTATTTCTATTAACAAACTTTGTTTTTTGGAACGTAATCAAGAGGATCCGACTAACAGCATGTGTTAAAATATTATGAATTCACATAATCTTGATGATGTGGATATCAAAATCTACTTAAAATCTTATATTGACATAAATTTCCTGAAATCATTTGTTGAACGTTTCGTTTGCCTTATCTACAAATGACTGTTTTCCCAAAAGAAAAAATGAACAAAAAAATTTAAAGGATACACATATACATATTTTCTGTGGGGTCTTTTTTATGAGTTACTTTTAACCAATATCAAACATATTATGAAATTTACTTAAAGGAGATTAATCTCATTAAATTGTATAAAATTTTAATTTTTTTTAAAATTACTCATATTCAATAAAGTTCATTAATCATATCATTTTCTCTCTTCAAGAAAATGACATTTAATATTAATTCAAATTAATATTAATTCATTTTGAATAAAAAAATTTAATGATCTCGATATTTTTAAAAGTATCTTATATTAAAGATAAAAAAACATTAAAAAATATATCTTATAAAAAGAATTTGGAGGGAGTTATCGAGATACAAAGCACATTTTTCCTGAAACTTTAGGCATAAATTTCCTCAAGATTTGTTAAACCTCATTTGCCTTATCAAAAAGATGATTGTTTTCCGACAAAAAATGAATAAAAAAACTTTTAAAGAATATGTATACACACATACATAATCCAGCTGAATGGGAATGGAAATGGTTAAAAATGTCCTTTTCATTTGGAATATGATACATAATTCATCCGAGGATTTGATTAAAGAGGTTTATAATTCATAACAAGTCATAAAATTCCTATTCTATTCCTGCATTTTTATTAATATAAAAGGCAGCACAAAATTAAAGACTACAATTTTTGGACAAAACTCTCAGAGTTGTTGAATTATCTAGATAACAAACATTGAAACAATTGTACATCATCCTCTATTAATCTAATGTCTTCTCCCGAAACGAGAGCAACAAGGATGAAGCAACATTAATTACTAAAAGTCAATTATTTGGTAATTTAATATTTTTTCATCATAACATTTTTGTACAGTTCTATGATGCGAAGATAAAAAAAAGTATATTAATTTTAAAATTATCTCACATCTCTCTCTCTCTGACTCTCTCTCTGCTTTTTTTTTAAGAATTTATTACTCAGTATCTTAAACGTATAGCTATCATTCCTAAAAAGGAAAAATAGAATACCCCCATACTTTTACTCACTTCAATTGAACTCATCAAAGTTTAAAATAGGTTGGTGTATTTTATACATTAAATAATTGGTCTCAAAAAGATCGAATATAATTTTTTGAATATTTAATGAATTACAACTAATAAACATTGAATATTTTTTAATAAGTAAATTACTTAATTTGAATGGTTTTTTTTTGCCAACTCAATAAATTCAAAAACTATTCTCTCCGTTCTTATATATAAAATATAAATAGATTTTTTTCTAAATATAAGATAAAAAAATGAATTGTCAGATACATTTATTCCTTTTTTCAAATCTTACCCTCCATTAAATAAAATAGATACAACTAATTTTAATTAATTACAAAATATAAGAGTTAAATATAAATGAAGCATTTTAAGAAGCTACTTTAAATTTTTAATAAATTTAATACTTTCAACTATTTTTATTTAACTGTATGCTCTCACATACATGAATTGGTAATTTGTATGTTACAAATGGGAACCGAGGGAGTAATAAGCAAAGTAAATTTAATGCCTAATTAGTTCCAAAATAAGCAATGAACCAATTCAATCACTAATTCACCATTTTTTCAATTGAGCGGACCGAGACATATCTTATCACTCATCAAATAAATCTACCAATTTACAAAATACATTTAAAAAAAAGTTTTACAGAACTTCAAGGCATTGAACTCCCCACCACTAAATCCCACAAATGATTTAAGATACAAGTCTATACACCCATAAATACAATAGTAGGACCCTTGCTCTAAAGTATATTAATGTCCATCAGAAATTTTACAAATCGTATATGTTTTCTTGCCAATCTTACATTCAATACCTTTGAATTTACAGGTAAAAGTACATTTCCTTGCAGGTTTCTCAACACCACTTCTCTTGATTTCTTCTTCAACCACTTTCTTCAGGGAATGGCTTATGTCACCCAATGCCCACGCTAAGGATATGTGAGGTCGAGGATCCTGAAAAAGAACATTTCAGGTCCTAGATAAAAGAGTAAAACAGAGACATGGCACCACAACTACTAAGAAAAGCACCGACCTTGTAATACTCTGGGAGATTATGAAGCTTATAAACGACATTGACAGCTTCAATTTGCTTTCTAATCTGAAATGCATCGAAAAGCACAAAAATCTCATGTATACGTCTATCAAATAATGATAATCTAGAAATAAACTTGTCAAATTCATTTTTCCAAGTTTATCATCTCAATTACTTGTTTTTCAGCCGGTTTCAACCCAGAAAGACAGATGTCCTTGAAAGACATGCCAAAAAAATTCATGTATCTGAGCCTTTTGAAATCGCATTAATTTTTTCACTATTTTATTCTCACACCCCCATAAGATGAATCCAATTCACAAAATAAACAAATTATATGCAAATGACTACTAATACAATTGAGTCCTTTTGCATTCAAAAGATGCCATACTCTTTCAGGGCAAAAAGGAATATCCATGACATATGATATCAACAGCTAAAACATGCTAGTGCTATATGTTTGTCTTACACGTGCCAATATCCACCTAATAACATAAAGTGACAATTCCAATAAAATTTAGACCAGTTTGATTTTGCCAGACTGCAAAGTCTACGTCAGCGTTCCTATTTAGCTTGATCTTTAAGATGCTTTCCGTCTAAGAGTGTTGGATCCCAGAATTGTTTTGGTCTGAATAACATCTTTCCATG
Organism: Adenanthera pavonina; assembly: GCA_026686845.1. NCBI lineage: Eukaryota > Viridiplantae > Streptophyta > Magnoliopsida > Fabales > Fabaceae > Adenanthera > Adenanthera pavonina. Next base: position 16,647,682 of record JAIVEN010000012.1, on the reverse strand, counting down.
TTTGGTTTTAAACTCACCTTTTCCATACTTCCATCAGAAAACCCCAGAAGTTTTTTCTATAATATTCTACATAAACGTGCTATATAGAAAACCATAATGAAATTTGAAGCCTCTAATTCAAAGCTAACTGAAGCGTGACTTCTAATATTATGCTAACAGCATAATGACATACTAGGTCAACTTGCACTAGTTATAAAAGAGAAAAAGTAAAAGCAGGAAAAGCAACTAAATATTATAAAAGAAAAGGCTTAAATTCAAAACATACCTCTCTCAACCCTCTTTGAACCACTTCTAATGACAAAAAGGTGCGTGTGTGTTCATCATTTACAAAAACCTCCCACTTACTAAAGTCAATCCAATAGCTGTTTCACAGTAAGGAGAGTTAGAACCAAAGATGAAGGTAGGCAAACAGCAAAAGATATGGTGTTCCATGACACAATTGAACAATGTAAGCAAAAACTCAGTTCAAAAGAAAAAAAAAGCACAAACTGACCGCTGTTGAGTTTGAAGTTTCTGTCGAAGCATTGAAACCATGGAGTCAATCTGATGCACTCGTATTGGGACAGTTCTTCCCAAGCTAATGTGAAATTCCCTTCCTAAGAAAGGCTGTTCAAGCTTCTCTTCATTTTTGCAGAAAATATTAAGTGGTATGTCAGCATCAACAGCATGAAGACTCGGTTCATGAGATGAGACTTTCTTCAAGAAGGCAGCCAATTCTTTCTTTGATGGAGATGGTATAAAGACTGTAAGAAAACATCTATTGTCTAAGCTCAAAACTTATGGCATGTTATAGGGTGAAGAAATCATATATCTAGAGGCAAGAGCAGGACAGAAAAAATTCAGTGGCATTCCAACTTTACTTTCAGCAAGTATCCCTCGGGTACTTGAACTACAAAAGTAGGCTCGTTCCAATAGACAGGCATACATCAGAAAATACCTTTACACATCTTACATAATACTTCCCTTTTGGGTGCTTTGGGAAGTCATCATCACAATTTGAACATAGGATCTCTAACCACATTTTCCCACCCACCACAAACTGTTGAGCGAAAACAGAAACAGTCCAAGAAAAATTGCTAATTGCCCTTGCTTTTAAGTGGGCATCCATTTATTATCATCATCAACTTCCAAAAGAAAGAGGAAAAAAAGCAGCATATATGAGAATCATCACCATGCCATCAGTTTGTTCAACCTTGGACTACTCCTTCATGAGCATTTTCAGGATATGATGAATTATGGTTCTGAACACAAGCACATGTGAAAAGCTTTAGCAAGCCCCAAAACTCCATTTGTTTGTGATGAAAATTTTTCCAAGCAACAAAAGAAAGTCTGAAGTTTGTTGTTCCCCTGACAAAAATGTATTCATTCTAATCACCTAGCTTGGGGGTCTTTGCCAGACCCCATCACAAAATACCACTCCGATCCTTTTTATTAGTCATAATTTATAAGTTTTTTGTGGTCCTAAATATAGGTCATTTTTCATAAGTTTCTGAACCATTAATTGCTTTATTTCCCAAATGCTCTAATTTATGAGTATGAGAGACAGAGTTGATTATTTGAATTTATGGTACTTATTAAGAGTAAAGACAGAAAGCACATTAATTTTAAGACAATTTTAATACTCTAACAAACTTTCCCTGATTTCAGTGAGTTAGTTAAAGGTGATTTATATTGAGGACTGGAGAAAATATTAAAATGGTAACAACTCAAGAAAACTTATTGTGAGAATGGAAATCCATACAAAAAAAGTGATAGACTTACTTGGGATGTAAACGTGTAACGCATAGTTACCATCAACATGAGGGAAGCTCCTAATTCTACTTGTCTGACCTGTCTGTAGAAAATCTTGAGATCCTTCACCATTAAAACAATAAATACTAGTTATTAGGAGGCAAATAATATCAGCAGCAACTAGCATACTAATATAAATAACAAAAGAACTTTCTTTTTTTATTGCAATATAACTTCAAACTTAAGAAATGAGTCTTTGAATGAAAGAAAAATAGTTTGATACAATTAATTTTGTTGGGAGTGGGCTTATGTCAGTTACGCCCATTTAGCAACAAATTTGAATTTAATTCGATTTAATTCATTTCTTTATCTTTTATCTATTAGATTTATGTTATCTTATCCTAATTTTTAGATTTGTATCTGTTCTCTATTAGGATTAGATTTTTTACAGATTCTAGTTGATTTGTTGCAATTTAATAGATTGAGGGTTTAGTCCTAAAGCTCTCTATATATGTACGCTATCATTCGAGGAATAAACTGCATCATCTACCGCCATTATCATCCTATATGGTATCAGAGCAGTAGAGCCATAGAGCTCAATGGAAGCTAGCTACAAACAGGTGGTACTTTTTGGCTCGGGTAAAGCCTTTACCGCCAGTGGAGAAGAGCATCAACCACTACCAAATGGCGATGGCACACAAAAACCTGGGCATGATGCACAACCCATGCAAAATACAACTGGAAGTGTGGGTGGGCAGCCGAGTTCAGGTAGCCTGTCCAAGAGTCTTCCACAGATAATGACTTCCCACAAATTGAATGGGAATAATTACCTTCAATGGTCACACAATGTATTGACGTTTATAAGTGGCAAAGGTAAACAACGGTATCTCACCGGAGAAGTAAAGCCACCAACATCTGGGGAGGCAGGCTACCACACACGGGGGCCTGAAAACAATACTGTCATGACATGGTTGATTCACTCCATAAACATTGAAATCAGCGAAAACTGCCTACTTGCTACTACTGCTAAACAGATTTGGGACACAGCTAAGAAGGCATATTCAGTTAGGGAGAACAAGGCAGCTATTTTCCAATTCAAGTGAAAACTACAGAACCTGAGATAGGGGGAGAAGAGCGTGACACAGTACTGGAATGCTCTCAATCATACCAGGCAACAAATCGATCTCTATGAAATGCGCCAGTGGACCTGCCACACGGATGAAGCGTATTACAAGCAAATTGCAGATGAACAAAGGACATAAGACTTTCTTCTTGGGTTGAATGACAGTTTCGAAGAGATAAGAGCTAGAATTATGTGCACCAAACCTTTCCCTTCCCTTGATGACGTTTTCAACATGATCAAATATGAGGAAAGTAGGAGGGAACTGGTTCAAATCTCACCAATTGTCCCTACTCCTACTGAATCTTCTGGCATGATTGTAAAAGGGAGTTAGAACATAGATCAGAAGGGTAAGAAAACAGCCAAATTGTTTGATCACTACAATAGAAGTGGCCACACCAAGAAATCATGCTGGAAATTGCACGGGAAGCCACCAAGCAATAGACAAAGGCAAAGAAGCAAAAGCAAGGGAATGACGGTTGGTGGGTCAGAATCTGAAGGAGGATCGTCAGGTATGGAAGAACTAACTATGCTGAAGAAACTTCTTGACAAGCAAATTCAGAATTCAGCACATGAAAGTAAGAATGAAAAACCTATTCCTTCTGTAACCTTGGCACAGGCAGGTACATCCTTCATTGCTATCTATCATACTATGGTGAGAAATAAAAATGTTTGGGTGGTGGACTCAAGAGCCACTGATAACATAACTGGCTCTAAAGAGTTGTTCTCTGAATTTACATCCTATTCAGAGCATATTACTGTAAAAGTGGCTAATGGTGCTTATGCTAAGGTCTTAGGGACTGCAACAATTATTATTTCTAAAACAATCATTCTAAAAAATGTTCTATATGTGCCTAATATAAAGTGCAATTTGCTGTCAGTGAAGAAAATTGTAATACAAATGAGATGCCTAGTTATATTTGATAATGGTGGCTGTGATTTTCAGGGCTTGGTCTCGAGGACAAAAATTGGCAATGCTTTAGAATGGGACGGGCTCTACTACTTGGAAGGAGTTTCAAGCAACAAAAGAGTGAATTCCTGTTCCTGTGTTTTTTTGCTTTATCCAATAAAGATGTCATGTTATGGCATAATAGATTAGGTCATCCCAATTTCAATTATATGAAATATTTGTTTCCTGAAATCATCAATAAAGATATTTTGAATTTTCATTGTGGTGTTTGCCAGTTTTCTAAACAAGTCCGAAATAACTGCTTTACACAACCATATCAGCTAACACACCCTTTTTCCATCATTCATAGTGATGTTTGGGGACCCTCAAGAGTATTAACTAATACTAGTTCTAGATGGTTTGTAACATTTATAGATGATCATACTTGACTGACTTGGGTCTTCTTAATGAAGGACAAATCTGAAGTATTTCAAATATTTAAGAATTTCCATGCTTTTGTGAAGAATCAGTTTCAAACCTCTATAAACATCCTTAGGAGTAATAATGGGAGAGAGTACCTCAACCATAACTTTAAATCCTACCTAGAGGAACATGGGATTCATCATCAAACTACATGTGTAAACACCCCACAACAAAATGGAGTGGCTGAGAGGAAAAATAGACATTTACTAGAAGTGGCATGAGCTTAACTAATTACTCATAATGTTCCAAGTTTTTATTGGGGGGATGTTGTACTAACAGCTGCTTATCTCATTAATCGTATGCCCTCTAAAGTACTGAAATTTGTTGCTCCCATACAGAAATTCCATAAATCATATCCTAACTCTCCACTTGTCTCATCAATTCCTATCAAAGGATTTGGTTGCACAGTTTTGTTCATTTTAATGGAGGAAATAAATTAGAGCCTAGAGCTATTAAATGTATTTTCTTGGGATATTCCTCTACCCAAAAGGGATACAAATGTTTCTGTCTTGTCACTCACAAAGTATATGTCTGCATGAATGTGAAGTTCCTAGAACATGTTCCCTACTATCCCAAATCATCCATTCCGGGAGAGGAAACTAGGAGTGAATGGCTTCTTCGTGATTTTGGGTCTGATCATCACATTACTATTCCTAATACAACCTCTGGACAGCAAACTATAGGTCCTCAAACATCACCTGTATTGCCACCTATATTGCTTCCTGAAATTCCTAAAACCTTGACTGAACTTTCTGACACCATTGCACCTCAACCTGATTCTGTACCAGAGGCTACTGTTTCAACCCAAATAAGACCTGAATCAAGACCTGAACCTACACAGAACCCTACAAATGACACTCATGTAATTGAAATAGGGGATGAACCTACCCAGATGCAGGAAATTCAGACATATGTGAGAAGAAACAGATCTGTACAACAGGAAACTCAACCAGTGCAGCAACATGAGCCCAATCCTGTTCCAAGGCAGAACCAAGATTCAATTCCTGAGACAAGTTTGATGATCTACACTAGCCAATCGCTTTAAGTAAAGGGAAAAGGTCATGTACTCAGCACCAAATCAGCAGGTATGTCTCTTATGAGAAACTATCATCAAACATGAAGGCATTTGTAGTAAAATGAGAGAGAGAGAAAATTCCTGCAAATTTTCAAGAGGCTATAGCAGATCCTAACTGGAAAAAGGCCATTAATGAAGAATTGAGTGCCCTGAAGAAGAATAAGATTTGGCAAATAATAGAATTACCAGAAGGTAAGTCAGTTGTAGGATGTAAGTGGGTATTCACTATGAAATATAATCTTGATGGGAGTATTAGCAGGTATAAGGTAAGACTAGTGGCCAAAGGGTTTACTCAAACACAAGACAGAGACTATCAAGAGACATTTGCACCCGTGGCAAAATTTAATACAATAAAAGTATTACTTTCATTGGTTGCAAACCTAGATTGGCCATTATGTTAACTAGATGTTAAAAATGCATCCCTTAATAGGGATCTTGAAGAAGTTTATATGTAAATACCCTTGGGGTTGAAAAGTTTTGAAAATGTATGCAAAGTGTGCAGGCTTCATAAGTCGCTACATGGGTTGAAGCAATCACCTATAGCATGGTTCAAGAAATTCACTCAAGCTTTAAAACAACTTGGTTATATACAATGTCAAGCAGATCATACATTGTTTGTGAGATATCTTCATGATAAAATTACTGTTTCAATCGTTTCTGGAGATGATATTGTGATTACAAGGAATGACACAGAAGAGATAATTAAGTTGAAGCAGAATCTAGCTAAGGAATTTGAAGTAAAAGACCTTGGAAACCTTCTGTATTTTCTAGGAATGGAGGTAGCAAGATCAAGTAAAGGCATTAGTGTCTCCCAGAGGAAGTACACATTGGATCTTCTCGAAGAAACAAACATCCTAGGAGCAAAACCAGCAGCTACACCTACGGAGGCTAATCTCAAATTGGAGATAAAAACTGATGGAACCCCGGTGGATAAGGTACAATTTCAGAGGCTAGTGGGAAAATTAATCTATTTGTCACACACCAAGCCTAATATTTGTTTTCCAGTGAGTGTTATCAGTCAATTTATAAGCAATCCACAGGAAAAACACCTAAGTGCAACATATTGGATTTTGAGTTATCTCAATTAACTCCAGGTAAGTGATTATTCTTCACTAAATGAAGGTATACAAATGCAGATTGGGCAGGGTCTGTAATTGATAGATGATCTACCACTGGATATTGCACCTATGTCTAGCGAATCTTGTAACTTGGAGAAGTAAAAAACAACAGGTGCTAGCACGAAGTTCAGTTGAAGCTGAATATTGATCATTAGCTCAAGGAATTTGTGAAGGAATGTGGCTTATAAGACTGTTGAAGGAGTTGAAGATAGATGTCAAGGCTCTTGTCAAGGTATGGTGTGATAATATGGCTACAACTGGTATAGCCAAGAATCCAACTCTCCATGACAAAACCAAGCATGTTGAGATAAACAGGCACTTTATTAAGGAGAAGATTGATGCAAGGGTTATTGATCTATCATATATTTCTTCAAGACAACAAATTGCAGATATTATGACAAAGGCCTTCTCAAGGGTGAAATTTGATGAACTTAAGACCAAGCTGGGAATGATCAACATCTATTCGCCATCTTGTGGCAGAGTGTTGGAAGTAGGCTTACGTTAGTTAGGCCCATTTTGCAACAAATCTGAATTTAATTCGATTTAATTCTTTTCTTTATCTTTTATCTATTCTATTTATGTTATCTTATCCTAATTAGATTAGATTTATATCTGTTATCTATTAGGATTAGATTTTTTACAGATTCTAGTTGATTTGTTATGATTTAGTAGATTGAGGGTTTAGCCTAAAGCTCTCTATATATGTACACTATCATTCAAGGAATAAACTGCACTATTTACCACCATTATCAAACTATAAATTTAGATTTTGAGGTTGCAGTAATTTTTTTTAATTTTTATTATTTATTTTCATTTTTCCCCTGAATGTCTCTCCAAGAAAAAAACAGAACAATCTTTTGTTATTTATCTAAGGAATGAATAATATAAGCTAAACAACAGGAGTACCAAGAGAATTTGGAGGATTGAGGAGTGAGAGAGAAGGCAGAGGCAAAAGAGTAAAGCCTTTAGAGTGGACTAAAGTTGGGCTGGCAGATGTAGATTCAGAGTCCGAGTCAGAAAGTGTATCTCCATAACATGCTTTCAAGGCCTCCATCTCTAAGTCTATACTTCAACGCATACCAAGACCTGGAGTTTAAACATGAATCTTATATCAAAAGAAAAATTTATTAATAATTATGAAATAATGCATTTTTTAAATTAAAGCACAACTCTTGTTTCTTGTTTCATTTGTTCAATAAGTATCTAACTACTGGAATGCATCTGGCTATTGTCTGATAAATGAAAATATGATTGAAGATAAATAAATCAAATGAAGCAAGTGTAGATTGAGCTGCAGACTATAGATTGACTATACGTCTTGCTATGGCTCATATATAGACCACCATTATAATTTGACAAAACATGCAATCTTCTATAGCATAGCATATAATTTTTATTAAAAAAATTAGGAGAAATAAACAGAAATTATTTGTTTAAAGCTGCACTCCATAAGGTAGCCACATAAATATGATTCTACTGTTGACTTTTTTATAATTTGTTCATTATTTTTCTTTCTAAGAACTATATAATCTTTTTTAAGAGCTTAGTAGTTTTACAGCAGAAAAAGCTAGAAGTAGCTAGAAGAATGAATTGAGAAAACAAAAGTAAAGGAATAGGAATTATTTAATTTTAAAACCTATTTAAAACAAAGGCAAAGGCAAATGAATAGGAGATTAAAATGGCCAATAAATTGTTCATTCAACATAGTAAAGAATCCACCAAAAAGGTGAAGTCAACATATAAAGCAAAGCCCAACACCAAGTTTATGCATTTAATCAAGTAAAACACCACAAACATAGCCTCCTGGCCATCTGGAAGACTATGCAAACCCAAAATTTCAACCACATTTATTAATTATGAGCAAAATTTAGGTCAAGAACACACGGTCTCAAAGTTACAGATGCATATCCACTTTGTCTTTGGAATTTTTTCGTCTCACGATATATCAAAATTAAAGTGATGGTGAAACAGGGCAATATATCGAAGTTACAGATGCATATCCACTTTGTCTTTGGAATTTTTTCATCTCACAATATATCAAAGTTAAAGTGATGGTGAAACAGGGCAAAGGAACAGAAGTTTTAATCACATAATCTCCCATTTTCAAATTGGAAAGTCATCCATAGACTCATAGCCATTGCTTGTTTCCCTATCTTCCCTATCCTCTTAACCTCAGTACTTGAAGTGAGGAATCCTTGCAAAGATTGACACAGAGGATTTAACCATGAAAGACAACATCCAATTGCTTCTAATTCACATCAAGTAAACTTACTTCTTTATCTCTTGCTTCCACTATTTGAAAGTGGAACTATGGAAGTAATTTGAACAACAAACCACAATTTATGTAACCCACAACAACCCTAAAATAGCTTTATACCCACTGTTTCATAGCATCAAGCCAATAACTGAATTTAGCAATCTATAAACTAACAAGGCCAGCATAAGACTTGGTGACTTAAGGCAAAGAGTCAACCTTAAATCTCAAGAACTTTGCCAGTAGAAGGATTAGTAAAATATCAAGTGAGAGTACAAAATAAGCACAACACTCATGAGTGAGATCCAATAATAAAATCAACATCACGTACCCATACCATAAAAATAAAAGCCTGCTACAGTGAAACTCCAACTTCATCACAATACCTTAAACAAGCAGAGATTCATTCGACCACATAACGAGCATAAAGAAGAATCATGAAGCTGAAACTCCTTTTCAACCCATTTCAATAACAACACAGAGCAAGTATGAAAGCAACAAAGAAGAAACGCAGCAAAATCTGAAACAGAACATAACCCTGGACCCTTCTAATTCATTCTACCGGTACGTCGTCAAACAAAAAACAAACTGGCAAGGGTTAGAAGCAACAAAATCAGAAAACGGAGATACATTTCTCGTTACCTCTCCGTTTCTCTCCTTCTCTTCCTCCCAATTCAAACCGTTCCCCTTCGTTTTCGCCTTCTCTTCACTCTGTTTCTTCGCTCACCTTCAGGTTCGACCCAATTCCTCTTTATCTGTTTCCAATAATCTCTCAATTCCTCTTTTTCCTGATTGCGCCTCTCCTCAAATCTCAATCTACTCTCTCTCTATGTTTGGTAGTAGGAGAGATGGAAAGGGAAGGTAGGGGAGGGATTTAAATCAAGAGGAGAAGAGAAAATAAATAAATGGAAGAAAGGAGTAGAAATTTTAATAATTTGTTATTTGGTTTAGGAGGGGAGAGAAGTTAATAATAATTTAATTATTTTATTTTTAAAGTTAAAAAAAATTTTATTATTTTTTTAGTATAAAAAATTTTAATGTTGAGTATAAAATTATGTTTTAATATTTTATACTGATACTCGTGATTTTATACTTAATACTAAAATTTTTTATATTTACTTTTTTTAAAATATGAGACTTGGATGGAATATTTTTTGGTATTAGGAACCTTCAAATAAATATTTTTTATATTTTTAAGATTTTTTAATAATTTTTTCATTTTTTAAAAATATTTTTTTTATTTAAAAAATAAAAAATAAATAAAACTATCCCCTAATTTCGAGATCAATTTGAGAGGAAAGGGAGGGGAGCCTAAAAATGATTATCCCTCTCCTGTTTGAAATAATTATGAATAGTGGACAGGGGTAAAGAAATTGGGATAAGAAAGGTAATAAGAATTGAAATTGGAAAAAGATATAGAATTAGATTCTGAAGATACTTAGGTTACGTTTGCTAAGTTGGAAGCTGCTCTCTTGCTCTCTTGAAGGAGAATGAAAACAATGTTGCTATTTAATTTAATTGACTTTGGTAAGTAGGGAGAGAGGTACTAGGAAAAGCTACTTTTTTTTATTTTGTGAAAATCTATTTTTCTCAAAAAAGGTAAGAAAAGTGGTTGTTTTCTGAAACAAAAAATTAATAATAAATTTATTTTGTAAATATTTTTTAAAGTGGTATTTATATTATTTAGTTATTTTTTTTATTTTTAAATACTTTTATTTTTCTATTGATGTACTAAACATATATTTAGATTGTAAAGTTATTTTCTAAAAAGGTCTTTTCTTATTCTTATTCCTATTCCCATTTTCATTCCTGTTGTCAATTTATATCAAACATAGCAATGAAATCTTGATGTATTTTCATTTGATATATATTCTTAAAATATAAAAAGATACAAATGCTCTTATTTTAAAGATTATATAAAAAAATAGAACCCTTGTGTTGGAGCCGACAACCTTCTCCATCATCTAAGACTTGATCTTGAAATCATCAAATTTTCATACACAACTCAAAATATTTTAACAATTTCAAACTCAAATCAACAACAATTTTAGATAGAAATCAACAATTTCTGAAATTTTTCAGTTTGGTAGATTCATTGAAAACCCACAAAAATCATGAGTAAAGGAGATGATGGTAACTGGAGATCTCTACCATCAATAAAGGTTGCGAGACAACAAAGGCAGGTGGGTGATAGCATTAAAGGGATGACGATGATGGAGAAGAAGATCGACAATGGAGGAGGATCTAAAGAAGATTAGAAGGAGTGATACCGTCACAAAACCAAGCATTGTCATTGCTGGGTGTGCTATTCATCACCACTCATGCCATCACTCGTGAGGGAGGACGAGGAGACTGCCAACGGCACTGCTTTCTATGTTGGGTAAAGGAGGAGGACATGCCACTGCTTGAGGACGACAATGGCAAATGTGGACGATGATAGTGGTTGGAGGACGATGACGGTGATATTTTATACCTATAAAATACCCATATGTTTATCTATTTTTAGCTTTAAATATTATAATTTGATATTTCTTTTGCATGATTTTGCATAATTTAGACTATATTTACATCACAGGAATATTTATGAGGATTTTGAAAGCCAAAATGTTGGAACAAAACGCATAAGAGTTCATCCACCCGGTCCCTATTAATTCCCTCACTTGCGATCGGGTGAGGAGGCGAGGAGAAGGAATTCTCTCGAGAAGACCCGGAGCCGAGTCATCCATGAAGGACCCCAGCCGGAGTTAGGTGCCCATGCAACATGGGAAAGGAGGAAGAGTTAGAGCCGGCGCCGGATGAAGGAAGAATTAAATGACCCGGCACCATGTCTATTCAAAAGGCAGACTTAATTTTTATGTAATTTCATGAGTTATTGGACTTTTATGAGCTTATGGATTTTCCTTATATAAGGAGTAAGGATGAAAACAGGTCAAGCCACTTTTAGGCCTGCCTAGGGCCTGGCCTGTTTAGAGTCTAGCCTGGCCAATTTAAGAAATAGGTCAGGCCAAGGCCTTTTCTAAGGCCTGTTTATTAAAACAACTATGGCCTAAAGCCTGCTAGGCCAGACCTCTTTACATATATTTATATAATAATAATATAAATTATATAAAATAAAATATAATATATTTAAATAATTTTTTTAAACTATAAATAAAATATAATATTATAATGTTTTCTATCCCTGAACTTTTTTCCCTTAATAAACAACTAATAAAAGTGAAAAGTAAAGCTAGAGAATGAAGGCACAACTAAAGTCACGAACCTTAAGAACGAAGAAGCCTTGCATCACTACATCTAGAGATTAAGTTGCTTCATCTGTCACCTAAATCAGATCTGCGACTTCAAGCACCAAATCTTCAAGCTGCTTCATCCATCTCCTCTGTCTACCGTGGTCAACCACGAGCTTCCACCCCACCTCCATCCATCGCCTCTATCTTGGCCTTTTCCCATACTTGCGAGCTGCAATGGCAAGCTGCAAGCTTCGAGCCATTCATCGCCTCCCTCTCCTTGTCTCTTGTAGCTATGAGCTGTATGTGTTCTTTTCTCAACCTCTTCCTCTTGGTTGCTTGATTCTATACTGATATACATATATATATTGATAAAAAAAATAAGTATCTGCAGCCCCTTTGAGTTTTCTAGTTCAATGAATTCGAGTCGAATCCAATTGTCATAACTTGTGTTACTTACTAGCTTGATGACTCCATCTTTGTCATCAACTAGTGTCCTCCATTGACGAAATCCTGGAAGCCCTGAAATTTAAGATTCTAGTTGGATTTTACAAATAGTATACCAGTAATACAGCACCTATTTTTTAGAGTGATGTTGTGGAAGAAAGAATATTTGCTGTGATGTTTATGGTTATAAACTTATTAACCTAAGGATGGAAGATGCATAGTTTTGTATAGAATTGAAATTATTGTAATATTGATTTTAATTTTAAAGACTGATTACTGAAGATGATATTGTGTGAGTGAATTAGCTCAATTTTAATTGAAGCATAATGAAAATATTGAAATTAATGTGGGGATTGGATTGGTTAGTGGCAAAGTTGCAAGGCAAAACGAAATTGAAATTTTAAGAATGAGGATGTAAGTATGTGTGTATTTTCATTTTTGTGCTTGCAGTGTCTTATGTCCCACATGAGATTGATTGGACTTTCATAGGTGAAAAGCTAATAATGGTGATGAATACATGATGGGAAAAAGGGATTGATGCCTTTTTCTATTAAAATGAAAATATGTGGAGGTTGTGAGTTGATAAGATGGTGAAAACTTTAGGCTTCCTAATGAACAGTCCTAATCAATCATGTAAATATATCTTGTTGGTATTCCATAAAATAAATAATTGTATAGTTTTGGACTTTTCATGATGAGGTCGGTGTACAAATTTGGTTGAAACTACCAAAGGGTAGGGACTAAATGGCATTCATTGGTCAGGTTTAATTACTATTAGGAAGGAAAGCTTTCAGGAAAACATTGATGACTTGGGCCTCATGGGTTGACAAGCACATCAACAATAGAAAAACTCAACTTTTCTTTCGAAGATCAACACTTTCTCATTTCAGGTTTGCTCATATATACACACATATAGCCACTCTAAAATGGTTTCTGTAATTTCCAAAAAATTTTAAAATTGAGTGGAGAACTCGATGCTTTGTGATAGGGGAGATCAATGGAATACGAGAGGACATTGTAAGAAAGTAGCAAGTTCGATGAATGAATGCTTAAGCAAAGGGAACCTTTAGAAGAACAGAATTGTGGAGGAGATGTTGAAGCATATGAAAACTTGGGTGACATTGTTGAATATAACATGTTCATTGTCTTGGATTCTTTCTTTTTTTGTAAATAGTATTCCTGAAGTTAGACATGCAAAAATATTGAGATGTAGATTTAAATCCATAAAAATTATTATGATAAATTTTGATTGATGTAGGGTTTAAATAGACTTGAGGCCTATTTAAAACCTACAAAGCCTGAATCTGCAAATCTATTTAAAGGTATACTAATTTAATAGGCCTTTAAATAAGCTTCAGGCCAGGTCAGACCTTTTGAAAGCTCAGGTCTGAGCCTAAAAAAAGGTCTGATGTAGACCAACAAGTCAGGCTTAGATTTAAGGCTTGCTATGCAGGCCTGACCTGTTTAGACAAAGTCTGATCTATTTCCACCCTTAATAAGGAGACACAGTAGAAACACAAGAGGAGATTCAGAAACGCATCTGGAGTCCAGAGAACACGGTTAAAAACACATATGGGAGTAACTAGGATCATCTTATAGAGAGAGAGAAAGAGATCTAGGAAGTATTAGAGATAGATTCATTCTCTTTTACTATAACTTTTTCTTTTTGTTATTTTCACTATGATTTGGGATTTTAGTTCTGATTTGATTTCTATTTTCATGTGTAGCTAAATCTCCTAGTCAGGGGTAGTGATGTAGTCTAACTGGGATGGATTGGATTTACTTTCTTGAGTTCTAACTCTGTGAATTTATTCTTCAAGTTATATTTAATTTGTTTCTTTATTATATTTGTCTTTCTTGTTCGTTCATATGGATTTTATGCTTGATTACCATAGAATCTAATTAATGGGTAAACTTTATGGACTCTCTAGGTAAAGAGTGAACCTAGATTTAGAGAGATAAACACGAATAACTAATTTAGAGATAGAATTAGGAATTTGTGGTTATATATGTTGTAACTTCAAGGTTTAATTAGGAATTTTAGTTCGCGAGAATGAATTAAATCCTAATTAAATAAGGACCAATTGACCGAGAGGTAATTAAGATGTTTTAGAAACAACGGTCATTATAATTGTGTAGAGTCTAACTAAGGAATAGAATATAGTTATCACATAAAGTGAAATCCGATCCCTTAACACTTCTAGATCTGAATCAAAACTCAGACATTATGTTTTCTATTTCTTTTCTTTTTAATTTAAATTCTTAATTTGGTTATCACTTGCTTTTGGGATTAAAAATTTGGACTATAAATTTACGACCTCCCTTGAGTTTAACCTCTAGAATACACCGAAGACTTTTTATTATTGCGATCAACTCTGTATACTTACAGGATTCCGATCAGATGGCAAACGAGCGATGATGGAGGGTCGAGCCGTTCATTGTTATTGAGTGGGAGGTGGAGTCAGAGAGTCGAAGACAATGAATGGTACAACAAAGAAAAAAATGGCAAATTGAGGGAAATGCTACAATGAGAAAAAACTATTTACCGAAATGATACACTTTTCAAAATATATACCAAATTATTATAAACTTGGGGAATACGCTTCAAATTTTTTTTATTGGTGAAAGAAATGGAAAGGTAACACACAGATTTCTCTCTCCCCCTCCACTATAGAGTGCAGACCTACCCCCTTAATTCATTTTTACCTCTCTCTACTAACTTTCCCCTTTCCCACGGTAGTTCCTTTTTATTCTTTCACATATAATATAAATTTATAAGTTAATATATATTAATTATATTTATTTTAAAAACAATTATATATTTTATAATTTTATAATTACATTTATAATTTTATAATTATAATAATCTTAAATTATAAATATATATTTTTACATCTTCATAATTGATACTCTCTCAAATCTAGAATATAAGTCTAATTTGACTAATTACACAAAAATTAAGTAGATAGTTTTACTCATTAAATTTATCAAAAAAATACATTATTCCCTCTGGTCTTAAATATAAAGCACTTTCAACTACTTCAAATATCTTAAGAAAAGGAGTTAATCATTAAATTTGTAAAAAAATTTCAATATTTTCTACCCCTCCAATCTTTAATATAAGATCATTTTAACCGAATTACGCTCAATAAGGATGGGAGTTAACTACCTAAATTTCTCCGAAAATCATAACATTTTTTTAAAACTGTCCTTATTTAATTTCTTTCTCTCTTTCTAGGATACATTAAATAAGGACTTTTTTTGGAAATGAATAATAAATACTACTTCGTATATTATAAAGGGTCATATATTTAGAATTAAGGCAACATGCCCTATATTTAGGGCTGAAGGGAGTACTATTTACTCTTATTAATTATATTATCTCTCATATTTCTGATATCAATTATCATTAATTATAGATTAAGAGTATAATTAATAAGTCAGAGATAATGTAATTAATTATTTTTTCCTTTTATACCCTTGATTTATAGTAATTAATAGCTGAGAAATAAATGATATGGGAAGTATGAGAGATAATGTAATTAATAAAAGTAAATAGTAGAAAATATTGAAATTTCTTGACAAATTTAATAACCCAACTCATTTTCTTAAAATGTTTGAAGTAGTTGAAAATGTTTTATATTTAGAGTTAGAGGAAATTGTGTATTTTTTGATAAATTTAATGAGTAAAGCTATTTACTTAATTTTTGTGTAATTATTCAAATTTGACTTATATTCTAGATTAGAGAGAATATCAATTATGAAGATATAAAAATATATATTTATAATTTGTGATTATTATAATTATAAAATTATAAAACATATAATTGTTTTTAAAATAAATATAACTAATATATATTTACTTATAAATTTGTATTATGTGTGAAAGAGTAAAAAAAAAAGGACACGTGGGGAAAGGGAAAAGTGAGCAAGGAGGGATAAAAATGAATAAGGGGTGAGGGGTAGGCCTGCACTCTACAGTGGAGAGAGAGAAAAATTGAAGTGCTATCCTCCAATTTCTTTCAAAGCCAACAAAAAAAATTGAAGAAGTTGAAAATTGCCTTCCCCCCTCGAGTTCCAAGTTCTTTCTATAAGGTTTAGTATAATGTAAGTTTTGATAATGATAAATATAGAGTAATAAGGAACAAATGCATCATATTTATTTGACATATATAATGTTCCTTAAAGAAGTAAAATGTACATCAGCATGTATTTAATTATAATTATAATGTATATATCATACCATGTACAAATATATTCACTATACTTTTATAATGAATAACATAAGTTGGATATATAAACTGGACTAACTACTTGATTTGTAAGTGTAATATATTAAATGTAGGTTGGTCCAAGTAAGAAGAGTAAGCATTGGAATACAGAAATGGAAATCAATATCATGCCTTATTCAAGAAAGAAGAAAAGAAAGGATGCCCTAAAAATGGAAGATCAGAAGGGAGCATGTCAAGAAGGAAATGAGCAAGTGAAAGTGGAACTCAACATTTGAAAATCTAGTCACTAGGTATATTTTATTTTCACTTAGGTCTTGAGGTGAGATTAATCTTTGAAAGTTACTTAATCTTGTTACCATATGTTTTAAATGAGTTAAATTAAGTAAATCTGATGTTAGCATATGTTAGATTTGAAAAACTCTGACTGACAGACGAATTTTGAGAAGTTAAATTTTATAGACTTTGTGAAAATATGAACTTTGTTGACTAAAATTTGAAGTTCCAGAGATATCACCTCTGACAGAAGAATTTTAAGTGTTGAAATTCGAATTTCGAGTCAAGTATAGTTAGTAAAATGTGCAAAATTTGTCTGAAGTCATGACAAAGTTCGTCTAATGATTAAGCACAAAAAGAGTTCAAAAACATTCTCTCTGACAAACAAATTTCGGATTTCAAAATTCAAACTTTAGAATAAAACTCAATAATTTACAATTGCATTTGATTAACTCAAGAAGTTTTGGGTATCAAAGTAACATATTCTTACTTTTAAACATAGTGAAATCTAATTTTCAAGAATCTAGAGTTTGACCTTTGATTAGTATTTTTAATACATCTCTCAAAATACTTATGGGTTTGATGTAAAACTTATTTCATATAAAATCAGACTTAATAAGCTTTTCAAAGAAGGTTATTTCACTCAAAATAAAGTTCATATGAAAAAGTTATGGTCATTTAAAGTGAAATAGTGAGATGTGGATTTTCAATTTTAACCTCCTATCATTATTTTGATCATATCTCACAGAATACGTTTGCTTTTGAAATGAAACTTATTGCATTTTAAAGTAGACATTGAGAGATTTCCAACCATAGGTCATTTACTTAATTTGGAGTTAAAATGAGAGAGTTATAGTTCCTGTAAAATTATTTATAGTGCAAAGTTCGAAGCTATAGAGGTTCCATCTCCGATAGATGAATTTCGGACCTCCGAAATTTGAATTTCGAAGAGAACTTTTGTGTCATATTGAGCTTGCCACTGATAGGCAAATTTTGGCTTCTGAAGTTTGAACTTCAGGACTAAATGATGAATCTTGATTTTCAAAATTCGAATTTCGAAACTCCAAAATGTGAAAATACTTCTAGAATAGCCAATAGACGAATTTTCACATTTAAAATTCAAACTTCAAGTATAACAGACAAATTTTGGCTTTAAAAATTCAAATTTTGAATCTCCAGAACGTGGAAATACTTCTGGAATAGCTAACAGACAAATTTCCATATCCAAAATTTGAATTTCAAAAGGAAAAACTTGTGTCATATTGAGTTGCTCACTGATAAACGAATTTTAGGTACTAAAATTCGAACTTCGAAAGCACTGTAGCAATATGGAATAACTGTTCACACTTACCAGAAGTACTTTAAACTTGAAAATTCATATTTTCCAACATAGAAACATTTTCTAAAGATGAAAATTCGAACTTTGTTTTATAACAGATAAACTTCGAGGTTCAACGTTAAAGTCTTTAGCATTTGGTCTCCGTGAAATTAATCTGTTGACACCCAAAACTCGAATTTCAGAGTGTCAATGCATTAAATGTGGTTGGTGAACGACTAGTTTTACAGAGTAACCGTTGAGTAACGTCTCTAACGGCTAAATCTTGTATCTAATGTCTAGTTATACCATAAATTTATAAATAGAACATCATTTGAACTTATGGGTAACAATCTTAAGAGAGTTTATGCGAAAATGCTACAACAATTTGTAAAATCTTTCTATTTCAGCATTGTTTGAAAAACCTACCTCAATAGAGTAAGCTTTTAATGTATTATCTACTATTCAAGAGAGTTTTCATTCTGTAAATATTTCTTTCTACATATTCTAGGTAGAATCTTAGTGTGGGGAAACACTAAGAGATTTACACATCTTGTAAGGGTGTGGGGAGAGTGGCTTCACAAGTGCCTACTAAAACTTGTGAGATGTACTGAGGCTTCACAGGTGCCCATATTAAACCTATGGGATATAGTGGAAAATCCTAAGTGGTGACTTAGGGACTTGATATAGGTCAAGTGGTTGGGCTGAACCAGTATAAATTGTTGTGTATTGTTCTTCATCTTCTTTATTCAGTTGCTGCACATAACTCTCTCTGTTTATCCCTGTTTTGTTGCACTCTTAATGAAATTTGGTTGTGATCCAAAAAGAGCAAAAATCTTACATCACCCAATTCATCCCCCTCTTGGGTGACTAGCCAACCTAACAATTGTTCAGCAAAGTTTTGTAAAACTACTCCCATTAATTGTGGGGTTTCTATGGCTCTTTTGCTAATAAAGAGTTTGGGATCAAAATAGTTGTTTGCTGAACCCCACCCTTGTTGATGACAGTGTTTATGTTGTTCTCCAGTGTGGTGGCAATGGTTGCTATAACATCACTAGTTCTCGATGGTGCTTCTTCTAGGTGCTTTTGGCCATGTAGTTTTCTTTGCTTTCTTTTGTTAGATAAATTACAAAACAACTAAAAGCTACAAAATTCATATCAAGGGAGTATAAAATTGAAGATAAGAGGTTAACCAAGTGAATGATGGAACTCAACTTAAAGATTATTTGATCATTGTGTAATTTAATTTTTCACTTTAGTTGAGCAGCAATTAATGCTTTAAAATTACTTAATTTATCCTACCACTACTTTTAGATTAGTTTTAAATTAAAATTTTGTGACTTGTTTAAGGTATTTCAAAGTTGTTTTTATGCTAAAACTACCTTAGTAGACTAAGTAAACGTGGATTATCAACTAACCTCCTTGTTCGGTCATGTTCATGCTTATGGCATTGAGTTTAGTGGATTAAGGGTGATAAGTTAGAAGACTGTCATGGGTTTCTCTTTGGAAACTCCTCTCTGTGTTTTAGCTTAATGGACTATCCTACCCACCTTAGAAGAATAAGCTACTGTGAAGGAAATAAGTGCTTCTCTATGAAGGCACGATAGTTGACCACCCTGTTGAATCAAGAAGTTTTGATGATTCCAAACCAACATTGAAAAGCTTGGATTGAGGATATCAAAGGAGCTCAAAGTGTCTCAAGTGAAGAAAATCTGAGTAATCATTGCTAGGATAGTTATAGGACCTTTTGTCATGGGTAAAAGACTTTGATTTGGTGGAAAAACGTTTTAAAACCTTGATTTTATGTTAGATTATGAAATATTTGAAAAATACCCACCAACAGATGAAGTTTGAAAAGTTTATATTGAACTGTCATGTAGGAAATTCGAACTTTACCTTTGAAAATTCGAATTTCGAGTTAAAACTGAATAAGTCTGAAGAGATGTTCCTTTGACAGATGAATTTTGATTTTCCAAAATTCGAATTTTCATAAAAGACTGAAAGAAGCTATTGAGCAACAGACAAACTTTGAGCTTTGAACATTCGAATTTCAGACAAAATGAAATTTATGAAAACTGAAGAAATTCGTCTGAAACAATGTTAAAGTTCATCTGAAATCAAGATTATTCTGAGTTTCAAAATTACTCTCTGACAGACGAACTTTGAACATTAAAATTTGAATTTCAGAAGCTTAGGCTGTGAGTCTGTTAAAATGAAATGTTGACATACGAATAACAAAGTTTTGAAACTTCAAATGTTGAAGTAAGTCTGAAGAGAGGACTATCTGACAGACGAACTTCACTCATTCAAAATTTGAATTTCGAAGAAAGTAAACCACTGTGTCTTTTGAACGTACTACAGATAGACAAATTTTGGGGTTCCAAAATTTGAATTTCGAAGGCACTGTAGCAAATTGAAAATACTGTTCACACTTAACAGAAAAACTTTCTTCTTGAAAATTCGTATGCCACAACATGGAAACATTTTCTAAGTTTCAAAATTCGAATTTCACTTCATGAACAGACGAACTTTAGTGTTTCAACGTTGGAAGCTTTAACCTTCGGTTCCTTTGAAATTCATCTGTTGATCAACCAAAATTCGAATTTCAGTATGTCAGAAGCATTAAATGCGGTTGGTTAATGGATAGTTTTTCATAGTAACCGTTGGATAACTTCCCCAACGGATAGATTTTGTCTCTAACGGACATTTGAGACCTAAATCTATAAATATAACATCATTTGAAGTTGTGGGTAACGAATCAAACTTGTATATACTGAAACTCTGTCAAATCTTCCTCTGAAAAAGCTTTTACCCTTTCAACTTCAATATCTGTACTTTAACCTTCATATTTACTCTATTCAAGAGAGTTATATCTTTGTAAACAATCTAATCTTCATCTGGAAGATAGATTTACTTGTGAGGAGAAATCACAAGGGGATTGGAAAGTACATTGTGGAAGTGCTTAGAGAGATTGAGAAAGCTCTAGAAAACAGAGCACAAGCTGTGTACTGTGGCATTTGCAAGAAGCCCGTTGAATTCTTGCAATATAGTGAAAAATCTCAAGAGGTGTCTTGGGGACTGGACGTAGGTCAAGTGGATAGACCGAACCAGGATAAATTTCTGAGTGTTCTTCTCCCTATCATTACTTTTTCAGTTTGCTCTGCTTTTACGTTGCTTTCATTATACCTTACTTTCTTCACCTATTTCACTTTGTGCAAAAAAATTTTAATCTTCCCAATTTACCCCCCCTCTTGGGAAGTTAGCCTAACTAACACACCCTAGGGAGGATTGTCTTCTATCGTGGTACACCTAAGAAACTTCCTTTGCTGGAACATGTAGCTTAGTGGACTAAGTCCTAATACTTAATGGACTAAGGTGTTTTCTGAAAATCTTAGTTTAGTTGATTTTGAGCTTGTTGGATTAAGAAGTAACATCCTAAAAGGCTTTGCCTTCCATCCTTTGATTTAAACTTATGGTCTCTTTGGTTTAGTAGCATTGTCAACTATCCTAGGTAGTTTTTCATGAAATTGAGCTTAAGCTAAGTTACTAAGATCAACTTTAAAGCTTGATAGTCAACTAAAAAATATATTAATAAATTGTATTTTTATATATTTTTATTCTTATTACTTAATCTTTTTATTAATAAATTTTGGCTAATTAAGAGTATTTAAGCTACTTTTTATTTTGTTAGTCAATTTTGGATTAATAGGATTTATTTGATTAATTTTTTTCTTTTATGTTTAAAATTTTCATTAAATTTTTTTAGACATAAATGGAGATGTCTTTTGAAGTTTATTTATTTTAGTTTTTATTTTTACTTTTAACAAGAAATTTGTAAATATTTAACTTTAGATCTTTATTGGTAGTTTTAATTTAGGGTATTTAAAGTAATTTTAACCTTGAAATAAAAGAGGAAGGAGGGGGTACTACGTGCGCCGCAGAGAAAGAAATATAAAGAAAGGCGAAGTGGCGGTGGCAGAAAAAGAGAATTGGGTCGGTGTAAAGAGAAGTGACGAAGTAAGAGAGGTGGACCAGCATAGTTTTTTGTAATTGTTTCCACTATTTCTTACTTTCTTCTTCTTATTTCTTAAATTCTACACTCATGGGTTACTAATTTTCTTCATATAATCAGTTACAAATTATAAATCTGATATTATAATTTAAACTTGAGTTTAATATAATTTTCTGATTTAATTTATTTTAGTTCATCCATATTTTTTCCTATATTTCTATACTACTTTATTTGCTACTGATTAGAGTTAATCAAGTTATATAAATTTTGATTTAAGGTTTATCGTAATTGATTGATTTTAGTAATAATGAGGTATTCTAATTCTGTTTAAATAATTATTTAAGTTTTATTTTTGGTATACTTTGCATTAAGGTTAGTGCCATATTATATATTAATTGAGATTTCATTTAATTATAATATTAGCAGTAGCTTAATCTCTAGATGATCATTTTGAGAAATTTTTATTAGAGTATCAACATGTTAAACTAAACCAGATTAACAAACTAAAAGAAATAGCGATGAAGATTTTGCATTAAGAAATTAATTTGTGACTGGTTACACTTATTTAGTCTTATCATTGCTTCAATTACTTTATTAATTAATTTTAATTTAGTTAATTAATTGAGTTTAATTTCTAAACCCCCCAATTTTTCACTGCTTGTTTTAGTTAATTTTATTTTGCTTTATTCTTGATTTAATTAAGTAACCCAATTGGTTCTTTGAAATACGACCTGATTCACACTAAATTGTAAATTAATTTTAAATTTAATTTTGACCAGTTCAATGTTCGTGTCATATACCTTAAAAAACCATCACAATACAACATTAAGAAATGTGTCTAATGGCTAATTGGGATAGCGCAGTAACTTGTTAAACTTAGTGGACTAAGCTCTTACATGCATTTAATGCAAAATGTTAATGTTATATTTCACTTAGACTAAGTTTTCATATCTAATTGCTAGATTGAGTTGAAATTTATATAGGACTTCATTTAAGTTAGTTGATAAGAACATTAAGTGATATTGAACTAAAACTCTATTAAATCATTAAGATTCTTACATTTTGTTCATTAAAAACCTGCCAACCACTTTTAGAGTGAGAAAGTGAGTTTCATTATTTTTTCTCTACTCTTTTTAGAGAGATTAACTTTTGTAGATTGTATTTCTACATCTGCGTAGAAATCTTAGCGTGGGTGTATACTAAGGGAATTGTTGTATACACACTTTGTAAAGATGTGAAAGTGAAAATTTCTAACTCAAGAAGGGGCTAGGTGTTGCATTGAGGTTTAGCAAGAACCTTGACCAATCTCGTCGAAATTAGTGGAGAAATATCAAATGGTGGCTTAAGGGTTATACATACAATAAGTGGAGTATTTGAATCAGGATAAATCTTAGAGTTTGATTCTCTCTTCCCATACTCTCTTTACTTTAAAGTTCTTATTCTATTTTGGTGTTCTTGCCCTGTTGTATTTTTTTTTACTATTTACAAAAAATTTTAAAAGCCCAATTCACCTTGTCTTGGGTATTCGAACTAGGTTAACATCTTTCTCATCTTGTGTGGTGGTTGTCTTTCTTTTGTCTTTGTTGTTTTAGGATTTAGTTGTTGTGCTTGGATGTTTTTCTTTGTGTAGGTTTTAGTCTTTTTGGGCTTAGCTTTTATTTGGTCTTTCTCTTGTATTGCTTCTTTTCCTCTTAATATAATTTCATATTGATTGGCCGAAAAAAAAAATACTTGGAAGATAGTCAGCTCCTTTAGATATGCTATTCAAGGATTGATTTTTGACCATAAGTATGAAAAAGTCTTATTAGGAAAAGCAAAACTCACTTCGATAATCTTTGTATCTCAAAAGGAATTAGTATATTTGCAACCCATATTTTTTATTATAAGTTATTTGTAACTATTATACATAAAGTAAGAAAATTAGTTAAAAGTTATTTCACTTTATAATGTGAATTATAATATAAAATATAAAAACTTTCTAGAAGGGACTTATAATAAAAAAAAATAGAGGTTGAACCAAATCAAACCTATTCTACCGCTTTATCGGATTCAATAAGAGAATTCATTCACTCCTTAATCATATCTGATCAGGTTTTACAGCCTAGTATGTGGGCCTAGAGTTAGCTCCCTCCTAGCCCTTAGGTGCTCACTAGATAACCGACCATGGCTAATGAAGAGGAGCAAGGGCTCATTGTAGCATTCACATATATACCCACAAAAGAGTTAGTTATGGGATCCCATATGTGTGCGTATATAAAAGTTTTAAGGGTGATTGACTAATTCATGGCCATTTGTCTCATTGCAATCTAACCGCTATCACAACCAACCCACAATCCAAGTGATTCACCTTGGTGGTTTACATAAGTGCTACATGCTAAGATAGTCTAATTAATATCCCAAAAAATATTACATTGTGATTTTCATATTACATACAAAATTAAACACAATATTTAAGTAAGGAAGTAGAACCCTTGGTTAACCCTTAATGGTACTTCGAATACCGCACCATCAAATTCGTAAGAGAATAAATGCCACGGTGTCCTACACTAGAGCCATTAACACAAAAATCAATGTTGGCCATAACATCAAAGGGGTCAACAACTTAAATTTGTAACAAGGTGAAACACAATTTGGGACCATATATGAAAATATTTCCTAATGAAGATTCATTTTAAAATTTTCCAACTTAGATAAACTAAATTTTCAATTCGAGTAAATTAAATTTTCAATTGGTGCTATTTATTTGTAAACATTTTTATATGGGAGTTCCAAATTGTCTTTCTCCCTTTGTAATATTCACATCACAAGAAATATTTACCCGAACACTTTATTTTAATTCTCAATGTCACAATTCAGCCTCAAAGACTCCACCTGAGTGCTCTCAAAAGCCTGCAACATGAAATCATATCAGAGGGTGTCCATCAAAACCACTAGTCACAATTTGTAGTTGCCAATTTAGCCTTTACCCAACAATAATCAAATCGCTTACCAAAAGCTAAATTTTAGGAGTTTCAGAGCCTTAGCCAACCCCAACCAAGCTTCAAGAAATCATCCAAATGCCCACACACTTCTACCTACTTGAAATATATCAAAGGTACTATACTAAATAAAATCTCCAAGTGAGCACTTTATAGAGTAAACCACAACCAAACGTCATAAAACTTTACATATTTCATCATTCAACATCTAAGAGGTTTAATATGGGGTTTCATGGCTTAATAGCAACAATTTCTAATTTCCAACTATTTTCACCAATCACTAATAATCCTTTTCGAGTTACTTTTTTCAAGCAAGATGTTTTTATATCAAACCAGCTCCAAATCTTATCAAATTTGAGACACACAATACTCATAGTCTGAAAAAGCATACAAAAAAAATTTATGCCCATAAACATGTATTTTTGGATTTCTACTTCCTCATATTACGATTCATGGCAAATTTCAACTGAGCAATAATCCTAAAAATCGATCATCCAAGAATGATATAAGATTATTATTGTGAACCTAGACAATCAAATCATGATTTTTTATAAATATATATGATTTTCAAATCAAATCGTGATTTTTTTTTACAAATATATATATATATCTATCTATCTATTTAATTTACATTTTCATATTTATTATCATATCAATTTTTTTAAAAAAAATGAAAACATATATAAGGAAATAAATATTATTTGGAATATGTGGAGTCGGATTTTTTCATGGTTAGCATGATAATGTGGAGATCTGGTCAAATCGTGATTTTTCACAAATATATATTTGATTTTTATTTTCATATTTATCTTATATAGATATCACTATAAACCTAGATAATCAAGTCATAATTTTTTCACGAACATATATTTATAATTTTTAAATCAAATTATAATTTTTTCACAAATATATATATTTAATTTTTATTTCCATATTTATTATCATATCAAATTTTAAAGAAATAAAAGTATATATAAGGAAATAAATATTATTTAGAATATTTATGGTCAAAATTTTTCATGACCAATAGTGGAAGTCTGGAATTACAATATGTTGTGCTTTGATTTTCTTGCAAATATATATGGATAATTTTCAAATTAAATTGGGATTTTTTTACAAATATATATATATCTAATTTTTATTTTCATATTTATTATTATATTAATTTTTTAAAAAATAAAAGTATATGTAAGGAAATAAATATTATTTGGAATATATGAAATCATATTTTTTGTAGTCTGTAAAATGATATAGAAGCTTGAAATTACGATATATCATGCTTTCCACTTCTACTTTATAATATATAATAAATAGTTTGGAAGCTAAGTTATAAAAATTATTTGTAAATGTTGGAAGCTTAATGAGAAAATATTTGAACCCAAATTGCTTAATGACTTGTAAAATCTAAAAGTTTAGATGTAATAATTGTACGTTGTAGTTGTAAATGTTGAAAATCTATGTCAAGATATTTTCCCACTTAAAGTTTCTATCTTTTATCATTGAAATATATAGTTTTAACAAATGATCTTTGTTTTTTCTAGGGGGAATCACATTTTGAACCAAGATCTCAAATTAATTACAAAATAGATTTTTTTACTACTTGTTCTTCTAATTTTACAACTCAGTCTCCTATTTTTATCATTAAATTTTAGTTAAAAATCTTTTTTTGTGATTAATTTGAGATCTTGATCCCAAAATGTAATTCTCCCTTTTTTCTAATACATAATGAGCTTTTTGATTTTTATAAGTTATTTTTTAGATTCAGTATGGGTATTTTGGTCCATATCATTTTTAAGATTGTTAAAAAACCTTAATCCTTAATTGAAATTTAAAATTTTGGGATTTTTCATGAAATTTAAAGTTTATAACACTGTTATGACTAATAAATAATACAAGTATATTTAGAATAAATTTTATTATATATTTATATATAAACAGATATATTGTTTTTATATATATTAATTAATAATTAATTTAGTGACATAGTGATTTCATTTTTTAAATATAATAATTGTAATTACATTTTAAAATTTCTTTTCAACATAATTAAAATATATATATTTTTATAACATTTTTTATTTATATTTTAATATATGATTCTCCATGGACGACAGGAGGAACTGAAGCCGAACCCTGAATTTGAGAGACCAGCAAATTGCAAAGCCTCTTCAAAACCCTAGAATTGTTGAAGTTAACGCCCTTTGCTAGCCCCTTTAGGAGAAGTTGAGGCGAAGCAAACTCAGGGTGCAGAAAGATGGTTTTCGGGCTAAGAAACTTCACTGAGCGGACCGGAGATGGTGTCGGCCAACCAGTGCTTAACACCGACAATGGCGAGGAGCTCATGCGCGTCCAACCAGGGGTAGACATCGTCCTCACTAATCGTCCTCGCGAGTCCCATGGCACTCTCTACGTTTCTAACAAGTATGCCGTTTTTTTCTGTGTATTTACTTATATCTGTCTGTGTGTCTTGCAGTTGTTTTTTAATTTGAAGTGTGTAGTTGGATTAGTTTGGATGAACTGATATAAACGGGGATTCGTTTTGTGGGCCTCGTAATTTATCCTGTTTGCATGAATTCTTGAAGAATATTAACACAGTATGTTCGACTTAATAGGATATTGTGAGCCTTGAAAGATAAAACATGAGAACTGGAGAACAATTTCTTTAGTGTGCTTGATATAATGCTTGATGCACTCATGATATTATGAAAATGAACTAATAAAGTTGTGGCGCCGATAGAATCAGCAGGACTGCTGAACTGATGACTGATTATGGGGAAAGAAGTCGCAGGATATATGGGAGCTGAGTCTTGAGCTTTGCATTAAGAGGTTCATTGTGGGCTGCCATCTGATTTGAGACCTGAGAGGGGACAAAATATTCTGCTTCTTCGGGTCTTTAAGCAGAAGTTGATATAAGTGAATGAATGGTAATAAATCTAAAGAACAATAGAACGAGATGCCACAGACGCTGCACATAGTTTATATTCTTTCCTGTTTTTATTTGGTTTATCTTCATTGATCGGTGCAAGTTGGCTCATGATTGTTTCATAAGAATTGTGGTTAAAATTCAGATTTTAAATATATTTACCCTGACAAAACAATACACACACACACACTACATCTCATCATCATTTCAAAATTCTTATATATAACATTGTTTAGATAGCAGTGTTTGTTGATGTTATTTATTGTGCTAATTCAGTACTGTAGATTAGCAACTTTAATAAGATCAGATAAGTTTAGGAAATGCCTTTTAATTGCTGGTTGTGATGCTGTAGTTGTGCTAGTAAGCTGACTTGGGTTTTACAGGCAAGTGATATGGTTGAGTGATGTAGACAAGGCTAAAGGCTATGCAGTTGATTTTTTGTCTGTGTCACTTCATGCAGTATCAAGAGATCCAGAGGCCTATCCAGTTCCTTGTATATATACACAGGTATTTTATTTTGTAATAATAGGTCTGGGCCCTTCATGTCGATGTAATGATTTTATAACAGGTACGTTCATGGTATATGGTCCGTGGTCTAGTGTGACAAAGGATATCAGGCATATGAATTAATTATCCTATTTTAGTTTTAAACTTGTATAGAATTGTATGGTCCAACTTTATTGCAGATTGTAGAATATCAAGTTGCTAAAGCGGGTCAGAGTCATGAGACTTGGAATTTGAATTCCTGTATGCTATTTTGCTAAATATATGAACACGGAATATTTACTTGTGATTGATCGGAATGAGTATAGAATATCTAGTTACAATCAGATTGACCTTTTGTTGTTAATTTCCCTTCATTCTTATTGCAATTGTATCTTATGTTTCATTCTTGTTGTATGGTTTTTGAAAACAAATAAAAATTATAAAATTGAAGTTTTGTTCATTGAAGTCAAAGTTTTAAAGGAACTTTTGTACTTGCTTTAAGAGTAGGATACCATGGGTACAAATGTCTTTTGCTTTTTTTTTTTTTGTGTTTTGATGGCTTTTCTCTCTCTCCCTCTCCTTTTTTAACTGGAATTTAAGAGCTCTTGTGTGCTCTTTCCTCCTTATCTGTTTGTCCTTAGTACATTATCAACTTGTTGCCCTTTGATTTAACCCCTTCTGACTGGTTTTCCTCCTGAAGATTGAAACTGAACCAGATGGGGATGAGTCTGACAACTCAGATTCAGAAGGCAATGACACCTTGGATCTGTCCAAGATCAGAGAGATGAGGCTTATTCCATCTGATCCAAGTCAATGTATATTTAATCCTTCTTTACCATTGTTGCTCTGATTTTGTAGGAATGCTTGATTTTCATGTTGGCAGTTTACATTCTGGTAGATTTGTCTTTACTTCGATTTGGTTGAGAGTTGATAGTATTTCAATTTGTTGTTTGACAGTGGATGCTCTTTTTGAAATATTCTGTGAGTGTGCAGAGCTTAATCCAGAACCAAATGACGGTGAGTACAAGTCTTCCTTAAGGAATTAGATTGTGTATTTGTTTTACTAGTTAGTCTCTCCCTTTTCTAGTTTAGTTGTGACTCGCTCCCTATTTTGTTTTCTTTTTTGTTTTTCTTTTAGAGGAAGGAGAAGAGCATGAATGGTTCTTCAGTGCTGATCAAATGGAAGATGAAGAAGGTATGTGAAAGGCATTTATCTTGGTGCCTTGTAACTTTCATAGGCATGTATTAGTTCTAAACAATCTATTTTCCAGAGGAGGAGGATTATATCTCTCAAAATTCAGCCAATGCAATAGGTCAATCAAATGGTGGTCGTGACCTGGCTCATACAGTACTCGAGGTAGGATTTTCTGCCTTAGAATTCCTCTATCACATCTGTGTAGAATGACACTCTGACTTAAAGCACCCCTTCCTGTTGGAAGACCTAGTTGATCCACTAGTATATAAGTTTGAACAAAAACCTCAACAATCTCTATTGTATATTATATCTAACATTCCTGTATTTTTCATTTGTTAATTCTTTTAGTATTACTATTTCCTTATTTCTCCTTTCATTTTGGGCTTTTTTTTTTTTTTTAAATTCTGTATTTCTTGATTTGTTGATCCTCTTGAATTCCATTGAAATTTTGCTGTAGAATAGTATTGTCTTGACTCCTGAATAAAATAATGGCCATTTGCAAATCACAAACTTTAATTTGAAATCCTTTTTTGCTCCCTTACATAAATCCTTCAAGTTGTGCTCAACGCAGAGGGTCAAGCTATATGCACTTTTGCATGTTGTGAGTTGTGATATAGTGAGAGACAAGGCTAGGAGAAGTAAGCTGGTTTTTGAAGATACTCAGTTTTTGGTGTCCTTTTGTTTTCTGCATTTTCTTTCATGTTCTACATGTTTGGCAAAAGTAAGCTGGTTCCTTCCTTCTATTCAGGTAGTTTTAATTGACTTTATGAGCTAGATATATGGGAGTTCCCTTCTTAATTTGAATCTCTTCTGGTTGATGCATATGAGATGAAGAGTTCCAAGTTTCAACTGTCTAATTAAATCTCTTAGCATTATAGAGCTGTCAAAGCCAATTAAATGGGCTAAACCCATCACGGGTTGTTGGCTAAATGGGCCAAGTCATTTTGACTCACCTTGTGAAGTGGATTGAAGATTTGAATCTGGCTCACTAAATAGGTTAAGTGGGTTGACTTGTTTAATCCATAAAAAAGTAAAAATTTAAAAGAACATATAATTCAACGTTAAACATCTAGCATTCCAATGTCTTAAGTCATTTGATATGTTTTCAACATTTAACATTTTATAAAGTTTAAAAATAAATAACTTCATCTGCAATAATAGAATGCAAACAAGACAATAATTCTTTACATATGGATCTCATCTTGTAGTAATAGTTGAGATTTCATTATATTATAATTGTATTAAAATACGCATTATAGTTATAATTATATTAAAATAATTATATATATGACGTAGGTTAAATGAAGTAACTCCCCTAACTTGCGGGTTGGCCCATTCAACAGATGGGTTGAATGAGTTTGGTTGATCATACTCAAATTTTTCCAAATGAAGGCTCAACCCAATCCACCAAATTAGTGAATTAAACAGGCTGTCCCAGCAAGCTTAATTTGTTGTGGCCTTTGGCTTCTCTAGTTATAAAAAATGTGTTCTTTGTTATTGTGATAAATTCAACAGCAATCCTGTTTATCTGCTGCAAAAGTTAACCTGAGTTACTTCAAATTTCTTTAACTTTAAATCCCCTTTGTTTCTATTATTTGGACCTACAGCCAGTGTACTAGTCCAACTTGATGAATGATATTTTTCAATTATCATGGAAGTTTCTGCATGTTGATTGATTTATTATTGTGATTGAATTCTTGACTGGAATCTAGATTGTTTAAAATTATCATTCTATCTGTGGATATATGATTATCTTTGTTGGCGATAAACCACAGTTCTTTAGCAGTTTGAATAGGCTTTTATTTCATCTGTCCTCCCTTTTATGAAGTTAATGGCATTAATTTTTCAATTTTCAAACTCAACTTATTGTAGCTTCGAATTGACGATGAAGTCTTTGAAGATGCGGAAGAGATGGGGGAGGATAGAAATGGCACCCATGGTTGAATTTCTGTGTTTTTCTCAAGATAGCATCTTCCAGTGGTCTTAAAGCCATATCAATTGTCAATTGTTTAGTCTGATCCTATATGTAATTAGAAGCACAAAGTGGTTAGGGTGATATGCTGTTAACATGAGAACTGAACTCTTGAGAAATTTATAATGGACTTCTGTTAGCTTATGGCATGGAAGACATTTTTCAGAAAACAAAGAAGCAGCTAAATGCAGATTTGGAAATGTGATGTCTCGTTTCTTCATGGAATGGATAGGACATGAAGGAGTGTTGGCTTGGTGGATTGGTTCAGGTTTTGGAGAGCTTTAGACTCGATCTCCATTTAGGGTGTTTGAAATTGAACCAAATTGATTAAATCGATTAGAATTAATCAAAGCTGAAAGAAATTAGGATCCAGTCTGGGGTATTTAAATATTTCTCGCAATATATGCTGAAGATTCGTGGTCTTGCCAGAGTGGTAGCATGAGGGTTGTTTCAGGTGGTGTGTGCTCAATTGGTCTAAAAAACTAGGTAGTGTGTGCGCAAGGCCTTGGCTTTGTTGGAATCGTAGTGCATTGATTAATTGATAGTTTTTAGGGCTGTGTACTTGGCGTCTTAGCTATATTTGTTTTGCTTTGGTAGCAAATCGTTCGGCGTGTGATATAATTAACTAATCTGGATTTGAATTGGGTTGATTCTTAATTGAGGAGTTTGCCAAACTTATTTTAATTTATAAAATTTTGTTTAAGGAGTATTGAATTTTGTCTCCCTGAATTGAAACCAGTACTAAAAAATGTTGTTAAAATTAGATCAATTATTGCATTGATCAAGGTATTAGTTCATTGTTCAATGATTAGATTAATGAGATAACTAACAATGCACTCATCTAATGCATAGATCATGGGTTATGGGTGAAATTTAAGTATTGTCAGGCAGGTAGCTTTTCCAATGTGATTGTTTTTATTCACAAGATATGAATTCGAAACCTATTTTTAAGGGGTATTGAATCTTACCTCTTAATACAATCATCACGTGGTATTCACAATAATTTTTAATTTGAAAAAATAAAAGACAAATTTTCAAGTTATTTAAATGAAATATTTTTTTATTAAAAGGTTATAAAATTGATTGGTTGTAATTTATGACAAATTCAAAATTAAATTTGTGAATTAACTATTATGACTTGATCTAAATCTCTATCTTTCAAATTAATTATGAAATTTCAAAATTAAATCCCATATTTATTAACATTTGACATAAATCCTAATTATCATGAATTAATTAAGTAATTATTTTTTAAAATATTTAAAGTTAGTTTATCACACTTTATTAAAAATTTAAATTGTATTTTAAAATTATTTATTGAAATGTGACATACAACCTAATTTATCAACAATTAGTCCATGTATTTCAACGTTTTAGCTTATTATTAATTATTAGCTATTAATTGTGGTAAAAATAAATTGTTTTTAATTATTGCCTTCAAAATTTATTTTTTGCAATGTCTTTTTCATGAGATATTTCATATTGATATTTTACTAAAATACTGTTAAAATTGAAATATAAATTATTAGGGGCTTTATCTTATTATTATTTATATTAGAATGTTTCCTTTTCGATATTTTTTATATAATAATTGAAATTGGTATTTTACCAAATCAATTGTTAAGAATTATATCTATTATGATATATATATATATATATGTCATATTGATATTTTACTGAATTAGTTGGTATTTTGAAACCATGCCTAGTACAGCATTTTTTAATTGATTAACATAATTTTCTAATTAATTGTTTTTTAATTTAAATAAGTAATTCAAAATTTTTGAATTCCTAATTAATTATGTCAATAATTTCCAACCATAATTAAATTGGAGAATTAATAAAAAAATTAATTAAATGGATGAATGATCTTAAATTCATTAAACGATAATAAATAAATGACTGCAAAATATAATAAAATATTTAGATCAATTAAATAGATTTCAAATTAAACATTTTTACAATTTAATTTGATTACCTAAGTTTCAAATGGTTTGATATACAATAAATTAGTGATTATTAAATTTGCATCGTATTAGCCTAAAAAATCCACGGGATATACAATAGTAGATCGATGGTGTATATAAACAAAACAAATGAATCAAATTGTAAAAAGACTTAAATATTCTTACTTAGTTGATGGCCTATATACATTATCATTATCTACCATAAATAAATATATATATATATTATCATCTACAATATCTATACATGAATTCAAAAGATCATTTTCTCCCTATTGTGTATCTTCCAAATTCCATTTTTTTCACTCATCGTTTCCTCAACCTCTTTGCTTGTCTGGTCGAAAAAACCTCTTCACATGATGCATAATAAGATTGTCAATCAGTTAAAGTAAATGACAAAAGGAGAAAAATTCATAATATAAGAAATGACAAAAGTTGAAGGCATTATAGTGCATCAGAATATCATTACAGCGAGGGTAGACGCACCCCTTCAACCGTGGGGGGCAATCTCATATATTTATATATTTATTAAATAATAAAAAATATAAATATTTTCTATTAATATTTATATATTGTATAAAAGCGTGTAATTAATACAAGACATTGCAATTTGATAACCTCCCTCTACTTGTAATATGCAGCTACATCAGATTTCATTTTGTGCTGCTTTATTTATCATTTTTGAGTAGGGAGGCGCCAACAACTGCTCTTCATTAAGTAAAATATATATGTAATCAGTAAATTCTCTTACATAGTTAAAAAGAAAAAAAAATTGGGAGGGGCCACAGCACCCAACATTACACCTCCATCCGCCACTGATTATAGCGAAGAAAGTAAAGATGGTGTAGTTGAGAAAATATAATACAAGATAAATTCAATTTGTACACCAGGTATATTGCATCAAAATATCAAGATATCACTACCATGAAACTAATGGAAGAAAATCACCAACCCAATAGCTTGGCACAGTTGGTAAATAGACTATGAATGCTAAGGCAAGTCATGAGTTTGATTCTTGCCTGTAGCGCCATGTTAA
This sequence comes from Adenanthera pavonina, assembly GCA_026686845.1. Lineage (NCBI taxonomy): Eukaryota > Viridiplantae > Streptophyta > Magnoliopsida > Fabales > Fabaceae > Adenanthera > Adenanthera pavonina. The sequence goes on along the minus strand of JAIVEN010000012.1, from coordinate 16,612,952 downwards.
AGAGCTTTGGATCATGTTTTTGCCTCGAGTAAAATTTAGACTCTGCAAGCAAAATTTAATGTAAGTTTTTTTGTTTTTTTATTCCTTTCACATTTGCTATGCAATGTCTTGCATCTTCAATATGTGATGTCTCTCATCTTGGGTTGACATTTGCTTGAACATCTTTCATTCCTTTCACATTTGCTATGTAATGTCTCGCATCTTGGGTTAACAGTAGATGAATTTTGTGAATTCAAAATTCAATGTATTTTTTTTTTGCATTCCTTTCACATTTGCTATGTGATGTCTCACATCTTGTATTGACAGTAAATGAATTCAAAATTCAACGTAAGTTTTTTTTCATTCCTTTCACATTTGCTTGAGCATTTTTGAATAAATCTCTAGTAAGTCTGGTATGACAATTTAAGTCTTTTCCTCCCTTAATTCAATGTATAGTAAGTTTTTAAGTGATATTTCTTTTTTCTTTGTTCACTAAAATTGAAAGACATGAAATATCTATGAGTTGAAAGTAAATGAATTCAAAATTCAATGAGTTTTTTTTTTTCATTCCTTTCACATTTGCTTGAGCATCTTTGAACAAATGTAAGTTTTTTTTTCATTTCTTTCACATTTGCTATGTGATGTCTCACACTTGAGTTGACAGTAGATGCATTTTGTGAATTCAAAATTCAATGTAAGTTTTTTTTTTATTACTTTCACATTTGCTACATGATGTCTCACATTTTGATTTAATAGTAAATGAATTCAAAATTCAACATAAGTATTTTTTTTTTTCATTCCTTTCACATTTGCTTGAGTATCTTTGATCATATCTCCGGTAAGTTCAATATGTCAATTTAAGTTTTTTCCTCTCTTAACTCAATGAGTTTTTAAGTGATATTCCTTTCTTGTCACTAAAACTGAAAGATATGAGATATCCATGGGTTGACAGTAAATAAATTCAAAATTTAATGTAAGTTTTTTTTTCCATTCCTTTCACATTTACTTGGGCATCTTTGAACACATCTCTAATAAGTCAAATATGTCAATTTAAGTCTTTTCCTCCCTTAACTCAATGTATAGTGAGTTTTTAAGTGATATTTCTTTCTTTTTACTAAAATTGAAAGATATGAGATATCCATTTGAAGGGCATTCATGGAATCACAATACTTATGCTCCTTTTGTTGTCTTCCTACTTCTTTCTATCAATTTGCTTTCTCTTCCTAGATCTAAGCTTCCATCCTCACTTTAAGTCATTGACTCACAAAACTAGTCAGACTAATTTATCCACCATTTTTTCTAATTTTCTCCCGTTGTTGACCGATTTTACCATTTTTCATTGGATTTCTTCTCTACCAATTTGCCTCTTTTTGTGGTGTTTATATATTTGTATTCTTACAAATTCTTCATAATATTTAGAAAAAGAAAATATAAATCAATAAATAACCCTTATTCCCAGTGATATTTTCCTCTCTAGATTTTGCTCTTTACCAAAAAATACTTATATATTATCCTTAAAAGCATATGATTTATACAAGTTTTTTCAATGAACAAGATTTATCCAAGTTGCGAAACATACTATTTTGTGCAAAAAAATTTATACTATTTTTCAATATAAAGAAAAATATATTTTTCTAAAAAATTATTCATGAAACAAATAAAAATATGATATAATATTTTTATTTAAAAGAAAGGAGAATTTGAACCCAATTATATGCATTTTCAATTTTAATTGTAACAATTTGATTTTAATAACAGTATTTTAAAGTCAGAATAATAGGACGTACGACATCTTTTTTTTTTTTTACCAAAATCACAGATTTTGTGAATCCAAAAGTGGGCTTCAATTTCATGGCCCATTTAATTATTGCATCCAACCCGTTAACCCAATTACTGCCAATAGAATGAAATCACCGTCACTAATTGTATCTGATATAAAGCCACAAAGCCTCGTTTAAAACCATAGAAAGCCACAAATCCCTTTAGTAAGTAATCAGTAAGTATCTTTATAATCTCCCTTTGAGCTAAATGTTATGATTCTAATGAACTTTTAAAACTCAACTTATTGAAACTTTTTTTATATGAAAAAAACTATATTTTCTCATAGTCTTTAAGTTATTTAAGGTGCCTACTATGTACAATACAGATTTCTCTCTTCTTTAACCCTAAATCATATCAAAGGTTTGTTTTGAATGATTACAACCTATAGAGCCTTATTATCTTGATTTGTGCTCTTGGATTAAGATTGCAAGCATCTTTTTCATAATTTTTTTTAGTTTACATTATAGGGATCTACTCGTTAACATTTATAAAGAATAAGGATTAATATCCAAATGGAGTATAATCAAAGGAGTGATTTAAAGAAAATTTAATTATAGAGACTAAATTTAAAATTGATGCAAAGTACTAGAGCTAAATGAATATTTTTTCCAAGTATAATACTAATAATTTGGTTTCAAAATAACATGTGTAGTGTTTTTGGATGCCAAATTACAAGTCATTGGGACTTAATTAAGAGTCTTCTAAGTATAGGTCTTTCATAATATTTAAAAAAAAAAATGAATAACCCTTCTTGTTGATATTTTCTTTCTTAAGATTTCACCCTTTTCCAAAAAATTACTTGTATATTATACTAAAAAAGAAATGATTTATACAATTTTTTTATCAACATGACTTATATAAGTTGCGAAATATACTGTTTGTGCAAAAAAAAAATTATACTATTTTGCAGTATAAAGAAAAGAATAATTTTTTAAAATTATACATGAAATAATGACATAATAATTTTTTGTTACATTAGCCATTAGGAGAATTTGAACTCTGACCCTACATATAATACAAATTTTAAAAGAATTATATACATCATAACTGTCATAATTGGATAATTTGATTTGAAAGTTGTTTAAGGCTACAATATACATGACTGCCCTAAACTTTAAGTCAATTGCACATAATCTCCCTAATATTTTAGCGTTGATTTATTTTTTAACCAAAGACACCTGCCGTTAATTAATCCATTATTTTACTGACAAAAATTGACATTTAAGATTAATGGGGAGTACTTGACATCTTACGTGGAATTTAAGATAATTTTATAATTTTTATAATTATTTCATTTAGTTTAAGTTAAGGGTCAAATTATCATTTTTTCTTTATAGCATTTGCTGAAAATGCACAACATCACTGCCGCAATCTTCCTCCTCCCTTTCTACACGTCTTTACAGAGTCATGGTGCAAAAACTTCCTCATACCCAAACACACTCAATCTAATTACTAAAAGCAGGACATGGATAGATATTCAACAGGACAAGAAATTGCTGCACCGACTTCTTTAGCCACACAGGATGAAAAGCATCATTGTGAGAATAAAATAATATATGTTTCCCTAACAAGCTATGTAATTTACTTCGTGTTATTGCTTGAATCTTAATTAATCACATTCCTTCGATCGGAGAGGCTAGTTGGCTAAGAAAAATAAAAAAGAGGAGCATCTTCATTAGGGGAAATTCTAGTCTTCTGGTTCTGCCTACATACATGAACCTTTTGATTTAAATGTTTTAAGTAATCAGGCATGGTCAGAGGTGTGTTGTGCGGGGTGTGGACGCAAAGGAGGGGAAGAGAAGATTGGGACGATGATGCTGTAAATGGATCCAAGAGCATGACATTTTGGCCCTTCAGTTACTCGTATGGTATTATTACATGGCATTTTCAGTTAATGAGATATCGAATATGTTAACGGCAGTGTGTTTTTAGTCAAAACAAAAAAAGTTTCAAGGGAGTTACTTTTTAACTTTCAAACATTAAGGGGTTATGTGCACTAAATTGAAGTTTAGGAGGTTTATGTATATTTTTGTCTTGTTTAAAAAAAATGATTGTTGGTCCAAAAAATAAGATTTTTTAGGCCTAAAATAACAGAACGTATGGTGTTGTTTTTCCCAAAGTTACTTTTTTTTTGGGTTTTTTTTGGTAAGGTCCAAAATCCCAAATTTTATCAATAGAAAAAACATATTATTTACCAAAAAATGAAATGAAAAGACTGATGTTTCATGGGCTTCCCATTAAAGGCCCACTTACTTGGTCTTAACTCCTTTACCCATGGAACGAAAAACCCTATGGTACTCCATATAAAGCAACAAAAGGTTTTATGATTTCTCGTCGAGCTCCTTGAGGTGCCAACTCTGTACCACCTTGCAATACTTGAGGTTCTTCATAATATTTAAAAAATATATATATATATATATAAATCAATAAATAATCCTTCTTCCCAGTGATATTTTCCTCTTAAAATTTTGTTCTTTACCAAAAAAATACTTATATATTATCCTTCAAAGCATATGATTTATGCAAGTTTTTTCAATCAACAAGATTTATCCAAGTTGCGAAATATACTATTTTGTGCAAAAAAATTATACTATTTTTCAATATAAATAAAAATATACTTTTCTTAAAAAGTATTCATGAAACAAATAAAAATATGATATAATATTTTTATTTAAAAGAAAGGAGAATTTGATCCCATTATATACATTTTAAATTTTAATTGTAATAATTTAATTTTAATAACAGTATTTTAAAGTCAGAATAACAAGCCAACTATTCCTCATTAATCTGACATTGGCATTTTCTGTTAATAAGATAACAGATATGCTAACGGCAGTGTGTTTTTGGTAAAAAGAAATTAAAATTTCAAGGGAGTTAATTTTTAACTTTCAAATATTGAGGGGTTATGTGCACTGAATTGAAGTTTAGGAGGTTTATGTATATTTTAGTCTTGCTTCTAAAAAATAATTGTTGGTCCTAAAAAAAATATTCCCCGTCCAAAATATAAGCCTTACTTTTAAAATTTGTATTGGTTCAAAATATAAATCCCATTTAATAATTTTTAGAGTATTAAATATTTTTTTTATTTTATTTTTATCTACAATTAAATACAAAAGAGATAATAGACTTTAAATATAATACATTAAATAAATATATTATTGAAAAATAATATATTTTTTGCAAATTTAATGAGTAAAAATTTTTCTAAATTTTTTTATAATTAGTGAAAAAAACTTATATTTTAGATTGAAGTGAGCAAATATTTTAGCTGAAAATAATAGATCTTATGGAATTTTTTTTTCTCAAAGTTATCTTTTTTTTCTTTTTTGATAAGGTTCAAAATCACAAATTTTACATATAGAAAAAGCTGATATTATTTACCCCCAACAAAAAAAAAAGGCCTGACGTTACGTGGGCTTTCCCTTAGAGGCCCACTTACTTAGTCTTAACTCGTTGACCCATGGAACGAAAAACCCTAAATGGTACTACATATAAATAACAAAACCTAGGTTTTAGGTTTTCGCATCGTCTTCAAGCTCCTTTAGGCGCTAACCACCTTGCAATACTCGAGGTTTCTCTCTTATCTCAATCTCTGAATCATATCATATACGTGTAGATATGGCTTAGTATTAAGATTGTAATACTTTTGATTCAGTTCTATAGGTTTAATTCTTTGTGTGTATCTGAATAGCTTGTGCGATTTTGGTGTAAAGGAGACGATATAAAGAAAAGGTGTGACGATGGCGTACGCTGCGATGAAGCCCACTAAGCCGGGTTTGGAGGAACCCCAAGAGCAGATTCACAAGATCAGGATTACGCTTTCCTCGAAGCACGTGAAAAATCTTGAGAAAGGTCTGCTTTTGGTTTCAGTGTGTTGATTATTTTGTGATGAATTTCTTGCTTATGTTGAAATTTAGCTGCTATGGACTTTGAATTATTTGCTCAGTATGGATGCTGTGTCTGCACTTAAAACTTCAAGTGGTGCTGTTTGGATTTCAATGTTAGCTTTGAATTGAGGAGTTATAATTCTGAATTTTCCGTATTATATTTCTCAAATCAGTTTGATTCAGTGGTAACTTTAGTTTCTTTCTAATTGCTTCCTGATCAGACTGCTGATGAGTTTTGTACTTTTTTTTTTACTTCCTCTGTTTACAGTTTGTGCGGACTTGGTTCGTGGTGCTAAGGACAAGAGGCTAAGGGTCAAGGGACCTGTGAGAATGCCCACTAAAGTTCTTCACATCACCACTAGGAAATCTCCCTGTGGTGAAGGTAATCTTTAATTAGTCCATAGACAACATTTGCATTGCTTCTGGACTTTAAGGTTGTTTGGTTAACTGTCCTGTGGATGTTTTGTTCCTGATTAGAAATATTTCCCATATTATTTAATTTAGCATCTGCACAATTTATCTGGTGTTTCTATATTTTATATTATCTTTGAAATGTGTTTGTTCTCGATCACTTCCATCCGGTGTTGTTGGATGTATAAAATTTGGTCTTAAATTATGAGGTTATTAAGTGGAATGTATGAGTATCAGGCCTAGTTGTAATTAAGGTTGTCAATTATTAAATTTAATTGATCCCATGAGGCATACAGGTTTCTTGATTTTAAGTAGTGAAGCCAAACAGAAAAAAAGCATGCCCATCGATGTCCTTGTGATTGTCTCAGAATTAGACAGCTCATTTGACGTTTCTTCCTCTTTTCCTGATTCCTGTGGTTTGCAAGATCCTTTTTCGTATCACTTTTGAATCTTAATTAAATTGTTGAGATTCTGAGGCCATTAAATTATGCATTTGTAATATCTTGAAATCATTTTTAGTGTAATTGTGAACATGCCTGATTGCTTAGCACTTTGTTAGAAATCAGATTGAATTTCTTAATTTCACTGACATTTAAATAACAGAATTATGTTGGCTGTAAGCCATGTACAAGTAACTTTCATATGAACAATTTCCAATTTGATTGGAGTCTTATAGTTTCTCGTAGTTATGTATGTTTATTCTCTCTTAGTCCAGTTTGATCATTTTTTTTCTTTGCTTATATTCCCAATTTGGAGATCTACAAGAAGGATTAGTCTAATTGATAGTCTGATTGTTGTCTCAATGCTGAGTCATTTTAAGTTACACTTTCTTTCTGCCCCCTGCATTATGTGCTGTAATACAATTTCATGTCATATTGATATGGAGTAATGAAGTCTTCACACAGAAAAATAGCAAGTATATATACTAGAGCCCCAATCTGCTTGCATATTGCAATGTGATTTCTATTTTAATGTCTATTATACTCTTGTAATGCTATTTAACTTTGTCCATCTCCTTTTTTTTTTTCCTTAGTTATATTAAAAGTATGGTCATGTCTTAATCTTCCGAATGATTTTTTTTTTTTAACTACTATGGATTTGGGCTGAGTCAGACCCCAATTGACTGTAGTTTACCTAACATTTTCTTTTCATCCACAAGGTTTGAATTTGAGTCTTTGCTTAAGAAATGTTTACTCTCTTACTCCTCAATCCAACTGTTGGCAGTTCTTGATACTATGTGCTGAATGTATGAGTTTTGCATGTGCTTATAGATCTCTCTTCCTTGTTCAGGTACCAACACATGGGACCGATTTGAACTTAGGGTGCACAAGAGAGTGATTGACCTCTACAGTTCACCAGATGTTGTTAAGCAGATCACCTCAATTACAATTGAACCCGGTGTGGAGGTCGAGGTCACAATTGCTGATGCTTAATCTGCCCAGAGTTCTAATTTTTGTTCTTGATTCTAGTCTCTTTTTGTTATATGTGGAGTTCAACACTTACTAGTTTTAATGTATTCCCTTTTGTAGTTTAAATTTTTGGAATTTGATCTGTGGTAGATGAATTGAGTTGCCTGTCGTTTTCTAGTTCCATGATTGTTGACATTGATGAATATAAGGGAAGATATTAAAATTGAAACGTAAGTTTTGAGGTTATAGTCCAAATTGTGTTAAGTTCATATCTGTATCATTTCGAGTACTAGAGTGGGACTTGATCGATTCATTATGAGGTTCGTTTTGCTTAGATACAATCAAGTGTGGTTTAGTGGCACTGCTTATATTGGTCTATGTATGCGTCTCCCTTCTGGACTTGCTGGCCTATAGGCAACTGAAATCATATTTTGATTCTTATATAGTGCCCGTTTGATGTCTAATTTGTTAAAATGAAGTTTTGGTGGAATAAACTTTGCCACATGCTAATGGTGAAAATTGGTTTTAGATGTGTAATAAATTTCTCATACCACCATTTTAATGCCGCAAATTTAGTTAGCCAACCCACAGAGTACCATGTGGAAGTGGGTCGTACATGTGCAGGGATTAGTGGAAAAGAACAGATCCAGCTATGCACTAAGTCCATTGTGTCTACTTCATCTTCTATTAGGAGTTAGTATGGCTGTTTAATTTATTTAATTCTTATTTAATATTTGTTTTCTTATTAGTATAAATAGAACTCTAAAAAAATGTTAAAGGCAATGTTTTCGAACCTGGACCTGATCGGACGGTTGGATTGGTTGAATTGCCGCTTGGAGATTGCATAGGCTCCTTTTTGGGCTGTTTTTGTGATTAAATTGAATTAGATCGAATTGAGCCGGTAATTAAGCCGGAAATCGGCTGTAAGCCAAAAATCAGAACAGTTCTTTATATATGTTTTTTTAATTTATAAATTAATTAAATAATATTATTCTATAAGATTAAAAATGTTAAAAATAAAAAAAATTATCTTTATTAAATATTATTAATACTTCTCATTTTCATTACTTAAACATAATTTACATTTTTAAATATTAAAAAAATTTTATCCCTATTAAACATTATTAATACTTCTTATTTTCATTACTTAAAAAATACCTTTTAAACATTAAATTAATGAGGAATGAAACTGACAAATAAGTTTATGTTGCCTTATAATATAAAGTAAAAAAATTTTAATAATTATTTTATAATATGAGATTAAGAGAGTATAAACTAATATAATACATTATGAATTTATGAGGTATTTGGCAAATTTAATGTAATGTATAAGTTTATACATTATAATTCTTTTATATATCAAAATTTTGTATAATTTTAATTAATTGATAAAGTTATATAATAGAATATGTGATTTTATTCGTTATATATTTTTATTATATATATAATATAAGTTTTCACATAATTATTACATCATCGGTTCGACCACCGGTCCAACTGGTTAAATCATAAAAACTGTGATCCGGTAACTTTTTTGATTTGATATTTAGTCCAGTTTTTAAAACATTAGTTAAAATATAGTCAAGTATTTAGTAATTTATTATATTTTGAGAGATTCTTCTTGGTCATTAGAGGGGAAAAGTGAGATTCTCACTCAACTATTTTTAGTAGATTATTATCTTCTTTTGTCTTATTAAAGTTATTAGTGATTTCAAATTCTGATATTAGTTTTTTCATTAGAATTTTTCTTTAATTTCTTTCATAAACCCAGTACCTATCACCAACATTGAAGTAATTCCATAGCCACTTGTACTTAAATCTGATATTGAGAAAGAACCAAATTTTCAATGGGATGCAGTAAATACACCCAAGCACATTAGAAAATAATAAAACCTAGTTTTTTTTTTTGGCTAAAAAGTTGGTTTCTAACATGCAACCAAACAGGTAAATATAATTTTTTTGAAACTAGAGTGGGGTGCACAGATCATTGTTTATACCTAATAAATAATGCGGTTTCTTATATATTTTAATATTTATCAATTTATCAATTGACTTTGTTTTAAATTGGCACTAAACTAAATTCTGTTAAAGAAATGCTTACTTTTTAATTTATGTGCGAAAGGATAAGATTATTGCTCAATTAGGGGTTTTCTCCAAAATTAGGGGGAAATAGACGATTTTTATGCAATTGTTTTTTACTAGAATTTCCTCTAGTTTTGTGGCAAAACTATGGATTATAAAAGCCCTAGTTTAAAATGATTTGTGTGTGTCTATTGATTATCCTATAGATCTTCCTACTGTTCTTCTTCAGTCTTTCCAATCCAATTACTTTCATATCCAGTGATCAGAATAGTTATTCAATAGAATCATCAACATCCATGTTAGGATAGATTTTCTATATAAATGCTATTTGTTTTTATAAGAAAAGACTTTTTTTAAACCAATAAGATCCTCACACAATTGATAGATAGTTGAGTTATTTAAATATGTTATCTTAAATTCGATCAATGACCATATATATGAAAAAGCTTTTATTGAAAAATATGAAATCCACTTCAGTAATCTTTATACTTTTAAGGAATTGATCTTCAGCTGTCAGTTGAGAATACTCTAGGTGCTAAAAAAGAAGACTTCTTTTTTTATTAAAAAAAAACTCAATTATACTATAAATGATTAGTGTAGTGGGAGTGATCTTAATAAAATTATACAAGTAGGTAATTCATAACCTAAGAGACATGGAACAACTCTAAGACATCAGATAAGTCACTCACCCCACTCCAATCCTCATTTCCATCCATCATTCTTATCTGAGTCGCACATGTTTTACCAAAATTATTGATCCCGGCAATCACCTTGAGGGATGACTGACCAAAGCTTTTTTGTTTTGTAATCTCAGGGCTTAAGTGAAATAAGTACAAAAATAGTACGAACAAAACCTGTCATCGTCTGGAATCTTCCTTGAAGGACACTGTTGTTGAGATTGTTTGCAATGGGCTATGGCTCCTTCGATCGACCTTTCTCGCTCTGAGTTTCCACCGCTCCTCCTTGAGCTTGAGCTGAATGAAAAAGATGAAGATGAGGGCGTGGACATCAAAGATGAAGCCTTGGTCGCAGAATGCCGAATCGCCCCCGTAAAAGATCTCCTATGTGCAGTCACACCATCTTTGATAATCTCTGTTTATGGTCTTCATGAATATCTGGTGCCTTGTATTATCCACGATTTCAAATTGGGTTTTCGATTTCTTTTGTGGTACTGCATTGTTTGATGCAGATGCAAAGGACTTGTCTGAACAGCCAGATTTGCTAAACAGAGATTGCAAATAAGCTCGTGAAGCCTTGAGCCTTTCACCTAACCAGAACTGCTTAATCTGTTTCAGCTTCTTGGACCAAGATTTCTTTGGAGGATCCCCAGGAGATTTAAGATCACTCAACTTGCTATAAAATGAGTGATTGTTGACTCATTCTTGAAATATCTTTCACTGATGTAATGGAGGCAATTCCTTAAGTAAAATAAAAATCCTAGTACTTGATATGCCTCCTAATCATGAATGCTAAAAATGATTGAAAGAAGGTTATTTCTTTTTTCTTTTTAATTTAATCCACCCAGTAATGTTTCAATTAAGAGGAAAAAGGAGGGGGAGAGTGAGAGAAGAAACTGAAATTGAAAATTTGATCGAATGATTTTGAAAAAGAAAAGAGAAAATGGGGCATACGAAAAGCCCTAAGTGAAATAGAGTCAATTGGAAGCTTCAGCATGGTAATTTTTTTCTTTTAATAAACATGTTTAGACCTAGTCTCGTTCAGACCTCACAAGGTGTTTCGTTTTTATATATCAAAACGGGATGTACTTCTGTCCAATTGAAAAATGTAAAATTTGCAAACCTTCATAAAACTAAATAAGAGGTTGGCAATTTCCTTTAGTTTTTGTTATTATTATGCAGCTAGGTGAGACGGTTAAAATAAATGATAGTTTGAGTAACAAAACCATAAACATCCCAAATCATAGAGCATAAGATCATAAGATCAATGTTAATGTAAATTCCAATTTGTTTGGCCCAAGGCATACTGATTTACCCTCATCTCCAAGTGCTTACTCAGTGCCAGTATGTATGGACAGGGCAATTGGTCAAGTGAGTAACAGAGTCAAGGTTAACATCTTATATTCGAGTTTTGGAGGAGGAAAAAATAACGCAGGAAAAGTTACCCCCACTTTGTGGTTCACCAATACATAAATCTAAAGTAGTTGGTAATACTAGATACTGAATAATTGTTAACAAAAAGAAATCTAATTCTCTAGTAACAATTTCACAATGTACCAAAAAGATTCATCAAGCCCTTAAGTTACATATTACAAAGAAATGGTTACATGAGTTATTATTACAAAGAATTGCTTGAATCTCACATGCTTCATATAACAAAGAATTGCCTAAATACTGGTTTGCAAAATTCAGAAGTTCTATAATCAAGATTGGCATATAGATATTACTCATGTTTACAGGGAGGGACACTGTCATTGCCAACCAAGCTATTTCGCTGGAGCTGGGTCTTCACATCTTGGATAACCTGCCTATTGCTTTATTGGATTGTCTCGGATGATATTTTAGGAGTTTGCCTACCTAAATTATGTAATGTTTAATGGCTTTTAGCCTCTGATGTTTCCTTTCCTTGTATTACAAAGGAAAAAAAGATCACTTACTTATCTTTAGGTCTTCCATCATTTCTTTTTCCAGTTACAAATGTGAATCTTTTTTAATTTGCAAGGATACATAAACTTCCTGCCTTCGAGTGCACCATTATGCAGCAATCACATGTTAATCTCAAACTAATCTAATGAATCTATTTTTGCTTTGTGCCAACAACAAAAAAAGTGTTTACTATAACCAATTCCATATACCTCAGACACAATGTACAAACTCAGAAAATTATCTTCCTACCTCTTACATCGAATCTTGTTTCATAGAGAACGAAGATCTGTCTTGAGTCCCGTTAGGCCAGAGAAGCTATGCAGGTGAATACAGATGTATCCACCCATATGATCTGTGCTTTCTCCTGCAAATCGATATGATCAAAGAATAGAACTATACTCAGAAAACAAATGGGAGCACCATGCAGGCTATATTCACCAAATTAAGTATGAAGATATAGAAACATTCCTTGCTTTTAAGTAACAAGTGTAGAAGCTAAAAAATACAATGGAATGTGATGATGCAAAGAGGAAGCATAACTGCTTTAATGTGCCCTCCTTCCATAATTGAGCGAGTTATGCAATATGTTACGCTAGGGAAACCAATAAAAAAGCAGTAGAACACAACACAGCAAGCAGGCCATGATGGAGACATTTTTATGCATTATGTTCTATATGGAAAACCAATAATACAACAATTCCCAATATAGAAAACAGGGATTGACATGATATAAGACAAAATTCAATATTTCAATAAGTGAAATAGTATTGGACAAATAGGCAGGACTACCAAATGAGTAGATAGCAACATACATGCTTCATTCATCTAGTTTTGAAAGCTTTCCCATCTCAGCATCGAGTTTCCTGAGAGTTTCATTAACTGAATGGATTTTTTTGGAGATATGTTCACCGTGGCCTTCAACATCCTTCAACAATGTTTCTAACTGCTCTCGGTATGTTGCACTCAATCGCTTCTTAACCCGCAATTCTGCAGTCAATTCTTGAATTTTCTTATCCTTCTCATCCTACAAAATTAAGTACACAGAAACATATACAAGAGAACCAGTACAATCCTAAAAATAATTTTCCACCAGGCTGCATGACAACTCTAGAGTGGCACGCATATGCAAGATCACAAGAGCAGAGAAAATTAACATACTAATGAATTTTCAGGCACTAGTCAAGTATCCAGGACAATCTTACAAGTGCTCGTGGAGTTTTTTCCAAGTCAACCATCAATGGATGATTATGGTCCCTGACAAATTTCCGGATGACCCATTCCCCTTCCTTTTCTCTCTTCAACAGAAGCATTGCTGTGCAAACATTTTGCCGATTTTGCTTCTCAATTGTAGTTTTTGATCGACTGTGAGACACACCTCTACATCCAAGTCCACGAGAGATGATTGAACCATCTCGTTCAGACTTCCGTGATGACAGAACACGAGTCATAAATCCTTCCCGTGAGGCATAGTTATCATAGAAATCCCTTGCAGCTTTTTCTGATTCAAATGACATACCTTCATATGGTTCTTGATTTATGTGAGCTTCAAATGTACTCACGCCAACATCGCCAGAAGTATCCATATCCCTATTTCCATCATCCAATGGAGCTTCCATGTTGATTAAAAAAGCCGACCTGAATAAGCCAAGGAAGGTCACCTTACCATAAAGAACCTGTCCAGAAAAATCCTACTAAATAAAAAGATGAAGCTGATAATATTTATAACTGCAAATCTTAATTGATTATATGAAAATCAAGACCGTAATAAATCAGATAAGATTGTATTACCATGACAATTATGCAAACAAAATGTCGTGTGCTTAGGCATGTTTGGCAAGCAGAACAAATATGTTACCACTACCGAGATACAAATATCCAGAAAATAAATAAAGCAAAGGAATGAAGAAGTAAAGAATCTTCAAAACTCCCCTACTGAAACTAAAGTGTGAAACCCTTATGATATCTGCATTTCATTGTGCACTGATCGGAAACATTGAAGCTCCATGTGATCCTCCATTCCATAATCTAGAGGCGATTAAGCTTTCAAGAGAATAAGAATAATGACAATGAGACCACCATTTTCAGCAAAACGTCATTCATATGTTAGTTTCTCCTTACAAATTATCGAAACTTCCTTGTCAACATCGGTAAACACATTATGGGGCCGCTTCAACCATCAAAGCCAGCATTGAACTTATTATCGGAAAAAATCTACTGGGTGTAAACAAGACTCGAAGTTGCCAAACCCAAGGATGTAAAATTCACAGCAACACAAAACCAAGCCTCAAAATCTACCAAAACAGAATAGCAAAATGAACTTGAAGCTTTAATTCAGGGACCACACATACACAACCACTTGTGATCAAATCCAGTAAAGCTACTTCTATTCTAGGGATTGAAAGAACTAATCATTAGAAGAAAAAGAAAATTTGAAAGAACCAGAGGTGGTAGAGGAATTATACTTACAGAAAATTGGGTGTTTCAGTTAAAAAACATCGCTATAAAATCGTGGTTGGGAAATGGGATCTATACTGTCAAATTGGCTGCTCGTAACCGAAGAGGTATGGATTCTAGGCGAGCGTTAACGGAGGTGTATTGAGTCAATACTATTGACTCCACTTCGGAAAACTAGTGGGCCCAAGTAGGCGACAAGTAAAATTTGGATATATATGGGGCTGAAAAAATGCCCGTAGGATTTTTTTTAATACAGTAAATATTAATATTTTTAATTTTATTTCGTAAAATTAACGTTTTAATTTTTTTATTAATTATTTTTAAATTATTTTTTAGTAATAAAGTAAATATTAATATTATCCGGTTGTTTGTTATAAATAAAATTATTATTAATTTTATATTAATAAAAAAATACTCCTCTATACTCAATATAGGACTCTTTCCGTATAATTATGTGGATTAAAAAATGAGTTAAATTTAGTTTAACTATTTTAATTTTAAAAAAATCACAATATTTTTTTAAAACTACTCTTATTTAACTTTTTTTTATCTCTTTTACCTTTTATTGATATAGATATTTTTTGATATTGTATAATAAATATTTACTCATATTCTGGAAAGGACAAAAGTAAAAAATTTTATATTTAAGATCAAAAAAACCGGTAATTTTGTAAATATTTAAATAAACAGCTTTTTGGAGTATGAGATTTTCCCTAGTTGAATGAGTTAAACCCAGCTCATCTACACTTTTATATGTAAACAGGGTTTTATTTATAATTTTTTAAACATATATTTTATGTTATTACACTCGTTAATTTCATTTATATAAATTGATGGAATGATATTATTATTGATAACGATCTTTTTTTTTTGTATATGGAATATTAAATTAAGTAGCAAATCTCACTTGTATAAAAATTGTACTCCATATTTATTTATTTATTTTCCACCTGCATCATTTTGTGAGTTGGTTGAATTGCACTTTTTTTAATAATTTTCTAGAATCCAATATTATCGGCCATCAAATATTGTCCAATTTAAGTTTAAAGTTTAAACTAGATAATTTTCCCAATATGATTTTTTTCCTTTCACAAGTTGAATTGCATCTTTTTGTGTTTTGGTTAAGGAAGAAGTGTCATGTGGACCATCAAAATGAATTGAGCTTATTTAGCCAACTATTTAACCCATCAATTTAATGAGTTGTGTTGGAATTTCACTTAAAAAGATTTTTGGTATAATTAAGTTAATTTGATTCATTTAACTTGTAGGTTAAACAATTGAATTTACCTATCTACCTAATATATAAAATTAATAGAAAAGCCTTATGCAATTATAAGAGTATTAAAACACAACTAGCTCAAAAAATTTCCAAAAAATAACGAATAGAAATTAAATGATAAGTCCATGAAAAAGAAATTAAATAAAAAGCTACAGGAATGATATATTGTGTTATATCAAAATATATTGATTGTAATATTTTAATATAATTTTTATAATATATTGATTTTAAATGATAAGATGTAAATGTAGTTCTTTAGAGACTTATTATTATATTATGTTATGTTAGGTTATTTTATATTTTACTATATTATATTATATAAAAATCTCGTTATATCTTGTTTGCATTCCGTCATTGTAGATGAAGTTATGTTCGAACTTTGTGAAATGTTAAATTTTGAAGACTTGTTGAATGGTTTAGTATAAAATATTTTTAATAATAAGATATTTGAATATTAAATATTAAATAACATGTTTTTAAATTATTTTTAAATTTTTTATATTAAATTAGTCAACCCACATAATCTGTGCATTTGGTTTAGATAGCATGTGCACATGACAACATACAGCTCCTAGTATTCTCACAATTTTAAAATTTGATGAACTAGATATTTATAATCCATGCATACGCTAGTAATTTATTCCCCTGATCTTAAATATAAGTGGCTTAAAAAAATTTTATGATCCAAAATATAAATCATATATGGATTATCAATAAATTTTTCTAAAAATATTTCTCATTAATTAGACAATAAAAAGAGAATAAACAAGATATTAAATTTATGATTGGAAAGGTAGAGCATTTAATTAGAGACAAATGTGGAAAGTAAATTAAATCTGAGATAAATTTAAGATAACAAATAGTTAAAGTTAACTTATATTTGATACTAGAGATAACAAAATCCATTTACAAAATTCATACAAATCAAGTCAAGTAGAAAATGTACAGTAACTTTATTTTTTTTAATAAATATATTACTTTAATTCAAATTTTATGGGTATAAAAAATGTTGATTATCAGCTATGATTTAATCGAGTGAAAGAACTTAATATCCCCTAAAATAAGGTTGAGGATTCAAATAACGAAAATAAAAAAATATGTTGGAAAAATCTATCCTATTGGACCTGATAATTTTTGAATCTTGTTTTGTTGACAAAACTCTACTTTGGAGCCCAACTGGGCGCAAAATTGTTGGACCACATTGGAGGTGCTTGGTGGGCCCAATCATTGAGAGTGGAATCTTGAGGAGGAAAACATTTTTTAGCCAGAAAATATTGTGATGGTCATGGACCAACATAAGTTGTCGGACAACAATAGATGGGCTTGGCAGGCTTTTTCCTGTGGCCAGTCTTTGTACTTATCTGTGATTAGAAGTCCACTTGTTTTGAAAATATAACCTGCGATTAGATTGATAGCGATATTATTTTCTATTTATTAACTTTTTGTGTTTCAACTCCAGTTAAATCGTTGGCTAATAAACTACGGTGCACCGAAGGTCGATGGCTTCGTGGGTGTTGTAGGAATATTGCAATGTGCACAGCTACTCAGGCCGAGCTCTGGGCTGTAGCTGATGGTCTCGAGATGGCCTGGAGTAGTGGTTTTACACAAGTTAAGTTGGATGTGGACTGCTTAACTGCGGTGCAACTCCTTACCATTGAAGAATCCCCTACCAGTGCCAATTTCAGACTCCTTAGAAAGATTCATTTGCTTCCGAGCAGAGATTGGCAGGTTGAAGTTTCACATATTTATCGCGAAGGGAACCGTTGTGCAGATTACCTCGCATCGTATGCTCTTACCAAAGACATAGGTCTCCATGCTATGGATGCACCTCCTGAAGACCTGAAGAAATTGCTGAGTGAGGACGCCTTGGGCGTAGGTAGAGTCTGATGCTGTCTTAGCGCAGCTTCGTTTCTTTGCTTATCTCCTTCTTATCCAAAAAAAAAAAAGGAAATTAAGAATTGGACCCAAAGAGGAAATTATAAAATGAGTTAAACTGCACAATTAATTATGCTAAAAGACCATTGATTTTTGAGTAAAATAATTTCAAACATAAAATTGCCAAAATGCTCTTGTCTTCCCTCACTCTCTCACCACCGCAGACTATTGACTATTGGTCAATGGTCACCAACTGATGACACTAGTCATAGCTGGCCAACATTGTGATTGAATACTCCCTGGGGCTAATGATGGGATGGGGAAGGCGAGCTAAGGGTATATTTGTATCTTTATATTTCAAATTATTTCTAACCAATGGTTTCTCAGTATAATTAATTATACAATTGATTTCAATTTATAATAAATTTTTTTCATTTTGGTCTCAATTCTTAATTTCTGATAATTCAAGATAAAAGATTTTAGTTAACTAATAACGATTGAATTGAGTGTCAAAAGAGACTTAATATCCCTTAAATAAAGTCAAGAATTTGAACTTTATGAATAAAAAATAAATCACACTAAAAGAGTTACTCCAATTTAAACTTGATAATACTTGAATATAATCTAATAATATCGAATACTAAAAAATTATAAAAAGAAACCCTTGTTAAATTAATTAATAACAATTAAATGGGTGTACAAACACAATTGTATTACAAATGATTAAGACTAAACTTTACCAATTTTTAAAGCTATCTAAAACAAATAAAAAAGAAATTGAAACCATCCAAACCATTTACAAAGATGACAAAGATAACTACGGGCCTGTTTGATTCGTGTTTTCGAAACAGTTTTTCTGTTTTCGGAAACAGAAAACTCAGAAAAACTTGTTTGGTAAATCTGTTTTTTATAAACTGTTCTGGAAAATAAAAAAATAAAAGAACAGAAAACGTAGAACAACTTTAAGATGTTTTGTAATTTTTGTTCTGGAAAACACGAGAAAAGGTGAAAAACATTCACCTCACTAATGGTAAAGTTATAAATTTTGAATAACTCATCTATCACTCACTAGTTATGATTTTGAGAACAACTATTCAAACAGATTTTTTTATTTTCTTGTTTTCAAAACTTGGGGCCTGTTTGATAGTGTTTCCTGTTTTCTGTTCTCAAAAACAGTTTTGTAAAATTGTTTTCAAGAAACTGTTTTGAAAACAAGAAAATAAAAAAATCTGTTTGAATAATTGTTCTCAAAATCATAACTATTGAGTAATAGATGATTTGTTTAAAATTTATAACTTTACCATTAATGAGGTGGATGTTTCTTATCTTTCCTTGTGTTTTCCAGAACAAAAACTACAAAACACCTAAAAGGTATTCTGAGTTTTCTGTACAAAACTGTTTTCTGTTTTCCAAAACAGTTTTTAGAAAACAGGTTTACCAAACAAGTTTTCTGAGTTTTTTATTTTTGAAAACAAGAAAACTGTTTTGCAGAACTCCACCAAACATGACCTTATTCTCGAAAACAGTTTTACAAAACTGTTTTGAGAACAAGAAAACAGAAAACACTATCAAACAGACCCTACTATTCTAGAAAAGTGAAATTGTTTTTTTTCTCATTGAATGACATATACAAACTAAAATGAATTTCACTGACAAAAACTTCAAACAAGTTGATTACAACAATTTAATCAATTGTTGTTATTAGATATAATTTATGTATATTAACATGCTTAGTTTCAAATTTTTGTTTTGGTTGGATAGTTCAGCACCATAAAAAACTATAACTGGATAATAAAATAGCATGAGATAGAGAGGGATAGAATCCATTGTACAACAAACAATATAAATGACTGGATAAATACTAACCAATTTAAATAATATGGGTTACAAATTTTGAATAAATACGTTATGAATTTGACAATTAAAATTGTAAATTTTTAAAACTCTTATCAATTTAAATTCAAGCCATCCAAATTTAAAACTGCAAGAATGAGTTACAAATTTATAATAAACAAATTATGAATTCCTGTAACTCTTACCAATTTAAATTCAAATATTTTATATTAGAAATGGGAAGAGCGGATTGTAAATTTAAAATAAATAAATTATAAATTAAAAAAATTCAAGTTGTAAATTCCTAGAATTCATAACATTAATGTGGCTTTCACTTTGGCGCAACGCTACTAAGGAGTAAGGATGATGGTGGAAAGGAGAGGGAGTGAAGATTTGAGGACATTTTTCTAATCTTATAATTTTTTGACTTTAAAACATTTGGTTTTTTATTATATATTTTTTCAATAGTTGGTCATAGTTTATACTTCTTTTTGTTTCTTTTTATGAGATCTTTTACAAAAGGCAGGGAAGTATTTATGGGTTTTTTTCCAAAAAATGTCCATTATAAACCCATGACACAAATATTCCTCTTTATTTTCAATGTTATGAATAATATAGGTAGTTTTACAATGTTAAATAATTATTTTAAAAATGTAATATTATTAATTAATTTTAATCACTTTTAGTGGGGGAATTACTATTTAGGACCAAGATTATGATTTTATTAAATTTCAAAACCAAAAGTTTGTGAAATTAGAAAAACATATCTATGGTCTTTAAAATAAATTAATTCAAAGTGAATATTATTAAAATACCCTTATAAGTATCAAATTGACTATATAGATTTACAACTTTTTACTCAGCTTTTATAATTCTTATGTTATGATTTTGTAACTTATTTTTTGAATTTCAACATAAAGTAATCAAATTTTAACTTTATAAGCATTTACGTGACATAAGGGATTTATAATTTCTTATTCAAATTTTACAATTCTTATGTTCTAATTTTGTAACTTATTTTTTAAATTTTAACATGGAGTAATTGGATTTTAATCATCAAAGTGACACCAGGAATTTGTAATTTCTTACTCAGATTTTGCAATTTCTATATTCTGATTTTACAATTTATTTTTCAAATTTTAACATAAAATAATAAGATTTTAACGTTATAAGTATTAAATTGACTTCAAGAATTTGTAACTTCTTATTCAAATTTTACAACTCCCATATTTTTATTTTATAACTTTTGTTTTTTAAATTTTAACATTGACTTATTAGATTTTAACCTTCAGTAAGAATATTTTAGTAATTTTTATTTAAATTAATTTGCTTTAAGAATTAGAGGTCTGTTTTTCTAATTTGACAAACTTTTGATCCTAAAATTTAATAAAATTATGATCTTGGTTTTAAATGGTAATTCCCCTTTTTAATTTACCTTTCAAAATTTTTACTTGATTCAAATGCCAAACTAGTTTTCAGCCCAAAAAAAAAATGCCATACTAGGTGGGACCCTTGGGAATTAAATGAACACTAAGAAAACAACTAAAAATCACAAAATGATAGAACGCAAAGCTAAAAAAGTAATAGTCAAATAAGTAACTATATTACTATTCATAAACCATTTTGTCTGGATCAGCTTCCTCTAGGTGTTCTATTGTAGTATATTTTAATATGCTACAATATTATTTTTATGTGTCTAATACTCTCACCTATCCATTTTAACTAAAAGATTTATTAAAATTTAAATTAATTTAGATTGAATTAGATATGACCCTTTTATGTGGCAAGTTCTAATCCAAGTATTTAAAGAATATAACACATTATTCAGTCATTCATAGTTTGATTCACTTTTTTAGATTCCATGTTTAAAAAAATGTAAAAGAAAGGAGATTGTGCGGTCCAAATGTAAGGAAGCAGCAACAAGTTAAGAGAACTGATGAGAAACGTACATATAATAATACAATGTATGTGTGAACATGGAGTTCCCCGGCCTGCAGCATCCGCACACTGCACAAAACAACGGAATCTCAACTTCCCAATTTGTGACCACACATTTCCCATTCCTCCGAAAAAGTAGACACTCCAAAATGAAAACTTGGAATAAAGTCATTTGGAAATTTGCTCCCTTTTGGCATTCAGTGTAATCCTTGTTTCCAAACGCTTCCTCTCAGACCAGACACATCCGTAACCCCACCAACTTCTTCGCCATCAATTCCTCCTTCCCTCCCTTACCTCAAACATTTAGACCCCACCCTCTCTCCTTCGCATTATTGTTTCCTTCTTTTGTTTTTTCTTTCTTATTTCTCCACATAGAGTAAAGCTAAACGTTATTAATTTATATAAGCAAAATTGCTTTTTATGCGGTATAAATCATAGGGTTGGTTGATTGTCAATATCTTTAGAAAAAATAAAATAAAGTCGACCATATCTTTTTCAATCAAATTACCCCGTATTGGGTAATGATAGTTTTAAATGAATTCGAGTTGAATCAGATAGGATTACAATGACAGTAAAACTTTTTCAATGAATATTTAATATAACTGTATAATCAAAATTTGAACTTGTGACTATCGGTTAAATTGGTGTAGTTATTTACCAACTAAACTATGCACTCGTTGATTAAATAAAATTTTGCTTGTCTCAATAGAATTTTCTAGATAGTCGCAGAAAAAATCCTAAAACTCATGTTGTCTCACTCAACTAATGTTCCTTTAATTAGATCATTTTTTAGTCCAAAATTTCTTCAATGTATTGCAACAAATAATTAAGAAAAACACATAAATACCTCTTTTCTGAAATTTTGTGTTTCTTCGTTTCTTCACTGTGTGATTTAGTGGGTCACAAGTTTCTAAAATATATTTGTTGATTTCATCACTGTACATTATAATACTTTTGAATTTGCAGAATATGTTGTGTTATTTGAATTTATAGGTTATAAGAGAAAGAAAGCACTACTTAATGCAGAACAAGTACCTTTGAACTACCGTTTCAGAAAAAGCCAACTATTACACTGATTGGCTAGCCGGGGAAGTCCACCATATTCAATGGGATTACATGGTCCTTAGGGTGACCCTATTGATGACAGACTTTGTCTCACTCATAATTTTTTGTAATCAGTAATTAGTATTTCTTTTGAGGCTCATAGCCTTTCTTTGAGAAAAACAGAGTTATTAGAGAACGCTTATGGCCCTTTGCAGAGAGCAGAACCACTGACATGCACCGTTTCCTTCATAATTCACATATCAGTGTGCCTTACAGAAGCAAAATTCCGATTTCCCAACTTTAATTAAGAAACAAAAGAAACCAATCAGCAAAGAAGTGCTAGAAATATTTAAAACATTCACATATTTTCATCTACTCAAAACACTTGAGATTGCCTGCTCTTAATTTAGAAAAAGCAGAAAACAGGGCAAGCAACACAGGAGGAGCAGTCCATGCCAAACTAAAAAAGGTACAGCCGAAACATACACATTTGCCAAATATTACACAAGTGAATTCATCACAATTACATGTTCATAAGGGAAATAAAGGGTCAATCCGTCTTTCACTTGTACTCCAGAATCATGTTGTTCTCCGGGGCCAATCCAACACAAGCCCTCATGATGTTTTCCAGCATAGCTCGCTGCTTTGACAATGCATTAACCACCGGCGTACCAGGTGGAACCTGATATATTGATGCCACAAACCATTCATTAATCCCTTTTAACTACAATTTGTATTTTATGGAGAAGCTAGGCAGTGCATACATGAACTAAATTGAACAAAGCTATATAGACTCACCAGAGGAGCCTTGGTGAGGTAACTGAGGATGGCTGCAACAGGGTGGAACGAGTGAAACTTGCCCTGCAAAACCCATAGTGAATTCGATGCTCTGGATATAATTGAAATGTTTGAACACTAAAAAATGATATTGTTAAGGCATACAAACCTCTCCTTCAGCTTTGAACTGGATTCGAGTGCTAAGCTCAGCAAGAAGGACCAAGTCCAAGATGATAGGAGCAGCCAATAGGGAATCCTCACATGTGTTATGCATCACGATGGTGTTCTTTCCGCCCATGAATATCTCTGAAGTGTACTCATCCATCGCTCTCTTGCTGTCTCCCACATATGGCACATACTACAAAAGTCAAAGAAAACAGAGAATTAAGTATGAAAGCAGACAGGAACAGAGAGATAGTGCGAGAAATGTTAAGCAAAAGCACAAGTTACCTTAATAACGACGACATGGTCAGGATGCTCGCCGGGTTCGTAGAGGATGGCGTTGCTGTTGACCATATCATCAACAACGTTGCTCTTGGAGATTTCCTTGGAGCGGAAGGTTTGTGGAGCTGAGAGATTCATCCCATCATTGTTTCCCAGATGGTTGTAACTCACAATGGAGGTTGGCTGTCACTCATCATCAACACATTTGAAATCAGTAAATCTTCTTTGCCAGACAAAATTAGCATGCTCTGGTTTAGCTTTAAAAAAAAAAAAAACTTCACAAATTGAATGGTCTTGATTCACCTTGATACCAGCCCCCACAAGGAAGTCCACCAACACAGATTTCATTTTGGTCTGACCACTCTTGAAGTCATCACCACCAATCAAACTGTTTCTCTTGATGGCCAAGTCAATCAGGCCTGATGAGAACATAAGCAAAGTCCACAAACTTGATTCATATTTTAAAAAGCCAATTAGCTGCAAATATAAGTTAGCAAACCACATTTACCTGGGACAAAAGTGTTCTGAGGGCTTCCATTAATGAAAGGAACATTTTCTAGAACACAAGCTATAGCAAACAAGGTGGAAGGAGAAATCTCAGATTCATTCCTGTCCAAAGCAGCCAAGAGGTTTTCGATGGTATCGTTCAGCCCCACAACCACATTACTGTACCTCTCTGTGTTGGCAGTCCAAAGCACAACCACCTTGTCCACCTTGTTGGCTTCCTTAAACTCCCTTCATATCATTAAAGTGACCATTAATTTCAGTAAGTGTCTTAACTGAAAAAGGTACAAGTATTGCAGTTTCTAAACTCGGAAAAAAAAAGAAAAGTATTGCAATTACTTTATGTCTTTAATGATTTGTTGGACTTGCTCTTTCTTGGTGCCCTTAATGACATTGTTGGCTCGATCACCTTGGTTGGCAGCTATGAAATCCGGATCATAGATTCCAGGGAGTGGAACCATGGATTCCATGTAGGGTCTAAGCTGCTTTTGCAGATCAATGTCAAACACCTTAGCCCTTGCCATGGCATCAGCCAGATTCATGTCACTAATATCCCATCCTCCAAACACCATGTCGTCTGGGTTCACCTGCATATAGATTATCATAAAACTCACCTTCATCATAAAACACACATGTTGAACCACCATTTTACTGTATACTAAAAAATTTCCGTCTCAAATTCCATTTCAAACATGCAGATTTCTTGTATAGAACGGCAAACCATAGGAAGGAGGCTTTTGAACGGGGCATAAATTTCCTCGCCTTTGAAGGACCCCACTCTGATGGCTGATGCCTGGGTTAAGGAGCCAAAGTAATTGGCTTGTTGAATTTTGTCCTTCGTAGCCCATGAAATACCCCTATTTACACAACGGACCCAAAATATAATTATTAATAATAATTTCTTCCATATAAAAATTCAGTTCCAAATAGACCGAACGAGATGAAGCTTACTCTCGGTTCGCAATAACACCACCGGTGAGAGTCGAACCGTTGTTTCCACCCCAACCAACAAGCATTACCCTAAAGATCAACATATCAACAAACACAAAACGAAATATAACCGATCGAATCATAGAAAATCACAATACGGATCTTCGAATCAAAGAAAATGACACAAAATGAGATAAAGTATGGAAGAACGAACCCTAATTTCGGGACGTGGGTGTTGGTTATGAATTCGTATTTGACAGTTTTGGGCTTGACAATCCACTGGTAGATGCCATTTCGGTTCTCGTGGACGAGCTCGGTGGTTTCGTAGTTGTACACAGACTGAATCTCGGAGCCTGTGTACCTCACATTAGGACTCTCGACCTTGAAACTCTCAATGAACATTTTTGGAGAAGAAGAAGAACAAGAAAACCTTGAACTAATATGCTCTCTGTTCTTTTTCTTCTCTGTGGTTTCGAGAACTAGCGGTGCAGCTTGATGAGGCTCACGCAGGCTCTATAAATAGAGAAATCGTGAACTGATGTTAGACACATGGCACGAGCTGAGTGAAGTTTAGGCATTTTCGCTTTCTTCTTTTCTCTGGATGTTGTGAAATCGATGTTAGTAAATTTTATGGGAGACCTCCTTCTAGAAAAAGAAAAAAAATATTTAATTAAGTTTTTCCTTTTTGCCAGAATTTTTAAATGGAGCTTTTTGACAACAAAAACTGCTCCAACGCGAGGTCCGAATGCAGGAAAAATGACACAGGATTAGGAAAGGAAACTAGAGAAGGTACTCCCATGGTCTATATATTATCATGGTCTATATATTATAAGATACTACTCTCTCCGGTCCTATATGTAGGATCTTTTGCCCTGATCCTAAATATAAGATCCTTTACAATATATGAGGTAGTATTTAATATGCATTTCCAAAAAATGCCCCTATTTAATGTATTCAAAGAGAAAGAGAAAGAGATTAAATAAGGGTAGTTTTGAAAAAATATTAGGATTTTAAGAGAAAGCGAGGTAGTTAATTAGTTTTAATTACAATTCTGAATCTGCATGATTCAGTTAAAATGATCTTATATTAAGGACAAGAGGGAGTAATATATAATAATTTATTGTTTTTATTTTTTATTTATTATATTATTACTATTATAATTTGTGCTATATTTAATGAAATAGTAAAATTAATAAAAATCAAATCAAATTTATTTTTTAAATTTAAGAATGTAATAAATATTTTTTAATTTACATGAAATCTCTCTTATTATCTTATAATATGAAATAGAAGAAGTAGAACCTAGTAAAACAAATATTTTTCAACTAGAGTTTCACTTGAAAATTTAGTAAATTTTCAAGTGAAGATCATACTTAGAAAATATTTTTGTTACTAGCTATTAGTTATTTATCATTTTTTCTCATTTATTATATTATTAGTATTGTAAATTGTGTTATATTTAATGAAATGAGTGAATTTAATAAGGGTAAAATTGAATTTTTTTAAAAAACTTAAGAATATAATAAATATTTTTTAATATACGTAAAATTCCTGTTATTATCCTATAATATGAGATGGAAGGAGTAAAACGTGATAAAACAAATATTTTCCAACTAGAGTTTCACTTTAAGGTCCTACTTAGAAAATATTTTTGTTACTAGGTACCGGTAATTTATTATTTTTTTTCTCATTTATTATGTAATTACTATTGTAACTTGTATTATATTTAATAAAAGAAGTGAAATTAATTAGGGTAAAATTGAAAAACTTTTTTAAAAGTTTAAGAATATAATAAATATTTTTTAATATACATAAAACTCCTTTTATTATCTTATAATATAAGATAGAAAGAGTAAAACCTAATAAAACAAATATTGTCCAACCAGAGTTTCACTTAAAAATTTACTACATTTTCAAATGAAGATCCTAGTTAGAAAATATTTTTGTTGTTGGGTACTAGTAATTTGTCATTTTTATTCTCCATTTATCATATTATTAGTACTATAATTTGTACTATATTTAATAGAAAAAGTGAAATTAATGGGGTAAAATTAAATTTTTTTAAAAATTTAAGAATGTAATAAATATTTTTTAATATACATAAAACCCCTCTTATTATCTTATAATATATGACAGAAGAAATAAAACCTAGTAAAACAAATATTTTTCAACCAAAGTTTCATTTAAAAATTTACTAAATTTTCAAATGAAGATTCTACTTAAAAAATATTTTTGTTACTAGGCACTAGTGATTTGTCATTTTTATTCTTTATTTATTATATTATTAATGTTATAACTTATGTTATATTTAATGAAAAAAGTGGAATTGATAGGGGTAAAACTGAAATTTTTTTTAAAAAATTAAGAATATAATAAATATTTTTTAATATATATAAAATTCC
This sequence comes from Adenanthera pavonina, assembly GCA_026686845.1. Classification (NCBI taxonomy): domain Eukaryota; kingdom Viridiplantae; phylum Streptophyta; class Magnoliopsida; order Fabales; family Fabaceae; genus Adenanthera; species Adenanthera pavonina. The sequence continues at coordinate 16,585,280 of JAIVEN010000012.1, read as the reverse complement.
TCTTTTTATCTTATAATATGAGATAAAAAAAAATAAAATCTAATAAAACAAATATTTTCCAACCAAAGTTTCACTTTGAAAATATACTAAATTTTGAAATGAAGATCCTACCTAGAAAATATTTTTGTAACAGGTACCAACATGTCTTTTGCTTTCTTAAAAGCTGGTGCATGGGATAGAAAAAGGGCAGGTCGTGTCACGCTATAGCTAAACACATCAGCCCCATATATTGTTGGTATAAAATCTAAAATTTAATCTATTGGTCGATGTAAAGCTTTTGTTTTTTTTATTTTAATGCTCAAACTTGTGCTTTTTAAAAGCTTTGACTTGGCTCATAGTCTATTTGAAAACATATTTAATATAGATTATATTATATGATATATAAATATATAATATATATAAAAGTTATATTTTATATAATTTAAGCAAATTAACCTAACAAGTCTACAGGCCAAGTTTAATGTAAGGATAAGTCTATTTACTTAAAAAAGATAGGTTATGGGTTTGAGTTTGGTCTTGTTGCTAAAAGGATTAGGATATAAGCTATCTATAGATCCCTAACTTATTTTCACCCTTATTTATGCCTATTCTTTTTTATATTTTAATGGATATTTTAAAATTACATTAAATTTCAACTAATTAGAATTTGGTTAATTACAGGGCTATAAAATTTCTTAATAATAATTTTCCCCCTTCATGACACTTGAATCCAAAATCATACATAAGAACAACATATATGGAATCACTTGAATCAATTTTCATTAGTATTTTACTTTCTTAAAAGTGTTATTAATTATATATATATATATTAAAATTTTATTTTTCAATAGTTGAAATTTTCATTCTCATAATTAATATTTTTAATTTACAATAAAACTGGTCACATTTGGTAACTACGAAAGATCGAAATGTGTGCCTCGTTCGTTCTCATAGGAGGGTAGGTAGGAATCAAATTACAGGGAGTTACTAGTAAAAATTAAATATGCGCATTTCATACTCACATGATCATCGTTTTGGGAGGTTAAAATTCCAATTGTATATGGAATTAAAATTTTAAAATTGAATTTTGGGACAATTGGTTTTTGGTGCCAAAAAATTAAGATATTTAGTTTTTGATACCATAGTTTTTTTTGGTCAAACTCAAACTTTTAGAGATGGAACTCGAAATTTTCCAATTGAAACTTAAATTTTTTCAGTTGAGAATCAATTTTTTTCAATTGCAATTTTGTTTTCTTTCAAAATAAAAAAAACTATGATACATAAAACCAAATATATTGATTTTTTGACACCAAAAACCAACTGTGCCTTTAATTTTTTATAGTTCAAACTTAAAATCCTTGTAAAGAACATTTTTAACCCTCAATAATACACTAAAAAAGGGGAGTACATCCTTATAATAATTGTAGTACGTACAAGAGGTACAGAGACCCATGTGTGTTTTGTCTGTCATGGGAACCAAATTATAGGGATTTACTGGCCTTTGAACCGTCCATTTGCACGGATTATATTGTTTATTATCTATGAATAATAATTTTTTTTAAATTTTATAATTGATATAGATGATATTAATATCAGTATATTTAATAAAATTTATATTAAGCTATATGATTAACAAGTCATAAATAATGTAGCTAGTTTTTCAAACTCTATAATGGAAAGAAAATATACCTATTAGATATTGATAGTTAAAATTAACCATCCGTTTGGTTAAGGAGAGAAAACAAGGATGAGAGAAAATGAGGGAAGAGAAAATGGAGAGAAAAGAAAAGTAAGGGAGAGTGATTTTCTCTTCATATGATTAACTGAACAGAAGAAAACAAGAAGAAGAAAAAAGTAATTAATTTTACATTGACAATAATACCCTTATTATTTTTAGGAATATATTTATATATAATAAAATTAGTTATTCTACAATATTATTTACATAATTTCCATATCATATTGATAAATAAAATTCAAATGTAATTTTAATTTTAATCTTAAATTGAAATTATTTTATCCAATCTTTTTAAAATCATTTTTTATACATTGATTTCAAAAATTTTAAAATAATGCTAAAATTAAAAATAAATAACATATTAATATTTAGATCTAAAAACAATATAGATATTTTTCTTTAAGAAACAACATAACATTACATTAAGAAGCAATACAACATAATAAAGACAAGGGAAACAAAATTTGTTTTACCATATAACTTTATTTTGAGGCTTTGTCCTCTCATTATTAATTGAAAAAACAAAAAAACTTAGTTCTTCACTGTATTTATCATTAATTCTATTTCTTTTAGGGGAATATATGATATTGATGTTGAATCCAGAGTTTTGATGATTCCAAACCAACCCTCAAGAGCATGGAATAAAAATATCAAAGGTGCCCAAAAGAATTCAAGTGAAGAAATTCTAAAGAATCTGTGCAAGAATAGATGTAGGTTGTTTAGTAGTGTTTTATTTAAGTAAAAGACTTTGATTTGGTAAAAAAATGTTTTAAAACCTTGATTCTATGTTAAATCATGAAATATTTGAAAAACACCCACCAACAGACGAAGTTTGAAAGGTTTATATTAAACTGTAATCTTGGAAATTCGAATTTTGACTTTAGAAATTCGAATTTCGTGTTTAAACTAAATACGTCTAAGGAGATGGTTCTCTCACAGACGAATTTTGACTTGGGAAAATTTGAATTTTGATAAATGTCTGAAAGGAGGTTTAAGCAACAGGCAAACTTTGAGTTTTGAAAATTTGAATTTCAGACAAAATGAAACTTATGAAAACTAAAGAAATTCGTTTGAAATTGTGTAAAAGTTCATCTGAAACCAAGTTTAGATTGAGTTTCAAAGTTGCTCACTGACAGACGAACTTTGAACATGAAAATTTGAATTTCAGAAACTAAACTTGTGAGTCTGTTAGAATGGTATGTTGACATACGAATGACAGTATTTATAAATTCGAATTTTGAAGTTAGTCTAAAAAGAGGTCTCTCTGACAGACGAACTTTGCCCTTTAAAAATTCGAATTTTGAACTATATGAACTACTGAGCCTTGTAAACCAGTTACGGACAGACGAATTTTGGGATTCCAAAATTCGAATTTTGAAGGCACTGTAACAAATTGAAAATACTGTTCACACTTAACAGAAAAAATTTCTACTTGAAAATTTGTATATCACAACACTGAAACATTTTCCAAACTTCAAAATTCGAATTTCACTTCATGACAGACGAACTTCGGGCATTCAACGTTGAAGCTGTTAACCTTCGGTTTCTTTGAAATTCGTCTGTTGACCAACCGAAATTCAAATTTCAGTATGTCAGAAGCATTAAATGCAGTTGGTTAACGGATAGTTTTTCAGAGTAACCGCTGGATAACTTCTCCAACAGATAGATTTTGTCTCTAATGGATATTTGAGACCTAAATCTATAAATATAACATCATTTGAAGTTGTGGGTAATAATTTTAACATTGTATATACTGAAACTCTGCCAAATCTTCTACTCAAAGTTTCTTACTCTTTCACTTCAATATTTGTACTCAAACTTTCCTATTCACTCTATTTAAGAGAGTTTAATTTTTGTAAACAATCTTATCTTCATCTGGAAGATAGATTTTCTTGTGAGGGGATATCACAAGGGATTGAGAAGCACTTTGTAAGAGTGCATAGAGTGATTGGGTGAAGCTCTAGAAACAGAGCAACATCCTTATACTGAGATATTTGCAAGAAGCCCACTGAATTCTTGCAGAATAGTGAAAAATCTCAAGTGGTGACTTAGGGACTGAACGTAGGTCAAGTGGAGAGACCGAACCAGGATAAATTTTCTGAGTCTTCTTCTCTTTACTGTCACCTTTTCAGTTATTTGTTTATACTTTGTTTTATCATCATATATTGCTTTCTTCACCTTCTTGATTTTTTGCAGAAAATTTTCAAGTTTCTTAATTCACCCCCCTCTTGGGAAGCCAGCTAATCTAACAATAGAGAGTGTCAATTTATTGTTCTATGATGACAATAAATTAAAAAAATGGGGGAATATCTTACGATCTTTGGAGGAAAATTCGTGTCATGAAAATGATGATAAGTGAATAACTCAAATGCCAGTGTGGAGGAGAGGTTGAACATTGACAAAGAATTTTCTAATTTGGTTGGGTGAAGAATTATATACAAATTACAACAATATACTATAAATCAATTTACATGTAACTTATATATATATATATATATTAAAAATATATATGTTTGACATACTTTAACTAATTTAAATTAATTTTTTTGGAAATTAAATAATAAAAAGTCTATTTGTCCAATTGATTATTTTTAGAATATAATTTATAACAAATTAAATAATATAATTTGTTTTTTTGAGCTTTGAAAGAAAGTGAGAGGAAGATGGGAGGAACAATAAGAAGCGAAGCCAGATGGAGAAGAAGCGCAAAATGATAGCAGAAAAGTGAAAAAAAAAATTGGTGGGTACTTTTGGAAAGAGAGTTTTCTCTCCAAAATTTCTCTATTTTGAGAGAGAAAAGTTTGGGGGGGGGTGAATCATGTGGGACCCACACATTATTTTTTCCACAATTTTCTCTCCCCTTCAATTTTCTCTCCATAGCCAAATAAGAGAGAAAATAGTTTTCTCCTCAATTTTTCTCCCTACTTTTCACCCATGCCAAGCAAAGCATAAGTGTCTCTATTTTGTACACATATGATCAACATTTTGGAAGGTTATCTGCAAGAGAAATAGACATCCAAATGTGCTTTATCGGTTCTTTCCAAGGTAGTGGTGATCAAATCAATTGAAGTAGTTAGTTAAAATCAAAGATGGTTTCCATGGAAGTTTAAGATGAGATGTAATATTCATAACTATTTTTTTTTTCTACCAAGTGAACTTATGGGACTAGACAAAATTATCTAATATGAATAGTAATCCAAAATTCATACCTCCTATAATTTATATGCTCTCTCTCTCTCACACACACACTTACTTCTTATAGTGAAATTTTGTATAACTAATTAACAGTGAAATTTTGCATATATCTTAATATATATATATATATTGATTCTTTTTTGCCCATTTAACTTATAAGATTGGACAAAATAGAGTAGCATTTCAAAATATACTCCATTCCGTTCATATAATGGATCTTCTAGAACCTTTAATTGGTCTAGAATATAAGTTATTGTGTTAACTTTTAATAATAATTTATTTTTTTACCCCTATTAATTTATTATATTTCATAATTTGGAAAAAAAAAAGTAGAACTTAGTAATTAATAAGATTAAAAGTGAGATATTGAAATTCTTTTTAGAAGTTTGAGATTTATAACTAATTTTTCTAAAAAAATGTAAATTAGCTGAAAATCTTTTTACGCTTTTAATATAGACCGAATGGAATATATATATATATATATATTGGACTCACAAGTCACAACATCAACATTTTTGAAATATTAAAATTTAGATAGCATATGTAATTTAAAATTTCTGAAATGTGATTTGATTTTCTGTTGAAAAATTTTATCTTCAAAATCAATATATTAATTTCTAATAATAACAATAATAATAATAAAAATAATAACTACCTCAAGTGATAAGTATGGGTGGGTGTAGGGTGTCAGTATTCAAATTCTACTGATGCAAAAAATAACAATAAAAATAAAAAAATTTGACTATTGTGCTTAAAATTAGAAAAAAATTAAAATTTAAAATGTTTAGTATAATATGGTTAATTTATAATAACAAATAATAATTAATATCAATTTAAAATATAAAATTTATATCAAACTGCATAATTTACAAATTATAAATATTTCAACTCATTGCTCAAATTTCTTAAAATGCAAACACATAACGTGATATGTTTTTTAAATGATATTAATTAATTAATAATTAATTAAGTAGTATTAAAACACCATTTAAAATAATAATTATACAATATTTTAGTAGAAGAATACTAAAGTAATTACCATCAAAATATTCCTGTCTTCTTAATTGTAACACTCTGACTCGAGCAGAAAAGCGAAACCTGTGTGGTCTCAATTATGACTTGGATCTAGGAAAGGGATCACACAGTAACGAATTGATTGAGGAAGACAAAGATGTACAATTATTTTTTTATTTTCATAAATAATAGATTTTTTATGTGGACCAATGATATTCTCCCGAGTAGAGTATAAACTACTTTCTTTCAGGCCCCATTTGATATTTGATATTCAAAATGATTTTTTGATGGAATATAAATGAGAATAGGAATTGACATAGGAATCAAATTAGGAGTAGGAATGAATTTTAAAAGTATATTTGATATGTAACGGAATTTTGTTGAGAATAAATTATTAAAAGATCATATTACCCCTAGGAAAAAGAATCCAAAAAAATTCCCCTCCTTCCCATTGATCCATTTCTTTGCTAGTGTCTCATCATCGCCGCCGATTAATCCACAATAAATAGAGAAGCACAAAAACTAGACCAATTTTGTTTGATGGCGATGATGGTTTTGGCCTTTTGGGGGGTGAGATTGTGAGAGAGATTGGAGGAAGACATGATTGGTCATGAAATTGACGATGGCACAATGATGGAGATTTGCGAAATAGAGGGGATCAAACCCAGAAATCAACGGTGGCACAACAATGGGGATATGCAAAATGAAGGGGAATGAACTCAGAAACCGATGACGTCACAGCAACAGAGATATGCAAAATTGAGGGGACCAAACCCAAAAATTGTTGACAATGACATTGGGGAAGGGTCCTCAATGGCGATTAGGAGAATCTCGTCATCAGTTAGGGGAATCTCGTCAGCGGTGCTGGAAAGAGATGAAGGGCACAGGGGAAAACCAACTGGGAAATTATCCAATCCTAGGTTTGAGGTGGGTTTCTTTATTCCCCGTATACGTGGTAGTTGGCCATTCTAGGGAATCATATTACCAATGTACCAAACAAGCTTCACAATGGAATTTCTCACCCATTACCATTCTCTCATATCAAACAGGGCCTTAGGGTATTGTGTGCAAAGATAAAACCCCTCCCCGTCAGATTTGTTCCAAGAATTAAACACCCAACAATTTATTTAAAGAATAAGAGTTCATATCACTCACACTAGCCTTTGTTGGTAATAAGATTTCTTTTCCAATAGGTAAAATATTATAAAATAAAATATAAATTACGTAATGATAACTTTTGTTTGAAAGATATTTTCTTATTTATTTAAAATGATTATTCAAATTCAAAGAATAAATAATTTATATACGTTATATTTATGAAAAAATACATATAAACGAACATTAAAATAATAAATATAAAAATAAGATATAAACCTCACACATAATTATTCCTTCTATATAATTTTTTGTTTAAAGATATAAAAAAAAGTGATACAACTAGATATAGTTCATTGTTGGTTTTTTTTTTTCAAATCTAAAAGCAAATAAATAGAATGTTAGGTGTGCCAAAGGCATAATTATTCAAAAGGAATCCATTATTGACTTTTAAATAAAACATTGTGTGTACTCGATATCCTTTATTACAATTTTCTCAAATGTCTAAGGTAAAATATATAATGCCATAAAAATAAGTGAAACGAAACTCTAATCAATCTAAATCCTAGCATCATATGAGCTTTGATCTACTTGAGCTATGAAGATTAAAGAACTTCCTAAAATCTAAGATAAATGAGGAAACAAGTTCTCTCTAATACTTTAACTTTAGACCTTATTTCCCATATGTTATACTTCCTATATTGTTAAATTATACCATTTTAGAAACTTGAATCACAATATGGGCCAAATTAGAAAAATAAAAATGTTTAGATATACTGTTCATTTGGTCATATATTTTTCCAATTGAATTTTGGAAAATCATAAATAATTCTACAAAAATCATATGAATGTGATTCAAGTCCCTAAAAATAGTTTAAAACATTTTCTAGGTGGAAAAAATATGAAACAGTAGCTTTAATGTGCCATTTTGTACAATACTTGGAATGAGAATTACTATTTATATGGTCATTTTGCAACTTTCCAGTTTTCTGATCTTATATTTGAGAATTTATTTCTCATTCTATATAAAGACAATTCATGCATTCTTTGTATCATTAGAAGGATTTGCATGTCATAAAAAATTAGTGTTTTATTATGGAAGATGGTGAAGAATGCTTTGAGGGTTCTAGGACAAAGGGAGGTGGTGAGCCGCCAGCTGTTATACCAGAGGAGGCGGACGCTCTCAACCATAATTGTAAGATGGTTCGGGCTGGTGAAGGGATGTTTCCTAATGAGCATAGCTTGATCCAAAGGGTGGAAGAGTGGATGGAGGATCAGGCTAGGAAGAAAAGGTTTAGGAGGAGATGAATGTAGAGAGGATGGCGGCTGTAAAGGTTAGGGAAGAGGAGAAAAGGTCATACAAGCAAGCGTGCATTAGGGATGAGTCAAACTTCGATGCCAAAGAAGAGGAGAAGGAGGAGGATGATTGGTGGAGAGATGGGCGTTGGTAGCAGAGGGTCAAGGTGGAGAAGACGGTGAGGGGACCAAATATCATCATTCTGCTGGAATTCAAGGCAAAAATGGTGAAACTGTGGAAGAGGTCTCCATTTGTGAAACTTATGGGTTGGACGACGAACAATGAGTACTTGGGTAAGAAGCTACAACAAATATGGGGTCACCAAGGGCTACTCGAAAAGATTGATGTTGGCGCCAACTTCTTTCTGGTTGAATTTAAGAGCAAGGAAGATTAACCTTGCATTAACAGGAGGCCCATGGTTGATACAAGACCATTACTTGGCAGTACAACGGTGAAAAGAGGACTTTGATAGGGAAGAGGAGCAAATATGCACGATTGCGGCATGGATTAGTATTCTAAAGCTCTCTATGGATCACTATGACAAGGGGATCCTATATGTGTTAGGTAGTCAAGTAGGCAAGGTGATGAAGGTGGATATGATGATGTTGTGGAGGAAGAAGGGCCGCTTCGCATGTATATGTGTGGAACTGGACTTGATTAAGGCCTTGTTGCCTAGTATTCAAATTAAATTAAGGGAGAGAAGGGTTGAATATGAGGGAATTCACCTCATATGCTTTAATTGCGGGAAATATGGTCATAACGTATAGCACTGTCCATTGAGGAGCTTAGGTCCTAATGTGTATAATGGCTTTGTGAGTAATGGGGGGAAGATGCTGTCGCCTGGAGTCTCTCAGGTGTTATCAAAGGTGCCGAATGATATAGAGCAAGTGAGCTCTCAATCATGGAGGTCTACTGTGCTCAAAGACCCTTGTAAAGATTGGTCCGAGAGCTTCAGGAGAAAGAGCCCATCTATTTCAAAAATTTAGAACAAATGGTGCCACCTTCTAGTCCAAAAGGAATGATCATTTGTTTGGAAGCCTAATTTGAAGATCTCAAAGGCCCAACCCAAGTCTAAATAGAAGAGCTTAGAAAAAGGTCATGTGCTTCATTAATGAGTCATGTGACTTTAGGATTAGATTTATTTTTTTTTAATTTTCATTTTATTTTTCATTTTATTTTTTCTAGATTAGATTAGATTAATTTTGATTGGTTCTTACTTGTATTTATGAGGCCAACTTGGGATTTAATTCAAATTTGAATTTAAAATTGAAAAAAAGGATAAGCCTTATCTACAAGGAACCGCTTATCCTATTAGGATTAGGATTTCAATTCTTATTTAAAGACTATGTAGTGCCACTTTGCAAATCAAATCTAAATAATATTTTGAGTGATTTCTCTCTTCAATTTCATGTGAGATTATTAGAATTCTTCGTGTTCTTCTTAGAATACAGATTCGACTTATTAAGAGAATTGACTAACACTTGTGGCGTTTTGTGTTTGGGGTTACTAGAGTTTTCTCTAGAGGTTCCATTCAGTCTATCAATTACCTTGGGTTGCTTCCATTGTTTTTGGTCATTATTATAAGTTCTTCAGTTGCCTAAGACTTGTTCTTGGGAGGTTCATCCGTTCTTCTATCAGATTGGTAATTAAAGTAAAGGTTGATTCAGGAGTTCCATCCTTTTGTCTACCTTCTGAACATCTAAAAGTTTGAACACATCAAAACATCCTCTGTAAGGTTTAGTATAATATAAGTTTTGATGATGATAAATATAGAGTAATAAGGAACAAATGCATCATATATATCTGACACATATAATATTCCTTAAAGAAGTAAAAGGTGCATTAGCATGTATTTAATTATGGTTATAATGTATATATATCATGCTATGTGCAAATATATCTACTGTATTTTTACAATGAATAATATAAGTTAGATATATAAACTGGACTAACTACTTAGTTTGTAAGTGTAATATATTAAATATATATTAGTCTAAGTAAGAATAGTGAGCATTGGAATACAGAAATGAAAATTAATATAATGCCTCACTCAAGAAAGAAGAAACGAAAGGATGCTCAAAAAATGGAAGATCAAAAGGGAGCATGCCAAGAAGGAAATGACAAAGTGGAAGTGGAACTCAACATTTGAAGACCTAGTCACTAGGTATATTTTGTTTTCACTTAGGTCTTGAGGTGAGATTAATCTTTGAAATTACTTAATCTTGTTACTATATGTTTTAAATGAGTTAGATTAAGTAAATCTAGCGTTAGCATAAGTTAGATTTGAAAAACTCTGACTGACTGACGAATTTTGAGAAGTTAAAATTCTTATGCTTTGTGAAAATACGAACTTTGCTGACTGAAATTTGAAGTTCAAGAGATATCAACTCTGACAGAAAAATTTCAAGTGTTGAAATTCAAATTTCGAGTCAAGCATAATTAGTAAAATGTGTAAAATTCGTCTGAAGTCATGACAAAGTTCGTCTGATAATTAAGCACTAAAAGGGTTCAAAAACATTCCCTCTGATAGATGAATTTTGGATTTCAAAATTCAAACTTTAGAATAAAACTTAATGATTTACAATTATATTTGATTAACTCAAGAAGTTTTGGGTATCAAGGTAACGTATCCTTACTTTTAAATATAGCGAAATATGATTTTCAAGAATCTAGAGTTTGACCTTTGATTTGTATTTTTAATACATCTCTCAAAATACAAACGGCTTTAATATAAAACTTATTTCATATGAAACTAGACTTAATGAGCTTTTCAAATAAGGTTATATCACTCAAAATAAAGGTCATATGAAAAAGTTATGGTCATTTAAAGTTAAGTAGTGAGATATGAATTTTCAGTTTTGACCTCTTATCATTATTTTGATCATATCTCACAGAACACATTTGTTTTTTAAGTGAAACTTCTTTTATTTGAAATTAGACATTGAGAGCTTTCCAACCATAGGTCATTTGCTTAATTTGGAGTTAAAATGAGAGAGTTATAGCTTATACAAAACTATCCCAATTCACCCCCCTCTTGGGTGATCAGCCAACCTAACATCCTCTATCCTTTGAGTTTTAGGATGATTTATATGTCTATCTTGAAGCTTAGAATCTGTGTTTTCACCTTGTTTTAACGTCCCAATCCAAGTTTTGTGCAAAAAGTTATACTTCATCGGATCCAAGACATCATCTCCATGTTACCAATATTTGTTTCATTCTTCTCATCCAAATCTCCAAATCCGCCCACAATTTGTTTCTTTGGTAAAAACGTCTCCTTCTCTTATCTCAAATACTATCTTCTTGTGTATCTTCTTCTATCCACATTTTTGTCTCTTAGTCATTCATTCCATTCTTCTTGTCTTTCCCTCAAATTTTTCCATTGAATCTCAACATTGTATACACACAATTCTGGAGTTTCTTGTGCTTGAATTCTGCCTAGATCTTGTGCATCTAATTGTGTCCTTTTCTTGACATATATCTATACATATATACCATAAAATTATGGAAATTGCTGGTTGGTCTATTTGCAGGTTCTTGATAATCAATTAAAAAAAGGTAAGAAACAAAGAAAGATTGCTAAAAAAAAAAAAGAAAAGGCCTAAAGAAGAAAAGTTAAAAAAAAAAAAAGAAGAGAAAAGAAAGGCCAACAAAACAAAAAGAAAAAAGAAAAAGATTTGATTTTGACCAGCAAAAATCAATCTTGAAATTTGGTTCACACTTTAAATTGATTTATCTTGTATCTGGTATGCTAATTCTCATATCTTGGTAAGAAAAGTTTTGATCTTGCACTATTTTTAACTCCTCTTTGAGTCTCCCATTTGTGGCTAGAGTCCTTGAGTTTTCCTTTCTTTGAATTCTTAAAGGTCCCTTACTATTTTGAACATTTGATTGTCATTCAAACTAACTTGATTCTCTTGACAGGTTATCTGATTCCATTAAGAGCACCATAAGCACCCTATAAGAGTGGTAAAAAGGTAAGAGAGATTCGTGAGATCATTATTAGAAAAAACCAATAAATAGTACAAACATGAGTTAATTGTTTCACAAAAATTGAGTAAAACACACGAGAAGAGGGAATGAATTTCCTAACTTTTAATTTCTATTTGTTTTAATTCTTTATACATGTTCCTGCAACAATGACAGGAAGTGAAAGTGAAGGTGAAGTTGATATGAAATTCATGATCAAAGCATTCCATGATGAACTCAAAAACATAAAAAATGATATGGCTGACATGGAATTTGAGATGCATTGGAAAAAGTCCAGAAGTAGAACTAATGATGAAGAAGAACACGAATCCGAAATGGGTTCCAACTCAAAAAACAAATCTTCCTCCAAGAAAGACAATGATTTAGGAGGCATCAAGCTTAAAATCCTATCCTTCCAAGGCAAAATGGATCCTAACTTATACCTTGAATGTGAGAGGAAAGTAGAGCTCATTTTTTAATGTCATAACTACTCAGAAGAAAGAAAGTAAAACTCACAGTTGTTGAGTTTACTGGCTATACTAATGTTTGGTGAGATAAATTATAGCGTACTGGACAGAGGAATGGTGAAGAACCCATCGACACATGGCATGACATGAGAACCATCATGCATAAGAGGTATATCCCATCCTATTACCATCATGATTTGCACACAAGATTACAAAAACTCGAACAGGGATCTATGAGCACTGGAGAGTATCATAAAGAGACGGAGATGGCTATGATTCGAGCTGATGTTAATGAAGATGAAGAGCAGACAATGGCCCACTTCATTGGTGGATTAAAAACCAAAATCCGAGAAAGAATTGAGTTAGAACATTACTTGGATATGGAAAAATTGCTTCATAAAGCTGTCTACTTGGAGAAGCAATTGAAAAGCAAGAAAACTAACTCTGTTCCTTGGAGAACTAATCCTCTCTTCAAGTGAAAAGAGTTAAGAACAAGAGATGAAAATCAAAACTCCAAATCACCCCAAAAGAATAAAGTAGACGTGAGGATAAAGGCTTCTGCATCTAAAGGTACTTCTAAATTAAAATCCTCTTCTAAATCTAGTACCTTGCATTGCTTTAAATGTTAAGGATTCGGACATATCTCTGCTCAATGTCCAAACAAAAGAACCATGGTTATCCTTGGTAATGGGCTAGTTGATAGTGAAGATTCTTGTGAAGATTCTGATGATGATCCCCTTGCTTTAGATAATATGCCTCCTATAAAATCTTGTTCAGATAATGAATATATTGATCCTATACATGGTAATGCACTTGTTACTTAAAGAATTCTCAATGCTCAACCAAAAGATGAGAAACATGATGATGAGCAAAGAGAAGAGATTTTCCATCCTAGATGCTTTATTCAAGACAAGGTATATAGCTTGGTTATTGATGGTGGTAGTTGCACCAATGTTGCTAGTACTTTGCTTGTGAAAAAACTAAACTTGCCTACTCTAAAACATTCAAAGCCTTACAATTTGCAATGGCTAACTGATTGTGGTGAGATAAAAGTCACCAAGCAAGTTCAAGTATCATTTACTATTGGCAAATACCATGACAAGGTGTTATGCGATATAGCACCTATGTATGCAGGACATCTACTTCTTGGTCGTCCATGGCTACAAAAATTTCTACTCCTTTGTGTTTGAAGGGCTTAATATTGTGCTTAGGCCTCTTAGGCCAATGCAAGCATATGAAGATCAATACAGAATTATAAGTGATTATAGAGAGAAAAGAGAAAGAGAGAGGCATGAGAAAGAAAAAGAAGAGAAAGAGAAAGAAAAAATGCAGAAAAATGAAAATAGTGGAAAGAATGTAAGAGAAAAGAAAAAAAGTGCAGAAAAAGAAAGAGAGAGTGAACAAAACAAGAGCTTGAGTTTGTTCATAGAAAAAGGAGAGGTGAAGAGTGCACTAATAGCAAGACAAGAAGTCTTTGTGCTTCTATACAAGGACACTTATTTTTCTACTAATGAGCTTGATACTTCTTTGCCTTCTAGTGTTATTTCTCTTTTGCAGGAATTTAGTGAACCGTTTCTGAAAGAATTTCCAAATGTTTTGCCTCCTCAAAGAGGCATAGAGCATATAATTGATTTCATCCCCGGATCTATCATTCCAAACAAACCAGCAAGTAGAGCCAACCTTGAAGAAACTAAGGAGATCCAAAGACAAGTGGAAGAGCTCATGAGAAAAGGCTTTGTACATGAAAGTTTAAGCCCTTATGCTGTATCGATCATCCTAATTCCTAAGAAAGATGGATCATGGCGTATATGTGTGGATTGCTGAGCTATAAACAAAATAATGGTTAAGTATCACTATCCTATTCCTAGGTTAGATGATATGCTTGATGAATTGCATAGTTCTGCATTATTTTCTAAGATCAATTTTAGGAGTGGTTATCATTAAATTCGAATGAAAGAAGGAGATGAGTGGAAAACTACATTTAAGATGAAATTTGGACTTTATGAATGGTTGGTAGTGCTTTTTGGTTTAACTAACACTCCTAGCACATTCATGAGTCTTATGAATCATGTCTTCCGTTCATTCATAGGAAAGTTTATTGTGGTCTATTTTGATGACATTTTAGTCCACAGCAAGAACTTAGAAGACCACATAGGGCATTTGTGTGAAGTCTTTAATACTCTTAGAGAAAATAAGCTTTATGCAAACATACAAAAGTGTTTTTTTTGCTTGGATTCTGTTGTGTTTCTTGGTTTTTTTTTGTAGGTGCTCAAGGAATTCAAGTAAATGAGGAAAAGGTTAAAGCAATTCAAGACTGGCCTACTCCAAAGAATGCTAACAAGGTGAGATCTTTCCATGGCTTAGGTAACTTTTATAGGAGGTTTGTTAAATATTTTTCATCTATAGTAGCACCTTTGAATGAGTCAGTTAAAAAGCATGTCACATTTAAATGGGGTGAGGCATAAGAGAAAGCTTTCAACACTCTAAAAGAAAAACTCATCAATGCACCACTACTTGTTTTACTAGATTTTAGCAAAGTTTTTTAAGTTGAGTGTGATGCATCTGGTTTGGGCATTTGAGCTGTCTTAATGCAAGATAATAGACCAATTGCTTACTTTAGTGAAAAGCTTAGTGGTTCTACTTTAAACTACTCCACTTATGATAAAAAACTTTATGCCTTAAAGAGAATTTTAGAGACTTGGCAACATTATCTTTGGCCTAAAGAATTTATCATACATTCTAATCATGAAAGTTTAAAGTACTTAAAGTCACAAGGTAAGTTGAATAAAAGACATACCCGATGGATGGAATTTATTGAGACCTTTCCATATGTGATCAAGCACAAACAAGGTGAGGAGAATGTGGCAGCTAATGCTCTATCTCGCATGTATACTCTTCTTACTTCTTTACAAACTCGATTGCTTGGTTTTTAGATGCTTAAGGGATTGTATGAATCTGATTCTGATTTTAGGAAAATTTGGAATTCTTGTGAAAAACATGGTTTTCAAGATTATTTCAGATTTGAAGGCTTTTTTTCAAAGGGATAAATTTTTTATTCCTTCTTGTTCGATGCATGAATTACTTATGAAAGAAGCTCATGGTGGTGGTTTAATCGGCCATTTTGGCATTGATAAAGCTTTGAGTGTGTTGCATGAACATTTTTTTTGGCCTTTTTATGAGGCATGATGTTGTTGCTTTGTATGATAAATACATAACATGCAAACATGCTAAATTAAAGATTAAACCACATGGATTGTATTCCCCACTCCTCGTTCCTAATCAACCTTGGATTGATATATCTATAGATTTTGTGTTAGGACTCCCAAGGTCTCAAAGTAGAAAGAATAGCATCTTTGTTGTTGTGGATAGATTTAGTAAAATGACGCATTTTATTGCATGTTCTAAAATTGATGATATTGTTCATATTGCTAATCTATTCTTTAAAGAGATTGTGAGATTGCATGGTTTACCAAGAACAATTGTGAGTGATAGGGATGTAACGTTTCTTCATCATTTTTGGAGAACTCTCTAGAATAAACTTGGAATAAACTTCTGTTTTCTACAACTGCATATCCACAAACTGATGGACAAACAAAAGTAGTAAATATGACACTTACTACTTTATTGCATGCAATCATTCAGAAGAATTTGAAAAACTGGGAGAGTTGCTTGTCTCATATTGAATTTTCATACAATAAAGTTGTTTATTCTACTAAATCTTATTCTCCCTTCGAGATTGTGTATGGATTTAATTTTGACTCCCTTAGATCTTTTACATTTGCCTATGCATGAAAAGACTAACCTTGATGGCAAGGAAAAAGCTAAGTTTGAATGAGAACTTCATGCTAAAGTTCGAGCCAATATAGAAAGAAGGAATGAATAATATGCTCAGCAAGCAAACAAAGGATGAAGCTGAGTTGTATTCAACCCTGGAGATTGGATTTGGGTACACTTGAGAAAGGAAAGGTTTCCAGAGCAAAGGAAATCTTAGCTGCAATCGAGCGGAGATGGTCTATTTCAAGTCTTGGAAAAGATCAATGGCAATGCCTACAAGATTGACTTCCTAGTTCCTACGGCAACGTTAGTGCTACTTTCAACATTTCAGACTTGTCCTTATTTGATACTACAGATATAAGGACAAATCCTTTTGAGGAGGGAAGAAATGATAGAGAACAAGTGAACTTCCAATTATGGAGGTTCAATGTGCTCAAAGACCCTCTTCAAGAAATAGGGGACCCAATGACAAAAGGTAGGACAAAAACTATGAAAGAGGCCTTGCAAAGATTGGTCCGAGAGTTTAAGGAGAAAGAACCCATTTATTTGGAAAACTTAGAGCGAATGATGACATCTTCTAGTCCAAAAAGAATGATCATATATTTGGAGGCCCAATTTAAAGATCTTAAAGGCCCAACCTAAGTCCAAATAGAAGAGTTTGATTAAAAGAAGTCATGTGCTTCATTGATGAGTCATGTGACTTTAGGATTAGATTTATTATTTTTTAATTTATTTTGAATTTTTGTTTTATTTTTTATTTGATATTTTCTAGATTAGATTAGATTAGTTTTGGTTGGTTCCTACTTGTATTTATGAGACTAACTTAGGATTTAATTCAAATTTGAATTTAAAATTAAAAAAAAAGGATAAACCTTATCTATAAGAAACCACTTATCCTATTAGGATTAGGATTTCTATTCTTATTTAAAGACCATGTAGTGACACTTTGCAAATCAGATTTGAATAATATTTTGAGCGATTTCTCTCTTCAATTTCGTGTGAGATTATTAGGGTTCTTTGTGTTCTTCTTAGAATATGGATTCGACTTATTAAGAGAATTGACCAACTCTTGTAGCGTCTTGTGTTTGGGGTTGCCAGAGTTCTCTCTAGAGGTTCCATTTGGTCTCTCAATTACCTTGGGTTACTTCCGTTGTTTTTGGTTATGACTCTGAGTTATTGAGTTGCCTAAGACTTGTTCTTGGGAGATTCACATGTTCTTCTATCATCAAAACTCAATGAGTGGAATATGGTGACTTGTGGGCAAAGGTCTCGAAGGGATGGAAGATTGGGCGAGGACGTGATTTTAGGAAAGAGATCCAAGGCACTTATGGGAGAATACGTAAGGATCACAATTTATGGCTTTATTGCATAATCAAGAAAAGGTGGACACATGTGGTGAGTATGAGGCTAGCAAGAGGGTCCCACTTGCAGATATTACTAATGTACTAACAATCAAGGGACCTAGTAAGCCAACGAAAACACGGGCCTAAAATGTTATGGAACAGAGGCCCAAATCACAAGAGAAGAGGAAGATTTTTAAAGGAGATATGGAGATCTTGATGCAGGCTAAGGAATCATTGGGCTTAAAGGGTAGAGTCATGAAAGGGCTTGTATCGTGTGGTCTAGTTGAGAGATTGCAGGGGAATGGGTCGGGCAAAACAAATGAGTGCATGGAGGAGGACAACGTTGGGCCGAATGGTAATTGGGTTGAAGCAGTAAGTGTTAAAGAGAATGATGGTATTGAGAAGGAACCCAGGGATGCCATGCTTGAAGACAACGACCTACTAGATCCTGGTTCGCGCGGTGGAAGGCATTACTTGATTTGCTCAAATCCGTTATTAGATGTAAGAGTGGAGGATGAGATAATAGAGCAGGATGGCTAGCTTATGGGCTCGTCACTCTGAGTTGGGCTTGCTTTGTGTTTTTTGTTCTTCCAACTTTTGTTTTAATGATGAATAGCATCATTTAGAACTCAAGAGAAAGCGAAAATAAGTTGTTTGTTCAGCTACTTCTAGAGCTGAAGAAAAAGTTTGACTTAGGCTTTCTAGTTATCCTTGAGCCTCGCCAAAAAGGCAAGAGGGCCGCTCAGAAAGCCAAATATGTTGGCTTTGATAACTTTGATACTGTGGAGGCGGATGGCTTCAAGGGGGCATTTGGTGTTTCTGAATGGCAAACGTGGATTTTAAAGTGATTCAGAACCACGAACAAGTCCTACATGGTGCTATGAACTTGAGTAAGGCTGATGAGTAGAGCCTGTCAATTGTATATGGAAGCCCTGGCGTAATGAAAAGAAGGGCTCTATGGCAGCAACTATCGATTATAGAGGCAGTCGTAAATGGGGGTTAGTGTGTGTGTGGGGTGATTTCAACGCCACCTTAAGGGAGGAAGAAAG
Source organism: Adenanthera pavonina (assembly GCA_026686845.1). Taxonomy (NCBI): domain Eukaryota; kingdom Viridiplantae; phylum Streptophyta; class Magnoliopsida; order Fabales; family Fabaceae; genus Adenanthera; species Adenanthera pavonina. Next base: position 16,566,363 of record JAIVEN010000012.1, on the reverse strand, counting down.
GAGATTGGTGGGTAAGAGGAGACTGCCAGCAGACAAATACTTCGTGAAATAGAGGGATGATGCGGACATGGTGAATTTGGAGTTTTATGGAACTCTACTTACGTGGAATAGAGGGCGAGGTTACGGTGCACTTGATCGAGCAATGGTTAATATGGAATGGTTGGAGTGGTTTCCCAATGCTTTGGTTACTCATCTACCCAAATATAAATCCAATCATATGCCTTTGCTACTGAAGTTGACCATGGACAAGGAGTGACATGTAGGGAGCAAACCTTCCATTTCTTTGCTCCATGGGTAGTTCATGAGGATTTTCGAAAACTAGTTGAGGGAGTGTGGCACAATAGTCGAAGCTGGAAGGTGAATGTACAGGAGTTCACAGAGGAGGTGATGTAGTGGAACTGGGATGTGTTTAGCAATGTTAATTGTAAGAAGGCTTTACTCTTACATTGCATGGAGCAGGTTAATATGAAAATTGCAGAGAGATGGTACAAGACACACCTAGAGAAGAAACGGGATGAGTTGTGGCTCCAGCTAGAGAAGGTTTGGTGCAGGAAGAGATTATGTGGTTACAACGCTCTAGGTGTAATTGGTACATGGCGGGAAATAAGAACACCTGATTTTTTTCACTCAATGGCAAGTAGTAGAAAGAGAAGAAATAGGATAGTTGCCCTTAAAGGTGATGATGGCAAATGGTTATATGAGGAAGAGGAAATAATAAGGGTTGAAACTGAGTTTTATCAAAAACTGTTCATTGATGAACTTGGTGTAGTGGAGGAGATGGACTTTGGTGGCTTTTACCCTGTGGTGGATGCTAGTCTGTTGGAGTGGATTGGGCAAGGGTGTGTTTAGGGGGAACTTAGAAGAGCTTTATTTGACATGGGCCTTTTAAAGGCTCCAAGACCTGATGGGCTTAACCCCCTCTTCTTCCAGAGTCAATGGACTACCGTTGGAAGCTCTGTGGTGAGCATAATTAGAATGATCTTCTCTAATCCGATGGATGTTCAGCAGATAAATGGCACACATATTGTCCTCAATCCGAAGGAGGAAACACCCGAAACTATTAGGGACTTTCGCCCTATTAGTCTGTGTAATGTGATTTATAAGGTGCTTACGAAAATTATTGCAACTAGATTGAAGCGTATTATGCCTTTGGTTGTATCTCTCAATCAATGTAGTTTTGTTCCTGGTAGGCAGGGAATGGATAATATCATTTTTGCTTAAGAAATTATCCATTCTACATGTACTATGAAGTGGAGTAGGAGGTTTATGGCCATCAAGATTGATCTGGAGAAAGCTTATGATCATGTCTGGTGGCAATTAGTAATAAGGTTTTTAGGTGAGCTACAAATACCCAAGCATATTTGTGAGATGATATATCATTGTATGGCATCGACCAATTTTTAGCTTTTGTGGAATGGGAAGAGAGGGGTGTCCTTCACACCTTCTAGGGGCTTACAGCAGGGATATCCTATGTTACCTTACTTATTTGTTCTCGTTATGGAGAAACTTGCTCATCTGATCCATAATGAAGTTAATTTAGGCCACTGGGTGCCTTTTCGACTTAAGAAACGTGGTATGCATATATCTTATCTTTTCTTTATAGATAACCTTATTATTTTTGCAAAAGCAAGCCTAGAGCAGGCGGGTTTGGTAAAGACGTGCTTTGATGATTTTTGCATAGCTTTGTGGGAGAAAGTTAACAATGCCAAGTCCCATATATTCTTTTCTAATAACATGAATCAAACCAAACAGATTAGTAATTTTCTTGGGTTCACTCTTACTTCGGACCTAGGAAAATATCTAAGGCACCTCTTCATCATGAGGGGGTTTCAAAAGATACTTACAAGTATATTCTAGAGAATATGGATGGTAGACTACCTAGTTGGAAGGCCTAGATCCTTTCTATGGCTGCCCAACATACTTTGGTTACCTCGGTCATGTCCGTCATCCCAGCCTATACCATCCAATTTCCTCTACTCCATGTGGAATGTTGCAAGGAGATAGATAAGAAGTGTCATAATTTCCTTTGGGGTAGCAGTAATACAATGAAGAAGATACACTTGGTATCATGGGATGAAGTTTGTAAGAAGAAAGAGGTAGGTGAACTTGGGCTCCAACATGCTCACTCTCAAAACATTACCTTCATGATGAAGTGGGGTTAGGGTTTAGTACTCAAGGGGGATGATCTGTGGATTAAGTTTGCTTGAGGGAAGTATAAATGTGGGGAGGACATTATCCCAAAGATAGAAAAAAGAAGGGATGGCTTGAAAGCTTGGCAAGGTATTAAGAACATATGGAGATCATACTGCTCAAGGCATAGCTTGGAATGTCTGTTGTGGCGAATATGTTAAATTCTTGATAGATTGCTGGGTCCCTCACCATGAGCATTTGATTCACTATGCTTTATGAGAAATTTCTAAAGGAAACCTTGACTTGAAGGTGGCTAATTATATTTCGGATTCTAGGGGATGGAAATGGGAACTATTTTCTCATAACCTACTTGCCACTGTGCTCCATGATATCAGTAGACTTAAGAGTAGTATTCGTGCAGACAGAGAGGACGTGCCAAGATGGAAGTGGATGACTAAAGGTGAGTTCTCCATTAAGTCTACTTATTCCAGTTTAAGGATGAGTGCAGAAGGTAGGAGGCAGGGATTTTGGATAGATATTTGGAAGGCAGAGGTTCCATAGTACTACAAGGTTTTTATGTGGTTGTGTGCAAGGGGTCGACTATTAACAAATGAGGCTCGCATGAAAAAAGGTCTCACCTTTAGTGGTGAATGTAACATATATGAAGGGGAAGGGAGTCCATCATGCACGTTCCTCGGGACTATGGCATCACTACAGAGGTGTGGAGAAGGCTAGTTCCAAGTAAGCTGCAAACCCAGTTTTTTGCCATTATGGATCATTCAGGATGGGTTGCATGGAATATAAGATGGTGTGAGAAGGTGGAAGATGTTAGGTGGGAGGTTTGGTTTGCTATCATCTACAGGCAATTATGGCTTGCAAGGAACAACCTCATCTTTGATACTACAGAGACTAGTGTAACTATGGTCTTGGCCAAAGGTAGAGCTTGCGTTCGATGGTCCAAGGTTAATCTTCAAAGTCAAGTGAGTGGAGAGGAGGTTAATAAGGTTTGGAAAACTCTCCCAGAGGGGTGTCTTCAAGTGAACATTGATGGGGCGTACAACCACCATAATGGGCCCGCAACTTGTGGTGGTGTGGTACATAATCACAAAGGCAAGGTGTTACGAGGCTTCATTTTCAATATAGGAGGCGGAAGCAGCTTTCTTGCCGAGCTTTAGGGTGCTATTTGGGGTCTAAAGCTTGCATGGGATCTTCATGCTCATGTAGTCATCTTGGAAACGAATTGCTTGGAACTTGTGGAAGCAGTGCAGAATGAACCCATGGAGACGTATGAGGATGGGTCACTGTTGCAGGAGCTTAGAGAGCTCATGGATTAGAGTTGGAACACAAGTATGGTTTAGTGTGATTGTGACAGTAATGGTGCAGCTGATGCATTGGCTAAAGAGGTTTTCACTTATCCTTATGGGGTTACTTGTTTCTTGTCCCCTCCTGAGTCTATTTTGCAAATTCTTCAACATGATTCTACTGGTTGTAGTGTAGTGACTCGTTAAGAGTCCCATGTTTTTCCTCTTTCAATCAAAAAAGAAGGCTTTGCATGTCTACGTTCTAAATATATTTAATCTTATACATTTGTTTCGTATGTACAGAGCAGGAAACTATCATAAACTATCAAGGGTCAAAATATAACCTTTACTAGAACAGTTTTAGGAAAATATGTATATCTCTCATTATATAGCTCCAATTGTATTTAAACCAATGACATTTCAATCTTAAAACATAGCTCTATTTATACATACAAACCACTAAATTTTTAGAGTACTATACGATTTTATACTACCTTCCAAAGTAAGCAATATTGACAATAAAAATTTCAGTTTTCCAACACTATCCAGTTTTGTCCCTTAATTTAAAAAAATTCATAATTAATTATATACTTAACCATTTGAGGTGTTCTTTAGCTTCCTAAAAACCTCTTTATGTCTACTTTCTAGGCATATACAACACTTGTACCTCATGCCCTGTTTGGATGAATTAATTCTATTAAACTTATAGTACACCAAATGGACACTTTATGATCATATATTAGGCATTTGGCCTTATAACATTTCTACAACACCAAAACTGATTCCATATTCATTCCATTCATCATAAAGGGTTCCAATAAGTGTAACCATACTAATTTACAGATTTAAAACATAATACATGAATCTATAGAAAATCATGTAATATAATGTTATGACTTTCTCAAACTAGTTATGCATCATTATCTTCTTCATTCTTCGTACTCTTTCCTTGAACTCTTTCATGGCTTGGCTCTAGCATGGTTAATGTTTAGGATGGTGAGATTATGAAATTTTAGTAGCAATTACATTAATGAAATTGTATCATCACATAAGCTTGAAAACATCACTCAAATCACTTTGGCACATTTAGTAATATAACATACCATATGGTCAATAAAATTTCAGTAGAGTTTTCCCTTAAAAAATGAACATCTTGAAGTAAAACCCATAACCAAAACCAATTATTAAACATCAAGACAACAATATGGTAAACATATACTTCATAAAATCAACTTAAGATAACATAAAAGCAATAAATATAAAAAGCTACCTTTGATGCTTTCCTTTACTTTTCCACTTGTTTCCAAGCCTTCCAAATGTCTCCTTAGACTATCTCAAACCTAGATACACAATCAAATGCTTACTTAATCAACTAAATCCTAGGGTTAAGTCTTAAAGAATGAAATAAAGCCTAAAATTTCATATACTTTGTTTTAACCCTTTTCATGAAATCAAGACTTGTTCTTAAAAATTCCACCATGAGGAATCCATTTTTTGCATCATTTTCATAAAATTCCAACTCCTTTACCAAAATTGAATCCTAAGAAAGAAAGAACAAGTTTTCTTTGCAACTCTTCAAAAACTCATGAAATCATACATCAAGTGAATTATTCATGCTCTTTCTTGGTTTTAATGCAAGAAAACACTTCCCCTCTTACTTCCTTGCTTAGGCCAAAATTTAAACTTGGAGAAAAGAAGTAGAAAACTTTGCCAAACCAACTCTAAACCACCACAAACTTGAACTAAAAGCCTTTAGGATTCAAGAGAAAAACTTACCTTAGGTTGGTTTTCACTCTCCTCTTCTTTCTTCTTCTTCTTCTTTCGTCATGTCTTCCTCTTCTTTCCAAGTATTGAGGCTCACAAGTGCCCATTTAAAACTTGTGAAGATAGTGCAAAATCTTAAGTGGTGACTTAAGAATTAGATGTAAGTCAAGTGGTGTAAGTTGAACCAGGATAAATTTATTGTGTCTTCTTTATTTATATTATTCACTTCTCTACATTAAATATACTATGTTTACCCCTGTTTTTCTATCCACTTTACTGTTTCACTTATTTCTTCAAGTTAAGTGAAAATTTTCAAATCACCCAATTTATCCCCCTCTTGTGTGCTTAACCATATCAATAGAACCAGCCGACCCGGTTCAGTTCTAATAACACTAGGAAAAATGACAAAGCCTAGGAAAGGGAATAAGACAAGTTATAACTAGTAAAAAAATATTTGCTACCTAAGGTTTTTGGAAAGCAGTTATAACTACATTAGATATACTATGTTCCCCACTAATCTACATCTCTGATACCAAGTTGGGGGAGGGGCCCTGGAGGGATGGAGGAGAAAGGGAGAAGAGAGATAAAGTAAGTAGAGGAGCAGACGGACTGCTTAATGCATTTGTAGCGTTTGAGTTTAAAACTTTATACTGTATTCTATATATTAAGGTAGCATGTATAGATTCTGGTTTCATGTTTAAACCGTGAAGTTGTATTCAAAGTTTAAGAGCTTCTAATATATGTTCATCTTTTAAATCTAGGGTTTTATCTGGGAAGCAATTGAAGTAAACATGTCCATTATTTAGACCCATTTCAGCAGTTGCTAGCAGAGAGTCAGCATATGTATAATGTCAAGTATCTTGAAGGCATACCAAACATGATACATTTAACCCTTTTCTAATTAGAGGTTTTATGGCAACTTGCACACATCCTATGTGTAAGTAGTTGTATTCTTTTTTATGTTTTTCAATTGATTTTTTCAAAAGAAGGAAAAAATCTTAATTTTCAGGTTTGATAGGAATTGATTCTTCAACTGTCCTGATTATGTAATCAGTTTTGAAGAACCATTTCTTATCTTTTTCATTTATTTCATAAAGAGCATTTGGAGCTATAGTTGGCAAAGTCCAATTATCAAAATATTGGTTTAAGTTTTGAAAAGAAATTTCTTGTTTGAAAATCTTTTTACTTGTTGATGATTTTAATTTCTCATCGTTTAGAGTAAAGTTTGAAGGAGTAGAAGAAGAACTAGAACTACGACATGAAGAAAAAGATAAAGAGCGGAGAAGAGAAGACATGATTTAAATTGTAGAATTTAAATTAACAGAATTAAATGATAGAATTTAAAAGCAGAAAGATAAACACGAAAGAGATTTAGATATGAATCTCCCTTATCTTGATATCTTCACCATCTGGATCCATAGTGGTATAACAATTAAAAATTTATCTATCTTTATAGTTCAGAATAATTTGTTAAAATGTTAATAAGATTTCTCAGATCTCACTCTAGCTAAGATAGTACACAGTATCTCATATATCATACACTACAGGCAGAGACCATTTGCTTGCCTCTCTGGGACTTACAGCCTTGACCATCCCTACAAGGACTCATGCATGATATACAAGAACCATATACAGTTTGGACAAAGTCCAATTGCTATCGAGCACATATCTTTAAACCATACTAATCTACTAACAAAATTTCTGAAGACATAAAAGTAGATCCAAATTTAATTAATACATCTATACTTCATCTTCAGGCTCTGATACCAAGTTGGGGGAGGGGCCCCGGAGGGATGGAGGAGAAAGGGAGAAGAGAGATAAAGTGAGTAGAGGAGCAGACGGACTGCTTAATGCATTTGTAAAGACATTAATTAAATATGTAGAGTTGTGATGTTCTAGAATGAACAAAGGCGGTAGAACTAGCCAACTAGTTCATCAGAAGAGAGCAAGGATATGATACAATGCAAGAAATAAATAAGTTTAAAAGATGTTTATTAGAAAAACTTACAAGAGATGGGAAAAGAATGGAAGACAAAAGAAAGAAGGAAGAAGGAAGGCTTAGCTCTAGTTTTCGCTCACTAACTTGTGTTGCTCCAACTAGTGATGCCTAACAAGTGAGGTAGGCTTCACTTATATAGGTGAACTAAGCTACTGTTTGAATAGTATTTTCCCTGGAAACTATTAGTAATTGGTACTGTTTGAACAGTTCTGGTTAATACTTTTGAACACTACCTGCCTACACTACAGTGTTTCTATGGATACAGTGGTTTGTCAATACTATAGTACTTTGTTTAATTACAAAAATCTAATCTTCATTTAAATCAACAATAAATTCTTCTTCGTCTTCATCTTGGTTTTCTGAAGCTGATGAAGAAGTTGTTTGGCTTGTTGAAGGAGTTTGCTCTTGTTGTTGCAGAAGTTGCAATACAATGTTCAGTTGGTTCACTAGGCTAGCCTTATCTGTGGATGCTGCTAGCATAGCTTGAATCCTGGTCCTTTGGTTGAGGAATTTGCTTTGTTCCGTCATGCAAAGGTGTCTTGGATTCTCTTTAAACCATCTTTCGACTGCTTTTGCGTCAATCCTCCGGATATCAACTTTAGCCCACCACCTTACAGAAGGGAATCTCTGTGGTACTGGTAGCAAGGTTGATCCGTGGGTGTTTGGAGATAATCTGTATTTCTAGATTAAAATCCAGGCTGCAGATAGTTTTGAAAAATAATGAAGATCTATAGGGAATGGATCTTCACTATGGTTAAATTTTTGTTTGAAAAGCTCAAAAGCTTGTACAACTTTTGGCGGCATAATTTCTGGAACTGGTCCAAAGAAATTCCACCAGTGAACAAACTATTGAGGAAAGTCATACCTGGTTTTTGTTTTGAAATAAATGAACCAAATATGTGACCAGAGTTCATTTTGAAAATAAAAAACATGGTACCATGCATCAACATAGTCCTAATAGTTATATCCTTCCGGATCATATGGTATCCCAAAAAGTTTTAGTTTTTTTAAAGATTGTCCCCACTGGGAAGAGGTGATAACATTTTTAATTTGGAGAGTACTATGAGCTATCATAGGTCCAGTTCTTCTATCATTCTTCTGTTCAATAGCAATTAACTCAGAATGGACCAGTATGAACTCGTAATATTCTCTGGTTTTCTTAATATTCAGTGGCCTATAATGAAATCCTGAAGGGAAGACATTAAGGACTACCTGGTTTGGGTTTGGATGATAGAACTCAGGTTCTATCTGGACTAAATTCCTTACTTGGTTTTCTTTATGAATATAAGGAGTGTTCATGTTTGTTTATGTTTGTAGAACAATTGCTTTTGAAGAAGATGATGCAACTGTCATTTGGTTTTGAGAAACAGATGGTATGGGATTATTTTTTGAAGTTTGGGGTAGCTGGCAAAGCCTATCATATTCTTGTTTTGAAATGATGGCTTGCTTGTTTACAATTTGTTGCCAATTGGTTTCAGGCAACTGCTTTTGGGCATAGGCATGTGCATAGGATGCAATAGTCCTTTTAGAAGAGGTTTTGTTTTGGATATCCTGGGTTGATGACCCAGATGGAGTAGATGACTCCGATTGAAATTTCTGCTATTGGGATCCTTGAGTTTGAGACCCAAATTGTTGCATAATATTTTTCATAATGGCTTCCAGTTCTGAGCTAGAAATTGTTGTTTGACTTTGAGCATCCTGAAAGACATTCTGTTGTTTTTCTTTGTCATCATTGGGATCTTTCTTTTTTCTTGACATTTTGGAGAGGGTTTCGTGGTTTCACTCAGATATTACGTACCTTGTAAAAACTCTCGAGTGAGGAAATCTGGTAGTGAGTTTGAAGTGCCTTTCATAAATTCAATGTCAAAATCAAAAACACTTAGAATAGCTTGCCATCGGGCAAAAGTTGTTTTGATGCAAGGTTTTTAACATCCTTTTGCAAAATATCTTTTGCAGATTTACAATCAATGCGAACTAAAAACTTTTGATTTAACAAATCAGATTGGAATTTGGAAATGCATAAAATAATTGCCAAAATTTCTTTTTTGACTATGGAATAGTTTTGTTGAGTGCTATTTCAATGTTTAGATGTAAAAGAGACGATTTTTTCTTTGTCATCCATCTTTTGTTTAAGAATGCCAACATAACCAATGTTAGAGGCATCAGTTTCAACAATCTTGTAGGCAGAAGGATCTGGAAGGCTAAGACAAGGAAGTTGCTTAACCTGTGATTTGATCTGCTTTACAATATTTGTATGGATATTCGTCCAAGGAGGAGGATTTATTTTGAGACGTTGATGAAGGGGTTTAATAAAATTGCTAAGATGAGGAATAAATTCAGCAATATAGTTTAAATATCCCAAAAACCTTTGAAGTTGTGTTTTATCAATGATTTGATCGGGAAATTTGTCAGCAAATTGAATTGCTCTTTAAATTGGAGTTATTGATCCTTACCAAATCCAATGTCCAAGAAATCTAACTTCGGTTTGAAATAGGCTAATTTTGGGCTTAGAAACTATTAAACCATTTGCTTCTGTGATTCGAATAAATTTATTAATGTGTTTAAAATGTTCTTCAATTGAATGAGAATAAACCAATACATCATCAATGTATACAATAATAAATTTGCTATTATCATTGAAAATTTCATTCATGATCCTCTGGAATTTAGAAGGAGCATTTTTCAAACTAAAAGGCATAATATTCCACTCATATTGTCCAAAAGGGACAATAAAAGCAGTTTTATACCTATCATGTTCAGAAATTTAAATCTGCCAAAATCCAGATTTCATGTTGAATTTTGAAAAGATTTTTGCAGAATACAATCTTTTTAATAAATCAGATTTATTTGGAATTGGATATCTGATCCATTGCAAAGCTTCATTCAGAGGTTTATAATTAATGACAAGACGAGGAGCTCCACGTTCTATTTCTGCATTTTTATTAACATAAAAAACAGCACAAGACCATGGGCTTCTGGATTTGCGAATTAGGTTTTTATTTAGAAGATCTAGAATTTCTTTTTTACTTGTTTCAAGGAGTTCTGGACTCATTTGGATAGGCCTAGCCTTTGTTGGAATTTTCTTTTCAGAAAAATCTTTTTCATAAGGTAGATCTATGACATTTTGTTTACGATTCCAAAAAGCATTTGGTAAATCTGAATAGATCGTTTGGTGAATTTTGTTAAGACAATGTTGAATTTGATTTTGAACATGTTTTAGACATAGTTGTTCCTCTATTCGTTTGAAAGAGATGTCTTCTTTTAAGAAATTGATTTGTTGTTGTTTTGCAGAAAGAAGATTTAATTCTTTAATTCTGGGATTTTAAAAAGGGAATAAAATTGTTTTTCCCATATGTTGTTTTGAAATTCCATCTTCATTAGTTAAATATGGCTTAAGCAAGTGCGCAAAAGGTGCTCCAAGAATAATCTCGGATCCCATCACTTTAACTAATACAAATGGAGTTTTGATTTTTAAACCTTGATTTTCAATAATAACATTTGAAATTTTATACTAAACCTGTAGAGGTGATTTTTCTACACCCCTAAACATTTTAGTGGTTTTCTCAAAATACTTTGTAGGGATGATACTTTCTCTAAAACAGTTAGCATCAGCCCCTATGTCAAATAAAACATCTTGTTCTAGAATAAATTCATTGTTTATAATGATTCTTGCATGGATATAAAACTTTTGAGTTAATACCCGTGAAATCAAGTTTAAAAATGGTTCAACAAGATTGTTTGCTTCTTGTTCATCAATAAAATTTTGGCTCGTTTGATTTTGGTCTTTTTGGACTAAAGGTTTGCTGTAAGTTGGATATCTTGGATTTGGGATATCGCTTCAGCATGAGTTTGTTGTTGAAGTTTAATAAAGTGAATTTCAGTTTTAAGGTTTTGTATTTCATATTGGAGATTGAAAGAGTTGTTTGTTGAGGGATTTGTTTACACTTTGCAAGAGTTTGGGTAAGATCATATTTGTTTGAGGAAATTGAAGGTTTTAATTTGGAAAAGTTGGGTGTTTCTTTAAAAAGATCTTTGATTTTGAGAAGATATTCTCCTTTATCTAAATCTGGAAGTTTATTAATGATATCAAAAAGGAGATCTTGTTCCTTTACTTGAAGATGAGTTTTCTGGAAAATCATCATTCTGAATTTTATTAATATCTTCAGAAGAACTCTGCTCAGATTCGGACTCAGAAGTTTCAATCAAAAGATTGTTTATTTGGTCAAGAATAGATTCTTCAATGTTTTGATTCTTCTTAAGTTTTCGAGTAATTCTACAGTATTTGGAAATATGACCCGATTTACCACATTTAAAACATATAATTTTTCCCTTTTTTGAATCAAATTTAGGTTTTGTATAAAATATTCACTTGAAAATTTTCAAGTGAAGATTTTAGTCAGAAAATATTTTTATTATTAGGTCCTAATTTGTCTTTTGCTTTCTAGAAAACTTGTGCTAGGGGGGAGGGGGTGGGGGTGTGAAAATATGTAAGGTCATGACATGCTTTAGTTAAATAGATTAGCCCCATATATTGTTGGCATAAAATATGAAAAAATCTTAACTTTGACCTATTAACCTAGATAAAACTTCTTTTTTTTTAATACTCAAACTAGTGCCTTTTAAAAGTTTTGACATGACATGTAGTTTATTTGAAAGCAAACTGGCCTAACAAGTCTTTAGGCCATGTTTGATGTAAATAGGATAAATCTACTTACTTAAACAAGTCAAGTTATCAGCTTGAGTTTGGCCTTGTTGCTAGAAAGACCAGGATACAAGCCATCTGATAAATTTTTGACTTATTTTCACCCCTACTTATGCACCTTCTCTTTTATATTTCAAAGGTTATTTTGAAATCACATTGAATTTTAATTAATTGGAATTGGATTAGATCACATGGATATAAAAGTTCTTAATAATAATTTTTCTCATTCATAAGACTTAGAATCCAAAATCATACTTAAGAAATACATATATGGAATCACTTGAATCAATTTTCATTAGTATTTTACTTTCTTAAAAATAAGTTTATAATGATATATATTTTAAAATTTTATTTTTTGATAGGGGAAATTTTCATTCTCATAATTAATATTTTTAATTTACAATAAAACTGGTCACATTTGGTAACTACAAAAGATCGAAATGCGTGCCTCGTTCGTTCTCATAGGAGGGTAGGTAGGAATCAAATTACAGGGAGTTACTAGTAAAAATTAAATATGCGCATTTCATACTCACATGATCATCGTTTTGTGAGGTAAAAGTTTCAGTTGTATATGGAATTAAAATTTTAAAATTGAATTTTGGGACAATTAGTTTTTGGTTCAAAAAAATTAAGATATTTAGTTTTTGATACTATAGTTTTTTTTTGTCAAACTCAAACTTTTAGAGATGGAACTTGAAATTTTTCAATTGAAACTTAAATTTTTTCAGTTGAAAATCAAATTTTTTCAATTGAAATTTCGTTTTCTTTCGAAATAAAAAAAACTATGATACATAAAATCAAATATATTGATTTTTTGACACCAAAAAGCAACTGTGCCTTTAATTTTTTTAAGTTCAAACTTAAAATCCTTGTAAAGAATATTTTTAACCCTCAATAATACACTAAAAAACGGGAGTACATCCTTATAATAATTGTAGTACCTACACAGAGGTACTGAGACCCATGTGTGTTTTGTTTATTACGGGAACCAAATTGTCAGGATTTACTGGCCTTTGAACCTGTCCATCTGCAGGGAGATTGAATTGGAGTTATGTTATGTATTATTTATGAATAATGAGAGTCTTTTTAGATTTTATAATTGATATTGATGATATTAATGTCAATATATTTAATAAAACTTATATCAAGCTATATCATTAACAAGTCATAAATAATGTAGCTAATTTTTCCAACTCTGTATAATGGACATGAAAATGTATCTATTAGATATTGATAATTAAAATTAAGTGTCTCTATTTTGTAAACATATGATCAATGTATTGGAAGGTTATCTGCAACAGAAATAGACATCCAAATGTGTTTTATTGGTTCTTTCTAAGATATTGGTGATCAAATCACTTGAAATTGTTATTTAAAATCAAATATGGTTTCTATGCATTATATGAAGTTTATGATGAAATGTACTATTCATAACTAATTTTGTTAGGTTGGCTGGTCATCCAAGAAAATATTAATTGGGTAATACAAGATTTTCATCTTTTTTGATGAACAATTAAATTTCACCAAGAGATACAGCAGAATAGGGATAAATAGAGAGTATTGAGTTAGGCAAATAAAGTGATAAGATGAAAAGCAACACACAAAGATTTATACTGATTCAGTCCAACCACTTGACTTACATGCAGTCCTTAAATCACCACTTGAGATTTTCCACTATATCTCACAGGTTTGATTCGGACACATGTGAAGCTTCAATACATCCCACAAGTTTTACTAGATACTTGTGAAGCCACTCTTTTCATACCTTTACAAGATATGTAATTTCTTTTAGTGTTTTCTCACACTAAAATTCTACCTAAAAATTGCAGTAAGAAAGATTACAAAATAAGAACTCTTTTTAAGAGTGGATAATACCAAGGTATTAAAAATTGGATCGGCCATTAAATCAGCTGAGACACCGGTTCAAAGTTAATGGTCGGCTCGGGGTCAAATTGGGGTTGGATTGGATATGAACGAATTGATATATTTTAAGTAATGTAGATAAAAAATATAAAAGATATTTACCCATAATCATAAAATTAACATTCAATTTAAAATAAAAAGTAAATTTAATAATTTTTAATTTTATATATAATACATTGAAGTTCACTTTAATGAGGTAGTCTTACCTTTAAGTGGTTACAAAGAATAATTTTATTTATCGCAACAGCATTTTGGCACATAACTCACTTAAATTCATTATCCATAAGTTCAAATGAAGTTCTATTTATAGATTTGTGATTTAACTAGTAGTTAAATATAAGATCTAGCCATTAGGCTTTTTATCCAACAGCTACTCTGTAAAAAGAGTCGTTTACTAACCGTATTAAATGTGTCTGACACACAAAAATTCAAATTTTGGGACTCCACAGACAAATTTCACAAAGACAGAAGGTTAAATACTTTAACATTGAACTTCAAAATTCATCTGTTACTAAACGACATTTGAATTTCGAGTTTGCAAAAAATACCTCATATTAGTTTATGTGCATTTTCATATTGGAAGTACTTATGAAGAGATTGAATAACTGCCTTAAGTTTTCATATAGCACTTTGAAATTTAAATTTTAAAAATTGAAATTTGTGTGTTAGAGGTATCTTCAACATGACAAAAGTTTTTCACTATGAAGTTCAAATTTTGAGCTACAAAGTTTGTTTTTATAGGCATAATTTAACAAGACATACAAGTTCTCACTTTGAAATTCAAAGTTTGCCTATCATAGGCTATGACTTTGAATTCACTATGAACTTCACCAACAATCGAATTTTAACTAAGTTTTATACGAATTTTATATACTTTCACTAGCTATACTTAACCCAAAATTTGAATTTTAGATTCAAAACTCTATAACTTTGAATTTTAACAGTGTCCGGATTTGGTGCTCATCAGGGTGAAATCTAGACCGTCCAGATCTGATTTTAACGGTCCAGATTTATAATTTTTTATTTTAATTTTTTTTAATAATAAAATTATTTTTTAAAAAAGTGACAATTATAAAATTATCTTCATTTTACATTCTACATATAATAAAATAAAAATATATTTAAAATATAATAATTAAACTAAATTAAATCTGAACCGTCCAGTTTTAATCTGGACGGTCCAGAAAATTCGGTGCTCATCAGGGTGATGAGCACCAAATACGGACGCACTTTAACAAGCAAAGTGTGAATTTTGCACAAAATAAGTATGAGTCAACTAGGAAAATTCATCGGTTAGCCAATATACTTCAATTGTAACACATGCTAACAACATATTACTTTAATTTAACTCATTTAAGACATATGATAATAAGATTAAATAAATTTCAAAGATCTAAACCACCTCAAAATCTATGTGAAAACAAAATATATCTAAAAGTTAGATTTTCATAAGTTAAACTTCACTAGAACTGTCATTCGGGCCGAGCCCAAATCGTGACAGGCCAAAAGCCCCGATTTGAAAAACGGACTTGGTTTTCCAAGCCCGAGCCCACGGGATTTGGCCTATGGGCCAACCCGCGGGCTTTTTTTAATTTTTTAATATTTTTTTAATAAATTTTTTATACAATTATTTAAATTAATACAGCTAATTATCATCATAATTCATCAAAAACTAACATAATATTTAAATTTTACAATTTATATATTACTAATTAATAAAATAATATGTATTTTTTAATATTTTAAACCAAAACAAAAGAAAAAGAAAAAAGTCTCGGGCTTTTGGGCCGACCCACCACAGGCCGGGCTGAAAAAGCCTGGATTATGTATTTACTCCTAAAATTGAAGTTCGAGCCCGCTCATTTTTTAAGTTTTTCGGGCCAGCCCGTCGGGCTTGACCCATTTTGATGGCTCTAAACTTCACTTTTACTTAGTCATTCTATTTTTGGCATGATCTATTCTGATTTCAATTCTTAAAGCATCATTTCTCTTCTTCTTTTTTGAGTGAGACATGATATTAATTTTTCTTTCTTTATTCCGATACTCACTTTGCCTTCTTAGGCAATCCTACATTTAATGTATTTAATTTATAAACTAAATAGTTGGTCCAATTTATATATTCAATGTATGTTATAAAATATAAAAGCACAGTTGATATATTATGCACAACATAATATATGTATTATAAATACAATTAATGATATGATAATACATATTTTACTTCTTTTAGGAACAAAATATATGCTAGACAAATATGAAATATTTGTTTCTTATTACTCTATATTTACTATCATTAAAACTTATATTATATTAAACTTAATAAATTTTTTTTCCATGTAAACTTATGGGACTAGACAAAATTACCTAATATGAGTGATAGTTCAAAACTCATACCCCCTACTTTATATAGTCTCTCATACACACACTTATTCCTCATAGTGAAATTTTATATAACTAATTAACATTAACAGTGGAATTTTGTATATATCTTAATATATATATATATATATATTGATTCTTATTTACCAATTGGACTTATAAGACTAAATAAAATCACTTAATATGAGTTGTAGTCTAAAACGTACTCCCTCCCATCCATATAAAGGGCCTTTTAAAAATTTTAATTGATTTAAAATATAAGGTATTGTGTTAAGTTTTAGTAGTAATTTATTTTCCATCATTATTGATTTATTACCTATCTCATAACTTGGAAAAGAGAGATGAGTGGAACTTGATCATTAATAAGAATAAAAGTGGGATATTATGATTTTTTTAGAAGTTTGAGGTTTGAAATTAATTTTTTTAAGAAATGTAAATTATTTTTTTTACCAAAAGAAAATATGAACCAAAGGGACTAAATATATATATATTAGACTCACAAGTCATTACATCAACATTTTTAAAATATTAAAAGTTTGATAGCATATATAATTTAAAATTTCTGAAATGCGATTTGATTTGCTGTTGAAAAATTCTCTCTTCAAAATGATAATAATAAAATTAACTACATCAAGTGATAAGTATGGAATGGGTACAGGGTGTTAGTGTTGAAATCCTCTTGATGCCAAAAAGAAAAATAAATAAAGAAATAAATTGAATACTGTGCTTAAAATTAGAAGAAAAAAAATTTTAAAATGTTTAATATAATATGATTAATTTATAATAGGAAATAATAATTAATATCAATTTAAAATATAAAATTTATATTAAACTGCATAATTTACAAATTATAAATATTTTAACCCATGGCTCAAATTTCTTAAAATGCGAACACATATGTCCATTTTTTTCCCCAAAACATGACATTTCGGAGGCGTGTAATTGGACATTCAAATAACGTGAGATTTTTTCAAATGATATTAATTAAGTAGTATTAAATAAAAAACATTTAAAATAATATTTATTATACAATATTTTAGTAGAAGATTACTAGAGTACTAATTAACATCAAAATATTCCTGTCTTCTTAATTGTAACCCCCTTTGATTCTAACAGAATAGCGAAACCTGTGTGGTCTCACGCTGTGTATGGTACCACTTTTGAAACCCTAAAAATGAAGTTTGATGTATTTTGTATATGTTTGGTTAATTTTTGGTTGAAGAATCATTTTGGATCCAAGACCACATTTCACTGGAAGCAGATCAATCCCTACTTCTCCGTTCTACTTACTCATTTTCATCTGCATTTATTTTAAAGTCAAATAAAAATGAACCAATAAAAATGAGAAAAAATGGAAAAATTGAAAAAATAAAATTTTCATAAAA
This sequence comes from Adenanthera pavonina, assembly GCA_026686845.1. Taxonomy (NCBI): domain Eukaryota; kingdom Viridiplantae; phylum Streptophyta; class Magnoliopsida; order Fabales; family Fabaceae; genus Adenanthera; species Adenanthera pavonina. The sequence continues at coordinate 16,548,780 of JAIVEN010000012.1, read as the reverse complement.
TTTCTCCTATCTAATGACTAAAATGTCCCTTCAAAATTTTATTAGCTATAACCTGTAAGAAAATATTACATCAGATATATTATGTTCTCAATTAAATAAATGCAGATTAAATTTTAGTTCAAGTAAATTAAATTAATCATGTGATAGAGTTTAAATTCAATTTGAAAAAAAATTATAAATTTTGTCAAAATCAATTTTCAAATAAATCATCCAAACATAAACATATTAGTCCAAAACTAATTTTTATCATAACTACATTGTAAACCTAATTCTATCAAAACTCATTTTTAACTAACTGAAAATCAAACGGGCCCTCAATCATGACTAGGAAAAGTGATCGGACCCTTGCTGTTATGGTATAGCTGTGGCAATCTTTCTTTTTTTAAACAAAAATTATAAATAAAAAATAATTTTTTTCAAAAATTATCTAAATATATATTTTGTGCAGTTTTAAATTTTTTATTATTTTTTCTTAGTTACTAAAAAACTGCATAAAACTACAAATTGTATAATTTAATTTTTACTTTATAGTATTGTTTAAATAAATAAAAAATTTAAAACCACACAATATATATATATACACGAATGTATGTATGTATGATTCTTGAAATTTTTAATTTTTTTATAATCTTTTATTAAAAAAATAAAATCCTACCGAACCAACACTTTGAAAGGAGCGCGCCTCGCAGGAGAGATTCCCGTAAGGGATCACACAGTAACGGATTGATTGAGGAAGACAGAGATGTACAGCTATTTTTTATTTTTATAAATAATAAACTGTTGTTACGTGGACCCATGATATTCTTCCAAGTAAGAGTATAAACTGCTTTCTCAATGGTATTGTGCGCAAAGGTAAAAGCTCTCCCATCATAATTGTTCTGAGAATTGCACGCCCAACAACTTTTGATGGCAATAAGATTTTTTTCCAATAGATAAAATATCATAAAATAAAATATAAATTACGTAATTGTAACTTTTGTTTGAGAGATATCTTCTTGTTTATTTAAAATGATTATTCAAATTCAAAGAATAAATAATTTATATATGTTATATTTATGATAATAAATACATATAAACGAACATCAAAATAATAAATATAAAAATAAGATATAAATCTCACACATAATTATTCCTTCTATATAATTTTTTGTTTAGAGATATTAAAAATGTGATACAACTATATATGGTTCTTGTTTACTTTTTTTCAAATCTAAAGGCAAATAAACAGAACATTGGTTGTGCCAGAGGAATAATGCTTCAAAAGGAATTCATTATTGACTTCTAAATTCAATATTGTGGTACTTGAGCTTCTTTACCACAATTTTCCTAAATGTCTATGATAAAATACATGATGACATAAAAACAAGTGAAAGGAAAATCTAATTAATCTAAATCTCAGCATCATATAAACTCTGGTCTACTTGAGCTATGAAGTTTAAAGAACTTCCTAAAATCTAAGATAAATGGAGAAGCAGGTTCTTCCTTGAGAGTGGTGGTGTTCTAGTAGAAACAAATCACTAGAGCAATGGCCGGATAAGTTACCTAGAGACAAAATGGATTGGTTGAGTGTCAGTTTCGATGGTTGTCTTTGTGTGTGTCGAATGTTTGTTACTACTAGCTAAATATGCATCCTCCTAAGGCCACCAAATCATATTCTCCATTAGGTCGGAGTGCTTGCCTACTTCCATGAAGATAATCCTGTTTAACAAAGAATGTGAGATTTATGTGACGTGAGCTCTATCCTATAGTTGGGGCGAATGTCAAGTGTAATTTCGATCAAATAACGTTGCTTTGTTACTCATGAATTAGGCTGGATGCCTAGATTTACAGAGCACTTTTATGAATTTTAACCAAAAGAAATTGGAAAATGGCATTAAGAGATAAATTAATTTTAAGGAAGGATTTTAAATTGAGAAAATCTCCCTTCACATGACTTAAGAACTTAAAAATTATTATTTAATCTTTTATATCTTTCATAAGTTACAAGAAAAAAAAACTTTCAAATGTCACGGCTTCAAGTACTATAGCTTCAAGTACTAGCTACTTACAAATTAATAAAAATAAATTATGATTTTACAAAATTTTATTTAAATATTAAGGATATCTCCAACTAATAACTAAAAACTAATACTTTTGAAGTATAGAAATCATTAAAGTAGATTTTATCTCTTTAAAAAATGAATGATAATTTTGAATATTATCTTTGTTAATCAAAATTGTAACAGTTTGTTATTATTAGTCAAGGAATTAATTTTTAAAATTTTTAATTAATTTATGCTATCAAGTTATAAATATATTTCTTATGTACTATAAGGAGATATTTAAAAATTAAAAAAATGAATTCTTTGTGCAATTATATAATATTATATTGATTTAATAAATAGTAAATATGTAACAACAAATGATTAGATTACATATTAAAAAAAAGAGTAAAATATTTTGACCTCTTCTATATTTTACTTAAATTACATAGATATACCCCAATTTTGAAAACCTCTATAAACTTTCCTCGAATCAAAAGGTTATGTTACATAGATCTCTCTTTTATTTTTAAAATTCTATTTCCATCCACCCAAAAATTAATAAATAGTTACATCCACTCAATAATTAATAAACAGTTAACTCACCTGTTTACCTCAAAAGAGTGCTTTGTAGGCTCAACCCAACTCATGAGCTCGAGACAATGCTATTGATCTGGATATGCACTTGACGTTGGCCCCAAGCATGAGATAAAGCCCACGTAACACAAATCCCACATTTTTGGCTGAACGTGGCCATCTTCATGGAAGTGAGCAAGCAGGTCGGAGTAATGGAGGTTGTGATTTGATGGCCTCAGGAAAAATCATATATATCAAGTATCGATAAACATTCGGCACATTTAGACATTGACATATAAATACACTCAAATTCCCTAATCTGCTTCTAGACATTCTATCCAGCCATTGCTTTGGCAATTTGCATCAATCAATAGCGTTACCACTCTCACTGAAAAACTAATTTCTTTGTTTATCTTAGATTTAGAAATCTCATTCAAGTTTTTTTAGCTCAAGTATTCCTTGACTTGCGTGATGCCGAGATTTAGATTATTTAGGCAATCATGCCATTTGTCTTTATGAAATTTTGTACTTGTTTGTCTTTACATCCAAAAAAAGCCAATATCACCAAATTGAACATTTCTCTTTATCAAAATATCCCTTTTTAACATAAATATTTATTCAGCAATGTTTCTAACATATTTTTTAAACTTTTTAATTTTTAACTAGGAAGAGTTATGTGAATTTGCATATAACTTAAGATAAAGCACATTGTTTATGGTTTGTAGAGCGTATGCCCTACATTTATTTTATATTTTATTTATATGGATTGATTTGACATATTTTTATTTTCTTAATTTTTAATGTAATATTTTCATTTTTATTTATTTAAATATTACTATAATTAATTATTTAATATTTTTTACATTTTTAATGTCAAATCAATGAGAAACATTATCATGAATCTTTTACATGAATATTTTAAATTTATTTAGAGTTTATTGGATAGAAATTAAATGTTTTATATTGTAAGTGTAAATTAATAATTTTAAATTATTTTAATGTAATTTTTAATTGATAAAAATGTATTACAAAATCTTTAACGGAATATTTTTAATTGTGTTAAAAATTTGATTAAGGTTCATATTTTAAAAACAGAGAGAAGGTCTCTCAGTTTCAACAATATTGAAAGATATCAGTGTATTTTACTCTAAAAGAAAATATAAAATAAGTAAAAATAGCCTGTGCACTTTACCATGAAAAATGTGCTTCATCTTAGGTTTTGTGCAAACGCACATGACCCACTATAAATGATATATTCATGAGTAAAAATTAAATATACTCTCTCCGTTCTTTAATATAAAGGATAATTAAGAAAATTTTCATATTTCAAAATATAAGGGATATATGGGATTTATCTGATATATTTAATAATTTTTTTTCAAAATATCCCTAATTAAAATAGTATGTTTTTAATATAATTCATTTGTATTAATTGCATGATGGAAGAGTTATTAACATTAAGTGAGGATATTTTTAGAAATTACTTTATATTCTTGATAAATTTATTATTTTCCTTGATCTGTGTGATTTTGTCTCTTGTTTCTTATATTAAGGAACGGAAGGAGTATTAACTAAATAATGATAAATAAATTTAATTTTTCATAGAATCAATTTTAATTTTATATATTGTATTAAATAAAGTGAGCTCCAAATATTTGCATGGAATTCGTCAAATGATTCATAATTTATAAGTCATGGGCTCTATATGTGTTTTGTGTTTTATATTCTATATTGACTTACTTTCGCTTGTTCTTGTTATAATTGATTTTTTAGAAAATTTATATGATTCTAAATATATGTCATAATACAAAATGTTTGGAGTATTTAATTTGTTTTTTTTTCTTTTACAAATATTCTTACTAATTACAATCTTCAATTAATGTTACAGTTGAATCACTTTGATAGGGGGAAAATTTCGTAAACTAAATAGAAAATTTTGATGAATTTAATATTTAAAATATGTAGTACCAGTAGTTAGAATAGAAGTGAGTTATATTTGGCACACCCTCACTTTAATTTATAATATAAGTTGTTTTAAATATTTTCATGTATCTTAAAGAAATTTTAATATATCTTTAAATTTCTAAAAAAAGAAGGCTAAAAATATTATTTTTACTCCTATTTTTTATTTTTTATATTATTTTAACATAAGTTACAAGATTAGTTATTAAATAAATGAGGTAAAAATAAAAAAATAGTATATAATACCTAATATTATAGATAAGAAAAATTATTTAAGATACTTTATAATATAAATTGAAGTGGATATGATATTAATTTCTGAAAAAATGAAAAAAAGGATGTGATACGGGAATACTTGAGACTGGTCCAGAAACACGCGTAGGGGAGAGAGGGCTAGAAAGAATAGGAAAGTGCGTGTTATTTTCTCGAGATATGTGGCACCCTTTGCCTGAGGAACACGCGAGAAGGGAAATGCGACAAAAGGGTATTGCGACTCGTGAGCGTCTACGTGACCTTAGAAAATTGGTCTGTGTTACTATTCTGTTCTCACGCGCCTTCCTTCTTTGCGTGTTTACACGCTCCAAAACTGTTGGTTCTCCCAGCACTGACAGGCATCCATGCGACACGTGGTCCGATTTTGGTGAGGCCATGTGTGAGAGGAACTCGGTGAAAGCAGCGCCCCATGTGGGACCTCAAATCCGTCTCCCTCTTTTTTTTTTTTATTATATTAAAATTATGTGTTTGTTTTAACAATTATTGAGCGTCACACTCAAATAGGACATTTTTTCAATGTAGTTTTTTTTCCTCATTTACAAAATTTTAACAACTCTCAATCCAACCATTATGTATTTTTTAAAATTTTAATTATTTCATAAATATATTTTTTAATAAAAAGATAACCTAAAATTTTTCAAAAATTCAATATGAGGCTGCCATAAAAATTGTGTAATCTTCAAATTTATAAATCGGTTTTATAACTTTTTTTGGTTAAATAACATAACTAAATATATTTTTCTATATATTACATTAAGAAATAAACTATATTATTCATGACTTGTGAATGGTATTGTATTCTATATATTATGAGATAAATTTTTTTATACATTAAACTTAAGTCTGGAGATGAGTAACAATATTTATGAATGTAACTTTTTTATTATAAAAAACATGCATCATGAGAGCATGAGTTTGTATATATATATATATATATATATATATATGCCCCAGGGGAGGGGGGAGTTTTGCGGTGTTTAATTGATATTTTTAGAATAATTTTTTTTATTTTTAAAAATTAGAAAATAAAAAACTTATATAATAAATTTTTTTTTATAAAATATTATAAAAATATAAAAATAAGAGATTTTATATTAAGGTATTATATATTTTTATTCTAAAAAATATAAGAAATATTGAAAATATCCATTTTATTAGTAATAAAATTATAAATTTTGAATAACTCATTTAATACTTATTAGTTATAATTTTAGTAATTATTCAAATAATTTTTTAAATTTTCTTATCCAAAACTTATTTTAAAAAATAATTTTAAAAATATAAAAAATAGAGAAGTAACACGAAGTTTCCTTCTATTTTCTCGCAAAGCCGCCACCTAAACAGGAAAGAGAGAGAGAGAATGAACTGGATAAAGAAACTTTGTGGTTGCATAACATTAGTAATATTTAAAAATTTTGGCCAAAGAAAAAAAAGTTAGTCAAATGAGTTAGAATAGGACTCATACTCCATTTTTTTTTTGGCCCGAAGACTCATACGCTGTTTGAAATTTATAAAATGTAATCTCTTTGCCATCGCCCTAATAATTATGTAGAACTTCATTCACTCAAGCTTTTCTTTGTAAAAAAAATATTTAAAGAGTTAAAAATTATTATTATTTTTTTAAAAAAATTATCATTAATTTTGTTAAAATTATATTTCAATTTAAAGATATTACAAAAACTAATTTTAAAAAATACCGTTTGGCCAAAAATTGTTGTACAGGCAAGGTTTTGAAAGTGTGACAAATTGGGCCTTATGATTTGGGATAATACCTACTTGCAATGGAGGCCCAAACATTGCACCAAGCCTAAATGCAAGAGATTTGGGCCTCATCTCGTGAAGACAGATTCCTATCTGTGTGTATTCAAAAGATACTGTTAGAAAAAAAAAAGCCCATTTTAGTGATCTCTATATCTTAAAAAAATTAATTTTTGATTGTTAAAAAAAAACCTATGAGCTCGTTTGGTTCCCAAAATGATCGGGAATGAAATGGAATGTAATAAATTAACCACCAAAATTGAAAATGAAACTAGATATTGTCAAAATCGATTTTGACTATGGTGGAGGAGGAAAGAAAGCCGAGGATAAAAGAGAAGGAAGAAGGTAAAAAAGACGAGATTGGTGGAGAAAAGTAATTTGGTTAAGAAAACAAGTTTTGGAAGTGAGAATAAGGAAAAATATGAGTTAATATATTAATTCTTATTCTCTATTTTTTAGATGTCCTCATTTCATATAGAGTCTAAATTTTTATTTCATTGTGTAATCAAATAATTTAACCTTTTAAAGTAGGATCCAAAATCCTATTCTTAAACCCCCTAAAAATTAAATCAAACAAGTTTTTTTTTAATCCATTTGTATTTATTTTTATTTAATCAATTTTATTTTAAAAAATTTTTTCTATCTCCCTAATATTATACCAAATAAACTTATAGATATTATCTTTCAATCCCCAACTATTCCATTTCATTTCATTCTCGGTCATTTTGGAGACCAAACAAGCCCTATAGATTCAACTTGATCCCAATCTCCGAGAGATCCTCCGTCATTACCTTGCATTTTCTCTGCGACCCCAGATATTTCCCAGAAAATGTTAAACTCTCTTAGCGTTCAGCTGTTCAGATCTTGGTGATTCTTCAAGATAGTGGTCGTCTTGGCATTGGTGAAGAGGTCTCTGGCAGTTAGATTGTCGAGACTTGTTCTCAATGCCATTATAGTGCTGCCTTTTCACACTATCTGTTACTTTTTAGGTTCCATGTTATTTTGCACTTGTATTTTTAATCTTTTTAAGTCACTTGTTTTGTAAGTCCTTATGTTACCTGCATATCATGTTTTTTTTTTTTCATCTTTTAAGATAATGTTATTCTCAAGATCTTTGCTCTTTCGTCTACTTATTCTGGTTCTCATTCTATCACTTCACATCTGGGGAAATTATGTTAAAGAATCTTTAAAAGTCAGGTTTATTTTCTCTCTTGTTTTCTTGAGGTACTGACCTCTAATATGCTTGTATTACACGTATTAAGTTGAACAAAAACCAACAAAAAAAAAACTCAATTCTACGATGAGCGATAATTTCTTTCATCCTAATCACCTAGACTATAATTGTGTTTTTTTTTTTTCCATTTTGATCTAAACATAGTACATAGTTAAAAAAATTTTCAACTATCAATTTCAAAAAATTAATAAGATTTAAAATAAAAATTTAAAATCTAATCCATTCAAATAAAATTTAAACAATTCAAATTTCGTCATAAGAACACCATATGCTTTGAGTAGAGAATCAGAATCCAACTCCATTGAAGGCATGTGACTATGTGTGGGTCTTAGACTAGACTAAAAGCCTCCAAAGTCATAAATTAGACATTTAAGTTTATTCATTTAGTGGGCTGGAAACTTTTTTTGTTAATTAAAAAAAAAGGTTAGACAAGTCATGGACCCAATCGGTCCACTTGTTCACACATATAATTCACAAAAACCATTGTCCGCTTTTAGCCAAAAAAAAAATCATTGTCCACTGAGCCGTCCCAGCCCACTGGCAACATGTGGGATGGGACCCATGCTGTTTCTCTAAAACTTAAAATTTAGATTGTATAAAAAAAAAACTTAATTTAGAAAGTTATCCTATTTGGACCTTACAATGCTTGAATCTAACTTATATAAAAATAAATATAGTTCTTGTATTCATTGATGAAAATGGATTCCATGCTTGATAAACATATAGCGCTTATCATTTATTTAGACTATTTAGATTAAAATTACACATTCCAAGTTTTTTAATTTTTATATTTTAAAAATGTTTCATTTTAATAGATGTAGAATTTATAATAAAGATAATATGCTAATTGTCACTTTTTTTTTTATAAAAAAGATCACTTAAAAAATAAAAAACTTCAAATATAGGCTGTTTAAATTAAATTTGAATGATCTAAATCTCATTCCAATGATGAGCATGCTTACACAATTTGGATAGTTTTACATTGAATTATATTATTGGCAATAGATGTTGAGCTTACTTTGCTTTTTTTTTTTTATACAATGCTATTTTGTTTTTTTAAAGCAACATACAATAAACAAGCCTTCAATTTTAGGAATAGTTTATGTCCATATGTGTAGAGCACGTGCATTCTTTGCCTCTGTAATTGTTTTTGGTCAATAAAGATGGAAGTTCAACAATATTTGAGACAACAGAATTTTTTCCTATTACCAGACCTATCAAATGAAAAAACAAACATAGAAGGGGTCGACGAAAAATCTCTCAACCCGACAAATGCAACTCTTAGCAGAATGCTTAACAAATCAATCAACAACTTGATTAATAAATTTGAAAATGCAAGTTATTGAACAAGTTGAGAACCACCTCCTTAGTCAATAATATCATCTGCTAAATGTGAAGACTTCCAATCCGAGCATGATGTATTCCAGAGTACATGATCGATTAGTTCCTTACAATCAGACTTGGACTAAGCACAAGATTTTGGTAAAAAGAAAAAAAAACTTAGTCTATTATATAGATTCGGACAACTTTATCTCACAAAACAAAATGTGAGCCAATTATTCTCAATGAACCACTATTCAACATTTTAAGAAGTTGAAAATATATACAATTAATGTGATTTCGACAAATAGAAAATTCCTAGCACTAACTAGTTATTATGAGTTAATTATTTAGTAGATGCCCATCTTGTTGACAAAAGTAAGGCTTGAATATTATTTTGCTTCATAGATGAAGGTTTAAAGCTTGAATTCTCTTGAACAACGGAAAGTAGAGAAATTTTACATGTTAACTGAACATATATGATACAATTCTTCTCTAAAAAAGGACCTTTTAAACCACATGGACCGACAGTGTTGGTACCTTCCACAAAAAATGACAATGGGTTCTTACAAAAGAACTCAATATTTAGCAAATATTAAAAAAAATTAATTTGACTGCAACTTTATTTCACACATGCTCAAACAACCTTCAAAACAAGCTTGAGTAGGTTCAGAACATCATAATGAATTTTGTGAGTTGAGTGAGGAGGTGATGCAGGACAAGGTATGGGTAGGATAGGGATAGAGAGAGAATAGAGAGGAGGGAGAAATAGAGAAATTCGGGGGTGGGAGATTTCACCTAATAACATTCAATATTTCATTCATAAGCCAAAAAGATCTATATAGAAAATAATCTTATGACTATTTATAAGTTCTAACAACTTGGGGAACAAGACATATAACTTGGGGAGAAAGTAAACTTGGAGAGAAAGAAAACATTAAGTAATAAAATAAATCTAAAATCCTAATATGACCTAAAATTGGGAACCATATAAAATCCTAATAAATTCTAAGAAATATGATAAAACCGAATCAAATATAAAGGTAATATAAATATTCTAATAAATCCTAAATAAGATAAATCTTTAATCCCATATTCCATCAAGAGCCAAGGCCAGAATCATAATAATGATACAATTAACAAACAGAACTGGTGAAGAGATCTGGGCATTGAATTACACCCCCCCTCTTCAGCTATAATTGGACCAAATTTACATTAAGAGAAAATGCAGGATACAAAACAAAGTTATAAAATACGTGGTAGACTTTCCAAGAAAACAAGATTGCACAAACTGTTTCAGACAAAACTATTTCTAACTCTATGGTACACTTTCTTTCTAGTAAAAATTATGAGGGAGCAAACTGATACAATATTACATCATTCCCTCGTGAAACCATGTATGTATAGAGCTAATTTAAGTGCCTATAACTTGCAAATCACTGAGAGGTCAACCTTCAGCTTTTGAAGCAATCTGGTGACAAGTCAACACCAGACATAATTTTCAAAATTCCTGACTAAATTACTAACGTCCTTGAAAGATAATTAATTTCTCAATTTGGTTCTTCATAGTATAACCCTCTTAATTCTGTTTCTCAACAATTTTTTTTTCCAGATCATTTTTGTCCCCTGATCTGTTGAAGTCATGGGGACTAATTTCTCAGTTTCTTTAAAGGGGCAAACATTAATGAGGAAAAATTACTGAGAAACTAGATTGACGAGCTAAAAATTTGAAGATCAAATTGAGGTTCATGTAAGATAATAGTACTTTACCCAGAGTCCATGGAAATGGATGCCAGTTCTGGTTCACAATGCTGGACTGCACATATATTTATCACTGCATCGATGTCCGCATAATAAGAAGATGCAAGAGCTGTCCTTTCAATCAATCATCATTCCTGTTTATGCACTGACATGATTTTACCAGTTAGATTAAAATCACTGGTCACATTGGCATGCACAGTGCCTAGCAAATGATATGGACACGGTCGATGAGAAATAGTATTCAGATTGGCATCAATCTCAATCACAGCAGGGAGGTTAAGCAATGTTTCTATCTCTCTTCATAATAAAAGAAATATGAAGCATCAAAATCTTAACTCTGCCCACTCATGGAATCATCAAAATAGAAATCTCACCTCTTTATTTTGAAAATTGAGGGCGCAAGAAAACAAACTGTAAAGTTAGCAAAGAGAATTTGCTTATATCACCGAGAAATAGTATTCTGATTATGTTAAAATAAATGAGTCAAGTTTGCAAAGATGCAATCAGACGTTTGACACGCAATATACCCAGATACTAAAAGATAGGAGCTTCATAGTAAGTGACCTAGGTAAAACAGGCATTATTTTAATACAGCATATGGTTTCATGGAAAGAAAATTCTTACAAGCCCTTATTTGAAAGAAAGATAATTCAGAGAAAGATGGGCTTCCCCCAGCAGTTGACAGATAACCAGAAAAAGGAGGATGTTGCAGAGTTCTGATTGGGTCATACAATATTTGGAAAAATGGGTTCAGATTTGATATTGAGGATAAATTGTAGAACGAGTTCAGATTAAAAATCAATCTTGTCTTGATAATATTTACCAAGAAAGTGGATATAGGGATGAGATGAACATCTAGTACGTTGCAGAATGTGAAAAAGGTAGAGAGAAAGAAATGTGTGCTTCAAAGAGAACGAGAAGGATGGTGAATAGTAAATATGTAATCACACTCTAAAGTTAAACTTTATAAGAAATTTTTACTGATAGGTGAGAATAATGATATTCATTGAAGTTGAAACAAGAAGGGTGCCAACTGATAAAGCCACAAACTTTTATGGGAGGTAATGTCTATTTATCCATAGCATTAATTGATGCACATATACACTGATTAAAACAGAGAGAGTCCTCATTCAAATTCTGAGTTGACCTTCGTCAGGTGAATGAATTATAGTCATTGACTCATTGCCAATTTGCAAATTATAGAGAAGCAAGCTTCCATCAAGATATAAATCTTTACAAAAAATTTCTTATTAAAGAGTAGAACATGAGTGATGATTTAAAGCACAGAAAGGTCATGTGACAGAACATTTAACTTTGTATGAAAGAGAATTCAAAATATGAACACTCACCTTACTGCCAAGGCTACCTCTTGTGCAAAAGCTCCTGCTCTAGGGACTCAAATTCTTTTAAATTATTAATAACATGATGAATTTTCTCAGATAGCTTGTCATTGTGATCTTCAACAACTTTCATAAAAGCAGCTAGCTGTTCTTGATATGTAGCACATAACCGCTTTTTATTCCGAAGCTCCACTGTTAACTCCTGTATTTTCTTATCCTTCTCATCCTAAAACAGAGCAACAGAAATATTTGATTCAAGACAGGATTGCAAATTCATCATCTTTTCTAGGGGCAAGGGGTGACAGATAAAGGTACCTACTTGATGCAAATTAAATGATAATATATAATCAAGAAAACATGCAATAAGATCTGCTTCATGTATCTACAATAAAAGTGATACTACTTGAACATAGGCTTAAAAGACAGCAAATAGAGCTCACTAGTCACTACAACCAGGCAGAAAAGTTTACAAGTGAGAGAGAATTTATTTATTAATGTGACTATTTGATTAGTTTAATATGAGAATATTTCAAACTAAAAAGGTTAATTATGATGGGCACTGCTTTGTCTTCACCGTTACCACATTTAGTCAATATCAGTGTATAGCCTAATAGATTTCATGTTTATCTTACGGCATAAAATTAAATATATTTTTTATTTATAGGTCATAAACAATGAACCCATAATCTTCAACCTGCCGCCACTACTAATCTTGCATCTAAATGGATCAACTGACTTCATGGCCCAGAAAAATAGGTGACTCATGACCTGCATTCAACCTTTTTACTGTCGCCAGTGCTATTCCTGATTTTAGGTCTACTAATGCTTACAAGTTGGAGTTAATCATGCAATAGCAGGCCATATAAGCTAGTCATCGAAAGACAGAAGCATTTCTTTCAGGATTTGTTTTCTCAAAGATCATGCCCCATGAAATCTCATCACAACCAAGTTACTTCGAATGCACACTATCAGAGGGGAGAGAGCATGATTTAAGTTTAATTGGTATCAAAGGCCAACACATATGTATTTTTATTAATCTCCTCATATGCTTTAACATCATGACTTCAAAATCCTACATAATTTTATAACCAAGTTTTATTTAATTCCAAAGCCATGATCTCTAGACAGCTAATAGACATGTATTCGCTACAAAATTATCACAATGATAATGACAATTCTCCTCTCCTTCCAACCTTGAATTCAAAAGCATCAAGATGAGAACTTAATTCACTTGTCCATAAGCAAGCATATTTTTGAGAGAGGTTTGTCTTCTAATGCAAAAAGAATTTTGGTACCAGCTTTACTTTCTCTCTGTTGAACATCATGCAAGAGACTAACATATGGCTTTTCTTGCACCATGTTATATAAAGATTCATTGGCAAACAATATCATAAGCTATAGAAAGCATTCACTACAGAATACCAAGGCAGAAAACAGTGGTTGCCAACTGGTAGAAATGAAATATAGACACGACTCCTTATATTGGAGAGTGCATTGAACAAAAGATATATAAAAAAAATAAAAATATATACCTACCATTGTTTGGCGAGCTTCGCGAGGAGAAACTACAAGTGGGTGATTATGATCTTTCACAAACTTTGTTATCACCCATTTTCCAGACTTGTTATATTTGACATGAATCATTGCTTTACAACCTTCTCTTGTGCTGGGCCTTTGCTTTCGAACTGGTCCGAATTTCCCTCTAATGCTGATACAATGACCCTCCTTATTGCATCCAAGCCTGCGGGCAAGAATCCTTCCATCCCTTTCAGAGCGTCTACAAGACATAACACGCATGACAAACCCTACACGTCGAGCATATTCATCATAGAATATTTTAGCAGCATCTTCTGATTCAAATTCCATACCCTCGTATGGTTCTTGGACAGCTTGGTCTTCACAAATACCCAACTCTCCCTGAGAGGAACTCCCTAACAATCCACACCTCTCATCTGGATGCCAGAAAATATTATCTCTCAAAACCATGCACTTTGCCATGTAAAATGTAATAGAAAACACAGGAGATAACAACATTTATGATCTTGTGTCATTTCTAAGAACAAAACAGAGGGACGGATGATGAGATTCAGTTTCTGTAGGTTAACTGTTGATGCAGTTAAATTTGTATGGGATGTATAACCGGAAGGCCCAAAGATTGCATTTAACTATAAAGAGCAAAACCAGTCATAGATGTGCACATGCACACAATCATAAATCAAATATTCACCTATTTTTCTACGCCACTAGTGTACCTCCTCCCCTCCAAGAAAGAAAAGGAAAAAGGAAAATCAAAGGCCTCCACAGTGGAGCTCTTCCAAACACACAATGATAATATCTCCTTTCTAACTTTTCAAAAATGTAACATGCACAAAGTGATTACAACATTAGAATCATAATGAAAATATTAAGCAAATCAAAAGTTGCAAATAAAAATAGAAAAACAAGGCCTATATGAACTATTGAAACATTGAGATACGAGATAAGTTTTAACATTACGTGCTGGCATCTCAGTGAAACAAGCATTGAAGATGTGTAACATTACTTCCTACTGCTAGATGCTCTCTTTAAGTCCCAAATGTCAAGATATTTCCTTCATTTACACATTCATGACCCTGTTTCTAGTGTTGTTATTTTGTTAAGTACACATTTATGTGCACTAACAATTTTCTAAGGCTGAAACGTCGGAATTAATGTTTGTAATATACTATTATCAATACAATAACTTGAGTAAAAAAAAAGGATATTGTGGCACGCTAATGAAATCAATCTTTTCTGTTTTGGAGGAAAATGGGGGTCATTAGGCTTAGTGTTGCAGAAATTTCAACAATATAAATAAATTGGTATATTATACATACACTAAAATGAAGTGATAAAAAAAATGCATCACAATATAATCTTTCAGAAAACAATACTTATTTGATTCAAGCATCATACCATTGTATGGTTCTTCAATTGTTTGAACTTCGTACATACCAAAAGCATCATTCCCAGACGTTTCCATTGCCCTATTTTCATCATCTATGTGGCATTCCATGTTGCATAATATAGTAAGATATCAACACACTGCAACAATGCACTCTCCAGTATTAATCACCTAACAATCAAGAACCTGCCAAGAAATAGCATGCTAATATAATGATGAAGCTGGTGAGTTTTATTCAGGATAAGAATAAATTTTAGGAGAGAAGATGAAGCTGGACAAGAGTTACCCATAAATATAAAGCTGTTTTATGGTTATTAAAGGATGATTTTATTTCAGATTAAATGAATAAATAATTATGCCATGCTATGTTGTCAGAATAAACAATATTGTTTTTAGTCTTCAAATAATAACAAAACCTAGAATTGTTTCTCCCTTGTGCATATAAAAGTCTTAGAATCGAACTTGCCGAGAAGTAGTGTAACATTACTGTCTTCTGTGCGCGCCCAACCACACCCCAGCCGCCGGCCCCCCCAGACAGAAACATTAAAGCTTCATTTGCTCTACCATTCTATTTCCATACCTTTGATTTCCAGCTATTGAGCTTTAGAGAGAAGGGCGAGAATACTAGCTGGCAAGATGGAAAAACAAAGAAAATAGGACCATCTGTTTAGGCATAACATGATTCAATTATCATTCTCTTGAAAAACTAAAATCTTAAAAAACTGTTCTATCCCTATCAGAAAAACCATTTCACGTTCAGAGTTTAAGTATTAAAGAGCTTCCCACTGGCCATCACTTAGGCAGGGCATGGCAGGTCCCGCCAACTAGACAGTTTTGCCAATAGCCACCCCAACCCACCCTACTATTGTTGGAGACAAAAACTTTGAGAAGTATATATATGAAATAATAAAGATTACTGACACTATCTAAACAGTAAATAAATGTGTGGCTCAAAATGTAAAACGCACAATGAAACAAACAAATCATAACTCGGGTCACACAATACAAATTAAAAGGCAAGTCTTAAGAACATCCAAGTTTATTATCCAAACTTAGAGAAAAAAAAAATAATAATAAAAGAAGAGAACAAGAAAATCATTAAAGAAAATTTAAGAAATCATGTGTCATTGAACATCAACCACAATCAACCATTTATTCATCGTTCTCATCAAGAACGTTGTAAACATATTTTTGATGAAGACTTGAACCACTCAATACAAATTTTAACAGACAACTAACCTTATTACTTGAATTGCTATTGAAGAAAAGCAATCCACAACCACACTAAAGTGCAGAATCCATACTAAATTCAGCTCATGAATAACAAAATCAAGTCATCAACTCAGGTAAGCTCACTAAGAACAACCGATTACCTGCCTTGTGGAGCAGAAGAGAAGCGGCTCCAATAGTGGCTGCTTTGCCTTTGAAAATGAAAATAGTATGACGCCGGTGAGCTTAGAGAGGTATCAGTTATGAATTTGAGAGGAAAAGGGATAGAGACCGAATTGGCTCCGACAACGTCGCCGTCACCGGCGTTCAAAGAAGAGGCCGGCGGTGGCGGTTATCCGACGCGTATAGGCCTTACTGGCTCAGTGAATGAGAGTGACAGTGGGCATTTCGAATCGATGTTCCAAAAATTTGGGCCGTACAGCATTGGCTTTTTGGGAATTGAAATAAATCAAATTCAGCAGACTCAGAACCCCGCGTCGAAGACAAAAATGGGCTTGGGTTAGATAGCAAAACGGCTTGTGTCAGGCCCAAATGAAACCATGGGCGTTTTGGTTGTGTCAATCCAAAAATGGGCTTATCTTGGGCCTTTATTTTTTTATCAGTCACAACTAATTAGAGTGGTTTAACATTTATAAAAAAAAAAAACATTTCTTGTGTTCACAAAATTTTTTTTCTTTCTTTAAGGTCTCAGTTTTGTGAGTGGAGATAATTATCATTGGAAAAATTTAAATTCTTTGGTTCATTTGACTTGACCCAACCTGAATTAGTCAGCATCCAATATAACATTTGAAAAATCATTTATATTGAAATGGAAGTTAAAATAGGAAATTGCTTTTTATGATAAAAATATCTTTATTATATCAATATCAAAATATATAGCATGTCACATTATATTTACGTTATGGGTTCATTCGCTGGACTTTGTGTAATACATGGGATAATGTTGACTAGTTATATACTATTTTAGTATAATAGTTTTTGTTACATCATCAATTCAAATAATTGTTATATATAATATATTTAAATATGTAAAGAAGATATCTTTTATGGCAGTGATAGATTGGCAAATTTCTCTTATATTAAAAGTTGTTTAAATATTTAGTAAATAAATTTAATTAACATTTTAATTAATTTTTAAATGATTATTACTAATAAAAGATTCTTAATTTATGAGAAGCCATATAATAAAAATTCACATAAGAATATTGAAAGGAAAAGAACTAATTGCAAAATAAAAATTTCATTGAACAGTTGAAATTAAATTTATTCATCATCTCGTAATTTTTTATTATCTCCCATTTGACGATGATGATGATAATGATATTAAAATGAGACATATCTGGCTCATGCCGAAATATAAATCTTGTAAAGTCGATCGGGTCAGATTGTCAACTTGAGATGAGATTAATGTTGATTAACAAGACTCCGACCCTCTTTTGATTTTTTTTCTTTTTAAATAAATTCTTCAAATTAGTCTGCTTTACGATCTTCTTGTTGAGTATCGTTAGGTTCTCTTGCGTTGCGTATGATATAAATTAATTCTTGTCACCCATTGCATACTTGCATTGTTAAGATTATGTAATAAAGGGATTGCATAGCAAGCTTAGGGATTTGGGTGGGTAAAATTATTTTTAGTAGATAGAGGTGCGAGGTCTATGAAAGGGACTGTTTTTGAATCAGATAAAACATGCATTAGATTTAATTTCAGAAACGGGATTAAGTGGCTCTAAACCAATGAGTGTTCCTTTTTTTTAATTTTATTTTTACTTTTTTATTTTTTGAGAAAGATGGAGATGATGAATTGTGATACTAGGAGAATTTTCCCAAGATTAGAAGGGTGTTGATTTATTTAACTATGACTAGACCAAATATTACATATCTATAAGTGAATTTTTTTTGTGCTTGCACACCTGGTATCCAAAAACAACATTAATTGGGCTCTGACTAATTCGGTCCAGGGAATGCTTGCAAATTTTGACTCTTACTTGAAGGCAAAAACTTGACCTAGAGCTTTTTAACGAGGTGCTGTAGGCAGAAATTAAACTTGCTCCCGTCTTAACATTTGTAATTCATTTACCAACTACGCCAAGCTGCTGGGTTTGTAAGTGGATATTTGGTTAGGCTTGGGGATTCTCTGATTTCATGGAAGTCAAAAATGAAAATACAAACTATATGTCACCAGCCAGGCAAAGTATAAAGCATTACGAGCAATAGTTTCAAAGATAGATAATATGTGTATGCAATCATACATATTGCAACTAATATGTACAATTCAATGAATTTGTTTTCGTGAAGTGACTATATCTATTACTACACATAAATATCAAAAGAAAAATATGTATATTTCTGTATATCATATAGTTATTAGATTTTTAACCAAAACATAACATATATGTGTTTGTTACCAACCTTAGTTGGGAAAATTACTTAACATGGATGGTATCAAAGTGGTGAAATATATTGCACACACATATTCTGCTTTAGCTCTCCCATATTGCTTTAATTTTGAAAACTTAATGTGTGCACGCATGCATAGTTCATTTCACATTAATACCAAATAAAAAAAACCATCTAACTTGTATTTAGGAATCATTTAAATATTTATGTTGGATATTATTAATACATGTATTTTTAGGCTTTTTTGTTATATTATAATTTTAGAAATTTTAATTACATTTATTTAAACTTATTTATAGAAAAAAGAACAACTTTTAATTATTATGATTAAATTTGATAAGGGATAAACTGATAAATTTAATTTATGTTAATATAACCTTAAATTAATAAATAATATTTTAGAACCTTTTAGAAATATTTCTGACAATGTTAACAGATTAGACTAAAGTGCATGTTTTCAAAATGAAGGAAACGTCTCAGTAAATAAAGCAAAACAGAAGAGAGATCATGGTATTTTACTCTAGATATAATCTGTATAATTTCTTCAATATAAATTTTCTCTTAAAATAATCTACATTCATTATCGTTTATGTATAAAAACAAAACCATATATAATTATTAACTTCCATTTATGTATAAAAGTAAGATCAAAACAAAACCATAATTATTTAAGATATTTGAATTTTTTATTTTGATTTTACATAAATATATGTTTTATTTGCAAGTCCTGATTTGAGAAAAAATTTATTCTTCTTAATTTGTTAAGTGAGTGATTTCATTTCTGAAAGTTTAAAATTTAAGGAAAAAAGATAATAAGATTTAAATGTTATGGGCTAATTATGAATTTAAAAATAAGCAAAATATAATACTTTTTTTTTTCATAAATACTTCTCTGTCTAAATTTTTAGAAGATAAAAAATAGTGTCAAAATGAAAACCTTGTAGTGACTTTTTTGGCGTGCAATCTATTGACTTTTTATAGGCTCATATTTTACCTATTTTTTTTTAGAGACTGGCAACCTGTTTGATAGTATTTTCTATTTTATTATTCTCAAAATAGTTTCGTAAAATTATTTTTAAAAATAAGTTTTGAAAATTAAAAACTAAAAAAATTTATTTAAATAATTATTGTCAAAATTATAATTAGTAAGTATTGGATGAGTTATTCAAAATTTATAATTTTATCATTAATAAAATGAATATTTTTCACATTTTTTTATATTTTTTAAAATAAAAATTATAAAACCCCTTAAAAATATTATGAGTTTTCTATTTTTTTTATTTTATTTTTTAGAACATTTTATTAAAAACAGGTTTACTAAATAATTTTTTTTATTTTTCTATTTAAAAAAAAACTATTTTGAAAACAGTTACTAAACATGTCCTGATTTTCTCCTGGTTTTCGATATAATTGGGCTTGATTAGGACTTTTTTCCGACCTCAGGGCTTTTGATTAGGACTTGCATTAATAGTAATTTAACAGGTCTGGGTTTTATACGATTTAATTGATTACTTATTGTTCAAAAACTTGGTCCACGTACGAGGGATCAGGCAATCAAAGCCAAAGGCCCAACTCATTAATGCTAATTAGATAAATTAAATCACATGAGTACGTTCTTTTTATTTGAATTTTAAATTCAATATGAGAGGTTAAAAGGGAAAATTCTTAGGTACTCTGCCCTGTCATCCCAACTCTAACCAATGAAATTTGCCCAGCTTAAATCCACATGTCATTAATTTTAATTTTTTAAAATAATTTTTTTAAACAAATCTTGTGACTTCACGGCTTTCTCAGTTGAGAGCACTTTCATTGTGTGCTCATCGGTCATTAAAATTTAGAAGGTACAGATTTAATTATATTTTTAATATAATTTAAAATAAATATAATTTTATTGTTTTTGCTTTTTTTTTTAAATAATATTATTATATAAAAAATAAAAATAAAATAATATAAATCTAAACTGTTGATATTAAAATTGCACAGTTCCCAGTGTGACAAGGACCGGATGAGATTCTTTCTCATCCTCTCTCTCTCTCTCGTGTCCTGCTGTCTTCGTCTTCTCCACGACCTTGGCAAGGGGTCTGCCGCCATCGTCAGGGAGACTGAGGGATACAGGATACAACTCCGCCACCGTCGTGCTTGTCACCAGTGGTGCCTGTTGTAGCCAAATATCCCACTAATTGGGTTTTTTTTTTCTTTTTCTGATCAAAGCAACGTTATTCACGGTTTCTTTCTCTCTATTATACAACAAACACCATCAATAAGATGGGACGGTCGTTCTTGATGAGCCGACAAAGAATGGCAGGCCGTCGGAAATGATGACCCGAAGCTCCGATGACTGAAACATACAAAAAGACTTCCAAGGCACAAACTTTACCTTCTTTCAACGTCAAATTATCCTTTAATTCTCCACAAGGCGTTGATTTCTTTTTGGCGTATTGTTATTTCTCCCTCAACAATATCCATCTTATCAGAAGTTTTTCTTATGGAAGTCCAATTTTGCTGGAAGAGAAATTTAGAGCTAGTTTTTTAAGTAAAAAAACCAAAGCCAGTTGAATGGTCCACCATAAAACTCTCTGACTTCAAGCATGCTTTTGTTAGTTTGCAGACGCCGTGCTTTTCTGATGGCAAAGAGATTATTTTGAAGAGTAGAGAGATGATTGATAATTCCAATTTTCAATAGCTCCTTCTTTATGACGCACCAGACACGGCAGAAAAGGAAATTTCGGTGTGAGGGAGGGGTGAGTGGGGGGAAGAATTAAATTTAAACGAGTACATGTTTGGTTTAGGGTGTTTGGATTAGATTATATATAAGTGATTATGAGGATGAGTGATTATTCATAATTAATTATGTCAAAAGTGATTTGTGTTTGGATATTTTTACCTCAGAAGTGATTTTGAGAAAAGAAATGTGTTTGGATAGTGAGGTTTAAGTGATTATTGGGTGAACAATGAGAAGGAAAAATGAAATAAGGGATTATGGGAGGATAAGTGATTATTATAAGCTGAAAAAATCAGCTTCTTCCATAAGCACTTATTTGAGGCATAAGCACTTATTTGAAAAATTGTTTCCGTTTGGTAACTCCACTACACAAGCACTTATAGATCCCTATAAGTGCTTATTTCTTGTATCCAAACAGGCTATTCATCTTTATTAAAAAGTAGTCAAGATTTTCAATTATGATTTTTTAAGAGTTAAACTATGATTTTATAAAAGAGGAAAAAAATTATTATTATTTTTTTAAAATGTGAATTTTGAAAAAAAAAATAAATTTATTCTATATTATATATTTAAATATACTTTTAACCCTTATCATTTAAATAGATTTTTTTATCAAATTTATTTTTATAAAAAAATATTTAAATATAACAATTTATAATAAATTTATTTTATCTAAATTTTATTTTTATAAATTTTATTTATCTCAATTTAATTTTATAAAATTAAAAGCTAAACTAACCAAAGAAAGCCTTTGGAAAGATAGACGAGTGGATTGCGGGAGCCACCATGGAACTCCGAGCGCACCTAGGAATTCCTCCTTTTGGAGGTGCAATTTCAGTTTGACACAGCATCAATGGAGGAAAAAAAAGATAAAAAAAGAATTGCTCGTGTGAATTGTTTTCTTCCTACATAAGATACAATGATTTTTAAAATATTGGGATTGGAAATATATATATATATATAATTATTTATGTAATTATTTATAAAAATAATTAAAAATCAACTCATTAAAGCAAAAAAAAGAGAGTATTAATTAATAATTCTAAAAATTAAAGTATAAATGTCAAAACAAACTAGATGCATGAATACAATGTCCATAATAACTTACCAATAAAATATTATTCTTTCTTCTTAGTGTAAAAACATAATTTGATTAAAAAAATACAGAAACATTGTTTTTCTACAAAAGTGATACGGATGTGTGTAAATTAGTACGAATTGGTGCGCATTTTACTATCAATTTCGTGTCCTCCAACATCGTGAGATGCACCTTCAACCATTTCGCCGTCACAACTTTTGTGCTATCAGTATACAACATATTACATATATAAAAATATCAAATAATTTATAAATAAAGTATATAAACATATCACATAATTATATCAAATAATTTCATCAATCAAGATCGTAAATATTTTGAAAACAAAATTTCATGGGTATGATACTGTAGGCACTATGTATCACTTATTATGACCTATATATATAGTAGTGAAAATTGTTATATATATCATTTTTGGCAACAATATGCATATTTTGAGTTATTCTTTTTCAGTGTACTTGGTCTAACAAAAAACTGAATTAATATATACGTGTATATTTCCCTACAAAAATTGAGGAAGGCATTGAACAAGTTTTAGGCTTGAGAAAAAAGAACGTTAATATTGCCAATTTTGGCTGCTATTTTATCTCCACTATGCGAAAGGACGACGGTACAAGCTGGCAAATATAGGAAGGCAAAACGCTTTGAAGGGCCATTTAGGTGTATCTGCCTTGTAGAAACAGATACTTCAGAAGAATGTACTTAGGCTTTTTTTTTTTGGGCCAACTAATTAATTAATGTATACTCAAGCTTACAATATGAGAACTTGTTAATTTGAAACTAGAAAGCAGTGATTGAATCATCCAACAAATTGGTGTAGAAGGCAGTAGCAAAATCTAAAGTACGTAACAGCAAAAATTAATTAAGATAACGAAAGGTTCACAGAAACAAGATAAGTATTCAAAAAAATATACTTAAAACATAGGTTAGTTAACTATAAATGACTCCTAACAAAAATTTACGTGCTGAAATAAAACTACGTGATAGAACAATGGAATTAACTAAGAGAAAGAAGGAAAGAGGAGACAAATTTTAAGTGTTTAACATAGTTTGTTAGCGTACCTTACGTCCAATTCCCTTGTAACTTAAAATGAATTTTATTCATTAACATTGTTATCCGATAAATGACACAATTTGGCTTATTTTAATTTAGGATAATTTGCGGTCTAATTATGATATATGATTTTGTAGGATCTACATAGAAGAACATTAATTGAATTGGGAATGTCATCTTGAAGGCCTAAACTCCCTAAAATCATGGAGAAAATTAAGACAAAGGAAGGTGGGCATCTACAGCATGAGTGCCTGATTTGGTTAATTAATTAACCTAACTACGTTCAGTCCCATTACTTGATAATGTAATTTCATGCTCCAGAATTCATCCTCTCAAAGAATTACAAAGTACTCCCTCCGATCCACATTATAAGGCATTTTGTATTAATTACACGCATATTAAGAAAATCACTTTTTCAACTCAAATCAATACAAAAACTACATGCATTTCCTATTTTACCCTTATTAAATATCCTATTCTATTATCACTTGAGAGTTATAAATGAATAGAGATAAAGCATTAAATACATGGGTAAAATGGGAAAATAATATCTAATGCCTTATATTTTGGACCAAAAATTTGTCATATAATATGTCTTATAATATGGACCGGAGGGAGTATAAGAGAATATTTGGAGGAACCCTTACCATCACTATCAGATTGGTTCCATTATCAGTAATGGTCTGTTAAACTCAACTTCACGTGGTTCTAATTATATGTTGAAATATGAAGCTTATAAGAGATCAGTGTGGATTTCGTGATAGAATAATAACAAGGATAAATTATTTCTCTAATGCTATATGATGCTTTAATTTTGGATGTCCAGGCCAGAATCCCTTTTTCTCTCGGTTTATGCTATGATAAAGCACATTCTTGGAAATCAAGATCTTTTGAATATTAACTGTGATCGATGTTGATACCTTTTTGTGTACTTAGTATTCTTGATGTTTTTGGATCTTCTGTTTTCTTGATTTTCTCTCTAGCCTGGTTTTTTGTATGGGCTGAGAGTTCTGCACTTTCTGTTTCTTAATGGTATTTCTCCCCTTTTAACAAAAGAAAAAGAAAATATTGGACGATAACAATAATTAGTGAGTAAAATAGGTTACCATTTTCATGAATTTGTTGTTGTATATTTATAGCTTTAAGCTGTTCACGGTCGTTGTATTGAACAAATAAAAGGGAAGACTTGCAAAAGATGATCGAAGACTTAAAAATAAAATGGAGAGGAGAGAAGATTTATCAATTATCATATAGTAATTATTTCGAATCTTTTCATTTTATTGGAAGTGAAGAACGTGAAGGGGAATCTTTTACTTTTCTTAGGTGGAAAAGTTTGCCAGTCAACTGAGAAATATTATTTCTAGACACGTGACAATGACTCTACCAGACTTTAATGACTCTTTATTATATACGTCTTGATCGATAATTCTATCGTACAGTGATTCGAGAAGAAATTTTCCATTTAATTTATGTGAGATCCATCCAAAATGTCTTGCATCTAATTGAATATTATTTTTGTTCGTTTCTGAAGCAATAATAGTTATCACTTCACATGAGAAAGAATAAAGTGTTTACAAATAAAAAATATATATGTAAAAAAATTTAAAAAATTAATTATTTTTAAACATACTATTTATTTAAATTATTATTATAACTTTGAATTATTTATGTTTAATGAGAAAATCTTACATTTTCATTCAAAGCATATATAAAAGGCTTTAAATTATATTATTTTTCCAACTATGTCTTCTATTAGTAGAATATAAATAGACTAGCTAACATTCTCAAATATATATAAATTAAAAAAAAGAGGCAAAAAATATGTATAAAAATTAAATATTTATCATAAAATTTATTTTGTGAAAATTTGAATAAATTTGCAGAAGAAAATCCTACATGGTCCAACACGCATATAGACCAAACTCTCTGGGTCCAACGAAGACTTTAGTGAAGATAGTGAATGGAAGTCATTTGTTATTTCTTCTAGTTACGTCGTCTACTAACCAGAAGATATAAAACCCTAGACATTCCCTAATATATATATATATATATATATTTTAAGTATAGTTCATACTTTGTAAGTATAATTTGTTTATGAACATTATTTCAATAAGTTACCTGAAGAAAATTCTATGAGGTCCAACAAGCGTATATACCAAAACTTTTCGGGTCCAATGAAGACTTACCCCTTGTTTGAATGGAAAGGAAAATAGGGGAAAAAGAAAAGTAGAGAGGGAAATAGGGAAAAAAAACATACTTTCACTTGTTTGGATAGGAGGAATAAATAGGAATGAATAAAACGTGAGGGGGAAAAATATGAGATTTACATGATTTTTTCTCTAAATTTTCTCTCCAAAAGTGAAGAGATTTTGGAAAAAAACACTTATTTTCTAAAATTACTCCTATGAAATGCTTTATACATATTGATATTGACTACCACAACAAATAACAACATTTTACTATCGATGCTCGTCAATCGCCACCCTCCATCGTCCATTAGCTACCACTGCCATCGCCAATCATCAATCACCAATCACCACCATTGCTAGTCACCAGCTACTACTGCTAGCCGTCACCGATCATTGACTCCTACTATAGCCAATCATCGGCCACCACCATCATCGGTCACCAATCACCGGCAGCTACCACCGTTGGTCACCAACTACCTGCAATCTTTGATTACTAGTCACTGCCACCACGAATCACTAGCCACCTCCACCACTGCCGCCAATCATTGGCTGTTACCACCACCAGTTGCAAGCAACAACAATCACCAATCACTGGCTGCCACTATCACTAGTCACCAACCACCGCCACCGCCACCGCCAGCTGCCACTAGTTGTTGGTTGTCGGCAGCTGCCTCCGGTCACTAATTGTCGCCATTGGTTGCTAATCATCGGTCGTCGTTGCCGATCATTAATCACCAACTATTGCAATCGGTTGTCGATCACTAGTCACCATCCACTAGTTGCCATCATCGGTTACCAGCCTCTGCTGTTGGTCATTGGCCACCGACTGCCGCTATCAGTAGTCAGCCATCGACCTCCACCAACGGTCGCCTGCCACAGATTGCTGCCGTCGGTCATCAGTTACTTGCCGCCCCTACCTCCAACGACTTGGCTATCGTTATCAGTTGGTGATCACCGGCCGTTGCTACCACCTGTCACCAGTTATTGGTTGCCATTGCCGGTCATTGATTTCTGCCACCAATTATTGGTCACTGACCGCTACCACCACCAACTGTCACCTTATTAAATAAAATAAGTTGTGTAAAAACATCTTTTATATGAGTTATTTTTATTCATATAATATAAATTAGTTATATTAGTAATAGAGATATTATAATCTTTATGAAATATCTAGGTTTCTCTCCTCTTTCAAAAATAAGGAGAGAAAATATTGTATTTCCACTTTTCTCTTTCCTTCATTTTCTCTCCCTACTATTTTCTCTCATTCCATCTTCTCCCTTCATCTAAACAAACCATTAGTGTAGATTGTGAAGATTAAGGGTTCAATTCCCAAAATTGCTAAGGAATATTGAATATGATATAAACTGGATATAAACAGCCAGCAACGCTGCCGGTTTACTAAACTCCATCATTGTAAATTATTTTAGTGACTAAAATACCATCACTAACACGCGCTTTTCTAACTGATAGGGATTTTCATTTTTTATTTTTTTTTATTTTTTAGTACTTGACGTTATCGACAGTCCCATTGTTTCTTTGTAAAAATAGGAAGATTTTTTAAAAGGAGAATTGAGGCCAGTAATCATCATACATTGATTATGGACAAATATTTCATCTAATAGCACTGACGAGACAAAAAAATTTGGGTCCAAAGCAACTTTTCAAAGTGACGGATGGACAAATGAACCTTCCAAGCAAATTCCAAGGCAACCTTTGAACGAGTCTGATAAAAAAAATTAAAAAAGAAAAAAGAAAAGAAAACCTTTGAGCGAGCAAAGGATGAATCATGTTACTAGTTTGAAAAGTAATAATTAACAACCAAATGAGCGTGAAATATATCAAAGAGAAACTAGTGTCAATAAAATTTCTTCTAATTAACACCTCATAAATCTTATAAAATTACAAAGTGCACATATAATATAATATTGTAGAGATATGAATGAAATCTTTTAAAGTTATTATTTTTAATTTTACAAAATAAAAAATGGATGGGCATAGATAAAAACTCAATCGCTTAGTCAAGCATTCCACGTTAATTTCCTTTACATATATATATATATATATAGTCAATTATATGCTTATTATTTAGTTTGCCATAGAGCTTGCTGAGTATGGGGATATAAAAAAGGAAAGTTAATCTTTCCAAAACGTGGACTAATTAATATTAATTAATTTAATAAAAAAGTTCTTAATTAGTTGAATTTAATTAGAGAAGTTCTACTTCTCAAGTAAATTCTCAGGAAGTACTACTTTTCAAATTTTTATGTTATTTTTCCAAAATGGCTCTTACCTCCTTAATCAATTTTTTTAATAAAAAGGGTATTTATGTTGTCAACATTAAAATCTTATGTATTATTTAAAAAATTATCTAAATTTCTTAAAAAATAAAAAATAAAATAAGCAAATTATATATAAATTTTCTAGAAAGTTTTTCGGAAGTACATTTTTTAGGAAGTTACTTTTTAAGAATTATATCAAATGACCCCTATGAGAAAGTATGAAAATTAATAATTGAATGGACTTTAAAGTGAAACTCTTGTGTAAACAACACTTTTTTTTTCTTTAACCTACGGATAATTTCCCTCAAAATATTGAGGGTAAAGGTAAATTTTCCAACTAAGTTTTCTGAGTTCTTCTCTAGACAAGGGATTTTACCTACTTGCTTAAGGACAAGAATCAACTTGAGTTGGTTATGTAAACGACACTATTATTTTGTATTATTCGTGCTGAGCCATATACAATGAATTGGATCAAATGCGACTAAACAAAATTATATGGGTCAAAGGCTACCTTTCAAAGTCAAGACTGTAAGAAGAGGGAACGTTTTATTTTTATAATGTGGAAAAAAATTCCAGTAAATTGAAAAGACATTTGGCAAGAGAGGAATTGACAAAGAAACTCCACACAAATTTAATTTAGTGCAAATCATTGATTTTTTTTCAACAAATGACGATATCTATCACTACACATAAATATCAAAAGAAAAATATGTCTATTTTTGCATATCTTTAATTATTAGATGTTTATTTGGCCAAAAAAAAATTATTAGGTGTTTAATCAAAACAAAACGAATATTTGATTTTCAAAACATATAACGTAACATATGTAAAACTTTGACATATACAACTACTGATTTTTCAACTAAGCCATACGCACATCATGCGACCATAAGCATATACTTGTCTTGTTTATAATGAAAAATTTAACAATAAAGATATAAAGATGCAATTCAACTAAACCGTATATGTTTAAGATATAAAAATTTAACAATAAAGATATAAAAAAAACAAATTAAAAAGTGCGTTAACTAAGATGCAATTATTTTCTTCTTGAATCATATACGACTGTTTAGTACTCAACTACAAAATCATAAGAGTAGTGCTGTATGATGCACTTAAATTTGGAGATCATGTTAACAAAATAATTGGGGAATCTTTTCTTACGTGGAAAAGTTAGCCGGAAAATCACATTCGGCATGAGAGGGATTCTCAGAGTTCTCCACACAAAATTAGTGCAATTCAGTCAACTCTTCTAGGAATTGAGATTATCTATCACTCTATAAATATTAAAAAATCATGTGTAACTTTTACTCCCTATCAGTTAGAAAATTGTGACTCTTTTTGCGTGTTGATCAACACGCTTGTAGACCAAACTTTTTGGGTCCAATGGAGACTTTGGCCGAATTAAAAAATGTTGACTTTCTTGAAGATTGTAAGGAGGGAAGTCATTAATTTATTGTTCGTATGTGAACATTTTCAATAAAAGTTTAGGGGACACTTGGCAATAGAAGGATGAACACAGAAAAGTTTTCATGCACAATGCATAAACCCCCTTCTAACATTATAAATACTAGTGATTCTGTCAAGAGATGTATATATTCACAAGAATTAGCAACACAAGAAAATTGTCATGGGTTTCTGCAACAATACTATTGTGTTTGTTCTGCTCTGGTCACTTACCTTACTATTAGATCATTTATGCATAGGCAAAGCATCTGATCAAGTTCCTTGCATTTCAAGTGAGCGGCAAGCCCTTCTTAATTTCAAACAACATCTTCTTGATCCTTCAAATAGACTCGCCTCTTGGTTTGAGAGCACGAATTGCTGCAACTGGACTGCAGTTGTTTGCAATAATGTTACTGGCCATGTTCTTCAACTTCACCTCACATCTGTTTCCTGGTACTGGGAATTTGAAGGTTATGAGAAATCATGGTTTGGTGGTGAAATACATCCTTCGTTACTTGGTTTGAAACAGTTAGGTTACTTGAACTTGAGCTACAATCACTTTGATGGTATGCAAATTCCAAGTTTCCTTGGCTCCATGACGAGCTTGACATATCTTGACCTCTCTAATGCGGGATTCAGTGGAAACATTCCTCACCAAATTGGAAATCTCTCCAGGTTGCTACATCTTGACCTTGGAGGTAATTCTTTCACTGGAAATATTCCTCATCAAATTGGGAATCTATCATATCTACTTTATCTTGGTCTTTCCGGTGGTTATCAATATGACTTGGATGGAATATCATTGTTGTTTATAGAACATCTTCAATGGCTTTCATGTCTTTCTTCACTCCAATATCTTGAGTTGAGTTATGTTAACATGTCCACTGCATCTGATTGGTTGCATGTTCTGCAATCACTTCCCTCATTGACGGAGTTGCACTTGCAAAGATGTGCACTTCATCATCGCTTTCATCCATCCACAGCTATTAACTTTACGTCTTTGGCAGTCCTTGATCTTTCTGATTCTTTTGATTTTGGAGCTTCTTCCATTCCTATGTGGATTTTTCAACTGAAAAATTTGGTTTCTCTTCAATTGAGACAAAATAATTTGCAGGGTTTCATCCCAAATGGTATCCGAAACCTCACTCTCATTGATGATCTTGATTTATCCTATAATCTCTTTAATTCTTCCATCCCTGATAGCCTATATAGTTTGAATCATCTCAAGTCTCTTAATCTCTCTACAAACAATTTTAATGGAGCAATTTCTAATACTATTGGAAACTTGACTTCTATGGTTACTCTTGATTTGTCATATAATCAACTGGAAGGGTCAATTCCAAGAACTTTAGAAAATCTTTGTAAATTAAGAAGTGTTGATTTCTCAACTACAAAATGCAATCAACAAGTTTCAGAAATAATAGAAATATTCTCCACATGTGCGTCACACACACTACAGTCTTTGTCTATCTCAAGTGCCGAACTACATGGTCATTTGACTCCCCAAATTGGGATTTTCAAAAATCTCCTTCGTCTTTCTCTTTATGAAAATTCCATACAAGGTGCGATTCCTATATCTTTAGGAAATATTTCCTCTTTAAATTCTCTTGATCTCTCTGAAAATCAATTTGATGGGAATCCTTTTGATGTTATACAATTACTTTCTAAATTAGAAGCACTTTACATAAATGATAATCTTTTCCATGGAGTTGTAAATGAAGATCACCTTGCTAATTTCACCAAACTACATTCATTCGACGCATCAAATAACAAACTCAATTTAATAGTGGGTCCCAATTGGAAACCTTCTTTTCAAAAGTTGGAAGACTTGTACTTGGGTTCTTGGCGTTTAGGTCCTCACTTCCCATCATGGATTCAATTACTAAGGCATCTTAGGAGGTTGTCCATACCTTACAACAACATCTCTGATTCTATCCCCACATGGGTTTGGGATGCATTTCCCCAAGCTTCTTATTTCGATTTCTCTAACAATGATATCCATGGAGAGCTTTCTGATACAATGAAGAATCCCATTAATGTCTCATACATTTACCTCAGCTCAAACCACTTAAGTGGTCTTCTTCCTTACATATCGCCTAATGTGGTTTACTTAGACCTCTCAAGTAATTCGTTTTCTGGATCCATAGCCACCTTTCTTTGTCAAAAAATGGAAGAGCCTATGGGATTGGAATATCTCAATTTGGCTTCTAATAATTTGTCAGATGAAATTCCAGATTGTTGGATGATGTGGCCAAATCTAACCATTGTGAAGTTTGATGACAACTTTTTTTGTGGGAACTTACCAACATCAATGGGAGCATTACCATGGTTGAAATCATTACAACTTCGTAACAACTCACTCTCAGGAAATTTTCCTATTTGTTTGAAGAATAGTACTAAATTGGTTTTCTTGGATCTCAGAGAGAATCAATTTTCAGGAACCATTCCATTGTGGGTTGGACATGTTTTCTTAAATTTGAAGGTTTTTCTTCTCAGATCAAATAAATTCGATGGTAAGATTCCCACTCAAATATGTTCTTGGAGCTCACTAAAAATCTTGGATCTTGCGCAAAACAACTTAACTGGACAAGTACCAAAATGCATCAACCAGTTGAGTGCTATGCTGGTAAAGAACAATAGCTTAGAACTGTCCATCTCGAGCCAAGGAAAAAACACTACATTTTCTATAACTGATGTGCTCCTAAACTTGAAAGGAAGAGATTATGTATACAATTTTCTGGGCCTTATCACAAGCATTGACCTTTCAAATAACAAATTATCTGGCGAAATACCAAGAGAAATTACAAGTCTCATGAGGCTGCATTTTTTGAACTTGTCCAACAATTTTTTGAGTGGTGAAATTCCTCGAAGTATTGGCAATATGGTATTCTTGGAGTCCATAGATTTATCAAAAAACCAACTTTGTGGTGAAATCCCATCGAGCATGTCCAAATTGAATTTCCTGAGCAATCTGAACTTGTCTTACAATAAATTGCAAGGAAGAATTCCAACAAGCACTCAATTGCAAAGCTTTGAAGCATCCAGTTTTGTTGGCAATCATCTATGCGGTACTCCATTACCCAACCATTGTACCAATCCGTACAATCTCCCTGACCATGATGACAATAACAAAGAAGCTAATGGAAATGACGACAATGGCAAAGAAGCTAATGGAGATGGAATTGATTGGTTTTATGTGAGCATATCATTGGGATTTCTTTCAGGATTATGGGTAGTAATTGGTCCTTTGCTCTTGAGTAGATCTTGGAGGTATACTTATTTTCAGTTCCTAGATTGCATGTGGCACAAACTTCAATCTTTTTGGTGTTAAGAAAAAAAAAATTCAATGGTTTTGTTTATCTGTAAAACATTAAGGTTTCTTTAATAATGTGGCATTATCAAATTGTTCTCATGCTTTTAGTACGTATGTCGGTATGTGGTCTCTCTGTGTGTTAAAAGTATTAAATTTTGTTGTGATAATGTTACACTACTATTTATCCTCTCCAAATTGATCAACCCAGGCATAGGATCTAAACACCTGAGCAAGCAAAAATTGATCAAAAGGTCTATCATGCATTAGCATACAAATATATGAGAATATGTGTTGATATTGCAACTATTTTTTTTTTTTGTTATTGTACGTACAATATTATATTGTATCATAAACTATTGAATGACAACAAATAAAAAAGCGTTATTGGTAAATGATTGACATATGTTTAAGTATATATTATAAGAATGTCATCATTAAAAAAAAATTATTGTAAAATTGGATTCTATACATTTGTTTAAGAGTTACGTCAGTTCCTTAAACACACAAAAAAATTGTTTTACAGCTCATTTTCTATACAAAAAATTCAAGGAAAAAAAAGAATATGCTATAATACCTAAAACCTACTTTTTTCCTTTTAAACTAATTAAAGAATTCCAACAAATTAAGCCTGATACTATTGCTGGCTAACAATATTGGTTAGAGCAAGCTAATTCTGCTGCAATATGTATTTTACATAAGCTTTATTTAATGATGAAGATGGACTGGAAGACTATATGCATGTTATATTATAGGAATCACTTCTTAAGCATATATCAGGGAAACTCACAGAAGGCTTTTTGGTTTCAACTTGTTGCAAAATTAAATCGAGGCTTTTGGGCAAGAGAATATCTAAATTAGATTGAAAAAGACAATTTAAAGAAATAAAAATGACAAAATAAAGGGAGAGAAAAGAAGTTTGAAATTATGATTCTCTCTAACATTTCATATATATGAGCACTTCATATATACGACTTGAAGCAAAAAGTATACGATCAAAGAATCCAAGCATTTTATAGTCAAGAATTTTCACGGAAATCAATTAAAATTTTCTTGTTTCATTGATGAAATGTTCTTGCCTGATACTTACTTGGATTGTTATTGAACAAGTAGAAGTGTTTGTTTATAATTTATCAGTATGACCATATATATTTAACTAGTGGTAGTTCAAATACGATACAACAATATAGAAACTAAAATAAAAGGAAATGCACCAACCACAGTTGGTCCAAGTGATTTGGTGGTTATAATATCAAACTTAGTCAAAATTAGTCGTTGTATGGGATATTAGGGATATGGATTTTGAGAAGGTAGTTTTTTTTTCCCCGATATTAGATGTGTACATGGTTCAGAACAAAAATCGGTGTACATAATTTTTTATTAAAAAATTAAAATTTTAAAGCTCATTCATTTTCTTAACCTCACCTCTTGATCATTTTGGATATATAACCAATTATTTTGATATGTTTTTGCAACAGCTATAAATTATCAATGAAAAAAGGTGATTTCAAAGTATGATAACTTGAAGTCTAAAATTAAGTTTAATTGAAGCTATTGCTTTTCATTTTGGGTAAAATTTTGAAGTGGTTTCGCACTCTTATTTTTATTTTTCCGAAAACGCATGTTACTATTTTAATTCTGATTTTTATTTGTTTAAAAATATGTAATTTGCCATATTTATTTTTGTCTAAATGTGAGAGTCATATATTTTACATTGATTTGGATTAACCTTCAATTTTTTCTTTTGCCAACAACCTTCAAGTTATTTATAATTGTGAAATGTATTTGAAAAATATAATTAGAATGGGCTTCGAGTTTTTTGCATAAAGTCTGGGATGAATTATCCTATTTTCAGTTAGATTTCTATTTTTATTCTTTAATGATTGATATGATGATTTATCAGGCTAGCCTACACTGAATGGCAAGATTAGCTCCCCGTCTGGCCAAGCCTAACATGATATGACTGGGTAGTATCGACATTAGGCTCAACTTCATCTCATAATAGTATTTCTATTCCGATACGTGTAAAAGGCATCTTAGACAATTAATAAAGAGATGTTTTATTTATATTTTTGGAACAATTTTTTATTTTTAAAAATAGGAAAATAAAAAACATTGTTTGATAAGTTTTTTTTTATAAAATATTTTTGAAAAAAAAAAATAGAAAACTCAAAATATTTTTAAGATATTCTACATTTTTTGTTCTAGAAAATATAAAAAAGACGGAAAATACGTACCTTCTTAATGACAAATTTATAAATTTTGAATAATCTATTTAATATTTTTTATTTATGATTTTAGTAATAATTATTTAAATAGATTTTTTTTATTTTTTTATTTTCAAAATTTATTCTGAAAAATAATTCTATAAAACTGTTTTGAGATCATTAAAATAGAAAACGCATTTAAATGAGTCATAATATTTCCAAATCAGGATTATTAGTTGAA
Source organism: Adenanthera pavonina (assembly GCA_026686845.1). Taxonomy (NCBI): domain Eukaryota; kingdom Viridiplantae; phylum Streptophyta; class Magnoliopsida; order Fabales; family Fabaceae; genus Adenanthera; species Adenanthera pavonina. The sequence continues at coordinate 16,513,438 of JAIVEN010000012.1, read as the reverse complement.
ATTTTAGTTTACCTCCTTGGAACTCTTGGTCATGATACTAGGAAATCTTTAAATAGAATCATAATTGAGAAATATTTTTACTTCTGGTCCCTCGCTTATCTTTTTCTCAAAATTATATATATATAGCAAAAAAATAAAAAACAAGAAGAAGAAGAAGAAGTTGACATCAAATCAACCACAGTGAGAATTTGAGGTCATTATCATAATTTTCCGAATATAGACGTGAAATTAGAATGATCACGCTGGTTAGCAACTTGAAAAGAACAAAGCTTGATGTTCACAGAAAATCACATACATAAGTGAAACGTTAGAAGGACAAGGTAGGTATTCGACAAATGATAACATTAGAAATGAAACAAACAAATTTGGACAAGCTGCTTAAGAGCTTTGATGCTTCAAGAAATGAATCTGATTCTCTATCAGATCTCAAATACAAGAGACTTTGGTGGCCCCTTGGTTTAAAATATTCACTCTAATCCATTCATATTATAAGGGATTATTAATTAATCCATCCTTTTTAAGAAAAGTGAGTTACAAATATTAAATTTCTAAAAAATCCCATAATATCCCACTTTTATTTCTATTAATTAACAAGTTCCACTCATCTTTCTTTTTCAAATTATGAGATAGGTAATAAATCAATAGAAATAAAAAAAAGTAAACTATTACTAAAAATTAATATAATACTTTAAATTTTGGACTAGCTAAAAGTTTTAGAAGATTTTTTATAATATGAACGGAAAAGAGTATAAAAGATAAATAATAGTTCTTTGGTACACTTAAGGTTTTGTTCCAATAATACACCTTATTAATATTGGAAATTTGCATATTTAAATTTTACACATAAAAAATTATTAATTACATGGGTATAAGTTTTAGGCATTAAATGGAAGTTTAAAAAAAATTTATTTGTGACCAATTTAATTATTATAATCATTTTTAACTGTTTTTCTTAATTTATAAAAATAATTATTTATTCCTTATATTGGAGTTCAAACAAATGTACTACAAAATTCCTCAAATATCATACATATATCTTGGTCATGCCAGGCAATTTTTCACCATATGGTGGTAAAACTACCTAACATAAACTAGCAACCCACCTTCCGGCACTATTCTTGAGTCACTCTTCTTATTTATTTGTTTATTTATTTTTGTGAGCAAAATGGTGATTGGAGAAGATAATTTCATTACCAACGATAATGATATCCAAAACTAAATTAAACCAAACTGAACTAAATTGATTAAAATCGATCAAAACCGAACTCCATTCAACTCTAGTTTGATTTTTTCTAGTAAGAAACCGATTCGGTTTGAACCAAATCTGAACCAAACCGATTGTAACTTTTCTATTTTTTTACAAAATATTTGTAATTATTTTTTACATATGCAAGAAATGTTTTTTTTTTCTTTTACCAACTTCTATTTGTTCATATTCCTACATTTGCCACACATGAAAGTAAAACATTGTTTTGGATCTTTTTAAAGTGGTAATTGTGGAAGGCTCAGTTAAAAATCCAAAGTTGAATATTAGAAAAAAAAAATAAAGTAAATTAATACAAGGATTATGTGGCAGCAGAAAACAATTGTTTTCCATTAGAATTTACATAAATATATAATAGTTAAATTGTCAAAAGAAAAAAAAACTTTTTTTATTTTTTTAAAATTTTACTCAAACTTGATTCAAACCGACTTGTTACAAAAACTGAAAAAATTTCAAATTTTATAAACCAATATTAATTTAGTTTAGTTCGATTTTCTCAAAAATTAAATCAAACCAAACCTTTAAACACCCTTAACCCTTAACCATATGATAGAGTGCCCGTGCCAAGGACCAATGATCTGCCAGCAAACATAGGCCGCCACTATCCTTGCATCATTAATTTATTTTCAACAGTTGAATCCTGCCTTCCCAATATTTCATATTGGGCTTTGGCTTCCCTGGCGTTCTTATTTGTATTCAAGGCTATTTGAGCTATCAACCATTGGTTCTTCATATCAGAGGAACAGTAAACTGGGCTTCATGGACTTTACCTCGGGCCTGTGAGATTTAATTGGAATTGGCCCACAACGTTTTTTGACCGAACAGTTTCATTGCGAGGTTAAACTCTCTCCTTGCGAGATACAGCATTACAACTTTCGATATATACTCGAGTTTACTACTACTTAATAATGGATTAGTGTATTTACTAAAGTGATTATAAGGATAATAAAATCAAGTGAGAATTTATTATTTAGAGACCTAAACATAAAATTTCAGTGTTAGATAGCCATTGCTTGACACTTTGATATCTCTCCCCATGGTTTGCATGTTAGTCACATGAATCTACATCTTCTATTCTCCGTTTGTTCATGTATTATGAGTAGGGGATGCTTATCTCAAATATGGATTATTCGAATCAAAATCTCGACAATATCGTCATTCATTTATTATTTGATTTTATTTTTATAATAATATTTTTTTCATTCTAAAGGGAATATGACATAATATAAAAGTATTTTTTTAACTATCAATCTTTAAAATAATAATATTTTAACTTAAACAAATAAAATAAAAAATTTGAACAAAGTAACAACCTAATTTCCCTAAAAGATAAGGATATTCACCAAGAAAGCTAAGGCCTAAGGAAAACAGCAATAAAGATATTTTTGGCCCATAAAAGTATTTGGATCAAGGGGCAAAAACATTCGGTCCAGAAGACATCAGGAGAATATTTAAAATATGGTAAATTTTTTAATTATAAAAAAATATGGTCAATTTTTTGTTCACCAACAAAATATGGTCAAATATTTACCCAAAAATAGTCAAATTTTTTATCCTCAGCATCTTATATTTAAATAAAACAAATGGTTAAGTTAATATAACTCCAACCAGTTGAGTTATACGCGCATTGGTCAATATGTAGTTATTTTTGTTTTAAGAAGATATTTAATGGCAAATTAGTAATTATCATAGTGATAATTAATACACAATATTTGTGTTTAAAGAGAATATACCAAATTTGGTCCTCTAACATAGGCTTCCATCATGCTTCTATACTTTCCAATACATATGAAAATATAATGTTCTCAAATAAATATAAAATGTAAATATCTATAATGTACTTTTACTAGCTTTTATGTATAAAAAGAAACTAGGTTTGTGTAAAAAGTTGACGCAATGTAATAATAAAGTTAAGTTAGCATATCAACGACTTAATAATAACATCAAGGTATACCATCATGAGATTTTCAGTTTAATAACATCAAGGTATACCATCATGAAATTTTCAATTTATTTAACACTACTAGAAAAATTAAAATTAATGACGACCCAAAATATGTCACTAAAAGTGGAAGTTAGTGACATGTTTAAAAAAGCATCATTATTTTGCCAAAAATTATATATTTAGTAATGGATTAGTAACAGATTTATGTCCATCACTAATTTTTGTTATTAAATAATAGATATTAAATTTTACATAATAAAATTGTAGGTACATTTTAACTCAACTAGGAAAAATGAGAACACAAAAGAGGAGCTAGAGGACGCGGGTTCAAATTAGGTGAAGACATTTTTGTAATAAAAATAAACAGAGGTGACGTGGCATAAGTGGCACGCGTGGCGATGGCATGGCACGAGTGGCATTGACCTGGATGGGACACATGGTAGGTGATGTGGTAAGACATATGTGGCGGTGGTGATGTGATAGATGACATAGATGAGACACGTGGCAAGTGATGTGGCACTAGAGATACATATGATAAATGATGTGGAGGGAGGATGATAAGACCTACAAAATAACTAAAATATATAAAAAATAAATTAATGATGAAAGATTAATAAATTAGTGACGGAATTTGCCATCACAAAACTAGTTATAGATACATATCAATCACTAAATTAATGACGCTAAATTTCTAACGAATTTAGTGATTGAATTTTCCGTCACTAAATCCAAAATTAGTGACAGATTTTGTCATAGTGACAGATTTATCGTCACTAATTTCATTTTTTTAGTAGTAAGTAAATTATCTTGAAATTTTAAAATACTTAATACAATTGCCAAAACTTCTTTCTTTATACTGAACATTTTTGTTGGATTTTTACCCATATCCCTAAATGGTATTTAACTATTTGCTCTTTTTTATATATTATTTGTTTTAATATACCTCCATATCTTAATAGCCCTGAAGAATCTTGGAGCCATGCAAATATAAAGCAATGAAGACATGAAATAATAATATAAACAAGTTTGTAAGAAAATGAAGTACCTTGTCTTCGTTGATAAATCCTTTTATCTTTAAGATGAGAGACCTCATTATAAAATGATCTCTTCCTCACTCACAAACACAACCTAAGCATCACCACTTCTCTCATTCTATCTTTTCTTTGATATCTATTTTCACTCATTCTACTTTGCTTCCTCCCTTAGCTTTCAATGCTCCTACTTTATAAGTTATATTTTACAGAGATGTATCTTGTAATTTTCAGTTTTAAGTAATAGAGATATTGTTATAATCAATTCATTGGGTTTTCTTTATTACTATTTTAATTCTTTATTAAGAAGTCATACTTTACTTATCATAATAACTATAATAATATACTGATAATAGCTGACATATATAAAATCTAATAACTATTACTATTATCAATTATAATTACTCTTCATTTTTTATTATTTTTTATTAAAGAATATAAATATCAATTTTATCTAAAAAATTATTTTCTTCTAGTTCATTATGAATTCTATTCCATTATATATATATATATATATATGGTGACAAAGATATCCAACGTCACCAAACAAATATAAGCAGTTTACATTATAAACCATGGTCTCCCACTTGGACTTGTCTTTGATGGCTCTGTTGTTTTCATTATGTATTAGTCATAGGGGACACCTATGTCCATAGCCTCTTTATCTTTTTTATTGGGGAAAAAGACACTTTGGGACCCAGGAAGAAGAATAATGCCAAATTAAGACCTATAGAATTAAAAACCTCTCAAAAGGACCTAGGTCCTTATATGTCATTAAAAAAAACTTATTTACTAAAATACCCCTTCCCCTTTCTCCCTTTCCTCCCAACCTATTGTTGCCGGCGCTAGCGCCGATGACATCAACGAAGGTTGGATCACCAGTGACGTCGCCGGAGGTCCGATCACCGGCAAGGTAGCCGGAGGTCTGGTCATCGGAGCTCCGGTCACCGGTGATAGTGCCGGAATAGTGAAATATTTTCATTTGGAAAAATAGTTTTTGCCACTTGGAAATTTAGTTATCCCCATTTGGAAAATTAGTTATCACTAGTTGGAAATTTAGTTATTCTCACTTGGGAGATTTGTTATCCATATTTGGAAATTTAGTTATCTCCACTTGAGAAATTAGTTATCGTTAGTTGGAAATTTAGTTATTCTCACTTGGGAAATTTGTTATTCACACTTGGAAATTTATGGCCTATTTGATTCGTGTTTCCGAAACAGTTTTTCTATTTTCGGAAACAGAAAACTCAGAAAACTTGTTTGGTAAACCTGTTTTTTATAAACTGTTCTGGAAAACAGAAAAACAAAAGAACAGAAAACGCAGAACAACTTTAAGATGTTTTGTAGTTTTTGTTCTGGAAAACACGAGAAAAGGTGAAAAACATCCACCTCACTAATGATAAAGTTATAAATGTTGAATAACTCATCTATCACTCACTAATTATGATTTTGAGAACAACTATTCAAACAGATTTTTCTTGTTTTCTTGTTTTCAAAACTTATTCTCGAAAACAGTTTTACAAAACTGTTTTGAGAACAAGAAAACAGAAAATACTGTCAAACAAGCCCTTAGTTATTTTCAGTTGGAAATTTAGTTATCTTTACTTGGAAAAATTGTTATTCATACTTGGAAATTTAGTTATCCCTACTTGAAAAATTAGTTATCGCTAGTCAGAAATTTAGTTATTCCCACTTGGGAAATTTGTTATTTACATTTAGAGATTTAGTTATCTCCATTTGGAAATTTAGTTATCCCCATTTAGGAATTTAGTTATTCTTACTTGGGAAATTTGTTATCTACGCTTGAAAATTTAGTTATCTCCACTTGGGAAATTTAGTTATTTTCACTTCAGAAATTTAGTTATTATAACAAATTTCCAAGTAAGAATAACTAAATTTCTAAGTATGGATAATAAATTTTCTAAGTAAGAATAACTAAATTTCCAACTGGTGATAACTAATTTTCTAAGTGGAGATAACTAAATTTCTAAGTGTGGATAACAAATTTCTCAAGTGAGAATAACTAAATTTCCAACTAATGATAACTAATTTTCCAAGTGGAGATAATTAAATTTTCAAGTATGAATAACAAATTTCCCAAGTGGAAATAACTAAATTTCCAATTGGCGATAACTAATTTTTCAAGTGGGGATAACTAAATTTTCAAGTGGCAAAAACTATTTTTCCAAGTGAAAACATTTCACTATTCCGACGCTATCACCGGTGACCGGAGCTTTGGCGACCTCACCGGTGATCAGACCTCTGGCGACGTCGCAGGTGATCGGACCTCCGGCAACGTCACCGGCGACAGTAGGTTGGGAGGAAAGGGTATTTTGGTAAATAAGTTTTTTTTAATGACATATAAGGACCTAGGTCCTTTTGAGGGGTTTTTAGTTTTATAGGTCTTAATTTGGCATTATTTTTTTTCCAGGGTCCCAAAGTGTCTTTTTCCCTTTTCATTGTCGTTTTTAATAAATAATTATTATTTCTAAAAAATATATAAAAATTTTTTTACAGATCTTTTAATATTTGTCACAACTATCAAGTGGGTTTATTTTAATAGCGGATCCTCTATGACAAGAAAATAGTGGTTATATAATATTTAAGCCATCTAAATTAAATTTAGACGTTTAAAATGAGTAGGACATTCATTTTTATAAGAAAAATTAATAGGAACAATGACATGTTATATCAATAGATGACTGATCTAAAAGATTGAGTAAACCCCAATCAATTTTAGTCAAACACAATTACTCAACTAGCCTCTGAGTAACAAGGAATCTTCTAAGAGGAATTTCTAAAAATTGGATTTCATTATTTTTTTTTTACTTTGCCAGAGAATTTCATATGATTTAATCTATATTTGGTTCAGAGAAGTGTTTATTTTGTATAATAAAATGGGGATATTATTTGTGTTTTGGTTAGTTGGAATGGTGGGACACTCCATTCTCATTGGAATCCTGATTCTAGAACATATGGGAATTGGTTAGTTGGCAAAAAAAAAAAACCCTCCAAGTGCAACCTATGGTATGAAAATTTCATGGGATCCACTGCCCATGGCTAGCAATAGGGGTGTGTATGGGTTGGGTTAGGCCGAGCATCACTCCGTCCGTTGCCCGACCCAATTATTGTTTGGGTAAACCAGGCTAGGTACTGGGCCGGGGTCGGGTAGGCCCAGTATCAAATAAATTTTTAAAATATTAAAAAATAAAATAAAAACTAACTTTATCTATTAACAAATAACATAATTATTTATATAAAAATAAATTTCATTGAAAAATAAAGTTAGAATAGAAATTAATTATTTTAAAAATTACGAAATTTACTATTATATATTATTTTCACATAATATTAAATTAAGAAATCAATTTAAAATTTTAAATAAAATTAAAATATCAACATCTTAAAAAGTTTTTCATAGTAATCATATAATAAATATATTACATAACATATATAGGGAAAACATTAAATAAAATAAAATTAATATATATAAAATAATAAACTTTTTTAAAAAAACATATATATATATATATAAAATACGGGTCGGGCTGGATAAATCATAGCTAGCTTGATGCCCGGCTTGGCTTGATTATCTTGATAAGACCGGGTTAGATTGGGCCAACCGGGCCACAAGTTTATGTGCACACCCCTAGCTAACAATGAATTTACATATGTATTTTGTACAATATTATATATATGGTCTCTTGATTTTCTTATTTTTGGACAAATATATAAAATAATTTTTTAAACATACAATATTAACAATATTTATAAAAATTAAGGAAATCAAATTAAATATTTTGATATTTTTTATTAAATAGATTAAAATATTTTTTAATAATTAAAAATTTAAAATAAATATTTTAATATGCTTTATATTAGGAACATTATTATCCAACCAAATATAAATGCTCTTTTTTTTTTTTTACATATCAAACATATAACAACAAATGAGGGGATTTTAAACCCAAATTCAAAAGGGGTGGTCATGTATTAAAAATGATAAATATGTTTCTTTTCTTTTTTTGCCAGAAAAAAAAAGAGCTTTTAAACAATTCATTTTTTAACTTGAGATCCACTTGATTGAATAGGTTTGGTGTGTCTATCGTTGACCCGGCAAAACCAAAGTCTAGGTAATGATTTAGGTTCGTTTAGTTTTCAGTTAGTTAAAAATAAGTTTTGGTAAAATTAGTTTTATAACATAGTTATGATAAAAATTAGTTTTTTGACTAACGTATTTATATTTAGATGATTATTTGAAAGTTGATTTTGATAAAACTAATAATTTTTCTTTAAATTGAACTTAAAGTTTATTTTATGATTAATTTAATTTACTTGAAGTAAAATTTAATCTGTATTTATTTAATTAAGAATATAATATATTTAATATAACATTTTTTTACAAATTGTAATTCATGGAGAATAAAATTTTAAAGGGACATTTTAATCATTAGATAAAAAAATTTTAATAAAAATTTTATTTTTTTATTTTTTTCTATTTTTATTGATTTATTTTTATTTAAATTTATTTTTATTGATACATAATTCATGTTTAATCATGTTACGTCAGCAAAAAAGTACTCTCCAAGTTGCTTCCCTGAATACCCCGTTTCTAACCCAAACTGATTTTTAAAGGTGAAATGAAATGATTGTCAAACAAGTTAGGGCTTGATTAGTTTTCAGTTACTCAGTAATGAGTTTTGATAGAATTGTTTTTGTAATGTAGTTATGATAAAAATTAATTTTTGACTAACGTGTTTATGTTTAAATAATTTATTTGAAAATTAGTTTTGACAAAACTCATAATTTTTTTTAAATTGAATTTAAATTTTATCTTATGATTAATTTAATTTTCTTAGATTAAAATTTAATTTATATTTATTTAATTGAGAATATAATCTATATGATATAACATTTTTTTACAGGTTATGATCTATAAAGATTAAAATTTTGAGGCGATATCTTGGTTATTAGATAAAAGAAATTTTATGAAAATTTTATTTTTATAAATTCACTATTTTTTCTTATTTTAATTGATCTATTTTTATCTAACTTTTTTTCAAATTTTATTAGAGCTACCAAAAAAGTAATATTGGAGTCACCTCCGTTTAGTTTTCAAACCACTTTTCCATCCTGATTGAATGATATACTCAAACACCAAAAAAAAATAAAAACTTAATTTTAAGTATATACTACTTATTTAAAGTAAAACCAAATATGAACTTAATAAATTATAAAACTGATTCCTGGATCCCAAATTCACTTATCAACCAAAATTCCGATCCTTATGCGCTTGTAAAGCGCTGGGATTTTTAATGAATCAAAAAAGAAAGTGCAGGGATTTTAGCTGAAAAGGGCTGAAATCTATCGTCCAACTGTTTTTTTTGCAAAGAAATCTATCGTTGAAAACTTCGTCGGGTCAAGATGGAAGAAAATGATCAGACTCTTCTTCCAGCCCTCCTCTTTTTCTTCCTCCTCTACTCTCTCTTCGATAATTTCTCTCACTAGAAAACTCTCCATTCAAACCTTGTCTCTAACTCGATCTTTCTCTCATCTAACAGCTTCCCCTCTCATCATGTCCATCAATTTACAGTCCCACGTTTTCGCTGGCAACCCTCTGATGTCCAAATCCTCAAACCCGGGCGATCTGTTTTCACCCGCGAAATGTCTTGAAGCCCTAAAGGCCAGACTACTGGAAAATACTCAATCATCATCTTCCCCTAATTTCAAGGTCTTGCCTTTCAGAAGCGGGAGACCCTTGGCCGCTTCGACTCCGGGTTCCAGCGAATCACCTCCGGTTTGGAATCTGGGTTGGATCAGTTTGGATGATCTCAAGGAGCTTCTGGGAAGTGCTGGTGTTCAATTGAGCGGAGACGCTTTTGTGTATCTGGGTTCGTGCGCTAATGACGACGTCGTTTACTGGGCAATCGATGTTTCTGCTGAGCGGAGCCTGGAGCCTGAATTAAGAAGCAAGCAGTTTAGTTTCGTGGAGCTTCGAACGCTCATGGTGGCCACTGATTGGGCGGACCTGCAGGTTATGGGAAACTTGGCTATTGCTGGCCATGTAAGTTTTTGTTATTCATTTTGTTTGGGAATTATTCTGGACTGAAAGTAAACGGAAGGGTATAAGCGTATTACACTGATACACAAAATAAGCGATTCTTCCTATTGTCTAAAATAGGGGAAAAGTGATTATACTAGTGAAATGCCTTGTGAAGATGTATGAAACTATCCAAGTTATAAATCCACATAGTATTCTTTTTTTGTTTATTTTTTATCAATGATTTGTCAGTATATGAAGGCAATAACAGTAAAAGAGACAAATGAAAACCAAAGTATTTCAAAATCAGAGAAGGGATGGGAATGGCATATGAACATCTTAATCTAGAGATGATGATTATATATTCATTTTCAGATTTATGAGAAGAAATGGAGTGAAGTGTGAAAATCTACTTGAAGAGCAAACATATTCCTCCACATTATATATTTGGAGCAAAAGTTTGAATTTGGGATAAAGGATGATAATAAATTGGTGTTTAGTGTTTCCTCTGTACTTTGGGATTGGTGAGGGAACTAAAATTAGTATTATGAGCAGTAAAGGATGCAGAGAGTTTCCTTTTTTTCCATCCCCTTCTCTTATTTTTCTAATATTCCAACTGTGTTTCGAAAACCACATTGTGCCCCAATTAGTTTGTGTTGAGTTGGATTGGACCACATGTGTGTAAAGCCTTTGTTTATTTTTAAAACATCTAAACATGGGCAAAAGTATCCTTTCCATTGTTTCCTGTTCCATTCTGTTCAGTCGACTTCTGTGAATGGTTACTGATAGTGAACTCACATATGTAATTACTTGGTTAGGCCAGGCCAGGGCACTGCTAGAGTGGCATAATTTATCACTTTTTTGTGGACATTGCGGAGAGAAAACATTTCCTTTGGATGCTGGGAGGCGGAAGCAATGTTCAAATGAAACCTGCAAAAAGAAGATATATCCACGAGTTGACCCAGTTGGTTAATCTTACAACTCTTGTTGGTTATAGATATGTAGATGATTATGTATTTTGTTGATCTCCCTTGATTTGGTCTTGTGCAGGTGGTCATTATGTTAGTCATTGATCGAGAAAATGATCATGCCCTTTTGAGTAAACAATCAAGATATGTACCAAGAATGTGGAGCTGCTTAGCCGGTTTTATAGAGGTAAATTGCTGCACCGTCCTGTAACAGTATGTTGTTTCACTGGGACTTAATCTCTGATTTCAGAAAACTAAATGGTGTCGCCAGTTACCTATGAATCTTAAACTGATTGAATAAGAAACTGATGGAAGTATGATTTGACTTTTGTGTCTAATAATAGCCAATGACAACCAAAATGACCAATTTTTTTCTTAAATGACCCTTTCCTCTTAGAGAGATCTGATTGATCTACTGTTACATACTCTTTTTTTTTTTTGGGGGGCCAGACTACTGTCTATATAATCTGACTTATGAAAATCCCTCTATTCTTTGCCATTCTATTGATGTGAGCATTGTAAGTGCTGGCAGACATACTGAACTCTAGAAAGTTCAATCTTCTTCTTAGAAGCAAAAAGAGATGCTATTAAATCCATCTTTTATTGGTTTGAGGATCCATTTCATGGATAATTCCTAGATGTTTTAATTTCAATCCTTTCTCCACATTTTTTTTAAGCTTTGACTCTCTTATGCCTTTAGCCAGGAGAAAGTTTAGAGGAAGCTGTGAGAAGAGAAACGTGGGAGGAGACTGGTATTGAAGTGGGAGAAGTTGTATATCACAGTTCTCAGCCCTGGCCTGGTATAATTTATGCTACATGCTTTGGTGCTACTCTGTGCTTTCATAATTTCATTCCGTTGTTATTTGTATGAGATATTTCTCATTTTGTAACTATCTGAGAACGAAACATGTCATTGCAATTTGAAATTTTTTAATTACTTGGACTTTTAGAACACTTTTTATGTTTTTAATCAAAATTAACTTTGATTCTTTGAAACAATGTATTTTTCCTCGCTAGACTTTGTTTAGTCATGTGGCTAATGCAGGATGTAAATGAATTCTTCAAATTTTCATGTTTTGTCAATTCAGGTTATGTTATGGTATTGCTGTCCTTTGTTTATTTGCAATGTAACAAGCAAGTTCCATCAGTTGTTATCAGGTGGTGGTTTGAACATGGTCACAGTAACCTGAATCAGTGTCATGTCTTGAACATGTTTTTACACTACACAGTCTATGTGATAACTTTTTCTTTTTTTTAAATTTAGTCAGCCTTCAAAACAGTTAAGTACACACGCACACACGTCCACAGACATTTGTTGTGAATTTTTTTGTTGTTGATTGATTTATAAGTTTTAATTTTCCTATTATTGTCTATTAAAAGCGTCCATTCACTTTATTGCTAGTTGGACCAAACAGCATGCCATGCCAACTCATGATTGGGTTCTTTGCATATGCAAAATCTCTTGAAATAAAGGTGGACAAGAAGGAGTTAGAAGGTAAGCTGAACTCAAGCACTTTATTTCATCCACCTATTTCCCTTGACCCCTTTGCTCTTATACTACATCTACACCTTTATTTTACTTTGCGCATGTCACCTTTTCCTCCGGGGAGTGCATTGTGATGGGTCAGTGGCATTTTTTTCTTCTTGAGTTGTTTGCTAAGTCTGAAATATTTGGATGAAAGGGTTCAAACCTCGCTCCTTTCCTCCCAAAATGGTGTTAGCTTCAACAATATTATATGTAATGTATCGAGTTGTTTAAACTTATGAAAAATATTTGATTTCTGGGACAAAGAATACTTGACCAACAACCTCCTTAAACCATTAGTTTTAAGCTTTCTTTTCTCTTGAAGACACTGTCAGAGCAGGGTGGATAGACAAAAGTTGGTGAAACCTTCAATCGCATTCGTTCCTAAGAAATCATGGGCCACGTTTAGCTTAATGGAAACTTGACCAATGGAAAGGGAAAGAGCTATGGATTCCAATGACAAGTTGACAACTTATTTGGTATGCATGAGTTGAATTTAACCAATTCCTTAAGGAAAGCCATACAAGCAAATCGTTAGGTTGTTTAATCAATAGAATGTTACTGAAATCATTACATTGTTTAATCAACAGAATGTTACTCTGTTTCATAGAAAGCATGGTGAAATTCCAAAACTACCCTAAACATCAAGAATAGGTTTCTTTTATATATTTATTCTAATTGGTATTTTAGTCTTTTACACTTTATTTATTTCTATTCTACCAAACATCTTTTAGTAAAGTATTTTGTTCTTTTCACATGCATACTAAACATCATTTTTCCATACTTATTTCTATTCTGTTCCCATCTCTATTCCCCCTCAAAATCTTTCCTCTGAACCAAACGTCAAACGAGGCCTTAGTCCTTTTTTAGATTACATTTGTTTATGTGAAATATAATAATGAAGTGATTTAGATCTTAGAAGCATTTGATTATTCCCTCTGCCCCCTCCTTGTGTAGATGCTGAGTGGCACAGTAGAGAAGATGTAAGAAAAGCTTTGACATATGCTGAATACAAGAAAGCCCAAAGAACTGCAGCAGCAAAGGTAGAACAAATGTGCAAGGGAGTGGAAAAGAATCAGAACTTGGCTGCAGATTTCAGTGTGGAAAGTGGTGAACTTGCTCCTATGTTTGTTCCTGGACCCTTTGCAATAGCCCATCACCTTATTTCCTCTTGGGCCTTCCCGGATCGAGTAAATGGTGCTGAATTCCATTCAAAACAACCTAGTGGTTCTTTGTCAAATTTGTAGGAATCAAGACAGGTTTTGATCCTAAGCCTTATTTTATTAGTGGTGTATCAAAAGAAGGGGAGGGGGAATTATGCGTGTGAGTGATCTATTTGACCCCTTTCACATTTTATTTCGAAACTAGAAGAGGATTACATTCGTTGCACTGAGATCGAAATGAGCTGCATGGTTTATGACTAATGAATAGGCGGCTTCCTATGAATTTTATTATATATAATGATATATTGAATATTGTAAAAATTATAAAGATTCTGCACTTGTCGGCTCTCTCTTGATTTTAGATGATTCTTTATTATGTTATTGTGTATCTCGTGTACTCTGTCACAAGAAATAGGCGATGTTGGATTTGAGCTTGTTTTTTGCATTGACTGTCACTGGCACTGCGATCTCATTATTTGGAATATTTCACTGTTCTGAAATATCTGGAAAACACAGATGATAGCTCCCACCAGAAATTGCGATCTTACGGCATTGTTGTATATTTGAAAGATATATCAATTATCATCAATATTAATTTCAAATATTAAATTTATAGGAAGGTGCACTATTCACGATTTCTATTGGCAATTTGTAAACAGTGGGCCTTATTTTTTCATATTTTATTTAATATGTGAGAGGTTTATCTAGTTAGACGACTCTCGAGATTACATAACGTTTCTTTGGACAACAATATTTTGCAAGGCCTAGTGCCCCTATTCGCCAATGGTGTGAAGGGTTACTCTTGTTGGGGATAGATTTTGTCAAAGACGTCCAGGATCTTGTGATGACCGTGTTACGATGTTGCTTGAGATTGCTGCAGCTGTTGGATATCCGCGTAGTCTGGCCTATTCATGGATTGGGAATGACCCATGCATGGATTGGAGTCTAATTGTTTGTACAGTGGGAAAGATTACCACAGTGAATATGATGAAGCAGAATTTTTTGGGGAACAATTTCACCTGCATTTGCGAATTTAATGGATTTAAGATACTTGTATCTAAGTGGTAATAATTTGACTGGCTCAATACCGGAGAGCTTGACAACATTGCCCCAACTTGTGATTCTTGATGTATCAAACAACAATCTTTTTGGTGAGCTTCCTAAATTCTCATCGACGGTGAAGTTGATAACTACCGGTAATCTTTTGCTTGGGAAGACTTTTGATTCTGGAGATGGAGAAAATGGAAGTAGTCCTACCATTGGTTCTGGTGATTTTTCACCAGTTGGAAGTCCATCTAGAAAGGGAACTGGTACTTCATTATCTTCTGGTTGGATTGCTGGTATAACCATTATGGTTCTATTTATTGTGGCGGTGGTATTGTTCGTGTCCTGCAAGTGTTATGCTAAAAGTCATCGTCAGAAACATGGCTGGAACAGTGGCAACCGAAGTGACTTTCATGTTTTTAAGTGTGGCAATGCTAGAATTTCAATTCAAGTTCTTCGCCGAGTAACAAATAATTTCAGTGAAGATAACATAATGGGTAGGGGAAGATTTGGAGTAGTTTACAAAGGGGAATTCGATGATGGAACGAAAATTGCTGTGAACAGGATGGAATCTGGTGCAATGGGAAGCGAAGGATTGAATGAGTTTCAAGCAGAGATTTCAGTGCTTAGTAAAGTCAGACATAGGCATTTGGTTGCTCTTTTAGGATATTGCATTAATGGTAATGAAAGGCTTTTAGTTTATGAGTTTATGCCTAAAGGCACACTAACACATCATCTTTTCGAATGGCGTGAGAAGGGGTGGGCTCCACTGACATGGAAGCAAAGGGTAGTAATAGCCTTGGATGTGGCACGGGGAGTGGAATACTTGCATAGCTTAGCTCAGGAAAGCTTCATTCATAGAGACTTGAAGCCTTCAAACATATTTCTAGGTGATGACATGAGAGCAAAGGTTGCAGATTTTGGGTTGGTTAAAAATGCACCTCATGGAAAGCATTCTGTTGAGACCCGTGTGGCTGGAACTTTTGGGTATCTTGCACCTGAATATGCAAGTAAGAAATTTCAAGTTGAATTTTGAAAGTTTTTATTTATCTCATTCATAACTTTTTGGTGCAGCTTCAACTTCTTGCTTTCTACTTGGCAAACTTTGTATAATTTAGAATAAAGGAGGAAACCTTAACAACATTAGGAAGGAAAAAGAATATTCATGTTTGAATTATAAATAATGTGGCTTGCTGTTCTTTGGAATTTCGTAATGTGGCTAGTTCATTGTATTTTCACTTGCTGTTTCGTTGATTATTTTTAGGAGCATTGAGTGTCCTATGATTCTCCTTGGTGGATGGTTACAGGGCATTTCTTATGAGGTGCCATAATTAGATGGTTTTGAGAGGTTAGTTGTCAAATATTGTTTTTGACGTGATTGATTGCTTTGGTTGATAGCAATCATGGATTACTTTATTGTTGTATGGATAAAATATAGTTCTTTTATCAATATTAATTACTAGGGTACTTAATCGTTACATTTCCCATGATACATAGTGATGTCTTTATGATCATACATGAGCCATGTAGTGAATGTGTTGGTCCCTTTTGTAGAACAGTGGAAACCGACTAACCACCGAGAAGAAGAAGAAGAAAGTGTTGGAATTGACCCAAGTGGGAAAATCTTTTGGTCCTATTAGTATATGTGAATTTTTACATCAGTCCAATAGTATCATTTATTTTAATCAACTCCCTATACATTTGCTCTGATTGAAGGTTATACTCCCTCTAGTTTGGGAAAAAATCTTGTCAGCTTTGATCTTCCATATTTCCAAAAAATTTGAAAATTGAAATCGAAGTAAGATATGAGGGAAGGAGTGAGTTTTCAAATTTCAAATGTAAAAACATAATTTAGAGGAGAGAAAGAACATGCGTGGGTTTGGAAAGGGGAAAAAGAGATGAGATTTCAAAATCTGTTCAAGAAAATTTATTATTATGATTATTACGTAAGGGTTTTTGTCTCTTAACAATTTATGGAAAAAAAAAAGAGAAAAAATAACATCCCATAGGAGCATGGATTGGATTGGACCAGGTTGTTCATTAACTAGAAACCGGGTCAAATATGACCTTGGGTTCAAAATATGAACCCAAGCCTCGATCCAGATCGGACTAGCAAGAGGCAAGATTGGGTTAGACAGAACAGTTTGAGTTAGACATAGTTTTATGATAAGGCCTTAGCTTTTTAAATAAATCAATGCCCTTGTTCTTCAGTGACATGAGCATCTTCGTACGAGCCGTCCTTTTGTATACCGATCAAGCCAATTGAAATATATATATATATATATATATACACTTAAACGTAGGTGCTTTGTATGGAGGTGTATGTATGAGTTTCGACACTTAAAATATCAATGCACGTAGTCATAAGAGTCCTCTCGTTTTTCATAAATACAACTAACTGGCTAAGTTCATGCCTGAAATTGTAAAATATATATGTCCGTGTTAGGATTTAAACAATATATAAACCAAAAACAAGTATATTATACATAAATAAGACTTATTACGTGATCAAAAACTTATATATACATTTAATGAATTTTTTTTAATGATAAAACTCATACTACTCCCATATAGTGAGATAAAACTAATGTTGTTGTTGATAAAACTCATACTACTACTACTAAGTGGCTTCACATGGGGCATGCCACTATAATTGATCTGCTGGACAAATATGGAGTAAAATGGACGGTCAACACAGAGTTGCAGCTTCGGTGCCACTGTTTCCAACCTGCTTAGCAAGTAACGTGAAAAACAATTTCATTAATGTTTTATCTGTTGAAACAAGAGTTTTGATGATTCCAAACCAACATTTCAAAAGCTTGGATTGAAGATATCAAAGGAGATCAAAGTGTTTAAACTGAAGATTTTCTGAGTATTTGCTATTAGATCTCTTGTAGAATCTTAGTTTTTGTTATGATTGGGTAAAAGATTTTGATTTGAAGAAAAGATGTTATCAAACTTTGATTTTATGTTAAATCTTTAAATATTTGAAAAACACCCACAAATAGACGAAGGTTGAAAGTTTGAACTAAACTGTCAAGTTGGAAATTCGAACTTTGCCTTTGGAAATTCGAATTTCGAGCTAAAACTGAATAAGTCTGAAGAGATGGCTCTCTGTCAGACGAATTTTAGTTGTTCAAAATTCAAATTTTCATCTAGTCTGAAAGAGGCCTTTTGGTAACAGACGAACTTCACACTTTCAAAATTCGAATTTCAAGTAAAATGAAGTTTGTAAAAACCAAAGAAATTCGTCTGAAACTATGATAAAGTGCATCTGAAATCAAAATGAAATTGAGTTTGACAAATACTCTCTGATAGACGAATTTTGAACTTCCAACATTCGAATTTTAATATAAGTCTGAAAGATGCTTCTTTGCAACAGACGAACTTTGAGTCTTCAAAATTCGAATTTCAAACAAAACAAAAATTGAGAAAATAGAAGAAATTAGTCTGAAACTATGTTAAAGTTCATCTGAGATCAAGAATGATTTAAGTTTCAAAACTGCTCTCTGACAGACAAACTTTGAACATTAAAATTCGAATTTCAGAAGTTAAGTTCTTGAGTCTGTTGAAATGAAACATTGACATACGAATGATGTGAACTTGCAACATTCGAATGATGAAGTTAGTCTGAAAAGAGTCTCTTTGACAGATGAACTTTACTTTTCAACATTCGAATTTCGAAGAAAATGAACTACTGTGCCTCCTTTTCACGTACTGAGAACAGACGAATTTTGGGCTTCCAAAATTCGAATTTTGAGGGCATTGTAGAAAATTAAAAATACTGTTCACACTTAACCGAAAAACTTTCTTCTTGAAAATTCGTATGTCACATTGTGAAAATGTTTTGTAAGTTTCAAAATTCGAATTTCACTTCATGAACAGACGAACTTCGTGCTGTAATGTTGGAAGCTTAATCTTCGGTTCCTTCGAAATTCGTCTGTTGACAAACCAAAATTCGAATTTTAGTATGTCAGAAACATTAAATGCGGTTGGTAAACGGATAGTTTTTCAGAGTAACCGTTGAATAACTTCCCCAACGGATAGATTTAGTCTCTAACGGATATTTGAGAACTAAATCTATAAATACAGCATCATTTGAAGTTGTGGGTAACAAATCAAACTTGTATATACCGAATTTCTGCTGAATCTTTTCTCAAAAGTTTTTACCCTCTCAACTTCTATACTTGTACTTAAACTTTCATATCTACTCTTTTCAAGAGAGTTATTTCATTGTAATCAATCTACTCTTAATCTGAGAGATAGATTTACTTGTGAGGGGTATTCACAAGGGGATTAGGAAGCACATAGTGAAAGTGCTTGGAGAGATTGAGAGAGCTCAGAAACAGAGCACACTCATGTACTGTGGCTTTAGCAAGAAGCCCACTGAAATTCTTGCTGTATAGTGGATAAATCTCAAGAGGTGTCTTGGGGACTGGATGTAGGTCAAGAGAATAGACCGAACCAGGATAAATCACTGATTTTCTCTTCTCCTTATCTCTACTTTTCACCTTGCTCTGCTTTACGCATTGTTTTCATTATACTGTGATATCTTCACTTACTTCACTTTGTGCAGAAAAATTTCAAACTTCCCAATTCACCCCCCCTCTTGGGAAGTCAGCCTTGCTAACATTATCATAATATAATAGAAATATAAAACAACTTAAACATATTTTGGTCACATAAAGGGAAACTTTATCACAAAAACAGTGACAGCCTAAAATCTAGGGAAGCAATTACTTCTTGCCTCAGTTTTTTTTTAGTTAGTTTTTTGAAATTTTTTTAATACTCTGTATATAGGGAAGCAAGTCCAAAAGCTTTTCTTCCTTTCTAGTTTTTTTCATTTATAGGTCTTAGGAATATCTAAAATCTAAATTTTTTGTCAACTTTGATCCTCAACAAATTCGAGCTTTGAAATTGAAGAAAAATATATATGAGGGAAGAAATTAGTTTTCAAGTTTCAAGTGTAAACATATATAACGAGAGAGGAGAAAGAATTAATATGCGTGGGTTAGAAAAAGGGGAAAAAGAGATGAGCTTTCAAATTTCGTTCATGAAATTTAGTGTTATGATGATAAAATAAAAAGTTTTTTAATTTAAAAATTTATGAAAATAAAGGCCCAAACTTACAACATCATGATTTCTTTCTTCAAGCCCCTTAGCGACGCCTTCCTTTCAATAAGAAAACATGTTCATAAATTGTTTTCTAGTTAGACCAATTATTTGCTATAATGAAGAAGCTTAAATATATACATAAATTGAATGAATAGAAATGGTCTGTCGGAACGTATTGTTGGGCTTCACTATGCAAAATATTCTTTCCTCTTCTTGTTTTTTTTTTAAATTATAAAACTTGCTTGATGGTCAATAAAAATTATACTTGTTGGACAATTTTTATTTGATTTTTCTCTAAAATGTATAATTTTGTCTTTCAAAGGTACATTTCCTTAAGCTTTTCAATTTTTTAGTTATAAAAATAAACGCTTGAAATTTTGAACTTGTATACATTGAGTTAGTCTTTTACAATAGCCTAAATAATTGGGCTAACAAAATACAAGGCTACAATAAGAAAGGTGTCACCAGGTTTAGGGCTTGAAGACAAAAAATCACATATTGTCAGTTTGGGACCTTACTTGATGTATAAGTCAGTTAAGATGGCAAAACGGTCATAATAACCGAGTATGTGTATTCAGATAGCAAGAAAAAGCCCAAAATAATAACATTTATTTCGATTATTTAGGCAAGTATATCATGGCCCAAAACCAAATCTAGGCAAAGGTATGAGAATTAATACTTGACTGGGTTATGGAATCAAATCCACATGAAAACTATACTGATTATGTTGAATATGAAGCTTTTAAAGGGATTAGTGTTGAATTAATGAAAGGTGATAGAATATAACAAGCATATATAAATTGCTATAGCGCTTTTGGAGGTGAAGATAGCACAAAAAAATTAAGGACAAAATTATATTACCATATACATTAATTAATTTGTTTTGAATTGTTGAAGAAAGCGCGTATATTTGTTAAGGGTCACTTCATTTGGTTCGACAAATTAATAGGGGGAAGATTGTGATGGAGAATCTTTTACTTTTCTTATGTGGAAATTGAGGAAGACATTTAGCATTACAGACAAAGAATGGAAAAAGAAACCACAACACAATGAGTCCATTAAAAAATTGTGATGACTCTTGTTGTGTCTTTATCAAATCACTCAATATTTCCAAGAAGTGAATGAGTCTATCAAATTGTGATAACTTTTGTTGTGTTTTGATCAATGAGTCTATCAGACAGCAATTGTAGAAGAAAATCTCCACTTAATTCATATGAGAACTATTTTGAATATTATTTTTTTAAAGTGGTCATAGCAATTATACTATTCAAAGAAAAGAAAACGTGTTTACAAGTAAATCATAATGTATGTTTAAATATAGTTGAAAATTATTCCTGCAAAAAAAAAACCAATGATGTTTAAAAATATATGTTCAAAAATAGTAATAACTAGTTATTTTTATTTGTTGTTATTAAATATTTATGTTTGCTGAGTGTGAATTCTAGTTAATTACATCTTCTAGTTAATTGCTGGAATATATTAAAAATTTTAGGTATATACAAAGACTAAACTTTTAAGTATAATTTTTTATGAATACAACAATAACAATATTAATCTTGTTCCACTAATGTGAGTCGGTTACATGGATTACACGATGTCAATGTGCTCTATTAAACACTATCTTCTTTAATAAATTATTTATCAGTAAGTCATTCCTTATAACTTTCTTTAGTGTTGTTTTGGGTCTTCCTCTATGCTTTTGATAAGGCTTCAAGCCATTTAATCAACTTTTTCCACTAGCTCCTCTTTCCATCTTTTTTATACATGCCCAAAACATCTTAACCGATTTTCCACTATTTTCTCCTCAATAGGTACTACTTTGACTTTTCTTCGTATTCAATCATTTTATATGTTATCTAATTTTGTATGATCACACATCCATCTCAACATTCTCATTTCTGCTACTCCCATCTTATGTTTTTGTTGTCCTTTCAAAACCCAACATTCACTACTATATAGTATTACTAGGCTTATAACTGTTTGATAAAATTTCCTTTTAAACTTAGTAGGTACCTTAAGGTTACAAATAACTCTTGATACTTTTTTTTACTTTAACCACCCAACTTGTATTCTATGCATAACATTCCCCCCAATTTTATTATCACTTTGTAAAATTAACCTCAAATATTTGAACTTTGACACTTTTGGAATGATTTGCTCTCTAATTTTTATCCTGAATAATTTCTAATTAGCTTATTATTAAATTTGCAATGCATATATTTTGTCTTACTTCTATTCAAGCAAAAACCTTTTGATTTTGATTCTAAAGTGTGTCTCTATAACTCAAGTTTAGCATTAATCTCTTTTCTTGAGTCTTTAATTAAGACTATATCATCTGCAAATATTATACACTTTAGAATTTCCTCCTATGTATATTCTATTAGAATATCCAAAATCAAATTAAACAAATATAGACTCACAGAAGATCTTTGATGTAAACCTATCCTTATAGGAAAGTTCTTTATCTCACATTCAGGAACTCTCATAGTTACTGTTGCCCTCTCATACATATTCTTTTTGGTTTGAATATAAGCCACACGAGCATCTTTCTTCTCCATTGCTTTCCACAACACATTTCTTGGTACTCTATCATTTGCTTTTTCCAAATTAATGAAAATCATATGCAAGTCTCTCTCTTTACTCCGGTATCTTTCAATCAAACCTTTTAATAAATAAATATCCTCTATTGTAGACCGTTATGGTATAAATTCAAATTAGTTTTCTAAAATATAAGACTCTTTTCTTAGTCTATGCTTAATCACTTTTTTCCAAAGTTTCATAGTATGACTCATAAGTTTTATTATCCCTTGATAATTTGCACAATTTTGAATATCCCTCTTGTTCTTGTATATAAGCATTAGAGTGCTCTTAGACCTTAAAATCTCATTAAATAACTTAGTGAGACACAAAACCTCCTTCTTTCCTAAGCACATCCAAACTTTGATAGCAATACTATCAAGATTAATAGTTTTATCATTAATCATTCTCTTAAGAGCTTCTTTTACCTTTCTAACCCGAATTCTATTATAGAAGTTCAAATTCAGATTATTTTCATGAGTTGTTAATCCTTCCGTATCAATAGTCATACCCAATTCATCATTGAAAAGCTTATAAAAGTAGTTCCCTTATCTTTCTTTGGTATCATCATCTGTAACCAAAACTTTTTCTTCATCATTCTTAATGCATCTTACTTGGTCCAAATCTCTTGACTTTTTTTTCCCTTCTCTTGGCAATTTTGTAAATTTTATATTTATCATTTTTCATTCCTAAATTTTGGTAAAATTCTTCAAAAGCTTTAGATTGAGCCTTGCTCATTGCTTTCTTAGTCTCTTTTCTGGCCAATCGATAACATTTCCAATTTTAGACCCTTACTTGATAGTAGAAGTCAGTTAAGATGGAAAAACGTTCACAATGAGCAAGTATGTGTATTCAAACAACAAGAAAAAACCCAAAATAATAATGTTTATTTTGATTATTTAGGCAAAGATATCATGGCCAAAAACAAAATCTAGGCACATGTATGAGAATTAATACTTGACTAAGTTATAGAACCAAATCCATGTGAAAACTATACTGATTAGGTTGAATATGAAACTTTAAACGGGATTAATGTTGAATAGGTGAAAGGCCGTGATCGAATATTGTAACAACCCTCATTGCTTTGTTCATAACTCACTAAGTGTAATTGACATTGTATACAGCACTGGAGAAAACAGGACGGAGGAAGAATCAACATGGAGAAGAAAAGAGCTCCATGCCATGGCGAGAAGCAGGGCCGCCATGACAAGAGAGAGCTCTAGAGGGATATTTTTTGGTTTAACATGGTGGCACCGCGGCGAGCTTTCTTGGGGTCATGGCGGGAGTCAAGATTTTGGTTAAATTTGAATTATTTCGGAAGGACAGAAAAGAAAGAAACGGAGGGAGCGATGGAGAACTGTGTTAGGGTTTGAAGATTTCGACCATTGGGAGTGATTTTCAGACCTCAGGAGCTTGGATTCACATTAGTAAGTGATCCTTACTCCTCCCTCTCCATTTCTTTTAGTTTTGAGTTAGGTTTTCTCGGTCATGTGTTGGGATCCTTGGTTTTGGACGAATCCCATTGATTAAAATGGATGAAATGGGGTTATGGAGTGTGAATTAGTGTTTTTGTTGCTTGGGTATGAGTTTTGAAGAGATAAGCATGATTTCAGTTTCACACTAGGTTATATTTGGTTGAGGCTCTTGGGAATCTGAACTATATGGGTTTAAGTAGTGTTTGAATGGTCCATAGGAGCTTAATGATGCATGGAAATGGTGTTAGAATCTTGGGTTAGGCCTAAATGGTTGAATTATGGAATTTGTATATTTGGATTGTATGTAATTGAGGTTTTATGGTAATGTGAAGGTTGTTTGGTGGACTAAAGGGGTTCGAGTATGCTGGACTACTCGAGAAGTTTATGGAATCTGCATGTGTGGAAATTGACAACCTAATGTAATTGGGTATTTGTATTGTATACGTATAGTATGTTAGTATATATGTATATTTCCATTCATACCATAATATGAACATGTGTGTGTGCATGGTTTATCTTTATATCGTGGTATGTACAAGGCTAGACATATAGGGTGTGATGATTATGATAATGATTAGAGATGATTATGATGATGTGTGTAACACCCAACCTCCTGTCACCTCCAGACTCATCAAAAACTTCAAAATTTAACCAAACACAACCCAAACTCTTAGGTTGGCTGGTCACCTAAGAGGGGGGTGAATTGGGTGATACAAGATTTTTGTTCTTTTGGATCATAACCCAATTTCACTAAGAGTGTAGCAAAACAGGGATAAACAGAGAGAGTTGTGTGCAGCAACTGAATAAAGAAGATGAAGAATAATACACATCAATTTATACTAGTTCAGTCCAACCACTTGGCCTACATCCAGTCCCCAAGCCACCACTAGAGATTTTCCACTATATTCCACAAGTTTGATCCAAGCACCTGTGAACCCTCAGTACATCCCACAAGTTTCAGTAGGTACTTATGAAGCCACTCTCCCCACACCCTTACAAGATGTGTAAATCCCTTAATGTTTTCCCACACTAAGATTCTACCTATAATATGTAGAAAGAAATGTTTACAGAATGAAAACTCTCTTGAAGAGTAGATAATACATTGAAAGCTCACTCTATTGAGGTGGGGTTTTCAAACAATGCTGAGATAGAAACATTTTATAAATTGTTGCAGCATTTTCGCATAAACTCTCTTAAGATTGTTACTCATAAGTTCAAATGATGGTCTATTTATAGATTTGTGGTGTAACTAGACGTTAGATACAAGATCTAGCCGTTAGAGATGTTACTAAACGGTTACTCTGCAAAACTAGCCGTTTACCAACCACATTTAATGTCTCTGACAATTTGAAATTCGAATTTTGGATATCAACAGACGAATTTCGCAAAGACTATAAGTTAAAGTCTTTAGTGTTGAACTTGGAAGTTTGTTTGTTCAAAGCTGAAATTCAAATTTTTGTCTTGACAAATGTTTCTATGTTAGAACATACAAATTTTTAAGTTTAAAGTTCTTCTAGTAAGTGTGAACAATTGTTCCATATTGCTACAGTGCCTTCAAAGTTAGAATTTTGGTACCCAAAATTTGTCTGTCAATGGGCAGCTCCGTAATGCACAATAGTTCAGTTTTTCAAAATTTGAACTTTCAAGATACAAAGTTGGTTTGTCAGAAAGACCTCCTATCAGACTTAGTTTAAAGTTCAAATTTCTGAATACCAATATTCGTATGTCAACAGATTGTCATAATAGATTTGCAAGCGTTGTATTCAAAGTTTGAATTTTCAAAAACAAAATTCATCTATCAGTGAACCATTTTGAGATTCTTTTTAATCTTCACTTTCAGATGAGCTTTGAAATATCTTTAGACGAATTTTCAATTTTTATGAATTGTAATTTATTAGCAATTCAAATTTTTGAAACTCAAAATTCGTCTGTCAAAGAAGACTCTTATCAGACTTATGTCAAAGTTTGAATTTTTGCATTCAAAGTTCATCTGTTAGAGGGATCTCTTTTCTGACTAACTCATTTTCAATTCGAAATTTGAATTTCAAAAGCCAAAGTTTGAATTTTAAAAGCAATAGTTTAGCTATATCACTTTAAAGTTCATCTATTAGTGGGTGATATCTCTAGAACTTCAAATTTCAGTCAGCAAAGTTCATATTTTCACAAAGTATATGAAGTTTAACTTCTCAAAATTCATTTGTCATTAGAGTTTTTCAAATCTAAACTATGCTAACATCAGATTTACTTAATCTAACTCATTTAAAACATATGGTAACAAATTAAGTAATTTTTAAAGATTATTCCCACCTCAAGACCTAAGTGAAAATAAAATATACCTAGTGACTAGGTCTTCAAATGTTGAATTTTACTTCCACTTGATCATTTCCTTCTTAACATGCTCCTTTCTGATCTTCCATTTTTGACGTATCCTTTCTCTTCTTTGGTCTTGAGTGAGGCATGATATTGATTTCCATTTCTATATTCCAATGCTCACTCTTCTTACTTGGATCATCCTACATTTAATATATTACACTTACAAACCAAGTAGTTAGTCCAGTTTATATATTCAACTTATATTATTCATTGTAAAAGTACAGTGAATATATTTGCACATAGCATAATATATGTATTATAACCATAATTAAATATATGCTAATACATATTTTACTTCTTTAAGAAATATTATATATGTCAGATACACATGATGCATTTGTTCTTTATTACTCTATATTTGTTATCATCAAAACTTATGTTATACTAAACCTTACACAAACAACTCAAAACAACTCTTCGAAACTTCAGAATAGCAGAAACGAACTAAACAACACCAAAAATAGGGCTGGGGCTGCGGCTATTATAGTACTGTCGTGGCTTCGGCCTCCCTTATTTTTCACTTGCTTTGGCCTCCACTGGGCCATAGCCTAGACTCTGGTGCCGTGGCGCCACCCTCTGATTTTTATATTAGCAAAACTTAACATCCCGGGTGAATTTCCGATGCGCATAACTTTATGCTCCGACCTCTGATTGACTTGATTCCAACTCCTACAAGTCAATCTAGTTCCAATCTATCCATAGACATTTCTTTCACCTCAATCCAACTCTGTATGGAGATTCTAGACCCCTGATACCGTTTTGGCCACTTATTGATCAAAACTCACCACTAATAATCTCCAATTGCCACCAAAGGCAATTGGTCACTCAGAGACCAATCATATATGTCCAAAACCCCCAAACCAACTTGTCCAAAGAGGTTTCACCTTAAAGGAATCACTCCTCTGAGATTTGACCCCTTGGAACCTTTACTTGACGAAACGGGCTACAGGCCCTAAAATACACCAGTTGGGTCCAATTCCAACTTTTATCACACATAGCATATTCACACAACATACATAACTATACATCCATCCATAACGATTCCTTATAATGTCATACATCAATTACAAAACTTTCTATCCTACTTGGCATATGATACAATATCCAATTTACACATAAACTATATAGACCTAGTATTCCCACATTCGCTACTACTCCTTCGGCTTCTCAAGACTAGTGCCAGAACTGTCACCTGAAAGGTTAGTTCATGGGAAAGGGGTGTGAGATAATATTTTAGTAACTGGGAACAGCCACACACATACATATATACATATATCTCACATAATTCATGTATGCAATGTGAAATGAATGAAATGCATGTCGCCCTCACAGAGACCCCCATCCTTATCTCCATAACATACATATATATATATATATTATCATACATCATATCATCATCACATCATCACCACCCCATTCGCCATATATCACTATCTCATAATGTCATATGGTGATGCTCATGTATCATCATATCATCATCATCATAATTATCATAATGTCATGTATGTATCATGTCGTATCATATCAATGTCATCATCACACATCTCATCATCATAATTATAATAATCATCTAACTGTGTGCATACTACGATATATAAAAACAGTACACATAAACATATCAATATCATGGTATAAAAGAAATATGCATATATACACAAATCTACATACCATCATACAATATAAACAAACACTGGTTACCTCAAGTTGTCAATACCATACTTACACAAGTTCCACAAGCTTTCTTGAACACCAATCCCATGACTAGTCTTCTCTGAGTAGCCAAACAACCTTATAATACCATAATTCTTCAATTAACACAATATACCAAACATCTAAATTCTATAATTTAACCACTTTAGGCCTAACCCAAGGTTTCAACACCCCTTTTATACATCAGTAAGCTCTTAAGGACTATTCAAACACTAGTCAACCATATAAACTTCAGATTCCCAAGAGCTTTAACTAAAAACAACCTAGGGTTAGGCTCAAATCATACATAAACCCTTCAAAACTCACATCCAAGCAACAAGAACACTAAAACACACTTCCTTATCCTCATTTCATCTATTTCAATTAGTGGATTTCAGCCAGAATTGAAGATCCTAACTCAAAACCAAAAAACCCCAAAATTTCAATCGAAGAAAATGGAGAGGGAGGAGTAGAGAACACTTACCCACTTGAATCTAAGCTCTTGAGGCCCTAAAATCACTCCCAATGGCCGGAAAACATGAACCCTAGCAGAACTCCCTCAGTTTCCTCTGTTTCTTTCTTTTCCGATTGTCCAAAATAATCTAGATTTAAACAAAAATCTCGACTTTCACAGCTGTTCCAAGACATCTCACCACTGTACCACCTCATTCAGCCATAAACACACCACTGGACTTGCTCTCATTATGGTAGCTCTGCTTCTTGCCACGGCGTGGAGCTCTTTCAGACTTCACTTGAACCTTCTTCCATCTTGTTTTCTTCAGTCCTGAACACAATGCCAAGAAATATAACATAAGGGATGTTCCAATATGGTATTACATGATGCATGTATGGCATTGTGATACATGATGATGATGATTATATGATGATATGACATAAGCATCACCACATGGCATTGTGAGATTGTGATATATGATGGATTATGTTGTGATGATAATATGATATATGATGATGTGATATGATATATGATAAGGGAAGATAAGGATGAGATCCCTATCGCTAAATCCTCCCCTATGGCCAGGGGAGACAGGTGGTAGTGGACTACATCTTTCTTAAATCACTACTAATTTGAGGTGGTCTAGGGGAAGAAGAACCATAATTCAAACATTAGTATTACCTTTGGCTAGGTGCACTAGTGGGAGGTGAGCTTGATGATGCCTCGGAATTAGTTTTCATCAACTATTGGAAGGAAATTACCTATATGAAATGTCTTGTTATGACTATAACTCATGATTCTAGCTGTGTCATGGGAGACATGCATTCCATTTCATATTGCATTTATGAGATTGTATGAGTTATTTATATATGTGTGTGTGGTTGTCCCCAATTACTGAGACATTATCTTACACCCCTTTCTCATGAACTAATATTTCAGGTGAATGTTCTAGCACTAGTCTGGAGAAGACAAGGGAGTAGTATCAGATGTGGAAATACTAAATCTATGTAGTGTATGTTTAATTGGATATGTACTTTGTGCTAAGTAGGATAATATGACTGTCATGGATATAAGGATTCGGGATGGTTGTATTGATATTGTTATTGTTGGTATGATATGGATGTAGTATTGTGGTGCATGCATGGTTTTGGATGTTGTCAATTCTGTATGGTAGTTTGTGTGAGCCCAAAGGTGGAATTAGGCCTTGTTGGTGTGTTTTAGGCCATGTAGCCCATTATGTCAATTTGGGGTTTAAGGGGGTCAAATCTCAGAGGAGTGGTTTCTTTGAGGTGAAACCTCTTTGGATGAGTTGGTTAAGTGGTTTAGGATTTACTTGAATGGTCCCAAATGGTCAGGTTGTCTTTGGTGGCAAATAGGAGTTGTAAGTTATGAGTTTTGGTCAAAAAGCGATCAAAATAGTGTTAGGTATCCAGAATCTCCATATGGAGATGGATTGAAGTGAGATTAGTGTTTGTAGATAGATTGAGACTAGATTGACTTATAGGAGTTGGAATTAGGTTAACCGGAGGTCGGAGCATAAAATTATACATGTCGAGAATTCGCTTTGAAGGATGAATTTTACTGATGTTGCTTCAGCAGTGGGGTGTTGCAGGGCCAGGAAGTCAGGCTGTGGTGCTAGCAAGTTAGTGGGTGTGAAAGAAGTAGAGAGAAGGTTGGAGACACAGTAGTACTATAGCGGCCGCGGTCCCAGCCTAGTTTCTGGTGTCTTTTTGGATTTTCTTCCGCTGTTTGATGTTTGGAAAGTAATTGTGAGATGTTCATGCTGTGATTAGTTGGTTTTTGAAGTTTTTGGTCAAATCAGAAGGTGTTTAGGAGTACGGTGTTACAAATATAACAAGGATATGTAAATTGCTTTAGCACTTTTGGAGGTGAAGATAACAAAAGAATTAAGGACAAAGTTAGATTACCATATACGTTGATTAATTTGTTTTCAATTGTTGAAGAAAGTGCCCATAGTTGTTAAGGGTTGCTTGAATTGGTTTGACAAGTTAACAGAGGGAAGATTGTGATGGAGAACCTTTTTTTTTTTATACCAGATAATTTTTTACTTTTTTTCTATGGAAATGTTTGCCAGTAAATTGAAGAAGACATTTAGCATTACAGACAAAGAATGGAAAAAGAAACCACAACACAATGAGTCTATTAAAAAATTGTGATGATTCTTGTTGTGTCTTTATCAAATCACTCAATATTTCGAAGAAGTGAATGAGTCTATCAAATTGTGATGACTCTTGTTGTGTTTTGATCAATGAGTCTATCAGACAGCAATTGTAGAAGAAAAGCTCCACTTAATTCATATGAGAACCTTTTGAATATTATTTTTTAAAAAGTGATCATAGCTATTATACTATTCAAAAGAAAAGAAAACGTGTTTACAAGTAAATCATAATATATGTTTAAGTATATCTTTTTCAACTCTGTTAAAAAATATTCTGACAAAAAGAAACGATGTTTAAAAATATATGTTCAAAAATAGTAATCACTAGTTATTTTTAATGTTGTTAAATATTTTTGTTTAATAAGCATGAATTCTAGTTAATTACATCTTCCAGTTAAGTATAGAAAATTTTAAGTATATATAAAGACTAAACTTTTAAGTATAATTTACTTATGAATATTTGAATAATTTACATTAAAAAAATAAAAAGAGACTACATGGTCCAACACGCATATAGACTAAATTAAACATAATTTATTATCATTGTTTGTATGTGGAAATATTTCATAAAAGTTTATGGCAAAATTAGGAAGTGAGTGATGTAGATAGCAGGGATAACAACGCAATATATTTATTTATCATAAAAATTTAAATTAAATTATACTATTTAAATTTGGTGGTTGAAATATATGTGTTTAATCAAGCTGCACACACATAAATAAAATCTACTTTATTTACCAAGAAAAATCTACTTTTACTATTCATCAATTAATATTAATAGTATAATAATTTTTCCTATTTTTTTTAGGATATTAGAGCTAAAGGTTCCACCTCCAAAAATGAATATTATGTCTGTCTCATAGACTTCACTTTATTAAATTTCCTAGAATTGCATCATATATACAGACACACACACAATTAAACAAAATTCAAAGTTTGCAATACACAGGGAAAGATTCCATGCATATTGCACAGAGCCTAAATCATAAATTTATTGTTGGGCTTTTGAACAATGCGTAATATTCTTTAACAGCAAAATGTAAAACATTTGCTTGATGGTCAACAGAAGTTATATTGGTTGGAAAAAATTTTGTATGATTTCTTTCCAAACTGTATAATTGTGTCTCCCAAATATATATTTCCTTATATGTTCAAATCCTTCAATTTTTTATTGTAAAAATAATCGCTTCAAATTTTGACCTCATATATATTGAGTTACTCTTTCACAATAGACTAAATAATTGTTATCATTAGCTTTTATTTATGTCATTCAGTTCAAGTTATGGAACCAAATCCTCCCGAAAAGCATATTTGTTATCATGACTTATTTATGTATAATATTTAGACAATTGTGAATAAGATGGTTTTCTTTTTCTTTTTCTTTTTTTTTATAGTTCGAACAAGGGAATTGCAAAGTGTAACATAATAATATTTCAAACCCACAATATCACTAATATCACTAATGGTCTTCGTCGTAACCTTACAAATTCACGAGCTTCTAATTATGTTGAATATATGAAAATTTAAATTTGAAGTGAGACTTATGAAAATAGGTCTTTTTTTTTGGGGCCAAGATGAAAATAGGTTACCATTTGCATGAATTTGTTTTGAATTGATTGAACAAACCGTGCATAGTTGTTAACTGTCACACTTTATTGTGTTCAGGAAATAGAGGGAAGACTTAAAAGATGAAGACTTTAAAATCGAGAGACAAGAATTGACAAAGAGTAATCATAATAATTATAGATAAGATATAATTGTTGTTGATTGCAAAATATCCTTAGTTGAAAAAAAAAAAGCTTTTCATTTTGTTTGAAGTGAAGAATGTGATGGAGAATCTTTTATATTTCTAATGTGGAAAAGTTTGATGTTGGTAAATTGAGAAAGATTCTATCATATAGTGATTGGAGAAAAAATTTTCCATTTAATATATCTGAGGTCTGTAACAATCCTCATGACATTTATATTGGCATTGTATACAGTATTGGAGGAAACAGGACGGAGGAAGAAAGAACATGGAGGAAAAAGAGCTCTATGCTGTGGTGAGAAGCAGGGTTGCCGTGGTGAGAGTTAATTCCAATGGCATTTTCTGGCTGAAATCGGTGGTGTTGTGGCAATGTTATTTGGAGCCACGTCAGGAGTCAGGATTTTTGTTTAAAACAGAATTATTTCAATTAGCCGAACACAAAGGAAAAGAAAGAAACAGAGGGAGTAATGAAGAAGCAGGGCTAGGGCTGAGAAATCTGGCCAAAGGAGATCGTTTCTAGACCCTAGAAGCTTCATAAATTGTTGGTAAGTGGTCCTTGATCTTCCCTCTCCATTTTCTTTGGTCCAAACTTGGGATTTTTTGGGTATAAGTTGGGATCTTTGATTTTGATTGAATCCACTGATTAAAATGGATGGAATAGGGTTAATGTAGTGTGATTTGGAGTGTATGTTGCTTGGGTGTGAGTTTTGAAGGGTATATACATGTTTTGAGCTTAACCCTAAGTTATTTTCAGTTAAGGCTTTTGGGAATCCGAAGTGTATGTGGTTAAGTAGTGTTTGAATGATCTCTAGGAGCTTAGTGATGCATAAAAGTGGTGTTGGAATATTAGGTTTGGCTAAAGTAGTAGAATTGTGGAATTTGGTTTGTATGTTAATTGAGATATTACGGTAATGTAAATGTTGTTTGGTTGACCGAAATGGGTACAAGTTGCGTTGGACCACTCTAGAAGTTTGTGGAATCCATGTGTGTGGAAATTGACAACCTGAGGTAACTGGGTGTTTATATTGTATTGTATGATATTATGTATATTTGTGTATAAATGTATGTTTCTTTCATACCACAATACATATGTGTTTGTGTGTACGGTTTTCTATATATCGTGGTATACACATAGCTATATGGTGATTACATATGTAATGATGATGTGATATGGCATGATGCATAGCATGACATTGAGATCATGATGATAATGATTATTTGATAATATTATATGAGCATCACCACATAGCATTATGAGGCATATGACGATCGGGTAGTGATGATAATATACGATATGATACGATGATATATGATTAAGGAGGATAATGATGTGATCCTTGCGACTAAATCACCTCCAATGGCCAGGAGGAAAATTTGCGTAGTGGATTGCATTTTCCTTAAATCGCTGCCAATTCCTGGTGGGAATGGGGAAGAAGAACCACGATCCAAACATTAGTGTTACCTTTGACCAGGTGCACTAATGGGAGGTGAGCTTGGTGGTCTCCTGGAATCAGTCTTCATCAACTGTTGGAAGAGAATCACCTATATAGAATGTCTTGTTATAACAATAACTTGTAGTTCTAGCTGTGTGGAGGGAGACATGCATTCTATTCCATTTCATATTGCATTTATGAGATTGTATGAGTTATATATCTGTGTGTGTGGTTGTCCTTGGTTACTAAGACATTGTCTTACATCCCTTTCCCATGAACTAATATTTTAGGTAAAGGTTCTGCCACTAGTTCTGAGAAGACAATGGAGTAGCATTGGACGTAGGAATACTAAGTCTATGTAGTGTATGTTTAATTGAATATGTTCTTTGTTCTAAGTAGGATAGATGGTTTGTAACTAAGTGGTGACATTGATATTGTTATTGTAACGGAGTTGATGTTGTTGGCATGTTATGGATGTAGAATTGTATTGTATGTGCTGTGTATGTTGAGTTGTGGTATATGTAAGCTCAAAGGTGGAACTGGGCCTGTCGGTGTGTTTTATGGTCTGTAGCCCATTCTGTCAATTGGGGTTCAAAAGGGTCAAATATCAGAAGAGTGGTTCTTTTGAGGTGAAACCCCTTTGGACAAGTTGGCTAAGTGGTTTTGGACCTGTATGAATAGTCTCAAGTGGTCAAATTGCCTTTGGTGACAAATGAGAGTTATGAGTTGTGAATTATGACTTTTGGTCAAAAAGTAGCTAAAAAGGTATCAAGAGTCCAAAATCTCCATACACAGTTAGATTAAAGTGAAATTGGTGTCTATGAATAGATTGAGATTATATTGACTTGTAGGAGTTGAAATCAGGTCAATAAAAAGTCGGAGCATAAAGTTATGTGCATCGGAAGTTTGCTTCAGAATTTTGGAAGTTTGCTGGTTTAAACCAACAGGGAGCCCCACGGTGCCAACAAGTTAGTGGGCGTCTAGAGGAAAAGTTGGGGACAAAGCCGTAGCGGTATTGTAGCAACCGCGATCCCAGCCTAGTTTCTAGACTTTTTGGGATTTTCTTTCGCTGCTTTGATATTGAGAGATATTGAGAAGTAATTGTGAGTTGTTTGGGCTATTTGGTTTGATTTTAAAGTTTTTGGTCATGTCAGAAAATATTTGAGAGTAAGGTGTTACAAGGTCCATTCAAAAAGTCTTAAATCTAAGCTAATTGAATATGGAGGCCAACAATAAATCTACTTGAGTATTATTTTGTTTTTCAAGTTATGATAGTTATCAATCCACATAAGAAAGATTAAAGTGTTTACAAAAAAGTTATATATGTAAAAATATAAATAATGTTTAAATACTTACTATTCATTTATAACAGTTATCAATTATATTCGTAGTTTAAATCAATTATAGCTCTAAAAATGGTAAGAATAGTGCAGCATGGCATATACTTTTATCAATAATAAAAGAGCACTTACAAGCTAATGAACAAGGGACACGTGTTCTTTTATTACAGGCTAATCATGCACTTATTATAGAGAAAATTTTCATTGGGTCCAAGGAAACTTTTCAGAGTGAGAAAAGGATACCAAGGTACCTGTGGGTCTGATAAATAATTTGGTAAGCTTTTCATTGTAATATTGTCCTGTGGAATCATTTAGTATTACGTGGAAAGTTTGTTAGTAGGACAAATAGGATGAATGACTTGGAAAAAGTGTCAGACTCAAAAGGAGAAATAAGACAACGAATTATCATACAATGAATGTAAAATTTAAATGACAAGAAAATAACAAAATACTATTTGGGTCCAAAGGCAACTTTTCAAACTGAGGGTTGTTATTTTTTCCAAACAAATAAATGCCTAGGCATGCAACCTTTGAGCCATCAAAGGATGAATCATGAGCAACTGGCTTGACAAGTATCAATTAACAACCAAACGACTAACTATAATTTCTTCTAATTAGAACCTCATAAATATTATAGAATTATTAAACTAACTGCACAAGTAGTTCAGTAGCTCTCAATTATATATTTTTTCAAAAATGATTTTTTAAGGATTTATATAATTTTTTTTGAAAAAATTATATAATTTTTAAAATAAAAATTATGAAATTTTTATGGATTAAATATAATTTTGTAGAGACTAAAATGAAGTCTTTTAAAATCAGCTTTCAATTTTATAAAAGCATATACATTAGGTGGTTTAGAGATGTTCCAAAAAAATTTATAAAAAAAAAAAGATTGTCTAGACGAAAATTCAATCGTATTAAATTATATTTAGGCACTCTACATAAATTATTTTTATCTATTTGATCATGCACTTTTTATTTACTTCGCTGGATGGAGTTTAAGTGATAGTGTGAAAATGATACCTTAATTTCTGATTATATATATATATATATATATGTACTGACCCCTATCCTTGCATATATGCTTGGAAGGCAAGCTTCAAATACCCAATCGCATATGAAATGAATTCACTTTATTGGTCCAAACTAGATTGCTTAAGAATAATAACATCTAAAAATTGCTTTTAATTGCATAACGTTTGTCAAGTGTCAAAGAAGTTAAAAAAAATTTCAGTGAGTAGGTGCTAAACTAATCTGAAACTTAATAGAGTGGGCCAAAATGGGAATAGGTCAAGAACCAATTTAATTGGCGTTAAAAATGGTTAAAAAGCATGAACACCTACTAGTTATTATTCAACCATTTCAAATTATTTTTTCTAACTTTTTTAATTGTTTAGTGTTTAGAAGAAAATAGTAGTATTTTAAGTACAAAATAGTATTATTTTTTGAATAAATTTGTTTCTTTCTATATTATCATATTATAGAAGCATTATTTTGGTATATAATGATTAATAATTATAAATTTACTTTATAAATAATATAATGATGAATTTTTAGTCGACTTTTTTAAATTCCATATATGATTTTCTATGAATATTAACATATTTGGATTTAAATATTAAGTATGAAACTTGATTACTAGTGATAATTTTTTATTTTTATACAATATGGAGCATATAAAATCTCAATATATTAATTTAATTACTATTGATTTAATCATAGTTTGACTAGAGTTGATTGATAAATCTTGAAATAGTATATTTATCAATTCAATGACTGATCAAATTTTGGAAACAATAATTTTATTACAATATTTTGTTTCTTTTTAATTTCTCAATTATTTTTTTGAAGGGACGAGCTAAAGGTTTAGGAATGAGTGATGTCTCTAACATTCTAGCTTTGCTTTAATTTGCTAGCGAATTATATTTAGGTCCAAGGCAATGTTTCTATTTGGTTTGAGGGATTTTGGAGGGGAGAAAAAATTTTCAATTTTAATTTTTTTTCTCAAAACAAAATAAGAGAATATAGTACTTTTCTTTTTGTTTTTATATAGGAAGAAAAGAAGGAAATAAGAAGAAAAATATTCACTTTCCTTTATTTGGCTTTAAAAAATTTGATTAAAGGTTTTCCCTCTCCCTCCAAAATCTATAGCATCAAACAATGGGTAAGTGAAGATTGTGATAACTAGGGAATCTTTTAATTTTCTTATGTGGAAAAGTTTGCCAATTAATTGAAAAGACATTTGGTAAGGAATTGTCAAAGAAACTTACATACAATTTAGTATAATTCACTGAATTTATGTTTTTAGGAGTGATAATATCCCTTACTACTGATAAATATTAAAATAAAAATATATGTATTTTTTTTATATCCCTAGACTTTGGTCATTATTTTTGTAATCAAAATATCATAAATACTAGATTTTCTAATAATTAATAACAGTATATGTATTTAATTCTAAAAAGCATGCACATGTCCGGTTTAGAATTCAACAATTAATTAGATAAAGATGTGAAAAATTATTTAGAAATTTAATTCTGAATATTAAAAAGCCTGTTAATTAAGATAAAATTATTTTCTTTGTAAAGTATATCCCATTTTGTTGAATAGCCAATTACAAAATAGTAAAAGTAGTGCTATATGATTCATTTAAATTTGGAGATGCAGATAACAAAACGGTTGGGGAATCTTTTTTTTTTTTCTTATGCAGAAAATTTTTCATGTAAATTTAAATGACATTTGGCATGTGAGTGATTTTCAAAGAAACCGCCACACAAAACTAGAACTTAATTTGTTTAGCAACGAAGGAAATCTTCCACTCTATATAAACATTAAAAAAAGAAAAAATGACACTTGATAACCAAAATTTTTAATTAATCCCATTTTAGGACCAAAAAATTCAAAAATACTAGAAAAGGACCTGATCTTAAATTAATTAAAAATATAAATATAAAATGACCTAAATACCTGTGTAAAAAGGTTTTACACTCAACAGATACTTTTTACTATTCTTTTTTATAAATTTGACACTGAACATCCTTAATTTTACATTGAACACATTGTGGAATATAAGTGTAAAATTGAGAAAGTTTAGTATCAAATTTATGAAAAATAGTAGTAAAAAGTAAATGTTGAGTAGTAAAAAATAGAAGTTGAATATAAAATTCTGAGACTTATCTAATGTAAAATCGGGGGTTTTCAATGTCAAATCGTGGAACATGAGTAGTAAAATGCAGAAGATGAGCGTAAAATTCTAGGAGTTGAATTCTTCATTGTGTCCAGTGTAAAATCGGAGAAGTTCAGTGTTAAATTTCTGAAGAAGAGTAGTAAAAAGCAGATGTTGAGTATAAAATGTTTTAACAAGAGTATTTAGGTTATTTCCTATTTTGAATTTTGATCAATTTGAGACCATGGTCCTTTTCTGGTATTTTTGAATTTTTTGGTCCTAAAATGAGATTAATTAAAAGTTTTGGTCCTCAAGTGTCATTTCCAAAAAAAAAAAACTATTGTGACTTTTTGTATCCTTAATTATCAAATTACACTTGGGTCTTGATAACATGCATATAGACCAAACATTTTGGATCAAATGAAGACTTAAGCAAAGATTGTCGATTAAGGGAAATCGTTAACTATTCTTATGTGGAAATTTTGCATAAAAATCTAAGGGATAGGTAGCAGTTGCAACAACCCTCATTATATTATTCCTAACTTAGTATCTAGCGAATGAAGTATAATTGATGACATGTGCAGAACCAGAGAAACTAGGATGGAGGAAAAGCCAAAAATGTAGAAGAGCTCCACGCCACAACAAGACACAGGGCCGGCATAGCGGATGAGCTTGAATTTCGTATGAATTTTCAGATAAAAAAGGCTCACGCTACGGTGCACTTACCCACCTCCACAGTGCCATATTCCAGATTTTCTTAAATCAGAATCATTTTAGACGACGAGCGAAGAAAGAAATGGAGGAAGAACTAGAGAAGCAGTGCTAGGGCTTGAGATTTCTTACCCTTGGAAGTGATTTTCAACTTCTGGGAGCTTCAATCTTGGTTAGTAAGTGATCCTTGCTCTCCCTCTCCATTTTTCTTTAGTTTTGAATTGGACTTTTTGGATATATAGTTAGGTTTTTGGTTTTGGCCGAAATCCATCGATTAAAATGGATGAAATGGAATTAATGAAGTGTGATTTAGTGTTTATGATGCTTGGATATGAGTTTTGCTTGGATTATGAGGAGGTTTGAGTGGAACCCTAGGCTATAATTGCTTGAGGGAGTAGAAAATCCGAATTGTATGTGGTAGGATAAGGTTTGGATAGTTGTTTTGAGGTTTATTGGAACATGATTATGCTAATGGAATGATGAGTTAAGTATAATTGGTTGAGTTATGGATTTTGGTCAAGTTGTACAATACGTTAATTAAGGTATTATGATGTTGTAGAGGTTGTTTGATTGACTAGAGGAGTACAAGTCTTGTTGGACAATCCGAGAAGCTCATGGTATATGTGTGTGGTATTGACAACCTAAGATAACTTGGTGTTTGTATTTTGTGTATTATATGTTAGTATATATATGTGTATATATACATATTCCCGTTCAAACCACGATATTGTTATGCATGAGTATCTTTTTTCTATATATTGTGCTATGCACACGGCTAGACATTATAGTAGATGATGATGATTTTATATGATGATGATGATATTACATTACATGAGCCCATGGCATGACATTGAGAAACATAATGATGATGATGATTACATGATGATATGACATGAATATCACTATATGACATTGTAAGGAAAGGTGGATGATATATTATATGATATGATGATATATGATATGGGTGAAATAAGGAAGGGATCCCTATCATTAAATTCTCTCCTATGGCCAGGAGAGCAAGATGGCAATGGACAACACCTTTCCTAAATCACCACCAATTCAAGGTGGTTTAGGGGAAGGAGAGTCACAATCCAACCATTAGTGTTACCTTTAGCTAGGTGCACTAATATGAGGTGAGCTTGATGATGTCCTGGAATCAGTCTTTATTGACTATTGGAAGGGAGTCACCTATATGAAATGTCTTATTGTGATGATAGCTTGTGATTTTAGCTGTGTGTGAGGGAGACATACATTCCATTTCATTGTGCATTATTGTAAGAGATATTATATATATTGCTTGTGGTTGTTCCCGATTATTGAGACTTTGTCTCATACCCCTTTTCCATAAACTAACATTTTCAATGAAAGATACTAGCCCAGAGAAGACAAGGGAGTAGTGTCTCGGATGTGGGAATATTCAAATCACAGTAGTATGTGCATATTGTCTATGTATATTATGCCAAGTAGGATAAAATGACTGTAATGGATATGAGATCAATGATGTACTGATGATTATGGATGCATGATATTGATGATGGTTGATATGGAATGATATGGAAGATGATGCAGTATGCATGTTTATGTATTGGTTGTGTATGTTTGTCTTGGCGTGGTTAGGAGTCAGAATGGTTGTGTGTGCACCCAAAGAAGATTTTGGACCATATGTGTGAGTTTTGAGCATATAGGCAATTAAAGGAAATTGGGGTTCAAGGAGATCAAATCTCAGAGGAGTGGTTCCTTTGAGGTGAAACTTCTTTGAATAAGTTGGTTGAGCTAAATAGGACCTGTGTGAATAGTCCCTAAGTGCCAATTTGCCTTTAGTGGCTATTAGAGGAGGTAAGTTGCCAGTTTTGGTTAAAAAATGGTCAAAATAGTGTTGGGTATCCAAAGTCTCCATATAGAGTTGAATTAAGATAAAATTGGCGTCTACGGATAGATTGTGACAAGATTGACTTGTAGGAGTTGGAATCAAGTTAACCAAAGATTGAAACATAAAGTTATAAGTATCAGAAGTTGGTTCGAAAAATTAGCAATTTATTGATATGGATACTAATGCCAACGCCAGCAGCTTGCCCATGATGCTAAGCACTACTGCTCGGCTAAGGCTATAGCAGTACTGCAGCAAGCTATGACCCTAGCTTATTCTAGTGCCTTTTTGGTGTTTTTTCACTGCTATGATGTTTTGAGAGTTAAAGTGAAGATGTTTTGGTTTAGTTTAGTTAGAATTTGAAGTAATTGGTCATGATTGGAGGTGTGTTGGAGTAGGGTGTTATAATAGTAGAATGATAGACATAGCTTCCATGAACATTGTATGGACCACCATACTAACATGATAAATATTAATAATTTTGTCAGGAGTGGTATATATTCACAAAATTCAACCAACACTAGACAAAACTGTCATGGGTTTCTACAACAGTACCATTGTGTTTGCTTTGCTTTGGTCACTCACCTTCTTGGTAAATCATTTATGGATATGCAAAGCTTCTGATGAAGTTCTTTGGATTCCAAGTGAGGGACAAGCCCTTCTTAATTTCAAGCAACATCTTCTTGATCCTTCAAATAGGCTCTCCTCTTGGTCCAAGCACACAAATTACTATAATTGGACTTCAGTTGTCTGCATTGTTACAGGTCATATTCTGGAACTTAGCCTCAAAACTACAACTTCTTATTCTTTGTATTTGGAATATGAAGCTTACCAAATATCAAGGTTTGATGGTGAAATACATCTATCCATACTTGATTTGAGACAACTAAGTTACTTGGACTTGAGCTACAATGACCTTAGGGGTATTCAAATTCCAAGTTTCCTTGGTTCAATGAAGAGCTTGACATATCTTAACCTCTCTTATCGGGATTCAATGGAAGCATTCCTCACCAAATTGGAAATCTTTCTTGCTTACACCATCTTGACTTGGGAAGTAAACTTTATATAGGAAAAATTCCAAATCAAATTGGGAATCTATCAAATCTACTTTATCTTCATCTTTTTGGTGGTTACCAATCTAATGTGGATGGAATATTGTTATTTACGGAAAATCTTGAATGGCTTTCATCTCTATCTTCACTCCAATATCTTAAGTTGAGCACTATTAATATGTCCAATGCACTGATTGGTTGAATGTTCTATAATCACTTCCCTCATTGATAGAGTTATACTTGCAATGGTGTGCTCTTCATCATCAATTTAATCCATCCATAACCATTAACATTTCTTCTCTTGTGGTCCTTGATATTTCTCATTCTATTGATTTTGGAGCTTCTTCCATTCCAAAGTGGATTTTTCAACTGAAAAATTTGGTTTCACTTTAACTGAGACAAAATAATTTGTGGGGTTTCATCCCAGATGGTATTCAAAATCACACTCTCATTGAAGATCTTGATTTATCCTATAATTTTTTTTAATTCTTCTATCCCTAATTGCCTATATAGTTTGAATCATCTCAAGTGTCTTACTTTCTCTTGGAGCAAATTTCATGGAGCAATTTCTAATACTTTTGGAAACTTGACTTTTATGGTTACTCTTGATTTGTCATCTAATCAACTAGAAGGGCCAATTCCAAATTCCATTGAAAACATGACTTCTATGATTATTCTTGATTTTTCATTTAATCAACTGGAGGGGCCAATTCCTAATTCCATTGGAAACATGACTTCTACAGTTACTCTTGATTTGTCGTATAATCAACTGGAAGGGTCAATTCCAAGAACTTTAGAAAATCTTTGTAACTTAAGAAGTGTTGATTTCACAACTACAAAATGCAATCAACAAGTTTCAGAAATAATAGAAATATTCTCCATTTGTGCTTCAAACACACTATAGTCTTTGTCTATCTTGAGTGCTAAACTGCATGGCATTTGACTCTCCAAATTGGGATTTTCAAAAATCTCCTTCGTCTTTCTCTTTATGACAATTCCATACAAGTTGTGATTCCTAATCTTTAGAAAATCTTGCATCCTTTAGTTCCCTGCTCTTTTTGAAATTCAATTTGATGGGAATTCTTTTGATGCTATATGATCACTTTCTGCATTACAAAGTCTTTCTATCGGTTATAATCCTTTCCATGGAGTTGTAAATGAAGACTATCTTGCTAATTTCATGAAACTGCAGCCATTCATAGCATATGGAAACAAACTCATTTTAAAAGTGGGTCCGAATTGGAATCCTTCTTTTCGAAAGTTGGAAAGCTTGTACATGGTCTCGTGGCATTTAGGTCCCCACTTTCCATCATGGATTCAATCATTGCAGTATCTTAGGAGTTTGTCCATACCTAACAATAACATCTCTGATTCTATCCCTACCTGGATTTATGATGCATTTCCCCAAGCATCTTACTTTGATTTCTCTAACAATGATATTCATGGGGAGCTTTATGATGCAATGAAGAATCCCATCAATGTCTCCTTTATTGTTCTGGGCTCAAACCACTTAAGTGGTCATCTTCCTTCCATATCACCTTATTTGGTCCATTTAGACCTCTCAAGTAATTGGTTTTCTAGATCCATAGCTCCTTCCTATGTCAAAAAAAGGAAGAGCCGATAATGCTAGAGTATCTCAATTTGGCATCAAATAATTTGTTAGGTGAAATGCTTGATTGTTGGATGATGTGGCCAAATCTAGTCAAAGTGAAGTTTAATAACTATTTTAGTGGGAACTTGCCCACATCTTTGGGATTCTTGCCTTGATTAAATTCTTTACAATTTCGCAATAACACACTCTCAGGAAACTTTCGTATTTGCTTGAAGAACAACACAAAATTGGTTTTCTTAGATCTCAAGGAGAATCAATTTTCAGGAATCATTACTTTTTGTGTTGGACACTTTCTTTTGAATTTGAAGGTTTTCCTCCTTAGATCAAACAAATTCATTGGAAAATTCCTAGTCAAATATGTTTTTTCAATTATTTGCAAATCTTGGACCTTGCACAAAATAACTTGAGTGGGCTAGTACCAAAATGCATCAACCATTTGACTATTATGGCTGTAAAGAACAATAGTTTAGAACAGTACATGATGATCCAAGCAAATCACACAAGGACTTATATAACTAATGTGCTCCTAGAGCTGAAAGGAAGAGATGATGAATATAGTTGGCACAGGAACCGAAAGAGAAAGAGGGAAACTCTCTAAAAAAAAAAATTCTGATCTTCTGAAGATTCAAGCTCTCTTACAATGAAGCTTTGTGTCCTATTTATACTACTGGAATATGGGAAGGGGTTACAACCGAAATTAAAAATGGGATTAATGCTTATTATTGTGCCATGTACATTAATTCTGGAATGGACGGGAATGAATGAACTTAATGTTTTCAACGGTAGCTTGTGTTGATGGTATTTGAACTATTGGGCAGCTGTCATGGCTTATTCTGTTTCATCCTTCTTGGGTTGGATGGAACTCGCCCTCGAGTCAAAGTCAGCATCATCATCCAGATAGGGTGACAAGTCAGTAACGTTGAAAGTGGCAGAAACTCCATAAGCACCAGGCAATTCAACTTTATAAGCATTGTTGTTGATCTTTTGTATGA
The DNA here is from genome assembly GCA_026686845.1 of Adenanthera pavonina. NCBI lineage: Eukaryota > Viridiplantae > Streptophyta > Magnoliopsida > Fabales > Fabaceae > Adenanthera > Adenanthera pavonina. The sequence continues at coordinate 16,468,673 of JAIVEN010000012.1, read as the reverse complement.
TCTTGAAAGGACCATCAGCTCTAGGAGATAACTTGGCATTGGGTTGTTTAGGAAAACGCTCTTTTCTGAAATGGATCCAAACCAAGTCTCCCACATTAAAGATCTGTTGCTTTCGATATTTGTCTCGTTGTGTCTTGAGTTTGAAATTCTGCTTCTGGATTCTTTCATGAACTTATTCATGTAACTTCTTGATTTCCTTATCCCTTTGATTTGGATTAGAACTATACTGCTACTTATCAAGTGAAGGGGTCAAGTCTAGTGGACTAAGGGGATGAGTGCCGTAAACAACTTCAAACGAATACTTCCCAGTTGCTTGATTAATAGAATTATTGTAAGCAAATTCAACGTGAGCAAGAACGAGGTCCACTGCTTCAAAGTCTTCCCCAAAAAACTTCGAAGAAGATTGCCTAGAACTCTGTTAATAGCTTCAGTTTAACTATCCATTTGTGGATGACTAGCATTGCTAAATTGGAGTTTAGTTCCCATCTTCTTCCATAGCATCTGCCAAAAGTGGCTGAGAAACTTGACATCATGATCAGAGGTGATAGTCTTAGGAATGCCATAGATATAGACAATTTCTTTGAAGTACAAATCTGCAACTTGAATTACGTCATTAGTCTTCTGGCATGGAATGAAATGGGCCATCTTTTAAAATTGACCCACAACAACCATGATAGAATCTTTTTGCCTCTATGTTCGGGGTAAACCAAGAAGAAAATCTATGCTCGCATCTTCCCACGACGTTTTTGGAACCGGTAGTGGCATGTATAATCTTGTATTTTGCCCCTTGGTCTTAGCTAAATGACATATTTGGTATCGCTGTATATGCTGGTTGACATCTCGTTCAAGCCTTGGCCAATAGAATTTCTCTCTGACTAGATCAACTGTCTTGTCTCTGCCAAAATAACCAGCTAATCCTCCATTATGAGCTTCCCAAATTATCGCCTCCCTCAAAGAACCTTGAGGAATGCATAGGGTTTTACCTTGAAATAGAAACCTATCATGTCAATAATACTAGTGGAACGATTGATCGGCAGTAGTTTCCCACACTCCATGGAAATCATGGTCATCCTGGTACAGCTCCTTGACAAGGTCAAAACTAATAACTTTGGCCTGCATTGTTGTTAGCAAAACATGTCAACGGTTAAGAGCATCACCTACAGAATTTAAATTTCCTGCCTTATGCTTAATGAGGAAGGGATAAGATTGCAAGATTTCACTCCAACGGGCATGTTTGCAGCTAATCTTTTGTTGAGAGTCCAAAAACTTTAGGGCTTCATGATCCAAAAAAAGTATGAACTCTTTGATTAAGAGATAGTGACTCCAATGTTGCAGAGCTCGGACAATGGCATAGAATTCTTTATCATAAGTAAAATACCTAAGTTTGACATCATTGAGTTTCTCACTGAAAAAGGTAATAGGATGGCCTTCCTAGCTTAAGATAGCACCAATTCTAGTGTTGGAGGCATCACAGCTAATCTCGAACACTTGGTCAAAATTTGGAAGAGCTATGATGGGAGCTTCAGTCAACTGCTTCTTTAGCTCCTCAAAACTCCTCTGAGCTTGCTCTGTCCACTGAAATTTGTCTCCCTTGGTGCAATCTATAAGGGGTACTGCAATAGAGCTAAAATTGCAGATGAACCTCCCGTAGAAAGAAGCTAATCTATGGAAGCTTCAAACTTCCTGAAGAGATCTTGGAATTGGCCAGCTATTAATGGCTTCAATTTTACTCGGATCAACTTGAACACCTTTTGTGGTGATGATGTACTCCAAGAAAACAACTTCATTGGTTTGAAAGGTGCACTTCTTTAGATTGGCAAAAAGCTTTTGGTCTTGCAGGGCTTGCAAGACTTGCTGTAAGTGATCAAAATGTGCTTCCTGACTCTTGCTGTAAATAAGAATGTCGTCAAAGTAAACAACAACAAATTTGCCAATGAAGGGTCACAATACCTGATTCATCAGGCACATGAATGTGCTAGGGGCATTGGTCAATCCAAAAGGCATCACATTCTACTCATACAAGCTATCTCTTGTCTTAAAGACGGTCTTCCATTCATCTCCTGGCCGAATCTGAATTTGGTGATACCCATTACGAATGTCAATCTTGGAAAAGGTAGTGGCACCATGTAGCTGGTCTAACATGTCATCGAGCTGGGGTATTGGAAATCGATACTTGATAGTAATTTTGTTAATAGCCCGCAAATTGATGCACATTCTCCAACTCCCATCTTTCTTGGGTACTAGCAGAATAGGTACAGTACAAGGGCTAACACTTTCCCGAACCAGCCCCTTTTATAGTAGCTCTTCAACTTGTCGCTGGACTTCGACATGTTCCTGAGGACTCATCCTATAAGCAGGCTTGTTAGGAATTATTGCTCCTGGAACAAAATCAATAGCGTGCTGTATGTCTCGCATGGGTGGCAAGCTGGGTGGTATCTCATCAGCTATCACCTCAGGAAACTCGAATAATAAGGGCATAACTCTTGGTGAGATGGTGAACTCACTATTCACCTTAAGTACCAGTATGAAATTCATCATTTGGTCTTCAGATTTCATCACCTTGAACTCTTCCTTGGTCATCAAAGTCACAAATGGTTTAGCTTCTGTTGAGGTTTTGCTAAACTCACTAGGCGGTAAAGGTGCTAGCTTGATCTTGAAACCATCTTTAGTGAAAAAGTAAGTGTTTGTACATCTATCATGCAGAGCATATCGATCATATTGCCATGGTCTCCTTTTAAAGAAGGTGGCATGCATCCATGGGAACAACATCACATCAAACGTCATCATAATGCCTATTCTCAATAGAGAAAGTAACAAGGCATTGCTTAGAGACTTTTACCTCGCTTCCAGTATTAAGCCAGTGAAGCTTGTAAAGATGCGGATGGCCATGTGTTGGTAGCTTCAATTTATACACCATGTAGCCAGACACTAAATTTTCACAGCTCCCACTATCAATGGTGACATTACAAACTTTGCCCTGGGCAGTGCAACGGGTGTGAAAAATGTTACATCGTAGCTAGGGTTCTTCCTTAAATATAGCTGCATGTAGACTTCGTCTAATAACCAAAGCCTCTTGATCTGCAGGCGTAATCTTTTCATCATATACCGGTTCAGTTTCATAAAATGTAGTCTTCTCTTCATCTTCCTCAGGTGCTTCATAAACTTGCCCTTCCCTAATGGTGAGAATTCTCTGAGTAGGACAGTCTAAGATGATGTGGCTAAATCCTTGGCATTTAAAGCATTTAGGTTCTTTAGAGCTAGATTCCTTGGCAGTATTTAGTGAAGGCTTGCGCGTAGTGCTAGGCTGTGGCTTGCTTAAGGAATTAGATTGCTGAAATTTTGCCTTACAGCCATCAAAATAACCCCTAGAGAAAGAAGGTTGAAAAGAAGACTTCTTGGGCATTTGCTTCTCAACATGGATAGCTAGGCGAATCATATCATCTAAAGTCCAATACTGCTGAAGCTAGACTGGATGACTAATGTCAGCGTTTAACTCTACAAGATAATGAGCTATCATCTGCTTCTCCTCCTCTTGTATGTCACACTTCATCATAAGTTTCTCAAACTCCTTGGTGTATTCTTCTACAAACAAGGACCTCTGTTAAAGAATCTGCAATTGGATAAAATTATCCTGGTGGTAATGTTCTGGTGGGAACTTTCTGGTGAGCTGTCATCTTATTTTTTCCCAGGTCTCAATCTTATGCTTTCCCTCGCGTACTCGCTTTCGTTTGAGGTTTTCCCACCATATGGAAGCATGCTTCTTGAGTTTAAGGGCGACAATCTTGACTTTTTGTTCGTTTGGAATCTTCTTGTATTCAAATACTTGCTCAACAGTTTGAAGCCAATCTACAAACTTATCTGGCTAGAGTCTTCCCTCAAGTTCAAGATTGTCTACTTTGATGTCACTGGGGTGGAATGGTTGTTGTTGAGGATGGCGATAGTTGTCAGTGGATGACGAGCTACTGCTACCCGAATCACCTTCTAGGTTTTCTCTATGAGTTTTTAGCAAAGCTAATTGCATTTCTACAATAGCCTCCAATTCTCATCATATTCAACGTCTTATCTTGTCCATCGTAACGTCCTGTACATTCCTGCGTCTTGGAGGCATTTTTTTTTCTCGCCTTTTCTGAAAGGTTAGGATGTAAATATGAGAAGTTTGGCTCACTGGGTAGGGTGACATGGCTGAATTGACACGTGGCACACACTGGGTAGCTGACTATCGCTGATTGGATATGTCAGGATGACGTGGTAGATGATGTCATCATCTTCAACCTGTAGCGGGCATGTGGACGACACGTGGAGATAGCTACTGTCGCGTGGGAGGCGCGAGATCTTTCTGTGAAGGCGTGTTGAGGCGCGTGGAGATTTAGAAGATGGTGAAACTCTCCAGTTTGAGATTTTTAAGTCTTTTGAACTCGATGGTGATGTCCGTTTGCCTGAAAAGTAATCAGAAATGGATTCCGACGGTGGCAACGACTGCTGCTGCTCAGTTTCAAGTCACTCTTTGACGACTCTTTCACTCTACTTGACTTCTAGACACTCTCTTATCTCGCTCTGATACTAGAATGGCACAAGAACCGAAAGAGAAAGAGGGAAACTCTCTGAAAAAAAAATTCTGATCTTCTAAAGATTTAGGCTCTCTTACAACGAAGCTCTACATCCTGTTTATACTACTGGAGTATGGGAAGGGATTACAATTGAAACTAGAAATGGGATTAATGCTTATTATTGTGCCATGTACGTTATTTTTGGAACGTACGGGAACAGATGAACTTAATGTTTCCAACGGTGGCTTGTGCTGATGGTGTTTGAACGGTTGGGTGGCTGTCATGGCTTATTCCATTTCAATATTTTTCTTGGCCTCATCACAAGCATTGACCTTTCAGTTAACAAATTATCATGTGTGATGCCAAGAGAAATCACAAGTTTGATGGGGTTGCACTTTCTGAACTTGTCCAGCAACCTTTTGCATGATGAAATTCCGCAAAGTATTGGCAATATGGCAAACTTGGAGTCGTTGGATTTCTCAAACAATCAACTTCATGGAGAGATCCCATCAAGCATTTCCAATTTGACTTTCCTAAACAAGTTGAACTTGTCCTACAATAATTTGCATGGAAAAATTCCCACAGGCACTCAATTGCAAAGTTTTGAACCATCTAGTTTTGTTGGCAATGAGCTATGTGGTGCTCCACTTCCCAGCAATTGCACTAATCTGGACAACGTTCCAAACCATGACCCCGATGACAAAGAAGGTAATGGAGGTGGAACCAATTGGTTTTATGTGAGTATGTCATTGGGATTTGTTTCAGGATTTTGGGCGGTAGTGGGTCCTTTGCTCTATAATAGATCTTGGAGGCATATTTATTTTCGGTTCCTAGGTGATATGTGGTTCAAACTGCAATATTGGTGATGTTATTAAGGAGAAAAAAATATAGTTGCATCTGTACTGGGCTTTATAAGCTTTTTGCATGTTGTAGATTGTGTTTTTATCTTTAAAAGACGTGGAATTTTGAATAATGAGGCATATTGAATCATTCCCGATCGAGCTTTTAGTAGGTATATATTCGATCTTTGTTTGCTGGTGTATTGAACTCTTTTATGACAGTTACACCGCTATTTTATCGACTATAAATTTAAGCATAATATATTATACTAGCTTAATATACGTATGACGTTACACTTAATTAACACGTGGAGGGGGCAAAAAAAGAAAAAAAAACTGAGGAAGACAATAATTGATAAAAAATCTCTCGTGTTAGCGATCGACTTGGCTCGCGAACATATAAGCATATGCATTAATAATTTAATTATTAAAGTACAAGTAATCTTTTTAGAAAATTTACATCAAAAATATTTTGGTAAATATAATTAAATTAATTTTACTATAATCCAAGTTATTTAATAATTTTATTGGTATGTATAAAAAACATCATAGTAACAACCAAAATGAGACATATGGGGAGTATCAAATAAGCAATTCGACTTTGCTAATGTATTGAATTTTTTTATGAAAGTTAACACTGCTATTTTATCGTCTACAAATTTGTGCCTACTAGATGAAACTAGCTTAGTACGTATTACATTACAATATTGCTAAAAAAATATCGTAAACAATGAAAACAGAGGAGGGATTAGAGCTAACTTCATCTTCTTAAATTTTAATTATAATAAAAAAGACTTATGATCTGAAGCCCATTTTCTGTATAAATTAGGTCATGGGATTAACAACACCCATAAAATATTTAAACCTATATTCATCTCCGCAAAAAATGTTGGGAAAACCAAAGCATTTTAACCTCCAACGTATTTCTGCTATAGACATTATTTTAGATTCTGTCACAAACTACATCTTTGGCTTATATTTCCTTTAGTCCTTTTTGTAAGATGCCTTTTTTAAATTTTTTTAGTTCTTAATATAAATTACTTTTGGAATTGTTTAGATTATTAAATTTTTAACCCAAAACGCCCTTTGCTTGAAGTTGGCAATTGATATTAATGTGAAAAATTATACTAATAGTTCGTGATATATTGAATGATATTTTCTTAAAAAAATAAAAAAAATGTTATTAATGAATTTCATTAAATTGAGGTAATTTAAAAAAAAAATTGAAATTTTATACAAATTTAATGAGATTAACCATTTTAACTAAATTTCTTAATAAATGTAAAGTTGATTAAAAATATATCATAAAAAAGATTGGATGGAGTATTTTCCAAGCTTGTATTTGTATCACACCTCTAATTTTTTTTATTTGTTGTACGTTTTCTTTTTCATAAACCACGCCTCCCATTTCATAAAAGAATCCAAAGAGAGGATATCCCTTAATGTTGTATCCAAAATGACCCATTTCTGTTCATAAAAAAAAAAAGAGACCCATTTTCCTCGGTGGGTTTCAAAACCCCAAATACTCCATATGATATTGGACCCATGGACCCATTCCCCTTCCCCCTCTCAAATCCTCCGATCACCATGCTTACATGCGAGGGAAAAAAAAATTCCTCCTCTCACCAATTTGTTTTCTATTAGTTGATAAAAAAAAATGTTTGTTTTCCATTGGACCGAAAGTCATTGATTGAACTGAGTGAAAGAAATTTGATGCTTCTGGATGAAAAAAATTATATTGAGAAAGCTAATTATCACGTATTTAGAAGTCATTAATTAGTGCTTGAATTTAAATTAGTTCTAGAGCATTGAGTCCAATTCCAAACTATCCTTAATTTAAACATCGCCATCTCAGATAATATCCTCAACTTCATAGAATCGATATTAATGTAAAATACAAAGAATATAGTGTGATACACTATTTACAAGTTTTGAAAAATGCAGCTCATTTTTTAGAATTTATGCAATGCACGAGCTCAATATATATCAATATCTAGTTAGATGAGACATTTTAAGATTTTTGGTGATATTCTTTTCCAACACGAGATTTGTGATATCTGTAGAGTTTAATTTCAAGCAGCGAGAAACGGACTTCTTCGAAAAAGTGCCAATAAAAAAAGTATTTTGTAATTAACATTATAGATTGTTTAAAACATAAAAATAAGAATCATGGTATTTCATCACATTTAGGAAAAAGATCTAAAGCAGTTTTTAAAATTAGTATCTTAGCAAACTTTGCTCTACAAGAAATTATAAAGACAAATAAAAATGCCCAGAAAATAGTTTGGATTTTTGATGAATTGTTGAAAAACTTTTTGTTTCATGTCATTAAATATATTGACAAGATTGTTCCAAGGCTTTCTCATCAAATGGAAATGGTCTGAATGAATCCATTGTTGGGCTTCACAATGTACATGTGTATTCTTTCTTCAAAAAAAAATAATTCAAAGCATTCGCTTGATGGTGGTCAATTTAAGGAAGTTATATTTGTTGTGCAATTTTCATTAGAATTCTCTCTAAAATGTATCATTTATATCTCTCAAAGAGTTGTTTCATTATGTTGAAATCCTTCAATTTTTTCAGTATAAAAATAAAAATCGATTGAAACCTAGACCAAGTATATATTGAGTTAGCCGTGATGTTAGTCAAAATGCCAAGAAAGGTATTATATTAAGGTAGTCTTTTACAATAGACTAAATATTTGGGCTAAACAGGCCGAAATTAAGTGGGTTAGGTTAACCAAAAAAAATTTACTAATTAAACGTATATTTTCCCTACATCAAGGCAGGCGTCACGGCACCAAGCTTTGGGCTTAAAGAAAAGAACCATAATATTTAGATTTTGGGCCGTTAATTAACATCGTAAATAATCAAATTAACAAAAAGTTCATATTCAAAGTAACCAAATATATGTATTCAGACGCTCAAAATGAAATGTGTGTGTGTATATATATATTATTCAGGCAAACTAAAAGAAAAGAAAAAGAATACTACTTCCTATATGTAATAAAATATTATTTTAATCAAATCATGTAAATTAAGAAAATTAGTTTACTTTATTCTTTTAAAAAATCACATTACTTTTTCTAAAAGTAACCTTATTGAATTTTTTTTTCTCTCCCACATCAATCAAATATAAATATTTTTTTAATAATATATAATAAATATTATTTTATATTTTTGAAAGGTTGCTATATTTATTTAAGATCAAGATTAAAAAGTATGTAATTATGAGTAACTTTTTTCTATTTTTATTCTATGGGTCATTCCGTCAAGAAAAAGGTGTCAGAATTGATGCACGACCCAGGTAATTATTCTACATTACTTAGTGCGATCCGTACACTTCCAATGTGTAATTTTTAGGCAATTGTGTATAAGATGGGTTTTCGGGAGCTCACCAATAAAGTGTAATGTACTCTTTCCAGTTTACATTATAAGGTATTTTATATTAATTATATGTATATTAAGAAAATTACTTTTTCAACTCAAATCAATGTAAAAAGTACTTACATTTCTTATTTTACCCTTATTAAATACTATATTTTATTATTATTAGAGAGTTATAAATAAAGAGAGATAAAGTATTAAAGACATGGGTAAAATAGGAAAGGAATATCTAATGTCCTATATTTTAGACCAAAAACTTGTCATACAATATGCCTTATAATAGGGACCGGAGGGAGTATCAAAATACAAGAAAAGAATTGCAAAGTGTTAGAGAATATTTTGAAACCTCACCACCAACATCAAATTGGTGTTTTTATTATTACTAATAATGGTCGATTGATGGGGATTGTTGTATACCTTAATTCTTCATTACCCTCACAAATTCACGCGCTTCTAAGTGTGTTGAATATGAAGCTTGAAGGAAATTAGTGTTGAATTGGTGAATTAATGGTGCTAGAATAGAACAAGGATGATGACTAATAGATAAACCCTTATAAAACTGGTCCAAAAAATCTGCTTTGATGTGTTAGACACTCGAAATGTTACAAACAAGAGATGCTACAAATTGAACAGTAAAGAAGAACAACGAAAAAATGCACAAACAATGAACATAACAAGGAAAACAATTAGAAACAAATGAAAGATTTTGGTCTAGGTGGAATAGAACCTAAGAGAACCAGTTTTTTGAATCTTAACTCCGGTAACTCCGTAAGAATTTGATTGATCCTTGATAAGTCATAGATTTACTCTAGTACTCAAAGAATACAAGATAAACCCGCAAAGTTTGAAATTTTATTCGTCAAAATTTGAAAAAAGCACACAAAAGAAAGCCTTAAATAAACAAGGTAAAATCTAATCTAATGAACCTAATTAATTTGGACTCAAGTAATTTTAAGGAGATTAGGAGACTTTTGGCTCAAATAACATTTTTATTGAACTAAGAAAACTAGTGAAAATAAAGTCCCAAAAACAAATAACAAAAATTCAAAAGGAAATAATAAAAATAATACCTAAACCCTTATAAATAAGCCACCATATTAATAAAATCACATGTTTAATGCTTGACATGCTTATTTATAAGGTGAGCTATTAAAAAGATTACTCACTAACTAATTGGGCTTTATTAATTAATTTAGCCCATAATTAATAAAAAATGAAATTAATAATAATTAAGCACATTAATACTCAAGTCACATGCTTTTTAAGTGACCTCTTTACGTTTGGCTTGAATCTAAAGCTTCTATTTATGAGAACATAATCATACCATTCTTGTGTTTTTGGCCTTCAAATTCACTTAGGTGTAAATGCTAAATCTCAAGTTGCTTGTTGATCGCACCATTTAAGGCTTCTTTCATTGCCTTAACTTTGGATCTCGTCATTGGGCCTTTTATGCTTGTAATGGATTAACTATCTTCCACTTTTGAATCACATGTTCTACCAGCTTGCTTGCTCCATTACAAGCATACTTTCAGCTTGCTTGCATTATTCCTTCCTTTATGGATCTCCAATGTCTTGAGCTTGCTCCATACTTCCAGCTTGCTTGCATCATTCCTTCCTTTATGAGAAGGATTCGTCCTCGAATCAGAAATGTCAAAAGGAGAAATGTTAGCAACATTAAAAGTTGCACTTATATTACCATATAAACTAGGCAAGTCTATCTTATAGGCATTATCATTTATCAACTCTAAGACTTGAAATAGTCCATTACCATGTGGGTACACTTTGGATTTCCTTTGTTTAGTAAACCTCTCCTTGTATAAATGAATCTATACCCAATCACTAAGCTCAAAGACAACCTTCCTACTACCTTTGTTAGCTTAGTGAGCATATTGTTCATTTTTCAACTAGATGTTTGACTTGACTTTGGCTTACAAATCTTGCACAACTTTAGCTTTCTACACCCCATCAAGGTTAGTAAACTCATGGGAAGGTAAAGCGTAATATCTTAAAATTTTACTAGATACTAAGTAATGAAAAAGGAAATGACTAATGATAATATAAAATGTACAAGGAATTCGTGAAAACTGTAATGCCCCTCACGATATTTTTGTCTTGGCGTTGTGTTCAGGACCGGAGGAAACTGCTCAAGTGGGGTCTGAAGGAGCTCCACGTCGCGGCAAGGAGCAGGGCCGCTGCGGTGAGAAGCCTTCCAATGGCATTGTTCCGGATTAGTTGGTGGAGCCGCGGCGAGGTATGCTGGAGCCGCGGCGAGAGTCGAAAAAATTATTTAAATCCGGATCAGTCGGACGGGAAAGAAAGAAAGAAAACTAAGGGAGCGACGCAGAAAGACGAGGAGCAGTGCTAGGGTTCGGCATTTTCGGTGTCCCGGAGTGATTTTTGTCCATCGAGAGCTTGGGTTCAAGTTGGTAAGCATTCCCTACTCCTCTCTTTCCATCTTCTTCGGTTGAAATTTGGGATTTTCGGTTGTATGGTTGGATTTCCGATTTGGGGTGAAATCCACCGATTGAAATGGATGTTTTGAGGTTAATGGAACGTGTTTTGGTATTCTTGTTGCTTGGGTGTGAGTTTTGAAGGGATTATGTGTGTTTAGAGCTTAACCCTAGGTTGTTTTTGGTAATGGCTCTTAGGAATCTGAGGTGTCTAAGGTTGTATAGTGTTTGAGTAATCCCTAAGAGCTTATTGATGCATGAAAAGGGTGTTGGAACCTTGGGTTAGGTTAATGTGGTTGAATTGCGATGTTTGATTTGTTGGTATATTGTGCTAATGGAAGAATTGTGACATGATAAAGGTTGTTGGCTAATCGAGAGGGGTTCACGCGTACTGGACAGTTGAAGGAAGCTTGTGGAACTCGTGTGTGTATGGTAACGACAATTGAGGTAACCGGGTGTTTGTTTATATTGTATTGACTATGTTATACGATAATACTTGTATTTGTATATATATGCATGTTTCATTCATACCACGATATTGATGGGTTGTGTGTACTGTTTATATGTATATATATATATATCGTGGTATGTATACTGTTAGACGATGGTTATGACTATGATGATGATATGTGTGATGATGATATGATATGTTGCATACATGACATTCTGATGATGATATGTTGATACATGAGCATCACCACATGACATTGTTAGATTATGATGTATGGTGGATGTAGTGGTGATGACGTGATGGTGGTATGATGTATGATGATGTATATATGTTAGGGAGGATAAGGTTGGATTATATATATATATATGTTAGGGAGGATAAGGATGGATAATATATATGTTAGGGAGGATAAGGATGGATGATATATGTGTTAGGGAGGATAAGGATGGAGTCCCTGTGAGGGCAACATGCATGTCATTCATTTCATATTGCATTCACGATTTATGTGAGATATATGTATTTATATATATATATATGTGTGTGTGTGTGTGTGTGTGGTTGTTGTTCCCGGTTACTGAGACATTGTCTCACCCCCTTTCCCATAAACTAACCTTTCAGGTGACGGTTCTGGCATTAGTCCTGAGAAGACGTGGGAGTAGCTGTGTACGTGGGAATAGTCTATGTAGCATGTGTGTTCTGTATTGGTATTTTGTGCCAAGTAGGATAGCATGGTTTGTAATGAATATATGGCAGGGTTGAGATTGATTTGGATGTATGTATGTTTATATATGTGGTATGTATGGTTGAATGTTGTTAAGAAGTATGTGTGACAGTTTTGGGGGGTCCAGAGTGTTGTTGGGCCTTGTTGGTTTGCGTAAGGGCCTGTAGCCCATTTGGTCAAGTTGGGTTCCAAGGGGTCAAATCTCAGAGGAGTGGTTCCTTTGAGGTAAAAACCTCTTTGAACAGGTTTGTTTGAGGGATTTGGACCTGTATGAATGGTCTTTGAGCGACCAGTTGCCTTTGGTGGCAATTGGAGGGGGCTAGTGGTGAGTTTTGGTCAACAAGTGGCCAAAACGGAGTCAAGGGTCCAGAATCTCCATACGGAGTTGGATTAAGGTAAAAGTGGTGTCTGTGGATAGATGGGGGGCTAGATTGACTTGTAGGAGTTGGAATTGAGTCAATCGGAGGTCGGAGCATAAAGTTATGCGCGTCAGAAGTTCGCCCCGAAGTGTTGAATTTGCTGATATGGGATATCAGCTGGGGGCGCCGCGGCGCAGGAAGTCAGGCCGTGGCCCCAGCCCAGTTTTTGGTGTTTTTGAGTTGTTTCCGCTGTGTTTATGAATTGGAAGATTTGTTTTGAGATATCAGGGTTGTGTTTGGTCAGATTTTGAAGTTCTTGGTTAAGTATGGAGTTGTCTGGAGGTAGGGTGTTACAAAAATGGACAGACGCTATTTTGCATGAAAATAGGGCAAATAGATTATTTTTCTCGGTTAGATGGAAAAAATGAGAAAATTATATTTTTGTCCTAAAGAAATATAAAAATGACATCCAAGTCTGAAAAGTATTAAAAATTACGCTGGGAAAGAAATAAAAAAAGTGTTGGGAAAAATTACACCCAATAACTTGAAAATTTCAAAAATTATAATTTAACCCTAGGTCAAGAGTAATTTCGTAAATATGTGAAATTGCTGTTAAAATGAAGCTCTTGACTAGAGAAGTCCAATGGTATATGGCAATGGGGGTTAATGTTCAAGAATAAAGAACTAATCAGTGCCGAGTGTCCAAAAGTAATAGTAAACTGATAAAGAAAACCATGTGCCCTACTGATAGTTAAAAAGAAACTGAGTTAGAATATGGGTCATACACAGATACCATTTAGGATAGGATAATTATGAAAATATAAAAATAAAATTAAAATAGTCCTGTATCCCAAAAATGCTAAATTAGTATAAAGACAGTTTTATCGGTATGATTCAAAAGCACCCGGATTGAGATATATCTGGATCAGGAAAATTATGCAATTTTTGGATACCTCAAGCTCTCCTATGCATGAATTTTCTACAGCATGTGACACAAAGTATTATATTATTTTGGAATACTTGTTGAAGAAGTATGTAAAAAAAAAAGTAATTAAGGGTTAGCTAAAGTAACCATGATTAGCTACATTGTTAGCCACTTAATTAACCACTTAAACCCTTCTCTTTCCTCACCATTTCATGCGTGACCAGCAGCCCAAACAGACCAGAAAAAAAAAGCAAGAAAAGGGAGGAAGAAGGAAGAGAAAAAGGAAGAGGAATCAATGGAAAAGTAAAGCACAAATTGGTAAGTTTGCATACTACCACCTTAAGCTTACTATCTATGGTTTTCAAAGCATGTTGTATGATTTAGTTTGCTTCCTTTCCATCTTAGGGTTTCAGTCAAAATGTGATTTAGCAATAGAAATGAGTTTTGGACCATTAAACTTAGGGAAAAGCTTAGATTAACCACTAGAAGCATGAATTCATAGATGGTTTGAAGTGATTTGAAGGAAAATTTTTTTAATCATTTTGAGACAATTTTGGTCTGAATAGGGGGAGTATTTAGAGTTGGAATTTCATGATTTTGACCTCAAAAATGAGTTCACCATGGTCCAAAACCATAAGAACAAGTGTGTTATACAAAGAAAGATCAAAGGAAAGCTAAGTAAAAAAATTGGGTTTTAATGTTATGGTATTATATAATTCCAAAAAACCAATGGCTAAATTAGTTCAATGATAATATGATTAGATTCAAGAAAGTGTTGAGAGGCTCAAGAAGTGGCATACCAAGTTTGGAGAGCAAGGGAGCATCATAAGGTAGTTAATTTCCCATACTAGCATTTTATTTTCAATGTGCTTTATGCCTTGTTATATGATTACAATGATATTTTGAGGTGATCTATGTGTATTGGTTAAGTTGATTGAGGGGCATTGAGATATTAGGATGTCTATTTTTGAAAATGAAACTCTGCCAAAAAATTTTATGAATTCATATAACGTAAATGTGTTAATGTATTTAAAATGTATTATCTTGATTTTTTATACTTAATGTGATGATGTAATGGAATATTGGGTGTTAACTACTAGATTCTTTGAATCTCACCTTCCCAAATATTAACCACGAATAGGTAGCAACAATGGTAATACCACCAAGGAAGAGAAAGGAAAGGAGAAAGAATTTGACCATTAACTTGATAATGCTAGTAATGACTATGAGTTTTGACCTTTTGTGTCATTTTGTAAATGTGATGTTAAGTATGTTCTTTAAGTTTTTATGATACATTAGGTCTTAGCTAACATATGGTATAATATGAAAATGATGTATGTCCATGTAAATATTTTATGGCTTTTGTTTATCAAAGTATAAGATATAAATGATCATTTTGACCTATGTAGAGTAAACATACCACTATTTGGACTTTTAATGTATAAAGTATGAATGATGTATATGGTTTAATAGTAGACAGGATGAGCTTTCCAATGGTGCAAAGAACACTCATACTAGATGTGTGTGCAATATTTGGTGGATTTTTATATTTAATCCTAATTAAAATGACTATTTTTGCAGTATTCGTATAAAATGTGAAAATTCACAGAGTTTATTGTACAGATCAGTACAATTATTGCTCTGACTTATATTTTTTCCATGTAGACAAAGTTATAAGCTATACCTAGAGACTTGAATTACATACACATGATTTTTATTGATTTAGTTATGATTTTCCAAATTTTAATTGGAATAAATAAATTCGATTAAATGAATAGTAGCCAAAATTGAAAAAAAATTTATTATGGCATTTATTATGATTCAAGATCCTACTATGATATAAATGGACTTTAGAATGATTAAATACATGGAAAATGGGCCCATAAGAGAGGTGTTACATAAAGGAAGCAAATCCACCAGAGTCAATGAATTAAAATCGTATACTATCTCAAAAGGAGAAAAATCAGTGGTAGAATACATAATATAGTTGTATGCAAACTCAACATGCAACAAACATTTTTCCCAGTTTTTAAGATTCTTTTGGATTATAGCACTCAAAAGAGAAGATAGAGTTATATTGACAACCTAGTTTGCCCATCTGTCTGGGGATGTGCAACAGTAGAAAATACAAGCTTAATACCTAATTTAGCTCACAAAATTCGCCAAAAATGTCTCAAAAACTTAACATCATGATCATTAACAATGATCTGGGTAAACTGTGCAATCTAACAACTTCCTTAAAGAACAAATCAGAAATGTGCACATATCATGAGTTTTGGCTTATGCAATAAAATGAGCTATCTTACTAAATCAATCCACAACAATAAAGATATTATCCTAGACAATCCAAGTACAAAATCCATAGAAATGTCCACCAAAGGATATGAAGGAACAAGCAATGGTGTGTGTAACACCTAACTTCCAAAAACCACTTGCCTTGACCAAATCTTTGAAAACCAACCAAACATAACCCAAAACAACTTACAACAACTTCCCAAAACCTCAGAACAATGAAAAAACGTAAAAGAACACCAGAAACTGGGTTGGAGTTGCAGCTGCTATAGTGCCACCACGGCTCTGTTCCTCTTCTATTCTCTCATGCCCACTGTCTCTCCCTAGCACTGCGGCTTTACTTCCTGGCGCAATGGTGCCCTCTTCTAGTTTCTATACCAGCAAAATTTCAAACTCTGGGATGCATATAACTTTATGCTCTAACCTTCAATTGACCTGATTCCAACTCTTACAAGTCAATTTGGTCCCAATCTATCCATAGACACCAATTTTATCCCAATCCATCTCCTTATGGAGAATTTGGACACTTGACACTGTTTCGACCACTTTTTGACTAAAATTCACCACTTACAACTCCATTTGTCATCAAAGGCAAATTGACTATTTGAGACCATTCACATAGGTCTAAAACCACTTAAGTAACTTGTCCAAAAAGGTTTCACCTCAAAGGAACTACTCTTCTGAGATTTGACCCCCTTAAACCCCAAATTAACAAAGTGGGCTATAGGCCCAAAACACACCGATAAGACCTAAATCCACTCTACACTCACACACACTACCATACTGGCACCCTAACATCCAAAACCACACATGCACCATAAAACAACACAAAACTACATCCATGTCATACCAGCATCATCAATATCATTACCATCATCCAGAATCCTCATATCCATTACAACATGCTATCCTACTTAGCATAAAATACATATCCAATTAAACATATACTACATAGACTATTCCTACATCCGGTATGCTACTCGCTTTCCTTCTCCAGACAAGTGCCAGAACCTTCACCTGAAATGTTAGTTCATGGAAAAGGGGTTTGAGACAATGTCTCAGTAACCGGGGACAACCACACACACATACATATATAACTTATACAACTCATGAATGCAATATGAAATGGAATGAAATGCATGTCTCCCTCCATACAGTTAGAACCATGAGCCGTTGTCATAATAGGACATTTCGTATAGGTAATTCCCTTCCAATAGCTGATGAAGATTGATTTCGGGACATCACCAAGCTCATCTCCCAGTAGTGCACTTGGCTAAAGATAATACTAATGTTTGGATCATGGTTCTACTTCCCTTTTCCCCCCACGAATTGGCATCAATTTAGGGAAGGTGTAGTCTACGACGTGCCTTTCCCTCCTGGCCATAGGAGGCAATTTAGCCATAGGGATTCCATCTTTACCCTTCCTAATCATATATCATCATATCATATCATATATCATCATCACCACTCGATTTCCATATACCTCACAATGTTATGTGCTGATGCTCACATCATATCATCAAATAATCATCATCATTTTCATGATCTTAACGCCATGCTATACATCATGCCATATCACATCCTTATCCCATATGTAATAATCATCATATAGCTGTGTGCATATCACGATATATAGAAAACTGTATACACAAACACATTTATATCGTGGTATGAAAGAACCATGCATATATAAATAAATATACATAATATCCTACAATACATACAATACAATACAAATACTCGATTACCTCAGGTTGTCAATTTCCACATACAAGGATTCCATGAACTTCTCGAGTTGTCCAACACACTCGAACCCCTTTCGGTTAACTAAACAATCACTACAATATCATAATATCTCAATTAACACAATATACCACTTGATTAAAAACCACAATTCAACCATTTAAGCCTAACCCAAGATTCCAACACCACTTTCATGCACCATTACACTCCTAGGGACTATTCAAACACTACTCAATCCCATACACTTCAGATTCTCAAGAGCCTCAACTGAGTATAACATAGGGTTCAGCTCAAATCATGCATAATTACTTCAAAACTCATACCCTAGTAACATACACACCAAATCACACTTCAATAACCCCATTTCATCCATTTTAATTGGAGGGATTCATCCAAAACCAAAGATCCCAACTTATACCTAAAAAATCCCAAGTTTAAACTGAAGAAAATGGAGAGGGAGGAGTAGGGATCACTTATCAATCAAGATCTAAGCTTCAAGAGGTTGAGAATCACTCCCAAGGGCCAGAAATCTCAAACCCTAGTAGAGCTCCCTCGTTTCTCCTTCATTTCTTTCTTTTTTGATTGTTCGAAATGATTCAGAATTAAGCCATTTTCTTGACTCTTGCTGCTACCCCATAATAGTCCACTGTGGCATCATGCTATTGGCTAGAAAATGTCCCTTTGGAGCTTGCTCTCATCACGGTAGTTCTACTTCTTACCATGGTATGAAGCTCTTTTTCTTCCACGTTCTTTCTTCCTCCATCCTATTTACCTTCGGTTCTGTACACAATGCCAAAGACTCTTGATTAGCTTGGGACCAAGTTAGGGATAATGTAATGAGAGTTGTTACAAAGTGTATAAATCATGCGGATGCACTCTAGACTTAGCATGCTTAAATACAATGCATTTATCACAGATAGAAATAACATCTTTTCTCATATATGGCTAATAGAAATGCTCTTTTAAAATAGCTAAATTCTTTTCAATCCTAAAATGTCCCATTAAACTACCCCTATAGGACTCAAGAACCAACAATTCATGCATAGAGCAACTATGCGTACACAATTTATTCCTTTTAAATAAGAAGGCATTAAAATGATAATAGTCATTAATGCCATGCTTCTCACAAAGTTTCCAAACATCAACAAAGTCAATATCACATTCATATATGCTGTTCAAAGATTCAAAACTAATCAACTTAGTTTGCATAGATGTAATGAGACTATACCTCCTAGACAATGCATCAGTAACAACATTCTCTTTTCCATGCTTGTGTTTCAAAATATAAGGAAATGATTCAAAAATTTCAAGCCACACAACATGCAACTTTTTGAGCTTATTTTGGGTCATAAGGTATTCCAAGCTTTCATGATTAGAATGCAAAACAAATTCCCTAGACCACAAATAATGTTGCTAATGTTCTAACGTTCTTTTAAGTGCATACAACTCTTTATCATAGGTAGAATAATTCAAACATGCACCACTCAACTTTTCACCAAAGTATGTAATCGGTCTAGCCTCTTGCATCAATATAGCACCAATTATAATTCCAAATGCATTGCATTCTACCACAAAAACCTTAGAAAGTCAGGAAAAAAAAGTAAAGGGGCATTGGTTAACTTATCTTTCAAAGTTTGAAATGCCCTCTCTTATGCCTCTTCCCATCTAAACACTACATTCTTCCTTACCAACTCGTTTAAAGGTACAGCAATGACTGAGAAGTTTTGCATAAATCTCTAATAGAAACTAGCTAATCTAGGGAAACTCCTCACTTTATTTGCATTCCTAGGTATAGGCCATTCGCCGATTGCTTTCACCTTCTCCTCATCCACTCGAACACCATTAGACAATAAAATCCAAGTAGAAAGAACACTTCTCTACATTTGCAAAGAGTCTATTCTCATATAAAATCACAAAAACAACACACAAATGCCCAATATGCTTATCTAGACTCTTGAAGAACAGAAGGATATCATCAAAGTAAACTATAATAAATTTTCTATGTAAGGGAGAAATACATGATTCATAAGACACATAAAGGTACTTGGGGCACTAGTCAAGTCAAAGGACATGACTAACTAATCATACAACCCAGATTTGGTCTTAAAAGTTGTCTTCAACTCATCCCCCTTATTCATGCGAATCTAGTGATAACTACTCCTAAGATCTATTTTAGAAAAAAACACATACACCATGCAACTCATCTAGCATGTCATCAAGTCTAGGAATGGGATATCTATACTTAACTATGACTTTGTTGATGGCTTAGCAATCCACACACATTCACCATTTGCCATCCTTTTTAGGCACAAGAATTACTAAAATAGTACATGGACTAAGACTTTCTCTTACAAACCCCTTTTTCATTAGCTCTTCAACTTGCCTCTAAATCTTCTTAGTCTCCTTAGGATTTGGCCTATATGTAGGTTGATTTGGAATTGATGCTTTGGGGATGAAATCATCTATACTCAATGCCTCTAATGGGAGGTAGCCCATCCAGTATCCCCTTCGAGAATAAGTCTTTGTATTCCTGCAACAAACTCAAAACACTAGATAGAAGAGAGTTATCAAGGTCAGAAATAGTCAAATACACATCTTCATACATCAGTACAAAGGACATCTCACAAAATAATGCTTAATCTCTTCCCACAAAAAATGTTACCTTACTCTCAACAATTTCTTCTTCTTTTTCTTACTTTCTCTCTTTTCTTTTCTTTTCATCTTACTCTCTTTTCTCTCTTTATCATGCTCTTTCTTTTCTTTCTCTCTCACACTATATTCTTGTGTGATTCTTCTTTGATCTTCAAGAGTTTACACTGGACTAAGAGGTGGTAGTACAATGGTCTTGTTATTATGCATAAAAGAATATCTATTAGTATAACCATCATACTTAATCTTCCTATCAAGTTGCTAAGGCCTACTAAGAACAAGTGACCAGCATTCATAAGTGCAACATCACACAATACTTCATCATTAAAACTACCAATTGAAAATGCTACTTTCACTTGTCTAGTTACATTAGCATCCCAACTTTCATCAAACCATAAAAAATTATAAGGTGTGGGTTGCCTTACAATTGGCAAACCTAGCTTTTCAATTAACAATGTACTAGCTAAGTTAGTGTAACTACCATTATTAATTATGAGAGTACATATCTTGCTGTTGATGAAACACCGGGTATGGAATAGGTTCTCATGTTGCTGTCTTTCTAGGTCCTCCTTTGGATAGTGATGAGAGCTTGTTTAGAAACCAGCACTTCTTTAATGGTAGCATCAGCTAGCTCCACATTAGATCCATCATCTCCATGAGAGCTCCATTCGGCCTTATTTTCCTCTCCACCATTGCTTTTACTAGTCACACAACCATTCTCAAGAAACATCATAGCCCTCTTATTAGGACATTATGTAGCAACATGACCAAAGTCTTGACATTTAAAACACTTAATTTTAGAGGAATCAAAAGAGGAAGGTTTAGAAAACTTTCCTATAGATGCCTTCTACTTAATTTCCTCCTCTGGCTTGGTCTTACCTTTGGACTTGAAAGACATCTTATACTCTTTGTTGGATCTTCCATATGATCTATACTCCTTGTTGGAATCAACAAATGATTTCAATTTCTACTTTGCCTTCAAGTGCCTCTTTACTTTAATAGCCTTATACAATAACTCCTTTATATTAAGGTAGTTTTGCATCTCAACCTCAGCAGCAATTTTAGTATTCAATCCTCTAAGGAATCTTACCATTGTTTGCTTAGGATCTTCATCCATTTTGGCTTTTATCATAAAAATCTCCATCTCTTGGTAATACTACCACACACTCATAGATCCTTGCTTGAGTTTCTAAAGCTTCATGTGTACATCCTTGTGGAAATGATTAGACATATATCATTTCCTCATAATTGTTTTGATCTTATGCCATGTCCTAACCAAATCCTTTCCAGTTCTCCTCCTAGTAGTGCACAATGATTCCACCAAATACTAGCATAATTAGTAAACTCAATAATTGCCAATCTTACCTTGCTTTCCTCAAAGTATGAATTGCATTCAAACACAAGCTCTATACTTATTTCCCACTCCAGGTAGGCATTAGGATCAATTTTCCCTTGGAAAAAGGGAATCTTCATTTTTATATTGGCAAGGGGATCCTTCTTGTGTTCTTGATTATTTGTAGCTGCATGTTGATTTTGTCTAGCTCTTCTTGGTTATACCTCTTCCTCCTCAAATTTAATTCCTACTTCTTCTTCACTATCATCAAAATATATCACATGGTTCTTTCCTTGTCTTATCTTAAACTAAGAAGGGGAAGTTTCAATCGCATCTAATCTTATACTCAATTTCTTGAATTGATCATTTATTGAGTCTATGAAGAACTTCCAATATGGAATTTATGGTTCGCTACCACTAGACATGTTTTGTGGATCTGAAATGTTAGCGGAAATCAAAAAGAAAATGGACCTCACCACTCCCTCACGTGTTTCACTCAAATAATGCAAATGAACTCATGTTTCACAAACTACGCCAAATTTGGGTTTTGTAGGTGCCCAAAAGTAGGCAGTTATTTAAATAAACACCTACAAAAATGAAGAAGGATGGATTTGTAGGCAGTTATTTTAATAACTGCGTATGAAAAGTTTACATGAACTTAAAAAAAAAATAAATTAATTGTTTATAACTTTTAGTAGGCGGTTTTAGATACAACCGCCTACTAAAGTTAACATTAGGAGACCTTAGTATTAGGGTTCTTAGGGCTTTTCAAATATAAGACCTTTGATCAAACATGATTTTCTCATCTCTGCCGTGTTCTGCCCCATCTGTCCAAACTCTTCCCAATCTCCTTCCCTCTTGTCGAATCTCTCTCTATCATTCATTGCTAGTGTGTTCATCCTTGTAGGTTGCTCTCTTGCATCTCTTGTTGAATCTCTCCATCATGTTTTGTCCCATTGTTTCACTGCAAGCTCTCTTGCTCTCGTTGAAGCTTGCTATCATTAGCTTTTTTCCCATTGGTTGGGCGAGCCTGAACATGGTTTCTACTAACTGTTGCTCCTCCAGGTTAGTCTTCTTCTGCATCCCTTTTTATGTGTTGGTGAATTTTCCTCTCTTTGAATTCATCTTTTTGTCAGAGTTAAGTTGATTCTTCTTATTCTGGGTGGGTAATCAGCCATGTTTTCTAGTTCTTTCAATATACTGTTCTGTGAGTTTGGTTCTTTGAATGTTAACTTTGGCATGTACATGATTTTGGAAACTATTGTGTATCATACTTCCTATTTTGTTTCTAAGGTATCAACTATCTTCATTGTTCATTGGGTTCACATACCCATGATCCTTCTTGGCAATTAAGAAAAGAATCCCTAAATTTTGTAATATGCTTAAGCATCTATAATTACGTGTGCACTAAAATAGGAAATAGGTCATCATTATTTGGAACTTGGCATGTATGTGATTTTGATATAATTCTTCACCTATGTGGATACATTCAGAAAAGGTAGTTAGTATAATTTAAAGGTCATTTTTGTAACCGTAGTGCTTTGCAGAGTTCATTGGTAACAGAGAAGTAAATCTGGGTGAAGTATAGCATGTAAGAATTTGTTAGGAAACTTTTAGTCTTGATTATTTTTTATAAAAAGATTAAACAACATTTCCAGTTTACTATTGTCTCAAAAGATTTTAAATGACTTTTTGCTATCACAAAAATGCATAATTTTTGTACCTCATCTTACTAGATTTAGTTTTTCCACCCAAGTCTTAGTTCATTTCATCCAAATAATCTTCTATCTGAATTTTTGTTTAGCATTTTGTACCTAACAGGATGATGCTTCCCATCCTCTTGATTCGTCATCTTCTGTCTCCAATCATTTGGCAGTGATCCATTATTTTCTATCTCCTTTATTGGTGGCTCATGGTTTCATTCTAGCACTGCTGTCAAAGTTACTGTTCATGGTGGGCACTTCATACTATCATTTTCTCAATTTCTTAAGTTATGATGGTAATGCTCTCCCTTTCTCTTGAGTGCAATTGCATACTAATAATCTTGACAAAGTTTTCATTTAGATGGACTGCTGATCTTTTGATCCTTTAGTATTTTGTTAATATATTTTCCTTGGGTGTGGCTGTAGTGTCAAAAATATTCTCTTTTCAGCTTTTAGCTTTGAGCATAATCTACTCAATTGCAATGAATCCATATTACAAATGGCAAGTCATACTTGAGGTGTCAGGCATGAGGTTTTCTTGCACTTTGGTTATAGTATTCTTTTAATATGTTTATGTTTGATTCACAAAAAAAGTTATGTGAGCTATCAATTTAGCTGGATAGTGTGTTCTTTTATTTTGGTCTCTAATGAATTTGATTTAATTTTACACTAATATAGTGAATTTAGGAGGTTCATTCTCTTGAACTTTATTTTTTTTACTATTTCATTCTCTTGAATTGGAATCTCCCTTTTGTTGGTCTTGAACATCATCTCATATAGTGTGAAAGAGAACTTCACACCTAGATTTGTCACATTGGCAGTTAGCATATTGAATAAGTGGTTGTTAAATGGTTCTTGGTAGACTTGTTTCCTGAGGATAGATAGCGCTAGAATTAACGTTATTAGATTTGACTGGGAGTGAATATCATGGAGTTAATGGATTGTCTTATGTGGCTGCAGTTCTGCCCTTTTTGGAGAAGACCATTTTTTTTTCTGTACCCGATTGGTGTTGTCATCATCCTTTCTCTTACTTGTAAGTGTTGAATGTGCTTGCGATTTGTGATTCTCAAAAATTGTTAAAGTTGTATCAAAACTCAATTCCTGATTTGCTGTGATTTGAAGTTAACTTGAGCCAAAAAAAAAATTTCCTTCGAAGGTAAATTCTTTTAGATAAGGTAAATTTTTACATAAGAGATTGGCTACATGTGATGACTTCTGTGTTAGTCCCAATGTTGAGAGTGCTATAGATAATGGCTTGTTTAAACTTTGGCCTGCTATTATTTTGGTTTTTTTTTATCTTGCAGAGATTATTCATGTTTTAAATTTCTCACACTTTTACTGCTAAATTTTGTTTATTCTGAAGGTTTATGCATTGTAACTCTTGTAAGAAAGGTAACTCTTCTAAGACTGATCATGT
Organism: Adenanthera pavonina; assembly: GCA_026686845.1. Classification (NCBI taxonomy): domain Eukaryota; kingdom Viridiplantae; phylum Streptophyta; class Magnoliopsida; order Fabales; family Fabaceae; genus Adenanthera; species Adenanthera pavonina. The sequence continues at coordinate 16,443,858 of JAIVEN010000012.1, read as the reverse complement.
TCCATTCTTTTTAATACTTGACAAGCTTTTTTATTTTTGTCATACACGTTATAATACTAAAAAAAAAACTATGTACAAATACAACAGGAACAGGGCATTTACCCATTCCTATCATTTTTCAGGAGCTTACAAACCTTGTTTCTTTTTATTTTGTGTGTTTTGTGCCATTTCCTTTCTCTCATTTTAATATTGTAATAATATACTAATATTTTGTTATTTATGTTATGTGTTAATATTTATATTTATTTTACTTATATATAATTAATTAATAATAATGATTTGATGTTTTGCTTTATTATTGTTATGTGGAGATGGGGTGAGTATGAGACTATAAAATACCCACAGATTCATGTATAGGACAAAAGAAAAAAGAAAAAAAAAACTCATGAAATGATGAAACACATGTAATATTAAAAAAAAAATAGAACTAGGATAAATATTGAAAATCTTGTTTTGTTTGGCCCGATTATCTTTCTTAAATATGAATTGCTAACTTGCTGCTTATTTAGCATTACCATTTTTACTGTCATTTTCAATAGGCATCTTGAATTTTAAATCCTTTGCAGCTTAACTATTCATATGTTGAACAGCACAAAACTATAGTTCCTAGAAAATTCTACTAATACCTATTTTATATATACTGCCTTGTTTATAGCCAACCGTTGCAATAATATAATTAGAGGTCATGATGTGGATGAGGAATTTTGTTAGGCCTTTATAAGTAGACCCTATGGGAGTTGTTAGCAATTAACTACAAAATCGGTGGCCCTTCAATAATGCTTTAAAAGTTTACCCAACAATTTTTCAAGGTGCAGAAAGGGATAGATACATCAATTATAGATGGAGATTATAAATACTCAATCACAAGAAAGGTAATAAACAGTCTTACCGATGAAGAAAGGATTCTCAACATCAACTTGATTTTGCAAGTTGATGTAATAATAAGTGAATGGGGTAATTTAATTTTTTTATGCATTCTAGATAGTAGCTACATTTAAAAAAATTGCTTTATTGTTTAATAAGCTATCTACTTCTTATTGGATTTAACTGTGATTGAGATTGATATTTTAAAACCTCTTTATTGTCATTAAATATCATTATAAGAGGTCAATAACCTTTCCAAGAATAGCTTCTTAGGATCTTATGCTTTAAAAGTACATGCCTCACAACCCTTAAAGTGAATGATTTTTTACTATTTATTTTATATTGAATACTCTCTAACCCTTAGAGGTTTCATATTATACAATTAAGAAAATTAATTTTTCTATTTGTGTCAATGTAACTTTTGCATAGTTCTTTATTTTCTTTTTCTGATTTTTTTTGACAAAATGCCCAATAAAAACGTGATTTCTTACACTAGTATGATATCTGAATGTCAATAAAGCTCATGATGTTAAATCTAATTGGTTGATGTTTGAATAAAATGCCTAAGAAGAATGTTTCACTTGGAATGCCATGACGGGAGGATCCTATCAAAATAAGCAACACATGAAACTGAGTTTTATTAAGAAATATAGCAAAGCATGTCGGTGGAACCAAATGAAATAGGGTGTTTTGATTCATAAGTTTTCTTAGAGGAAGAAGCTTGATAAATCTGGTAATGTATAACTTGAGTTGTTAATTTTCAAATTAGGAAAATTAGGACATTTTGGGAAGCTCTACTCATGGGCTAACTATTATCAAAATTTTAGACTTATTGGAGTCCATCTGGTATAGAAAAACACTGAAAAATCAGATCTAGTGCAGGGGTGTAGAACTGGTTTATGGCAGCTTTTCTGGACCAAATTCAAAAATTTATAAAATATTCTGTAAAGCTCCAAAAAATACCATCCTCATCTCAAATAAAACCTCAACTTGTCCTCTAAATATATGCCAAATTTCATACTTACTTTCAACTTCTAGGGCCCTCAAGTATAGATATACACTTTACTGTTCACTTATGTTCTGTTTTAAATTCTTTACTGCCTAAACTTGCATTTCATTGAGATTTCTCATCATAGACATATTTCATATCATTCATCTAGGATATAGGCCTAGTTTAAATAATATAATACGGTTTAACTCTTAAATTGGCTTCTCTACTTGCTTAAATTGACATGAGTTCCCTTGGCCATGTTGAGTTTTAATTTACTACTTTACAGTATAAATTGAGTTCTTACATTTTCATCATCTTAACATCATTTCTAAGACACCATCAAGCATTTAGAACCATTATCAACTCATTGAATTCATCATATTCATGTCATGATCTAAACTTGCCTTAGGCCCTTAATTCTTTGTTGAGTCAAATTTTAACACTTTCATATATTAAACTAGTTTAGAAGTTTTTCTCAGTCTTATACTCTTATGTAATGCATGTTGAACATGTCATTGTGTTTATTACATATTAGCTATTTCAATTAGCTTTTTAATTGAGAAGCTTTGAGGCAGTAAAATATGGTGCTAAGCTAAAGGGGATAGTATAGTACAAGCATATAAGGTACGTTAATCTTGCTTTCAAAGTTGTTCAATATGGTGGTGTTGAATGATTGTTGTACTAACTGACTGATGTTTGATTAGCATGTTAATACCTTTATAGGAAGTCAGAGGGTGAAGTTTTGATTGGAAATGATTGAATGAAATTTGATAGTTATAGTTTGATTAAATTTCAACAAGCTGAAGAAATTTTCTTTTCCAAGTCATTATGTTGCTAATTTCATTTAGAACTCTATCATTACTGCTATGATTGGTTGAAATTTACTACTTTTTGTATGAATAAAGGGCATAATGTAACATCCCAATAAAGTTAAAATATCTAGAAATATAAAGGGATTTTACAAAAATGGATAGATACTGTTTTGCGTGAAAAAGGGCAAGAAGGTCATTTTTCCCGGTTGAATGGAAAAATAAAAAAATTATATTTTTTCCCTCAAGGAATTATAAAAGGACATCCACCTCCTAAAAACTTTAAAATTTACGTGGAGAAAGAAATAGAAAAGTCTTGGAAAAAATTACACCTAATAACCTGAAAGTTTCAAAAGTTATAATTTAATCTCGGGTGAGGGGTAATTTTGTAAATATATAAAATTAATGTCAAAATGAAGCCCTCAACGAGAGAAGTCCAATGGTATATGGCACTGAGGGTTAATGTTCAAGAATAAAGAAATAATCAGTGCCAAGTGTCCAAAAGTAATAGTAAATCAGGTCTGGATATGAGCCATACACAGATATCATTTGGGATATGATAATTATGAAAATATAAAAATAAAATTAGAATAATCCTGCATCCCAAAAATGCTAAAATAGTATAAAGAGGTTTTTATCGGTACAGTTAAAAAGTACCCAGACTGAGGTATATCTGGATCAGGAAAATTGGGCAAATTTTGGACACTTCTCTCTCACCCATGCGTGACTTTTGCTGCAGCCCATGAAGCCCACCAATCATCTCAAAAAGGTTGAGAAAACTTCTCAAAGAAGGAGTTGAATTTTTTTGTCAAAAAGTAACTTAAGGTGGTTAAGTGTTAACTATGATTAAGCTATATGATTAAGTTACTTAACCACCCATTTCCACCCATTCTTCACGTCCATTTCCAGAACCAAACCAGAAAAGAAAAACTCAAGGAAGAAGAGAGAAAAGAGAGAAGGAAAAGAGGAAACTCAAGAGGAAGTTCAAGAGCTCAAGTTGGTAAGTGTTTTCTACTACTCCAAGCTTGTAGTTCATGGTGTTTAAAGCATGGTTCATGGAGTAGATTTTCTTCCTCTTCCTCTTAGGGTTTCATTCAAACATGATTTAGCAAGGAAATGAATTTACCAACCATAAATCATAGGGAAAATGCTAGACTACACATTTAAAGCTTGAATATGCAAGTGGTTTGTTGTATAACAAAGTGTAGTAATTTTTCTTGAATTTCCCTGATTTTGGAAGAGTTACTGTTCACACTTAGAGTTGGAATTTCATGTTTTTGATGCCAAAAATGAATTCCTCATGGTGGAAAACCTTAGGAACAAGTGATGGTTTCATGAAAGAGCTTAAGATTAAGGAAGTGAAATTTTTAGGTTTTTGAAGTTAATTCGGAATGAACAGTAACAGAGTTAGAAATATAATTTGGTCATTCTGAGGTCATATTTGGATTCCTCATGAAAAATTACATGGAATAGAGGTATAATTCATCATTTTTGAGTTAGAAATGAATTTTTGGTGAATTTTTGAAGAATTAGGGTTTCATGAACACTTTTTGAAGAAAGTCATGGAACCATTAGTTTGAAGTTCTTATGAACTAACCCTTGCTTCAAGTTGATTTATTTGATATTTGGTGATGCATTAGGGTATGAGAAAGCTTACAGAAGTCCTTGAAATGGTTGAATCAAAGAGGAAAGACATAAAGTTCCATGAGGTAGCATAGTTACTTTTTCTCGCATTATATTGTCTTGCTATATTTTATTGTGAATGGTGACTTGCCATATTGTTTTTGTGATGTTTGAGATTGGTATTGGCTGATTTTATGAAAGGGATAGTGCCCGGGATGTCCATTTTGTATGCCGTTATAATGCCGAAATTTTTATAAACAATATGGTGATTTATGCCTTGAAATGATTATTATGATGTTTTTGAAGGTTTTATAGTATGCATGATAATGTAAATGTTTGATATGTGACTAGCTACTGGGATTTCCAAAATCTCATCACCCAAATAATAACATGGTAGGTCCAAGTTATGGAAGAAATCCAAGGGAGGCAAAGAGCTAAAGGAAAAGATGAAGAGAATGATGAATGATATTATTATGCAAGTCTTGATGCTATGTTTTGGGAATTTATATAAATTCGTATAAAAGGGGATAAATCTTGTTTGATGCCTTGAATATATTCTTTTAAGTCCTCTATGATATTATGCATGAAATTGGAGCACTAAATGTCAATGTAAATGTGTAATGAAGCTTATCATGTAAGTTATGGCATAAGTTCATTAGAGATGACCAGTATTGATTTGAGTAGGGGAACTCTATTCTAAATAGAGCATTCTATAAAATTGTTATACATGCTCTTAAATTAGACAGAACAATATTTTTATAGAGCTAAAGAACACATAAATTGGATAAATGTAGGAATTATAATGAATTTTTGAAGTCAGGGTTCAGAACAGGCCAAGAATGGGAAAACTGAAATCTGGAAAGTAAGTGCTGGAAAATTCAAAGGATAATATAAAATCGTACAAAGCTCCAAAAATTTAGTGGTTTATATGTATAAAAATTTCTATGTTTTAAGTTTCGTATGCCACTGATTTGGAGTTAATTGGAGCTATATAATAGGAGATATGAAGTTTTTCCCAAAACTGTTCCAGTAAGAGTCAAATTCTGACCCTTCATGACTTAAGTTAAAGTTATGCCCTGTGTAAGGAAAATAAATGTATAATAAAAATATTTCATTAAGTATACATGTATAGCTTTCAAATGACATAGATTATACATAGTTTGGAATAGAATAGAAGGAGATATAATTTTTCAAAATTCAGGTCAGAAAACTGGAACATAGCAAATTGACCAAATGAACAGTAAATATCCGTGAAATTACTGTACAAATTGGCCCAATGATGTTACTGTTTTATATTTTTCCATGTAGATCTGAATTTGAGAAAATTTTAGAGACTTGAATCAGCTCAAGATGATTTTCCGAGATTAAATTATGAATTTTCAAAATTCATCGGATAAAAGAGAAAATGCCAAATGAACAGTATCCTAAATTTTGTAAAATTTTTTTTTTAGTCTGTAAACCATGATGAAAGGCATCTAAAATAATCTAATACATGGGAAATGGGCCCTAACATAAGGTGTTACACATAAGGCCTGAGAAACTCTCATTTTTATGTCGTTATGCTACTGAATTTTCTTTAAAAATTAGTTTATCATTGCCAGAAATAGTCCATGGTTGAATCATGTATTACTTTAATCTCCTAGAATAAAGACAGTCCTTATGTTTGAAGATAGCTTAGTTTATCTGGGATTGGTTGGAAGATGCTAGTGCTAATAATTGATGAGTCTAACTTTTTGTGAGTTATTGCTGTAGAATTATTGGAACCCTCAACTTCTAGGGGAGGCTTTGCTGAAATTTGTACACAACATAATAGTATGGATTGGAATTGGATGCATACAAATCGTTTGAGTAAGGAATATTGGGGTGGAGTGAAAGAGTTTGTTAGGTTTGCAGTTGAGCATGATAATAACCCCAATAAAATTATATGCCCCTGCTTAAAGTGTTATTTTGGAAGGCTAGTTAGTTCAAAGAACTTGGAAGAACATTTAGTGTGTGATGGAATCGATTGAAGTTACACACATTGGACAAAACATGGTGAGACAAATGATGGGTATAGTGATTTAGGGACAAGTAGGAGCTATGGATCTAATGATTTGGACACAAGTACATTTGATGATGACTGTCTTCAAGAGATGACAAATGTGATTGAGGATGAGCTTCATGATTGTCCTGAGATATTTCAGAGGTTGAAAGCCAATGCAGAAAAACCATTATATCCTGGTTGTACTAAATTTATGATATTATCAGCTGTGTTAAAGTTATACAACTTGAAAGCAGGGAATAGATGGAGTGATAAGAGCTTCACATAATTACTTGAATTTTTGAAAGATATGCTACCAAAAGATAATGAGCTTCCAAGCTGAACATATGAGGCTAAACGAATGTTATGCTCTATTAGAATGAGCTATGAGAGAATACATGCTTATCCTAATAAATTTATTTTATTTCAAAAAGAATATGCATCATTAAACAAGTGTCCTAAATGCAAATCCCTATGATACAAAAAGAAAGAATCGAGTCCAACGTAGGTGGTATGGTATTTGTAATGTCTAGCTACTATTTGGGATTGACAACTGTCCCCACAAACCAACACAAGCCCTTTCGGTGTGTTTTGTCCTCACTCACACACCTCCTTCATTAACTGAGGAGTTCTTAAGGGATAGGCTACTAAAAAGGTAGGTGTACCTTGTTGGTATAGATACTACCTATCAATTCCTTTAAGCTATCCTTTAACCGTATAGTCCCATACCTATATAGTCTCAGGATCCCTCTCATTCTGGTACATATTCAATTCATTCATATGCCCTTCCCACTTAGAAGCCTGCTAGGAGCTGTTCCTTATCCGTGCCTCATCACTTTATCTGACCCCTACTTTTCTTGCACAGACGATCACTCCCCGCCCTCGTTAGCACCCGGATGTCATAGTATTTTCCCATCATATCTAGATTTAGACACATGTACAGTAGCGTAGATATTGTGAAGCTCTTGACATGGTATGTTGATGAAAGAATTCAAGATGGAAAACTTCGACATCCTGCAGATTCTGTACAATGGAAAAGAATTGATCGTGAATATGAAGATTTTGGGGAAGAAGATAGAAACCTTTGCCTTGCTTTATCTACTGACGGAATGAATCCCCATGGCATGCAAAGTAGTACCCACAGTACATGGCCCATTATTTTGTTGATTTATAACCTCCCACCATGGCTATGCATGAAGCAGAAGTTTATGATGTTGTCTATATTAATTTCTGGACCCAAACAACCTGGAAATGATATAGACATATATTTGGCTCCAATAATTGTAGATTTGAAACTAATATGGGAGAAGGGTGTGGAGATGTATGACAAATATAGGGAAGAACCATTTAAGTTGAGAGCTATGCTGTTTGGTACAATTAATAATTTTCTGGCATATGGTAATTTATCAGGCTATAGTATCAAAGGAGAGTTTGGATGACCTATATGTGAAGAAAGCACACATCCCATACGGTTGGAACATGGTGGGAAATTTGTCTTCCTAGGACATCACAGATTTTTGCCTCTAGGATATTGTTACAGGTGGTGGAAAAAAGCCTTTAATGGGAATATACAAGAAGGGAGTGAACCTTTGCCATTAAGTGGTGAGGATATGTTTAACAAGGTGAAGGATTTGAATAACAACTTTGGGAAGCCTTTTGCAAAACACCTTGGGACTAGTGGGTGGAAGAAAAAGTCAATTTTCTTTGAATTGCCATATTGGAAGTCTTTATATATGAGACACTTCCTTGATGTCATGCATATAGAGAAAAATGTATGTGATAACATCATTGGTACGTTGCTTAATGTGCCAGGAAAGACCAAAGATGGCGTGAAGGCAAGGTTGGACTTGGTTGCAATTGGCAATAAGAGGAGAATTGACACCGGTGAAAGAGAAACGCCATATTTATCTACCTCCTGCAGCCTATACTCTCTCTAAAAAGAAGAAAATTACTTTTTGTGAGTTTCTTAATAGAGTTAAGGTCCCAGAGGGATACTCCTCAAACATTAGGAACCTTGTATCTATGAAATACTTGAAGTTGAAGGGCTTAAAGTCTCATGATTGCTATGTTCTGTTGGAGAATTTGTTGCCGGTGGCTATCCAATCTAATTTGCCCAAAATGGTTTGAGGCACAATCACAAAATTATGTTTCTTCTTCAAATCTATTTGTAGCAAAGTGATTGACCCTGTTAAGTTGCCAATGTTGCAAAGACAAATTGTTATGACTTTGTGCAAACTTGAGATGTATTTCCCACCTTTATTTTTTGACATGATGGTTCACCTAACAGTTCACTTGGTTAGAAAGACACAATTGTGTGGCCCAGCTTATATGAGATGGATGTATCCTATTGAGCGTTACCTGAAGGTATTAAAAGGATATGTGAAAAACTGAAGTAGACTAGAGGGTTGTATTGTTCAACAGTACATAGCTGAAGAAGTTGTTGAATTCTGTACTGAATACTTATCCAATGTTGATCACATTGGGCTTTCAAAGTCTCATCACATTGGGAGAACAGATGGGGAATGGATTCTTGGAAATGATATAGTTAGCATCTCCAGGACACAGTGGGAGCAAGCTCATTTGTATGTTTTGCATAACTCCGATGAGGTTGAGCTATATGTGGAAATACACAAGGAGAAACTTAGAAGTTTAAACCCCAACAAGAATGAGAGTTGGATATCAAAGGAACACAATCGGGTTTTTATAAATTGGTTGAGACATCACATTATTTTGGAGGCGGAGAGAAATCCTGGTTGGGTTTCAGAAAGGTTACGATGGTTAGCTAACGGTCCAAGCATGCATGTCCTATCTTACACCGGTTATCTTATTAACTACTACACGTTCTATACGAAAGATCAGGATGATCGGAGCATAACGTAAAATAGCGAGGTAACTTTTATAGCTCAATCAATGCATATTTCTAGTGTCAAAGACAAAAACCCTATTTTTGCAAATATGACATACTTTAGGGTAATTGACTGCATATGGGAATTGGATTATATCTTATTTCGGGTACCGGTCTTTAGTTGTAAGTGGGTTGACAATAAAAATGGTCTTCAAGTTGATCAATTAGGGTTCATTCAAGTGGATCTTAACAAGGTAGGGTATAGAGATGAACCGTTTATTTTAGCATCCCAAGCTCAACTGGTGTTTTTCATCTCCAATCCTGCTAATAAGAAGTTGTGTATTGTTATGTTAACAAACAAAATAATTGATAACCAAAAAGATATTGAAAGTCATCAAGATACAGATATTGAGGATGATCCTTTTGTAGGGACATCAATTGATACTGATTATACTGGAGATGATGCCTTGTATGTGAGAGATGATCATCAAGAGGGTATTTGGATGATAAAGAGAAGACAAACCAGAAAGAGGAAAAGGTTTGAGTTTGAATTTTATGTGTTTGAATTTTTTACTAAATGTTGTGTATTCTTCTTATTTGTGACTTTGAATTTTCTAATAACTTTTGCCTAAATCTTGTTATTTTCCTTTCTATGTATTAATGTCCTACTTGTTTGTTTGATTTATATTATAGGTAAATGTCTTCCTCTTCTAATTATGATAGTGATATGATGAATGTGGATCCTAGTAATGTTAACAAACGGGTTGAGAAAGAGTTAGAGAAGCATCATCGTGGGTTGACTGTCTTGAAAGAGGTCTCACGGGCAAGAGATAGTGCTCAGAAGATCCATGTGGTGTGGAATCATAGAGGCCACCCAATAAAAGATGGTGGAAAAAAATTAAGCAGCTATATCAGGATAGCTGCGAAGATGAATGTGCCTATAGCAAGTAGCCAGTGGAAGGATTGGAGGAAAGTCCCAGAGGCTATGAAATACTTGATTTTCAAGGATATAGCGGTAAACATCTTATTATAATTATCTTATAATGCTTTTTTCCTATGTAGTTATACTTATCATAATTATTCTGGGTACTTTGTTTTGTAGTTGGGATTTGACATCAATGAGTGCCATAGAGATTTCATATATAAGAAGGATGGAGTATCGATACAAGCTTATCGATATATCCTTACAAAAAGATTTTTGAGAGATCCAGATGGTAACATCCTTGAGCATCCACCTACATTATTTGAAGCCTACATAAAGCAAGAAGATTGGGATGTTTTTACAGGTATCCGCCGTGAGCAATCTTTCAAAGTAATCCTTTTTTTACGTGTTAGTTGTTAATTCTATTCTAATGCTATATGTGTTTAGCTATTTCATTTCAGATTTTGGTTTTTTACAGATATTAAGCCAGCAAAATAGTGAAAGGGCCAAGTGTCAACAATACCCTTATAGAGCTTACCATCTTGGATACTCGGGTATAGAAGATAAGATGGTACGTGTCTATAGATCTTATTTATATGAATATATTTTCCTTATAAATACTTATAACTCAGTTATTTATGTTATTACATAGCATTCTCAAGAGGAATATCGAAGTGGCTCTTTAACCAAGTGTCATGTGCTATGGGCAGAATCAAGAAAGAACAAGGAAGGGATTATTGACAATGAAAACTTCAAAAAAGTGTGATAAAATTGTAAGTCTTACATTATTATTTGTATTTTCAATCATTTCTAATCTATTTCTATAAAATAATATATTTGTTATTATTTTTTTGCTTTTACAGGATACCCTTGCGGAGTCCATGCCTGAAGGCATTGAGGAAGACACAAGGCTTGATGTGCTAGGCAAGGCATTAGGGCTCCCTGAGCACCCTGGTCGTGTTAGGGGTGCCGGGTTTGGCATTACTAAGAAAGCATATTTTGGGACTCAACGCTGCTCGTAAGGTTGCTCAATTAAAGGCAACTCAATTTGAGATGGAGAGAAAATTAGCCATGTTGACGGATTTGGTGCAAACACAAGCTGCAGTACTCAAGCAAATACAGTCGTCACAGGTCGCATCAACAAGCCCTAGTGTCAAGGATAGCTGCCCTCTCCTATTTGAGCTTCTCCCTGAGGTAATTGCTTTTCCAATGAAGTTCATAATTTTTTCGACATGTATAAATTATTTTTTGCTATTGGTATAGGGTGTGTCATACTGTCAATTATGGTTGGATCGCCCTACTCGATATGTGGTGGAAGAGGGACATGTGGAAAACACAGGAGACGTCATTCACAATCAAGCCTTACCTGAAGGCCATGTGAGAGTATCGATTGATGTCCCCAAAGAGGAGAATGTTGTATTGCCAATTCCTACCCAAGATGTGGATAAGGTAGGACAAGCAGTGGGTAGTTATGTAGCATGGCTAATGAACCTCATTACCCTTGCTCCATTTATACAGGTATGTCAATTGACATTTTATTATAATTTGCTACTGTGTAATCACTAGTTCATCCTAAATTGACCAACTTTGTTGCATAGGCAAAAGGAAAGCGTGTTCTAGGGTTAGAGCAATCCAAAGAGTCAATCATTGCACTGATGAAGAGATTACCTGGACCTAATGTTAATTTAAGGAAAAATGGCAAGTACTTGAGAGGATTAGTGAGCATAGGGCAATGGGAAATTATAGAATTGAGTATGATATAGGGATCTACAATAAAAGAATAACTGAAATGATCACCAGAGAAGTTATCCTATTCATGGTGGATCATCAATGGCTTGGGGCTGCAAATATTAACATATATATCAGGTACTCAAACTAACATAAGTGAACTACTTTCCAACTACCCTTTCATTTGAGTGTGATATTAATACACATGTCTTTTTTTTTTCATTTTAGGTACTTGTACGAAAAAATTTTGGTCCCTACCAATCTCACTAGCAAATTTGTGTTCCTCCACCCCCAAGAAATATCATCTTTTTGTAAAGGTTTGATGCCCCAGAAGAAGATCACAGAACAATCTCAAGAAATTGTGGATGTGTTCAAGGCAAGAGCCGATAAGGAAGTATTATTTTTGGCACCTTTTCACCAAGGGTGAGTAACTTGTTGCTAAAATCTTAAATGATGACTTTAGTTGTTGTGAACTGCCCAGTTATAATTTGTTGATGTTAATTATTTTTTTGTTAGAAAACATTGGATGTTGATTGTCATCAACCTAGTAAAGCCAAAAATATATTATTTAGACTATGGAAAACAATCAGGGCCAGGGAATCGCATCCAAATGATAGAAATGTTCAAAAAGTAAGAATAAGTTTTTTTTTTTACTTTTGTATATGTCTCTATGGTAATTCAAAGTTATGCTTATATTAATTTTCTTTTCTCATGGTTAATAGTGCTGTGAAGATGTTTCGAGCAGATTGAGGGCTTAATGACAAGAAACAACAATCATATAAATGGACATCAATAAAGGTATTTATAGAATAATATTTAAGCAATTATATATTGTAATTGACATTAATCTTCATATACAATATGTATGTATATATTTTTGTTTAGTGTCCGAAGCAAGCTAATGGTATCGATTGTGCATATTATGAACTTAAATTCATGAAAGATATCATAATGCATGGCCAAAGCTTTATCCCGGTCACAGTATGTAATTCCATTTTATGCAATTACATTAATGCTTATAACTTTTGACCATTTTTAGTAATGTCATTTTATTAATTTCTTCATGATATTTTAACTTGTATAGTACTTCCTAGATACCTACTGTGATGAGTACTCCAAAAATCAAATCAATGAAGTCATCGCAGAGTGGAATGATTACGTGGCTAAAATCTACCTAACTAAAGAGGAGGAGGAGGAGGGATCGCAGTAATTGCTTTTATTCTCTTTTCTTAGGTTTGACCAGGGAACATAGTTAGTTTAAGCAATGCCATATTAGGGAATATATATAGGTAGCTTCTTTTTATTCTCAACTCAAACTTTGTCATAGTGAATTGGTTCCTTGTAGACATTTTTTATAATATATGTAGTTTTGAAGGGTTTGTTTGATTCTGCCTATTCGAACTTATGTCCTCACAGGTGATAGCTATATGCTCTAACCAACAAGCCACAAGTTCCAAAGGCAATATATATGTAGTTTTTTGAGATCTGTTGTACAAAGTTATAATTTGTCCAAACATATTTCTAGTAGTGCTGCACAATTTCTGCTATTTTGGGTCATATAGGTTGTACAAAATATTGGGGAATACTTGAGAGTAACACGAGTATGAAAAAAAAAAGAGAACAGAAATGTAGGCGGTTATATTAAAAACCGCCTACAAAAATATACTTTAGTAGGTGGTTATTAGTATAACCGACTACAAAAGTCACTTTTGTAGGCAGTTATGCTCATAACTGCTTACTAAAGTATACTTTTGTAGGTGGTTATAACCATGTACAAAAATGTCCACCATACATTGGCGCTTGGTTAGTTGGCGGTTATGAACCGCCAACAATAGCTAAAAGTAACCACCAACAAAGCCTTTTTTTGGTGTAGTGACACTAAATCAAAGACTTTTTCAAATATAATGCAATTTCTCTCTTTCTTTTTTTCACTCAAAGATTGCTTTCTTAAGAAAGTGCTAAATTAAAACTACAACTTCAATAAAAAGAAAATAAGTTTTTAAAGAAGTAGCAATCATAGAAAACAAAAGCTCCAAAATTAGAGTTCTCAAAGATCCTCATTTAATTAAGCAATGACCAACACAAAATGAGTACAAAGGAACTGAAATTTTCAGTAAGAAGAATGAAATTTAGGAGCTAGAAATCAAAGAAAAATAGTAGCAAATAGAACAAAGAAGGACTGAAATTAGGAGGGAATTGATAAGGAAAGAAATATGAAGGAAAAACAAATTATAGAGATTTAATGGAACTTATCACAAAAAGTGTAGAGTCAATGGAAATAGATATAACTTGGTTAATAAGGATAATTTGATATTATTTCCTAATTTGTTGAGCTAAGAGATTAATTTCCTAAAATTGGTTTAGGTGCACCATTGTATAATTACTAATTGGAATCTTTCTTTCTCTGCAAGAGATTGTACCTAATCTAGACAAAGATTGCTACTTGAATTCCAAGCAAGTGATAATTTAGGAAATTTGCTAGCTGCCTCAAATCCAATCAAAATCTCAATCAAATCAAATTTAGCCCCATCAAATCTCTATCTTCCTTTTTTTATGTTATTTTTTAATCCTTTGTTTTTCAACTACTATTCTTTTTTCTATTGGCAGCAATCAATCACTCTTTTTTTTTTTGGATTCTTTTTTTTTTTGAATCTGGGCAATCAATCAAACTACTGAAATAGAAACTAATAAATTGCAGCAAGATCAAAATTCAATTTTTTTTATATTTTGAATCCCAAAACAGCCAGCAACTTGAATCAAGGGAAAGGAAAGAGATTCACATGAGTAACACAAAAAGGAAGAAACTTTAGGTGGTAAGAAGACACAAGAAAAAAAAGTCACAAACTTCGAACATAAAAGGAACAAAGAAACACAACACAAATGAGAAGAACAACAAGGAAAAGGGACAAATGAAATTGGAGAAGAAACAAGGAAAAAAAATAGGACACACTTTCATTGCAAATTCTTGCTCCGATGCCAATTGATAGGTGAACCCTTATGGAACTAGTCCAAAGAACCTACTTTGATGTGTTAGACTTCCGAAACATTGTAAACAAGAGATGCTACAAACTGAATAGCAAAGAAGAATGATGAAAAAAAAATGCACAAACAGTGAACACAACAAGGAAAACAATTAGATACAAAAGAAAGATATTGGTTTAGATAGAATAGAACCAAGAGAACTGATATCTTAAACACTACTACAGATTTATTATTTTGGTATGCACGTAGGAGTACGCTTTTTCAAAAAGCATACCAAAAATAATCTTTGGGTATGCTTATATAAGAAAGTATAGCTAAAGGGTTATTTTTTGGTATGCTTCCTTTAAAAAGCATACCAAAATATGTGCACTCAAGAAGATATAGGTGCACTTTATCCAAAAGCATACCGAAATAGTAGGGTGTCGGTACTCTATTTTCTTTAAGCATATCTAAAACTCAATTAAAAAAGCTACAGTACATTTACTCTGTTCGAAACTTAAGCTCCAGATCATACACTCTACACTTTGCATAATTATTTCCTAGTGCCTAGCTAAGACCACTCCTGCCCTCTTCTATGTACGTACTGGCGCCAAACTCACAGAAAAGCAATTGGACCAGTCTTTCATCCACATTTTTGTTGCCTCACGTGAATCTCCTCGTCTCACAAAGTCAGCGCTCCATCACTCTTCATCGGTCGCGTGCTCTGTTCTCACACACGAAGGTTCTTCTCTTACATGGGTTTCTAGAGCTTCGTTGGACTATTAAAGCTATCCTCTCATTTGATTTGCTGCTGCATCGCTCTTCATGGGTTTTTAGAGCTCCATTGCTCTTCATTGAACTGTGTCTTGCCTCCATTGGATTAGTAGAGCTTCACCAGTCTTCACGGGTCTTCGGAGCTTTACGGGTTGTCATGGGTTTATGCAAATAGGTCACAGTGGCAAGTGTGAAACTCGTGGTTTTGGGTTTCTGTACACTGTAGCTTCACCACCCTAACATTACGAACCTGGTGCGTCGTGGGTTTTTGCAAACAGATCCTAGCACACCGAAGCTTCATGGGTTTGTGTCTTCTTCATCTATTTGATGCTCTTAAGAACATATATGAAGAAAAATGTTTAATGTAACTTTCAGTGGATCATAGTGAAGTGAAATGCTCTTCGTTGAACTGTGTCTTGCCTCCATTGGATTAGCAAAGCTTCACTAGTCTTCACGGGTCTTCGAAGCTTTGCGGTTTGTCATGGGTTTCTGCAAATGGGTCACAGTGGCAAGTGTGAAACTCGTGGTTCTGGGGTTCTGCACACTGTAGGTTGACCAGTCTTCTCTGGTTCCTAAAGATTCGTTGGTCCTTGTGAGTCTTCTCTGGGTTTCTGCACATTGTAGCTTCACCACCCTAAGATTGCGAAATTGGTGCCTTGTAGGTTTCTGCAAACCTAAGATTCTTTAGTTTTTGGTAGTGTTTACTCTATGTTGGTATATCAGTTAAAAGTAAATATATTTTGGGATATTTGAAGATCTAGCGCATATAAGCTCTTTATTGAAAATTGTTTTTTCTATTCTCTTGTAATTTGTTATATTTTTCTAAATTTCTTGACGTATGACAACTATGTGCAGGGATTGTCTATGCTTAATAGAAATGGTACGTTGTCCATGACTATTTTGTTAGTTGAGAAAATGGGTGACATTGTTTTATTGGAGGTTTACATCTTTTTGATTATTTGTTTGGTTGCTGCAAATAATTGGATTTTATCATGTCTGTTGAAGGAATATGATTTGATACTAAACCCCTCGGATATGAAGATGGTTTCTAAACAGTTTTTCTATAGAGATATCTATTGTGAAATTATTCATTTATTCTATATTTGTCTGGTCAATTGATAGGTTCATACTTGAAGTTACGAAATTTTTTTCCTATCCCTTTATTAACAATATCTTCTTTTATTTCTGCTTCTCGCAATAATCATTGCTTCAGTCCATTAAATTGACATGATAGATTATGCTCAAATAGGTAGTAAATTTGTGTAATTTAAATGCCTTATTGTGACACACTGCAGTATCTTGATAAGAACAAGAATCTGATTCTGGCAAATATTGGACAACCAAAATCTTGGAAAACTTGCTGAATGTGCCCAGTAAGTGAGTTCTCCATTGTGTCTTAATGTTTTTTATTCTCGCAAACTTAGTCTGAATTATTGTTAGTTCTATATGACTAGTAAGCACATTATCTCATTCTTCTCTGAGTCAAAACATTGTTCATATTTATCTGACATTGTGAGTTTTCTTTGGGTTTCTGAACATTGTAGCTTCATCACTGTAAGCTGTTTTGTTTGTTGTGTTAAATAATATAACTGCAAATTAACATGTTTTTGTTTCTTTATATGTCACAATCTGCACTTTACTTTTTCTGTTGAAGTTTTCATATTGCTTTGTTTAATTGCTATAGGTGCTTTATGACATTCATTACAGGACAGATTGAGTAAGGGTGTCTCAGGACAGAGTTGAGATCAAATATATTTGAAGCTACGGACAAGTACAGGTTTGTTGATTAGTAATAGTTGATAGTAATTTCCCTCTTTATATATTTAGAAAACCTATAGCTTGTTTTGTTAGCAACTTAAGATTTTTTTTATTAAGAACATAAGATCTGGACTAGGACTAAGAATGTGGTATTGTGGGACATATTTATTAAATAAAGATTATAAAACAAACTTAAAATTCTAAAACAAACCAAACATCCAAATTTTATTTTTATCAATTATCAATAAAAGTTGTTTTGAAAGTTTATCTCTTCTTTCTCTCTTTTCCAATTTAGAAGATGATAATCAATATTTTGTTACCTTAAAGTGGGATCTTCGTTTTGGAGGTTAGTTTTAAAATTGTGGGTCTTCTGACTTCTGGAGGAATCTTTGTATTCCAATTTGAGGTTCATCATCATGTTCGTTAGTTTTATTATTAATTAAATAGGATATGGTTTGATGGGAGCTAGTCAATGCTTTGAAATGTATATCCTACAAATTATATTGTGGTGACATGCATGACCACCCTGGATAGAATTGGTTCCAATGGGAATTTTGGCTAAATAGTAAGTGTTATCCACCTTTATATTATAAATACAATCAATTGAAATTAATGTTTTGTTTAGTCATCTCTCTTATATTGATATACATTATTTGAATGTAAAATAAAGTGGTCTTCTATGCATTTTTTTAAAGTATAATTAGTTACAGTACTATATATTGCAATTTGTTAAAAAACAATCTAATCCCTTCCCAATTTTCAATTTAAAGACTCTTGCCTCATATGAATAGTCTCATATTTTAACTTATGATACAGTTCCTAATAAATTTAAAAACAATCTAACAAAAATTTACTTTACTTGTTAAGATTTAATTCATTTCTATCCACTTTCCTTTCCATTTATTTTCTCTTCACTTCTCATTTCATAAATTGAATTCCATCTATTTCTTTAGATGCATTGATATTGTTTTCATTGGCTTTCTAATATTTTTGTTGGTTGGATGATGATAATGATGTTTCAAGGGCATATGATATGATAAAATGTTGCTTAAATTGAATAAAATCTATTCCTTTAGCTGCATTGATATTGTTTTCATTGGCTTTCTAATATTTTTGTGTGGTTGGAGTTAATATCTATGTATAGATTTGAGAAGATTTGAGGCAGAAAATAAAGTCATTGACTTAAAGGGAATTGCAAGTGACATTGGGTACAACAATCTCTCTAGGTATGTTAATCTTACATTCACATATATTATATTTAGTTGCTTATGACATAGTTGGGTTGCTAAGTTAAGACTTTATATTAAGGATTGAATTTTTTTTCAGAATTGTGATTGGATTGGACTAAATGCTGTTGTGATTCTGGCTGTTGTATAATATCTTTCAATGTCTGAAAACAATTTATCTTTTGGTATTGTAGAATTATCTGGAGGTCCAAGTTATAGGGGGGACTTTGTCGAAATTTTTTCACAACTTATGGGTATGGATCGAAAATGGATGTCTGCCAATCGATTATCAAAGGAATATATAGATGGAGTAAGAGAGTTCATCAATTTTGTAGTTGAGCATGCAGAAAATCCTTCTAGAATTATATGCCCTTGTTTGGATTGTTGCTATGAAAGGCGAGTTAGTGCAGATGAGTTGGAAGGTCATTTAGTGCGTTATGGAATTGATCAAAGCTACAAATGCTGGACTAAACATGGTGAGACCAAGGATGCGTCTAATGTTTGGGGTTATAGTGCGAGTTGTACATCAAATGATTTTGATGCAAGGACATATGAGGCTGATCGTCTTGAAGAGATTGTAAATTTGGTTGAGGAGGATCTTCGAGATTGTCCAAAAATGTTTGAGAGGTTGAAAAGTGATGCGGAGAAACCATTATATACTGGTTGTACTAAATTCACAAAATTGTCTGCGGTTTTAAAATTGTACAACTTGAGGGTGTGCAATGGATGGAGTGACAAGAGTTTCACAGAATTACTTACAGTTATCAAAGAGATGCTACCAGAGGATAATAAGCTTCCTAGCCGAACATATGATGCTAAACAAATTTTGCGCTCTATCGGCATGAGTTATGAGAGAATACATGCTTGTCTTAATGATTGCATTTTATTTCGAAATGAATACACATCATTAGATAAGTGTCCCAAATGCAATGCCTCTCGATATATGAAGAAAGAATCAACTCCAACAAAGGTGGTATGGTATTTTCCAATCATTCCGAGATTCAGGCACATGTTTAGTAGTGCCAAAGTTGCAAAGCAACTAACATGGCATGCAGATGAAAGGATAAAAGATGGCAAGCTTCGCCACCCTGCCGATTCTTCTCAATGGAAAAGAATTGACTATGACTTCCTTGACTTTGGGCAAGAAGAGAGAAACCTACGCCTTGCATTGTCTACTGATGGAATAAACCCCCATGGTATGCAAAGTGGTACCCACAGTACATGGCCCGTAATTTTGGTGATTTATAACTTACCTCCATGACTATGCATGAAGCGCAAGTTTTTGATGTTGTCTATGTTAATTTCTGGCCCTAAACAACCTGGAAATGATATAGACATATATTTGGCTCCTTTAATTGAAGATTTGAAGCTAATGTGGGAGACTGGTGTAGAGGTGTATGATGGATATAGAGAAGAAAGTTTCAATTTGAGAGCAATGTTGTTTGGTACGATTAATGATTTTCCAGCGTATGGTAATTTGTCGGGATATAGTGTTAAAGGACAATGTGGGTGCCCTATATGTGAAGAGGGCACACATTCAATGTGGTTAGAACATTGTAGGAAAAATGTTTTCCTTGGTCATTGTAGATTTTTGCCTCCGACACATCATTACCGGTGGTGGAGAAAAGCTTTCAATGGGAACACAGAAGAGGGCATAGCTCCTAAGCCTTTGGCCGGTAATCAATTGTTTGAGAAGGTGAAGAATTTGAATAATACCTTTGGCAAACCTTTTGCAAGAGAAATTGTGACTAGCAGATGGAAGAAAAAGTCAATATTCTTTGAACTGCCATATTGGAAGTCATTATATGTGAGACACTTCCTTGATGTAATGCATATCGAAAAAATGTCTGTGATAGTGTTATTGGTACATTACTAAATGTTCCAGGAAAAAGTAAAGATGGAGTCAATGCGAGGTTGGACTTGGTTACTATGGGAATAAGAGTAGAGTTAGCACCAGTAAAGAAGGGACGCCGTACTTATTTGCCTCCAGCAGCGTAGACATTATCTAGGAAAGAGAAAATTGCCTTTTGTGAGTTTCTTCATGGAGTTAAAGTTCCAGCGGGGTACTCATCAAACATAAAAAACCTTGTATTAATGAAAGACCTTAAGCTCAAAGGCCTTAAGTTTCATGATTGCCACATTCTTATAGAGCATTTAATGCCGATTGCTATCCGTTCCATTTTGCCTAAAAAGGTTTAGAGTACTATCACTAAATTATGCTTTTTTTTTTAAGTCGATTTGCAGTAAAGTGATTGACTCGGCAAAGTTGCCAACATTGCAAAAAGAAATTATTATCACTCTATGCGAACTTGAGATGTATTTCCCGCCTTCATTCTTTGACATAATGGTTCACTTAATTGTTCACTTGGTTCGAGAGATTCAACTATGTGGACCTGCTTATTTGAGGTGGATGTACCCACTTGAACGTTATATGAAGATATTAAAAGGGTATGTGAAAAATCAAAGTCGGCCAGAGGGTTGTATTGTTGAATGATACATAGTGGAAGAAGCAGTTGAGTTATGTACTGAATATCTCTCTAATGTTGAAAACATAGGGCTTCCAAAGTCTCGTCATATGGGAAGAACAACAGGGGAAGGAATTAGTGGAAATGCAATAGTAAGCATATCAAGGGTACAATGGGAGCAAGCACACCTATATGTCCTACACAACACGGATGAAGTTGAGCCATATGTTGAAAAACACAAGGACATACTAAGAAGTTTGAACCCAACTAGGAATGAAAGTTGGATAATGAAAGAACATAATCGGCTATTTATTGATTGGCTAAGGGATCACATTTTGTCAAACACCACTAATAGTCTTATCTCAGTTTCAGAAATATTAGATGGCTGGCAAAGGGTCCAACTGTGGATGTCTTCTCTTACATGGGTTATATGATTAATGGCTACACATTCTATACAAAAGAACAAGATGATCGAAGTACAATGCAAAATAGTGGGTTAACACTTGTAGCTCAATCTATGCATATATCCAGTGTCAAAGATAAGAACCCCATCTATGCGAATATGTCATATTTTGGGGTCATTGAGCACATATGGGAGTTAGATTACATCATGTTTCGTGTGCCAGTCTTTGGTTATAGGTGGGTTGACAACAACAGTGGCCTTAGAATTGATGAGACAGGAGTTATCCAAGTGGATCTTAATAAAGTGGGCTATAAAGATGAGCCCTTTATTTTAGCATCACAAGCTCGACAAGTATTTTTTGTCACTGATCCTGCTAATAAAAAGTGGTCTGTTGTTCTTTTAACTATCAAAATACATGATGAGAAAGATGTTGATCCCAATAGTCATGATATTGATTTTGAGGATGATCCTTTTTTTGGGACATCACAATCACTTGGTAGTGATTTCACTAATGATGATGCATTATATTGAGAGATGATCATAAGGAAGGGACTTGGGTCAATCCATTAATTCGGACTAGAAAAAGAAGCACAAGTATAAAACTGACAAGAAAAAGAAAACGATTGCCTCAAACATGTAAAATTTTTCTTCTGTTAAATTAATACTTTGTTACTTGTATGTTTTAATTTTCTTATTGTGCAACGATGATTTTGTAGATAAATGGCTTCTCCACCACATGATAGCAATGTTCCCTCACGTAGTGCTAAAGAGAATAAAGCCAAGCGGGGGAGGACTATGATGAAAGAGTTGACTCGAATAAGAAGTACTGGTCGTAAATTAGATCTTGGATGGAATAGGTGGGGTCAACCTATTGACCCCAATGAACAGAAGTTTTCAAGTTGGATTGGGGTTGTCATACGAAGAACAGTGCCAATTATTTATAACAAATGGAAAGATGTCCCATATCCAATTAAGGATGCCATTTGGGATGAGATAGCGGTAATACACTAATTACTCTACTTGTTTCAACTATGTTGTTTATTATTTACACATACTTCCTCACATTTTAATTATATTACTTGCAGGGAACCTTTAATATTGATGAGAAGTGGAGGAAATTTGTACTTAAAGCAGCTACTGTGCATTTTAGAAGGTTTCGTTCGCATCTTACAAAGCTAAGTTTAAGGGATGCTAGTGGAAATATCAATCAACATCCTCTTGAAACACAGTCTAATATCATCTCTCAAGAACAATGGGATGTGTTTGCTCTTTCACGTCAAGATCCGTCTTTTTTGGTAATATCATGTTTTACCAATATAGCTGTTACTATTGATTTTCAGTTTTTTTTCTATTAATACTTTTCATTTTGAATAGAAAGTAAGTGAGGAAAATCAAGAAAGGGCATCCAATTCACTATATCCTTATCGAAGGGGACGTACACCATATTCAACAATTGAGCAACAAATGGTAAGTACATATAATATGTGTTTCTGATATGTTGTATTTTTTATGAGTGATCTTTATTTGTTTTTTATCTTTTGCTTTAAATGTTTTTATGTTTTTAATGTTTTAATTTGTTGTATTTTTATGTTTTTAATAATTAGATCCAAGAGACAGGATCAGAAGCATCCACAAATTCTCGTCATGTGCTATGGAAGAAAGGAAGAGAAAACAAAGAGGGTAATATTGATGATGAACGTGTTCAAAGGGTTTGGGATGAATGTGTAAGTATTAAATATATGCATCTATCATTATTCTATTAAATATAAGTCTTAACATTTACTTAATAATTTGTATTATAGGAGTTTCTATCCCAATCAAGAGCAGATGAGATTGAAAACTTTGGGCGTAATGATATACTCGCTAGGGTGTTACAAGTCCCTGAAGTCCCTGGCCGTGTTAGAGGTGTTGGATTTGGGGTCACTCAAACAAGCTACTTCAAGACTCGAAAGCATTCAAACTCTCAAGCTGAAAACAAAGTTGCACATTTGGAAGAAAAAGTGTCCACCCTAGAGCATCAATTATACCAACAATCCTTGTGCTTCAATGAATATGATGAGATGTTTAAAAATATGAAACTCATGCTAGGGGTAGGGAAGTTAGCGACAGAAGGTAGCCCCAGTATGAAAGATAGTTGCACACTCGTATCTCAACTTCCTGAGGTATTTCTTCCCTACTAAGTACATTATAGGTTTTTTTTCCATAAATTCATCATTTATTACTTTATGACTGGTATAGGGTGAATCAAACTGCCAATTCTGGTTAGAGACCCCAACACGTCGTGTGGTTGCAAAGGGTAGCGTGTTTAACACTCCTGGTGCAATTCTACATAATGTACCACTACCTAATGGCTTCTTGAAAGTTCTAATTGACAAAGTAGATGAGGAAGGAGCTAATTTGCCAATACCTACTGATGATGCAGTGACAACAATTGGTGATGCAATAGGTTATTTTGTAGCATGGCCAAGCAACCTCATTGAGGTAGTACAAACGGTAAGGAAATTGGCCTATCCTTATAATGCATTGCACTTGTATTCATTGTCAATCCCTAACTAACTAAATTAATTTCTTGTTTTGTTCAAATTGCACAGCCCAAAAAGAGGAAAAAACAAATCAAATGGACAAGCCAAAAGTCAAAGGAATCTATCGCTACACCAGTGAAGAAACAAATCAAAGGTACACTTCAACAATCGAAGGAATCGATTGCCAAACCACTGATGAAAAGGCCCATCCTTGAAGTTAATCATAACACATGTGGGCCAAATGGTATTGCTCTAAGGATCCTAGCAAAAAGGGATCTAGCAAGTGGTAAAACACATGAAATAAATTTTCATTATGGCATTTACAACATACAAGTAGTTGATCATCTTGCTATTGAGCAAATAAATGAAATGCTTGATCATGAATGGATAGGTGCCACAGTCATCAATGTATATCTCAGGTACTTGCATGATAGCTCATGGTTGAAATTAGTTTTGGCTTTTTCATTTGCCATTTGATGTGAACAATATTAATCAATTTGTGTAATTTTTTTAAGGTACCTATACCATAGTTTTTTGGTCCCTAATGGGTTGACAAGTAAATTCTCTTTCGTCAACCCCCATACAATATCATCACATGGAGGCAGCAAGATATATGAGCAATCACGATCTTTGTCTGATTTATTTGGAGCAAGAGCAGTGGAGGATATGTTGTTTTTGGCACCTTATAATTCGGGGTGAGTCATTTATTAGTAAAATTTCTAATTTTGAATTCTTTCAATGTGAAATACTTACAATTTGCTTACACTTCATTTCAAATTTTTAGGGAACATTGGGTGTTGATCGTCATTAATCCTTTAACTCCAGAAATATATTATTTGGATTCCATGAATGATAACCTACACCCAGCTCCCGATATGATAATGAAGCTCTTTAATCAGTAAGCATATATGTTTATTTTCTTCATACATCTATTTATTTGTTTGATATTCTAAATAGTAACTTGCATTAATTTTTTTAATTAATCTTGTTAGTTCCTTGACTACTTTTCGTGGGAGCTGTGGTTTATGGTTCCCAACGAAATCAAAACCCACACAATACAAATGGACTTCAATACAGGTACTGACATTGATAGAATTAAAGTGAAGAAGTTATTGTGAATAAATACATTGCATGCATAAATTGATATATGATCTTTTGCTGTTTTTATAGTGCCCTCAGCAGCAAAATACTATTGATTGTGGATATTATGTGTTAAAGTTTATGAAGGATATCATATTACATGACCAATCTACCATTCTAGAGAAAGTATGTTCTTTAGATCTTGTATATATTATGCAAGTTTTTAATTAATTAAATTTGATCATATTTATTTCACTAATTTTGTTGTGATGTTTCATTTTATAGTACTTCTCGGACTCGTATTGTGATTTCTACACCAAAGATGAGATCAAAGAACTTCAAGAAGAGTGGTTAAGTTATGTGTTAGAACATATTATGTAGGTTGGTATTTGTAATCTTGAGACATTGTTCAAAAAAGTTTTGGCTTCTTATGGAGATAAAAGGACTTTGTTGGGTTGTTTTAGACATTATTAGGAGATCTTTTGACTTGTTTTGTATGTGTTAAAAATGTTGTGATGTTTAATTTGTACTAATTTTTAGCCAACAATATTTATGTGATTCATCCTATATTGTGGAAATTGCTGAATGGATGAAAATGATATATTATAAATTTATATGTACCAGGTTGAAAATGAAAGATTACAAGAACGTATATTTCAAAAAAATAATTCAAGGAGCTTTGGACGCGCTTTGAGTAAGAAGCATACCAAATGACAGAAGTTTCGGTACGCTCATCAACAAAAGCGTACTTGAAGGTCCATCTCTTGGTACGCTTTTATTTAGAAGAGTACCCAAAAACTAATATTGGGTATGCTTTTGAGTCATAGCGTACCCAAATAGAACCTGTGTTTAGATACGCTTATTAAAGCGCATGCAAATATTTTTGGAACAGTCACATAGGGTATACTTCAAAAGCGTACCAAAACACAAAAAAAGCATACCAAAAGCCAATTTCTGTAGTAGTGAAACCTTAGCTCCAATAATGCCACAAGGATTGACTGATCATTGATAAGTCAAAGAATGCAAGATAAATTCACAAAGTCTGAAATTTTATTCATCAAAATCGAAAAAATGCACACAAAAGAAAGCTTTAAATAGGCAAGATAAAATCTAGCATAATAAACCTAGGAAACCTAATTAATTTGGGTGCAAGTAATCCTAATGGGATTATGAGACTTTTGACTCAAATAACACTCCTATTGGATCAAGAAAACTAGTAAAAATAAAGTCCCAAAAATAAATAATGAAAATTTGAAAGAAAATAATAAAAATAATATGTAAGGCCCTATAAATATGCCACCACATTAACAAAATTATATGTTTCATATTTGACATGCTTATTTATAAGGTGAGCTATCAAAAGGAGTACTAACTAAATAATTGCATTTTATTAATCAACAAGGTTCAGCCCATAATTAATAAAAATAAAATTAACAATAATTAAGCCCATCAATCCTCAAGTCACATGCTTTTTAAGTGAGCTCTTTATGTTTGGCTTCATTTTGGGCTTGAATCTAAAGCTTCTATATATAAGAACATAATCATGTCACTCTTGTGCTCTTGGGCTTCAAATTCACTTAAGTGCAAATGCTTTATCTGAAGTTACTTATTGATCACACTATTCAAGACTTCTTTCATTGCCTTAGCTCGGGATCTCATCATTGGGCCTCTTATGTTTATAATGGATCAACTGTCTTTCACTTTTGAATCACATGTTCAGCTTCCTTTTCTCCAATGTCTTGAGCTTGCTCCATGTTTTCTAGCTTGCTTGCGTCAATGACTATACCGCTATATGAAAGTATAGTGATAAGAATAGCTAGGTTACTATTTCCATGAATTTGTTTTGAATTGTTGAACAAAGTGCGTTGTAGTTAAAGATCACTTCATTCCATTAGACAATTAGAGGGAAGACTCACAAAAGGAGAAGACTTTAAAATGGAGAGATGAGAGAAAAAGAGCAATCGTAGTAATTATCATAGTGTTGAATTGGCAAATGGTTATAGAATATATCAGGGATAAATTACGACAGGGCTATTATGAAATTTTAATTTTGGAGGTGAAGATAACAAAATAATTATTAGTGACAATATTAGATTACTATCCCATGAATTCATTTTGAATTGTTGAACAAAACATGTAGTTGTTAATGGTCACTTCATTATGTTGGACAAAATAGAGGAAAGACTTGCAAAAGGAGAAGACTACATGTGGAAAAGGTTGCCAATAAATCGAGAAGACTATAAATTTAATCCGTGCAATTAGTTCACTCAATTTTTCCGAGAAGTGACGATGAATTGATCAAATGGTGATGACTCTTGAGTCTTTTGATCGATGAGTCTATCATATAGCGATATATAGATTGTAGAGGAAAACTTCCACTTAATTTCTGTTAGAGCCATTCAAAAGGTCTGATATATATCTTGTCGAATATTCTTTTCTTTCTTCTAGAATGCTAACAGTTATCACTACACAAAAGGAAAAAAAAAGGTGTTTGCAAGTAAATCATAATATATGCTAAAATATATATTTTTACCGTGGTAAAAAATAGTATTCATTAATTATTATTACTTTCTTAAAATATTTATTTTTAATGAGCACATATTCTAGTTATTTACATCTAGTTAATTAATAACTAGGGGTATAAAAACTTAATTCTTAAGTATATAAAAAAGATTTTAAAATTGTTTAGCCATAGACCACACTTTTTAAGTATAATTTACTTTTGAACATTTGAACAATTTTCAGTAAAAGAAAAAAAGAAAATCCTATGAGGTCCAACATTCATACAGACCAAACATTTTGGGTTCAATCAAGACTTTAGTGAAGACTTAAGGGCTTAAAAGTCAAGACTGTGCAAGGAAGTCATTCATCGTTCGCATGTGGAAATTTTGTACAAAAGTTTGTTAAGTTTTTTTTTGGCCAATAAGTTTAGCAAGTTAGTTAGATATATAAAAGTTAGGTTAAATTATATATAAATTTGGTAGCTAAAATAGATACCCGAAATTCGTAAATGTGTTTAAATCTGCACCCAAACAAAATCTACTTTTACTATTCATTAATATTCCAAATATTTTAACAATCTCCAGTATCAATGATATTATTTTTTAAAATATTTTTAAAAACATATTTAAAGTATGGGGATTAACCTTGTAAATGTTGGAAAGTTTAGGGATGTGTTTAAGAATTTTTAATGTACAGGGATCAATTAATTTAAAACATGATGTAAACTATAAGGACTAATAGTTTAATTTTCCCAAAATATTTTTTTTGAAAAGATTATATGTTTTAATCATTAACTAGAATTAAAACCTGTGCTAACGCATGGGGAAGAAGTATTTTCCTGCGCGACTCCCAGATCATATCTGCTAATATGATATTTTTTTTTGTTTCTTGTGATCATTGGGTATCCTTTTCGTCACTCTCATTAATATACATTACTTTTTTTTTACGATAGTATTATTTGAAGTTAAATTTTCTATGATTAAGAAAAAAAACTGGTCATTGTTTCAGAAATGTTCACAAGCCTCGAGAATATATTGTTTCAGAAATTCTATAAGAGCATGGTATACTAATCATAATCAAATCAAGGTAGCTGAAATAGTCACAATTAATCGCACAGTAATAATTTCACTATTGATATTTATATTTGTATTAAGCAATTCAAAGGTTCCAGTTAACATTCTTAGTCTCAATATTATCATATACAAATAGATTTACTTCCATGTAGATAAGTTTACAATCTTTCTGATTTAAAAACCCTGCTTCTGCAATCATGAGGCAAAGTCTTACCATTGTTTATGGCACATCACATGATACACTTGAATACTCCCTACGTTTTACCCAAGAGAACTAATGGCTCTTGACCTAGTACTCTTGTTTATCAATGAACTACTTGAATTAAGGTTGTTCATGTGTGTGAACTTTCAAATCTAGATCTATTGCAGAATAAATGTATGTGTACTAATTTAATAATGAGAGGAATGAAAAATGTACGCCTCTTATATCATGTCATTGTCTGTATAACATGAAAATCATAGAAATAAAATGGACTATTTAAGCCAAATTCAAATAAATACAACTGAAAAAAGAAGTTGAACACCAACCTGTAAAATACCCCTATTTCCTTTGTCCTCTATAAAAATTCAAAGCTTAATGGATAATACTAATGAATAACTATTCCAAATGTTACTTATATTGCTGATTTCAATACATGAAAGTATTAGGTTTAAAGAATTGAAAATTTGGAGTGTAAAGAGCAGAAAATTTCTGTATGTTTTAACTACACCATTGTAACAACCCTCATGACATTTGTATTAGCATTGTGTGTAGAACTAGAAGAAACATGATGGAGGAAAGATTCAACGTGGAGGAAAAAGAGCTCCACATCCCAGTGATAAATAGGGTTGCACAATGAGAGTGAGTTCCAGTGGCATTTTCTGGCTGAAACTGGTGGCACTGCGGTGAACTTTCCTGGGGTTGCAGTGGGAGTTGGGATTTTTTTTTAAAACCGAATCATTTTAGTCGGCCGAATGTGAAGGAAAAGAAAGAAATGGAGGGAGCGACACAAAAGCAGGGCTATGGCTGAGAAATCCGACCAAGGGAGATCGTTTATGGACCCTAGGAGCTTCACAAATTGTTGGTAAGTGGTCCTTGATCTTCCCTCTCCATTTTCTTTGATTTTGAGTTAGGTTTTCTCGGTTATATGTTGGGATCTTTGGTTTTGGCGGAATCTCATCGATTAAAATGGATGAAATGGGGATTAATGGAGTATGATTTGGTGTTCTTGTTGCTTGGGTATGAGTTTTAAAGGGTATATGCATGATTTGAGGTTAACCCTAAGTTGTTTTCACTTGAGGATCTTGGAAATCCAAAGTATATGGGTTTGAGTAGTATTTGAATGGTCCCTAAGTGTTTAGTGATGCATAAAAGTGGTGTTAGAACCTTGGGTTAGGTTAAAGTAGTTGAATTATGGAATTTGGATATTTGGATTGTATGTTAATTGAGGTATTATGGTAATGTAAAGGTTGTTCAGTTGACCAAAAGGGGTACAAGTTGCATTGGACTACTCGAGAAGTTCGTGGAATCTACGTGTGTGGGAATTGCAAACCTGAGGTAACTGGATGTTTGTATTGTTTGTATTATATATGTATATTATCTTGGTATATATGTGTATATATGCATGTTTTCGTTCATACCACGATATGGATATGTGTGTATGGTTTGTCTTTATACTGTGGTATGCACACAGCTGGACACATAGGGTATGATGATTATGATTATGATTAGAGATGATGATGATAATGTGACATGACATGATACATGCATGACATTGTGATACATGATGAGGATGATTATATGATGATATAACATGAGTATCACCACATGACATTGTGAGATTATGATATATGGTGGTTTAGGCGCAAAGTAGAATATCAATCCACATAGCCACCATGATGATGAGGGAGCAACAGTTACTAGAAAGCCTGAGAGATATAAAGTTATCCATTACTTTCCATCTTGGAGTACTAGTATTGGGATCCATCAATGTATTAAGTGATTTATTGAGGAACATTTGTTATGCTTAGTTGGAGAATAACTATCTTTTGGGCATACGGGAATAAATTGAAATGGTGCAGACCCAGGACTTTTATATGTTGGAGGATGTTTTCATCTGGTACCATGGTCATATCTGTGTGCCAAATGTTATTAGATTGTGAGAAATTATCTTGGAGGAAGCTCATAAGAGCAGGTACACTATTCATCTAGGTACTACTAAGATGTACCAAGACTTGAAGTAAGGGTACTAGCGGCCAAGCATGACAAAGGACATCACAGAATATAAGGCAAGATGTTTAATCTGTCAAAAGGTAAAGATTGAGTACCAACTGCCTGTTGGTACATTGCAACCTTTGGAGATCCCAGAGTAGAAATGGGATAGCATTTCCATGGATTTCGTGATGGGATTATTGAGGACCTCTTCAGGACACAATGCAATATGGGTAATTGTGGTTAGATTGATGAAGTCAACCCATTTTCTTCCAATTCGGGAGACTATTTCGATGGAGAAGTTGGCCCAGTTTTATGTGAATGAAATTGTGAGACTGCATGGTGTAACATCCCAAGAAAGCTAAAATATCTAGAAATGTATAGGAATTTTAAAAAAAATGGGTAGACACCATTTTACGTGAAAAAGGACAAAGAAGTCATTTTTCCTGGTTGGATGAAAAAATGGGAAATCATATTTTCGACCCCAAAGAATTATGAAAAGGACATCTATATCCCTAAATTCATGAAAATTATGGGGGATGAGTATTGGAAATGTCTTGAGTAAAATTACACCAATGATCCGAAAGTTTTAGAAATTATAATTAACCCAGGTTAGGGGTAATTTTGTAAATATGTAAAATTATTGTTAAAACGAAGCCCTCAATGAGAGAAGTCCAATGGTATATGGCACTGAGGGTTAATGTTCAAGGATAAAGAAATAATCAGTGTCGAATATCCAAAAGTAATAGTAAACTAATAAAGTAAACCGTGGGCCCTACCGATGGTTAAAAAGCAACTAGGATAGGATATGAGCCATACACAGATACCATTTGAGATAGGATAATTATGGAAATATAAAAATAAAATTGAAAGTCCTGTAGCTCAAAAATGCTAATTTATCATAAAAAGCAGTTTTATCAGTATGGTTAAAAATTACCCGATTCAAGATATATCTGGACCAGGAAAAATTGAGCAATCTTGGACACTTAAAGTACTCATTCTCTCGTGCTTGGGGCAGTTTTGGCCAGCATGTTTTGTTTGAAAACTTCCTCAAGAAGTTGTCACTTTTTGGCCAAAAAGTAATGTAACTTTAATTAAGGGTTAATTATGATTAAGCTACATAATTAACCACTTAATCACTCACTTTTCCACTTCACATCCACAAGAGTTGCAGCAGCAAAAATAGAAGGGAAAAACACAAGAAATATGAGAGAAAAAAGAGAAGGAAGAGGAGAAAGCTTAAGGCAAAATCAAGAGCTCAAGTTGGTAAGTTTGCCTTCTACCACTCTAAGCTTGCTATCTATCGTTTTTGAAGCATGGTTCATGGAGTAGAATTTCTTCTTCACTCCCTTAGGTTTTTGGCCATGGCATGATTTAGCAAGAAATGGAGTTTTCTAACCAGAAATCATAGGGGAAATGCTAGACTACACATTTAAAGCTTGAATATGCAAGTAGTTTGTTGTATAACAAAGTGTAGTAATTTTTCTTGAGTTCCCCTGATTTTGGATGAGTTACTCTTCATGCTTAAAGTTGGAATTTCATGTTTTTGATGCCAAAAATGAGTTCCTTATGGTGGAAAATCTTAGGAACAACTGATGCTTTTATGAAAAAGCTTAAGATTAAGAAAGTGAAATTTTTAGGTTTTTTTGAAGTTTAACTCGGAATGAATAGTAACTGAGTTAGAAATACAATTTGGTAATTTTGAGGCCATATTTGGATTCCTCATGAAAAATTACATGAAATAGAGGTATAATTTATCATGTTTGAGCTAGGAATGAATTTTTGGTGAATTAGGGTTTCATGACCACTTTTTGAAGAAAGTTATGGAACCATTAGTTTGAGTAGTTATTTGATGATGTATTAGGACTTGAAGAAGCCCAAGGAAGCTAGTGGGAGCATTGGTATCAAGTGGAGGAGTAAGAGAAAGCATGAAGGTAGCAATTTACCTATTCTTGCCTTTTATTGTCATGTGATTTTCAATGAGTTTGATGACTTGTCTATTGTTTGATATGATCAATTGTGATGCTTTGAGAATGTTGGCTAAGTTAATTGAAGGGTTTTGAGACCCCGAGATGTCCAAAATATAAAATGAAACTTTGCCAAAATTTTTATAAAATATTATGGCATGAATGTTTAAAAGTATCCACTTGATGTTTTATGATAATTATATGCTTAATGTGATAATATGATTGCATGAATGGTGATTGCTACTGAGATTCTTTGAATCTCACCCCCTTCAATGACTAATCATGCTAGAGAACCAATGCAAAAGAGTTAAGGAAGGAGCAAAATGTATGAAAAAGGAAATGATTTTGCAAGCCATTATGTTATAATGTGAATGGTTATGTGTCTTGCTTTTGTATGAAATTGTAAAATAGTGAATATTATGTTAATGTTGTAGAAAATGTACGAAAATTTCCAGTTATGGATGTTGGGATATGAAGTTATATTCTACCAAGTTTCATGCCAAAATGAGTTCATTTGCATGGGTTTTGGCAAGAAATTGCAATATAGATTGAAATAAGGCATTTTCCAAACATCTCTGTTTCATAATTCCCTAAACTGCCTACCACTGTTTCCTCCTTTCTTGCTTCATTATACCTTGAACATCATACATACATATTCTTCCTTTAACTTATATCTATATTTGCATTACTTTATACTTGCATCATATCTTGCTATACTGAACTTATGGGGTTTCAGTACTAATGGCAAACCTATTATTGTCATTTGTTATCTCTATGAGATCTCTTTCTAGATCTTTCTCTAGTTCCTTTTCTGAGACTTCTAATACTTCAACTTCTTCTTTTTACAATAACATATTGCCTAAAACATATAGGCAATGAGATGATTTCCCAAAATATGATATACTTAATTGTAGAACTTGAAATCTGGTTATGGCATCAAGTATTTGTTCAACCTATTAACTCTCAGGGAACCTATGATCATGATGCCCTTCTAAAAATTTTTTCACTTCCAATCCAATACTTAGGGAATGCAAAGGTAAAATATATCTTCCAAATCCCACATGACATTCATCATAAATACTTTTAACATCTATTTGGATTTGGAATCCTTGGTTTAATTGGAAGAAACTACTGTCCTCATTAAAGAATTTATCTAGCCCAGATTCATTGAAACTAATCTTAATTTATGGGTTGGTTAACCTCTTTCCTTGATCATACATTTATTTTTCTCATTTCCTCTCTCATGATTACTTCTTTTTCTAACATATCTTCTTTTATACATTAGTTCCTCCCCATTGTTTCTTTCATAGCTACTTTTCTTTATTTCTATCATTCATTTCTTAGTAACCCCTTTCATTTATCACTAAAAACATCTCGTCATAAAATTTATTTGTAGGTGGTGTACTTACTTCTCATATTCATTATCAACACCTACTATCAGATTTCTTTGCTACTTTTTGGTTAGTAGCTTGGTATTAGAGAAAAGTCTTATGTAAATTTTCATATCAGTTGCTGATTAATGAGGTTTTGTATCCTTTTAAATCAATCATCCTAGGTGATTCTCTTTCAGAGAACTATCAAAACATTAGGGCTCATCAATCTTTCTCATCATCTAATTCTCTTTAGAGGTCGACTACAACCTCATAATTGGTCTACTGTGACCATGAGATCTGTTGTGATCTTAGAGCCATACTAGGATGCTTTATGACCCTACATCATTACTCAAGTGATAGGATCCGTTCGGATCTAACTCTAAAAGGTTTCAAGACCTAAGATAAATAAATAATATGTAAAACATCCTAAATTAATCTAGCAACTACAATTTGCTATTCTTAAGACTAATCCTTTATGCCACTATAATATTCTTAGGCCGGATTTTCATGAAATGATACTTTATACTTGTAGGGGAAAACTATAATTGAGAAGAATATCTTTCTTTTCTTGCTACGGTTATTTCATAGCTTCATTCTCTTTCTGCTTTTCTAATATTTATTAGGTAGCAAACTTGAAACCTTGAGATAGTAGATTGCTAATCTTGGTATGAAATCTAGCTATTGAAAGAAATGTTTATAGTTGAAAGATCTCACAATGAATGAAATCTTTCTTTAGTTGCCAAGGTGGGAAAAAGGGAGATAGCTCTTGGGGCTTATATTCTACCAAGTTTCATGCCAAAATGAGTTCATTTGCATGGATTTTGGCAAAAAATTGCAATATAGATTGAAACAGGATATTTTCTAGATATATCTATTTCATTCACCCTTTTTCTATATTTAATGTTAGGTTAGATTTATGGGATTTTTATACCAGATATAGGGAATCTCAAGCTTTAATATGACACCTAATTCACACCATTTGGAGTTGTATATATTAAATGGTGAATTTTCAAAATTAGAGAACAATATTGGGAAAACGTGAAACTAAATGTTAAGCACTGAAACTTCAAAAGATAATATAAAATCATACAAAGCACAAGATATTCATTGGTTTATATGTATAAAAAGGTATATGTTTTCAGTTTCAAATGCCACTGATTTGGAGCTAATTGGAGCTATATAATAGGAGATATTGAGTTTTTCCCAAAACTGTTTCAGTAAGAGTTGGATTCTGACTCTTCATAATTTAAGTTAAAGTTATACCCTACATGAATGAAATAAATGTATAAGAAAAATATATCTATAAGTAGACATGTATAGCTTTTGAATGACATATAGTATGCATAATTTGGAATAGAATAGAATGAAATATGATTTTTCAAATTTGAGATCAGAAAATTGGAAGATAGAAGAATGACCAAATGAATAGTAAATATCCATGAAATTTCTTTACAAATTGGCCCAATGAAGTTATTGTTTTATATTTTTTTCCATGTAGATTTGAATTTAATAAAATTTTAGAGACTTGAATCAGCTCAAGATAAATTTTATAGATTTAGTTATGAATTTTCAAAATTCATTGGTTATAAGGGAAATTGCCAAATAAATAGTACCCTGACTTTTGAAAAATTCTGTTTTTATTATATTATAATTTTAGTCTCTAAACTATGAAGAAAGACATCTAAAATGATCTAATACATGAGAAATGGGCCCTAATATAAGGTGTTACATATGGAGTCGCGATGAATATTATGTCAGACAGAGATCCTAGGTTTACATCCAGGTTTTGGAAATCTTTTCACAAGGCCATGGGAACAAAGTTGTGTTTCAGCACTGCTTATCACCCTCAATCTAATGGGCAAACTGAAAGGACAATAAAAACTCTGGAAGATATGCTGTGAGCTTATGTTATGGAGAACAAAGGCAATTGGAATCAATATTTTCCATTGGTTGAATTTTCCTACAATAACAGTTTCCACTTGAGTTTGCAAATGGCTCCGTATGAAGCATTGTATGGCAGGAAGTGCAGATCGCCATTATGTTGGGTTGAACTCAGTGAATGGAGTCTTTTGGGCCAAGATATTATGGATCAAACCTTTTAACAAATAGAGAGTATTCACCAGAAGCTTCTGATCCTCAAAGTCAGTAGAAGAGCTATACGAATAGAAGGAGGAGACCATGGGAGTTTGATGCTAGAGATCATGTGTTTCTGAAGGTTACTCTGACTACTGGTGTTGGGAGATCAATTAGAGCAAAGAAGCTCACTCCGTGGTATATAGGTCCATATCAAAATTTGGAGCAAATTGGGCTAGTAGAGTATTGAGTGACACTACCACCTAATCTTGCAAGATTACATGATGATTTCCATGTGTCTCAACTCAAGAAGTATTATCCATATCTGTCTCATATAACTGATGATAAGGAAGTTCAAGTACAAGAGGATCTGACTTTTAAGGTCATACCGTTACAAATTTTGGATGTAAAGGAGAAATAGTTAAGAAATAAAACCATTAAGTTGATAAAGGTACTATGAAGCAGCTTGACGTCCAATGATGTCATGTGAGGGACGGAGGAATCCATGCGAATGAGTAGCCAGAGATTTTTTCTTGACGTAAGAATTAAAATTTTGAGGACAAAATTTTTATAAGGAGAGGCAAATGTAACAGCCCTCATGGCATTTGTATTGGCATTGTTTGAATTGAGCTAATTTTATGCTTTATAATTTAACTAAGAGGGGAAGGTGGGTATCAATTGTATGTCCCTCACCTATGGTAGGCAATTAAATTTTCAAAGAGTCATATTTGAAAAACTAATTTAATTTTAGACACAATTCCACACAGGGCATTAATTCCTCCCTAGCAAAATCTGCCTAAATTGACCAAAGGCTAAACATAAAGCTATCAAGTGTAACACCTTATCAAAACAAACCTCACTTCTTGACCAATTTCTTTAACTATTAACCAAACGCAGCCTATATTCACTTCCTAAAACATCAAAGTAGCAGAAAAACTCCTGAAGGCAACAGGACATGATGAGGTCACGGCCTGCTATGATGGTGCCGCAGCCCTAGCATCAGAATCCATATCAGTAAATTACTGATTTGCCCGGCCAACTTCCGATGTACATAACTTCATGATCCGATCTCTGATTGAACTAATTCTAACTCTTACAGGTCACTCTTATCATTATTTAACCATAGGCACCAATTTCACTTGAATCTAACTTTATTTGGAGATTTTGGACGCCCAATAAAATTTTGACCAAAACCAACAACCTATCACCTCTAATTGCCACCAAAGGCAAATGGACACTCAAAAACCTTTCATATAGGTCCTATTTAACTCAACCAATATGTTCAAAGAGGTTTCACCTCAAAGGATCTATGCCTTTGGGATTTGACCCTCTTACACCTCAAAACCACATAATGGGCTTTATGCCCAAAACTCACATGCATGACCTAAAACCACCTTTTGGTTTCGACATACGGCCATTCTAATGTACAGATACCTGGTCCTACATTAAAGACCCATACCAAGGTCCATTATCATCATCACTCACATTTAATCCTTACATGACACCTAACCAGATCATATAAAAACATCCATCAACATCACTATCATCTCATAGTCATTCTATCATCACATATATATCTCTATACTCCCAGGACATTCGTCTAGGCAATCAGTCTATAACAACCTACTTGGCACAAAATTACATAAACTAAATTACAACCACTAATTATACTTGGAATTCCTGAAGACAAAGAGGCCTGCAGCACCTTGGCCTTTTCCGAACTAGCACCAAAGTCTTCACTTAAAAGGTTAGTCATGAAGTGGGGTGTGAGACAGTGTCTCAGTAACCGGGTACAAACACATACATGTATATATATCATCAATATCACACATATATACAATGCAACATGTAATGGAATGCATGTCTCCCTCTACACAACTAGAACCACAACAGTCGGTGAAAACTAATTTTGAGACATCACTAAGCTCACTTTCCACTAGTGTTTGGATCACGGTCTTCCTTCTCCTTTCCCACAATGTTCATAATATAATGATTGACCTAGAGATTTCACCCTAGGTCAATCATTATATTATGAACATTTTTCTTCATTATGAAAAAAAAATGAAAGTGTTTTTTCTTACATTATTATATTGTTTGCATGTTTTCTTTATAATAATATCCTTGAATGAATTATTTTATCCTAAATGTCTCTAGTCAATCATCTTTGTGGGAATAATGATGAACTAAGGCTAGTATGATTTTGATTGATAATTATGTGATAATTATGTATAAAGATACAAATCAAAATCATAAGCTCTTATTAGAGCATAGGCACTGGATCGACCTGTTATGAGATAACTGCATGGATCAAGTCATGGGCATATCTTACATATAACCATGTGACTAAGCCCTTTGATCTGAGATAATCATAGCTTTCTACATAGGGAACACTATACTTTGGCATAGTTAAAAATCACATTTAATCGGGAGATCATAAAAGCTATGATTGGGTATAGTGGAACTCGTGTAGAGGAAGATGAATAATTAAGATGAAATTTGTCCCTCTAATTGATGGCGAGATATAATTGGGCCCCTCGATGAGTAAGACTTGGAAATGTATGACTGTGCTCAAATGGAAGAGTTTCCATTTAGTCTGTCAGTTTGCTTGAAGATCGAGAAAGTGATAGTCGAGTAAAATAAGGATGACGACCCATATATCATGAGATGTTTCCCATATATCATGAGACAAAACAGATGTAATTGGGTTATATGATAGGTTACATCGGATCTCCGACCTCGTACGATTTGGGTAGTCACAATGTCCTGTTAGAGATCACTTATGACTTATGGGTCCAATAGTGTTATTAGCCCATTGCCAATATCATATGAGCCTACAGGGTCATACAAAAGCACGAGTCAACTCGAGTTAGAATGTCCAGATTCATTGAATCTAGAGATTCAATGAATTTAACTTTTAATTTAGGGTGATAGAATTATATATATATTTGATATATATATTAAAATTTGAAATATATATATATGTCTGATATATTATATAATTGATATATATTGTATTATTTCAAAATATATATATTGTTCAAATTAATTTAAATGAATTAGTTTTAAATTTAATTCTATATGATAGATTTAAATTTAAACTAATATCATAATCTAAATTTGATTTAGATTTGATTCTAAATTTGAATTTAAACTAATAATTTAAATTTGATTTATATGATAAATTAAATCTACATGTGATTCTAGATAAAGATTAGATAGTTAGTTTATATTTAATCTATTAGATAGATTTTAATTCAAACTAACCTATTTACTTAATATTTGATTTAGTTTAAGTTATTGTTTAAATTAAACAAATATAAAATTCTATCTATATATTAATATAGACTAGGTATAAAAGCAATACAATTTTGAATCACCCTAAAGAAAGAGCAGTCGTATACTCGGAGAGTAAGACTGTATGGATGAATGATGAACATCGGCTGTATGGATGAACAATGGGCTGTACGAAAATACAGTGGTGCTGTATGGATGAACAATGGTACTGTACGTATAGACAGCAGGCTGTACAGATGAATAGTGGCACTGTACAAATCGACAGTGGCTGTATGGATGAATAGCAGCACTGTATGGACAAACAGTGGTACTGTACTGATAGACAGTAGGTCTATACAGATAAACAGTGGCACTGTATGGATAGACAGCAAGCTGTACGGGTGAACAGTAGGGCTGTACAGACAGATGGACATTCACAAATAGAGGTGCTAACACACCATTCAAGTTGGACTCACCGTTCATGTAGATGCCGGTAGAAGGAGCTGACAAGTCATGTTACTTCCTACTATCTGACGAAACAAAAAAGAACACTAAGGGACACACCAAAGGTAAATTCTTTTCTACATCTCAATCTAAACAACATTGATGGAACCATGGGAGGGAATTTCGTGATAGTTTTCCGTTACTTATGTGCTGAAATTCCCAATAGAATTAGTAGCGATTTGGGGAAGGTACAGTCTACTGCGAGCCTTTCTCTCCTGGCTATAGGAGGTGATTTAGTCGCAGGGATTCCATCCTTATCATCCCTAATCATATATCATATCATATCATCATCACCACCCAACCCACCATATATCTCACAATGCCATGTGGTGATGCTCATATCATATCATCATATAATAATCATCATCATCTAGAAAAACATGGTATCTTATACCACGAGATCTAAGATATCATAGAATGTGAGAGTTGCTTAGGAATCAAAAGATAGCTTACCACTGAATTAGTTCTTCATCACTTCACCGGTTGCATTAGCTTGTTCAACAATCTAAGTCATTTGTCCAATTTTTTCTTGTAGAGTCATTGCTTCAGTAAATCTCTGATTCTAGCATTAACTGGTTGTTTCTAACACAACAGGGATTGCCTTATTAACTGAGTAACCACGAAAACATGTTACAAATTTTGACTCTAGTAAAGGATGATTTGGAGGTGCAACTTATAAGTATTAATAAGATCTTTAAACTCTCATATTTCACTATCAACACTTGGGACTTGGGAGATTGATCACTAAAATGGGAACAACACAAACTATGAGGTAACGATTTCAAAATGATTCTTTAAATTCAAATAAAATGATCTACTTGTTCTATATGTGACTCAAAAATGCTATAATCGGCTTCCAAGCTTCTAGCTATTCAAAACATAAGTATACAGTAAATGCTATATTCATGCAGATATGATCTTAAGAAAATTAGTGAATTAAATAAATCATTAATGCATACGTAAGCATATTAATATATTGGTAGAGAGACAAAATCAGCATTCAATGTGAAGACAATATAAAATTAAAGCACAAATATTTGATAATAGAAGCAAAATACAATAAAAAATAATTGTAATTAACTTTTTCATACATGTTAATTAAGTGGAGCTGTATTAATCATTTTGGAATGCAAGTAAACTTCTCTCAAGGAACTCACTTGAGAAATTAGCTCTTGAATTGCATTTAGAAGATGCCAACCAATACCCCTCAGACATGGAAGTACCAGAAACATAACCTTAGAATGCAGTGTCATTCGAAATGTTAGACAGACACACTAAGGGACCAAAG
Organism: Adenanthera pavonina; assembly: GCA_026686845.1. Classification (NCBI taxonomy): domain Eukaryota; kingdom Viridiplantae; phylum Streptophyta; class Magnoliopsida; order Fabales; family Fabaceae; genus Adenanthera; species Adenanthera pavonina. Next base: position 16,402,623 of record JAIVEN010000012.1, on the reverse strand, counting down.
AGGTGCACTGCTATGGAACTTTTTAGAATAAATTTAGGTTACACAGCCTGTGTATTATCATGGGAAAGGGATCTTAGAAATGGCAAACAAATTAATTTTGAATAATAATAAAAAAAAAAGAAATCATTTTTATTGTTCAAAGTATATGAGCTATGGAATGTATAAAGGCCACATGCTTGAGGAGTCTGGGCATAATATCGTTGGGTTGAACTCAATTCTATATCTAAAAGCAGGCCAAGCATTCTTTATTCTAAAGTATCGGCCATTCTTTATTCGAGGTTACTTTACAATAAAGAAAGATTAGAGAACTCTAGGAGTCACCTAGGATGCCATTCACTGGGTTCTAATTTCATGAGAAACACTTGCTAAAAATGGAAATTCAAAAGGGGGAAAGAAGAAAGAAGTTAGATATTGAAACCACTAAGTAATCCTTGGAAATCATTATAAACCAAATGAAATGCCAGGAACAAAACCTGGGATTGGGCAACTTCAGCAGCTTCCGATCGATCTTTTAGTTCATGGATTGGATGAAAATCATCCTTAAATTTGACAATGTTCATTGCAGCACCATATAAAATGTATCCTACTAGTAAACCAATCACAGAATAAAAATGCCATGATAAATGTAGTATGTGATGTTAGTGCAGAGAAATAGTGAAAAGAGACATGAAAAAATTCTGAAAAAGATTAAAAAAGAAAATAACCCAATCAAAGTATCAACTCAAGATGCGCTTGTTTGTCTTCTAGAGACAACAAGCAAAATCCCAGTTGAAACATATCTATAGTAAATCACCAGAAGAACCTACACCATCCAACAACATCGTTCTCAAGCTGACGAAATCTCTCGAAGTTGCTTGTCATGTGTTCGGCACCTTTCCTACAATGCCACCACCATCACATTGATGTGTGAAGTCACCACCACTGATTTCTTGGGTTCGGAGTTCTAACCAAGATCTCACAGCAAAGTCTTGGGCTACCTGCAATTCCTGAAATGAGAAAGGAAAAATCAGGTTAAAAACAAGTAAAGAAGGAGAAAAGGAAAGGAAGAAGAGAAAGAAGGAAACAAGAAGAATCATAGAGAGAGAATATCATCTTCTTCCTTTGGTCGTGAGTGATGGAGGTCTAGGATGTTGGTGGAATCACTTTGATTGAAGAAAAGGAAGAGAGTATGACGGGGACGCATGATTAAGGTGGGGCACGGCAATCGAATGACAATCCAAACACCTCGTAGCGTCTCTTGAAACTTCATAGTGCCGATCAAACTTCTTACCTTCCATAAACTCCACTGACAAATTTCTAAAAGCAACAAAAACCGTCTTTTTCTCCGGTTATTCCTCTACTCCTCAACTGATAAAGAAAGAAAAAAGTAGCAGTCAAACAAAAATTAAAAATAATCTCAGTTAACAAAATCAATTTAACCTTTACAAAAACAATCTCAATTAACACAAAAAATAATGAAATGAGAGAAAAAATGGGTTTACAGAGAAAAAGTCTCATGGAAGTCTCTCGAAGGAGGCACATAAAAGAAAATAAGAAAAAATAGCACCATTCAAAATGATAAAAAAATTGAAAAATTGTAAAAAGCAAGCCCGACCATTGATTCCTTCAATCATTTGAGGAAAAAGCTCATAGCGCATCAACGTAAAAGGATGGAGTAGATGATTGAAGAGAAAATAGGAATCCCGTCCCAAATCACTTGCAAAAAACAATACATCTCACCATCACCACGCCTAAGGTTATGCGAAAATCTAACTATATTCCAGTAGCCCCTACGATCGATCATCCAATGATGTGATAATCCGAAATCTTGACCCGAAGAATAGCCAAGATCTGCCACTTTCAAACAAGTTGGAAGAATGGTACAGGATAACTCTTTGATGCTTTCTTCAAGAATAGGTCTTGCTCTCATCACTACCTTTTTCTGCAATGACAAGAATAATAACAACATTAATTATATCACTTATTGGATCTTTCATACAAAAACAAGATGCTTGCAACCCTACAAATAATCAACATCCCATGACGTGATGCCAATTAATCTCTTTCGAATACATTAACGTAAAAGGAAAACATTATTATATCAGCGTGAGATCAAGAACGAATACCTGTACTAAAGAGTTGTTGGCGTAGCTTGATTCCCCAACATCCCCATTCATGTGAAGGAGTTGTTCCATGGGCATATCCATGGCGGTCATTGACGAGTAATAGCTCAAATCTATTGTAAGTATCTATTGCATAGTGTCATGCTTTATAGAAACGTAGTGTTGGAAAATTATAATTTTTTCAGGGACCCACATCAAATGGAAAACCCGCGTAACCTAGGTGGTACTTTAAGTGTTGTAATAAAGTGTTGGCAAATTTTGATTAATACTTTGTTGTGGATTAGCGTGAATTTACTATTTGGATATTTATATACTAAATTGGATAATTAGTTTTTTTTTTATTACTGAACCTAAAACAAATTAGGTCTTATTTAAGACATCATAGAAAACCCTAATAGTGAGCCTTTTGAATTATAAGGGGCAATGCAAATTGTATCATTTTGATTGAATTTGATAATCTCTCATTCTTGTGGCTTACATGGTTACGGCGTTGATCATTCACCTTTGGGTCATTTGTGCTTTGATGGTTACGGCGTCGATTTTTCACCTTTGGGGGTTCGATCTACAGTTACTTTTGGAAGCAAACAAAATGAGAATGGTCATCCGTTAGATGGTCTGACCCAAAACCATTTAAGGCAACACGTGATCCAAAGGCTTTTGCTTGATATCTGGAGTTGGAGAGTAAGAAATAATAATGATAATAATAATAATAAAATGGTTATTGATATCATATTTTAAAGTCTACTCACAAAGCCAAAACTGGGACCATTGTGGATTCAAATTTTGGGAAGGCAATGTATTTGACCATTGGGTGCGCTAAATTTTTTGAGAAAATTTTTTGGCTCGTTTTAAATTAAGTTTCTTCAACAATGTTGGAATACTTCCCTATTTTATTTTAGTTTCGTGGATTTTTTTTTTTTTGCATTGGATTAGGAGTATTTCTAGGATAATAAAGTCTAATCTTTCATGAGATTTTGAGGGCAAATCTCTTGGAGTATTTGTAAGAACATCATTTGACCAATTAATATTTTGGGTTCAAATAAAATATGAAAAATTACTTGTAATATAGATGAGTTTTAATAAATTAAGATGTAGGCAAGTTGTTGCTAAGTGTCATTTAATTAAATCATCGAGAAATTATTTGCTACAAATTGTGAGACATTTAAGAAATAATCTCAAAGGGATTAGGTGATCACATATTCTCCAAAATGTTGGAGAAATAATTGAATATTTCATGAGACTTGTGATGTCTCTCTGCATATTTTGCCTCTAAATTTGGTACACAATTTAGTACACAATTTTTGAATGCTTATTTGAGAGAGAGGGAGTTCTTGAACTGGCAATTAAAAGCTCATTTAAGGAACCTAAAATGGGCCTTTGAACCTCATGTTTGGCCTTGTAATTTCCATCTTTTTCTTTTGTTAAATGAATTTTTTTTTACACTATGAAATTGTTTTTCTAAACTTACGTTGTGCAAGTTTATATTGAAATCATGGAATATTGACATGAAATGGTTTTGTTGTGTACTATGTATATGATGTATTGTCATTGATGATGGGTATTTATGGGTTGAATAAATATTTTTAGGTTTGATGAGTTAAATAAATTTTGAATATTTATGATATTCATTTTCTCCAAACTTATGTCATAATTAAAAATTAAAAAAAAAATATATGTGTGTGTGAAGCACGAGAAGCAGTGGAAGAAATGGATAGGGGATAGGGAAGGGCCCGGGAGACCATTCCTAAGAAATGTGTGTTGTTTATCCTTCTGCTTCTAAGAAAAGTATGAACTTTTTAAATTCAAGATATTCATTTTCCGCATGTAATAAAGACAAGTTGATTCGTTTGACTTAATTTATCTTTTAGAATTTTCTATCATAAAAATTTTTACATTAATCAGTTAGCTTGAAAATTTTGTCATAGCTCCAATAGTTCTTTTCTATAAAGCTTGTAAAGACCATCAAGCATGTTATATCTCCATTGATGGATATGCTTCAAAAGTTAGCTTTGATAATATTACCACAAGCAATTGCAACAATTGAAAAAAATTTCTTCCACTATGAATATCATCAAGAATCGATTCTAATGTTGTATATTAAATTTGAATACGATATCATATAGGAGATGAACCATCGAATTATTATTTAGTTACATATATAGAGAATAATTTTTTTATTATATTAAAAATAAAAAATATTCAATGTTTCCAAAATATGAAAATTCATATAGAACAATTATAATATATATTTGTATATATATGATACTTTCAATAATATGATGTTATAAATATATTGCCCCCATAGTGCCTGATTTCTAGATTTGTCACCAGTGCTCCAACTTGTGACATCCGGGCGCTGACAAGGGTGGGGAGTGATCATCGGTGCAAGAAAAGTAGAGGTCAGATAAAGTAATGAGGCACCGACAAGGAGCGATTCCTGGTAGGCTTCTAAGCGGGAGGGACATATGAATGAATAGAATACATACTGGAACAAGAGGAATCGAGAGACTATATAGGTATGTGACTATACGGTTAAGGATAGCTTAAAGGATTTGATAGGTACAACCTATACAAACAAGGTGTATCTACCTTTTCAGTAGCCTATTCCTTAAGAACTCTCCAATTAAGCGTGCTTGATCTAGAGTAATTATGGGATGGGTGACCTCCCGGGAAGGAGGTGTGTGAGTGAGGACAAAGCACATCGAAAGGGCTTGTGTTGGTTTGTGGGGATAGTAATCAATTCCGAATAGCGGCCGGACATTACACAACGTCCCTTCTTCAGACTACGCTTCTATCCAATCCTTCTCTAATCTCTATCCCTCCCTCTTAACTCTACCTTCAGTATCCAAGTATATATATACACACACACACACACACACACATAATTTGACCTCATACCATATCTAGCGTAATAAAAAAATACACAGCCATAAAATGTTGGGTGTGTGTGTACTCGAAAGCATGATGAATTGATGACCACAAATAGAAGACCTATTTTTCCTTTTCAATTTTCCCTTCTTCTCTTCCCATAAATGTCGTAGTTGTTCATATGCATCAATCATTAAATTTCCCCTTACACACCTTATACTCTTTAATTTATTGTAAATCAGTCAAGAATATAAATGGAAATTCTCCTCTTAGTATACATACTTCTCATTGTAGCAGCAAAATCAGGATATAAAAGATCCCAAACAAAGAGCATTCAAAGTGGCAAGCCCATAAGAAAAGGAGACCTATGGCTCCACTCTGAGCCACCAAACTTATCATCAAGCCTATCTTTGAGATTTATCATGTTACTAAGTTGTTACTTAGTTTCCCAGTAACAAAGATGTTACCTAGTAATCAAGTAGGAGAAGACAATAAGTTGAGACGCATAATAGATGAATGAACTTACTGGAAGACCACATGCTATGAATGTTGAATCAAGTATTTTGATGATTCCAAATCAACCTTCTAAAGCTTGAAAAGAAGATATCAAAGGTGCATAAAAGATCTTAAATGGAGAAATCCAAGTAAAATCAACATAAGATTAGATATAGGATCTCTTACTATGTTTAATTTGAGTAAAAGACTTTGAACTGGCAAAAGAATATTTTTAGAAATATGATTCTATGATAATTCATGGAATATTTGAAAAACACCTACCAATAGTCAAACTTTAAAGTATTAAAATTGATCTGTTGCTTTGAAAATTTGAACTTTGGCCTCTGAAATTCAAATTTCAAATTGAAAATAAGTTAGTCAGAAAAGAGATTCCTTTGACAGAAAAACTTTGAGTATAGAAATTTGAACTTTGATATAAGTCTAACAAGAGCCTTCTCTAACAAATGAACTTTGAGTTTTGAAAATTTGAATTTCTGGCAAAACATAATTCATGAAAAATAAAAAATTCGTCTGAAGATATGTCAGAGTTCATCTAAAAGTAAAGTTTAAAAAGAGTTCAAAGTTAGCTCACTGACAGACAAACTTTGATTTTGAAAATGTGAATTTTAGAAACAAAGCTCGCAAGTATGTTATGATAATCTGTTGACATACGAATATTAGTATTTAGAAATTTAAACTTTGAACTAAGTCTGATAAGAGCTCTCTCTGACAAACAAACTTTGGATTTTGGAAATTTAAATTTTGAAAAGATGAACTATTGTGCCTCATTGAGCTGCCCAGTGACAGACGAATTTTGAGAACCAAAATTTGAACTTTGATGACACTGTAGCAATTTGGATCAACTATTCACACTTTTTATAAGTACTTTAAACTTGAAAATTCGTATGTTCCAACATAGAAATATTTTTCAAAGATGAAAATTCAAACTTTGCTTTATAACAGACGAACTTTGAAGTTTAATATTAAAGCCTTTAGTTTTCAGTCTCTACGAAATTTGTTTGTTGACCAACCAAAATTTGAACTTTGAATGTCAGAAGCATTGAATGCAGTTGGTGAATGGATAGTTTTTCATAGTAACTATTGGGTAACGTCTCTAATGGCTAGATCTTGTCTCTAACATATAGTTAAGATATAAATCTATAAATAGAACTTCATTTGAAGTTGTGGGTAACGATTTTACATTCTATATACTAAAACTCTGTTAATTTCTTAAGTCAAAGTCTTTTACTCTCATATACTTCACTCTTCTGCACTTTAATTTTTATATATACTCTAAATTAGAGAGTTCATTCATTGTAATTAATCTTATTTTCATCTGAAAGAAAGATTTTCTTGTGAGGGGATATCACAAGAGATTTGGGAAGCACTTAGTTAGAGTACAAATAGTGAGTTTGTAAGCTTTAAGAACAGAGCATCAAGATGTACTAAGACAATTGTAAGAAGCCTACTGAATTCTTGCAAGATAGTGGAAAATCTCAAATAGTTGCTTGGGGACTAGACGTAAGTCAAGATAAAGAGACTGAACCAAGATAAACATTTATGTCTTCTCTTATCTTTTACTACTTTTACCTTGCTATTCCTTTATACTTTATTTTACTGTCACTTTTGCCTTCATCACTCTCTTGACTTTTGCAAAAAAATTCAATCTTCCCAATTCACTCCCCTCTTGGGAAGCCAGCATATCTAACAATGAAGACTTAGCTTTGGAAGGTCTAATGACAAAAGTACCATTCAAGAGACTACTTAAGTTGTTTGGAATCTACTTCATCACAATGAAGATCCAAAGTGCAAATACACTTGGAGAAGTCCAATGGAGCTTAATCTTATGTATTTAAGTCTAAGTGTAAGCCGCAGTACCCCATGTAAGTTAAGTAATGTGAATAATGTTTTAGGTTACTCATTAAGTTGTTTTAATTTGTTTTGTTTATGTTTTTGGGCAAGATTTTTGTTTATTTAATATAAATCATCTTTTATGAGTCTTTAGTGTTTATTTGTTGGGTTCCATCTTGTATTTCATGGGCCAAAAATATTATCATAAGTCTTAGATTCATTATGACTACTAGAGACTCAAGTATGATAATTTAGATAAATTTTTTAGGGATCCTTGTACAGTGACATTTTGGGCTTAAGATTCTCTTTAGATAGTTATTTCATTCTATCTTAGCATCACAAATTAGAATAAATCTTAAAAATCTTTTTTAACTTGCAAGCAAGAGTCACTCAAATAGTATCTAATTTAATTTAGGAAACTTCTTATCTTTCTTTCTTTCTTTATCAACAAAAGAACGCCAACCAATAACCTCTACACATATTAGTCATATTACAATCCCTTTGCAAAAACTTAAATAAATTAGGAGGACTATGAGAGAATCCATAAAACCTAGGTAATGCAGTGAGGTCGTTTTTGGCAAGACAATCAGTAGCTATATTTTGCATGATAGCTCACATGCTTTAATTCCACTTGCCACTCCCTCAACAACAGCAAATGAGCCTTCATAATAATGCCATGATCAGCATGATAACTGTTGCAATATGCTTTGAGAAGGCATAAGTTGAATCCAATTCTACAATCACCTTGTGGAAACCATGATCCCAAGCTGCCTTAAGACTAAGAAATAGTCACCATCAACAAATTTATTCATAAACCCAAATGAGAAATTCCCATCTGAGTCCCTTATCAACCCACCACACGCTGCACTAATCATGGATTGTGCATAAGGACCATTAACTTTAACTTTAACCCATCCACTCACTAGGGGGTCCAGTTTACACATTTACCACTGATGTTTGGCTACATTTGCCCCTTTGCCAACTTCTCTTGAGCTCCGTTCATGCTATTAATAATAGCGTGCACACTAGCAATGATATTAGCATTGTCCATTCTTCTACCTTCAAAAACGAATAGATTTATACGTTTCCAAATCCACCAGCAAACAACAGTAAATAAAGCTCTCCAATTATCTTCTTTCCTACTGCCTCTAAAAGAGATGTTCCATATTATCCACTCTTGAACTAGCATGTTGAAACGCTACTAGGCATTAGGGTGTATGAGCTTTTTCCATAAGTTCCTCAAAAGCTCACAGTCATGAAGCATGTGTAAGGTATCTTCAGTTTCCTTTAAATAGCACGGGCTTAGATCATCTTTTCAGAGACCCCGTTTCCTATGCACAAGGTTAGTGAGAAGCTTCTTACAATAAGCCAGCTAGATGAATGTATGACATCTATGTGGGAAATTACTATGCCATATCTTGTCCTAGAGTGGATCCTGATTCTCTAAATGAATAGGATGTTCATAAGCAGATTTGACATAGAACTCCCTACTTCTTTCCCATGCCCAATGTACCCCATTTCCATTATCAACAATCTCAGTACCTTGGTGGACCTCCCCCCAAGTGGTTTTAATTTTGGACCAAACATTTGATCTTGCATGTTTCATATCAATCTTGGGAATGAGGTCCTCTCCACATTTATATTTTTCATGAACCTTCTTTTACCCAAAAGTCATCTCGTTGCTTCATGAGATTCCATCCTAGTTTTATGAGATTTAAGTGGTTTTGATATTTGGCATGGTAGAGATTGAGTCCTCCCGTTTTTTTGGTTTGCAAACTTTATCCCACGTAATGAGAGATACTGTCCTTCTATCATCCAAACTACCCCGTAGAAAGTTTCGATTGCAATTATCCAAAATATCCCACATGCTAGCAGGCATGTAAGATCTTTGCATGACATAGCCCAGAATTGCTGAGGTGACAGTTGAAATGAGAATAGCTCTTCCTGCTAGGGAAAGAGAAGTGGCCTTCTAATTACACTAGTACAAAAAACCTTTTCAAAATCTATAATCTAGATCGGGTAAAAAAGAATCGATCTAGAAAGTGTGACCGGTGGTAATTTTGTAGTAAATTTTTTAGTTTTGCAGCAAAATAAAAATTATTTTCTTTTCTCTTTCAAAAACCCTCAAAGACTCAATTTTCCCTGCTTCACCCATCTTTCTCCTTTACCTTCCCTACCTCTTATCTTTCCCCATGACATCTCGCTATTAACCTAGAGCTCCATCTTCCCCTTATTTTACTATCGACCTCGAGCGCTGTCTTCCTCTTAACTCTCATGTTGCTCCTCTATGCTCTCTCTTAGCTTGTGGCTCATCTCCTCTATGCTTGTTTCCTTCAATCACAGTGGCCTTTGACCATAATCTTAGTGGTGGGACAAAAAAGAAAGCCACGGTTGGAAACTCAAAATAGATGCACAACCTCCTTAGTCGAAGAGAAGCCAAAGAATGAACAACTCTGTTAAGCAAGCAAGCTAGGCTTCAAATCTTTCCTTTTCGATTGTGAATGACAGTGACAAAACAGATGAAGGTGTCAGAAAATCTGCTATTCTAGTAGACACCAAGTGAGAAGGGTAGTCCTATTACTGATTTCTATTATCTATTTTGCTTATAGCTGTCGCACATCTTTGGGGAAAATCTTCTGCTAATGATTCTCCTAAATTGTATATTTGTACTATATTTAATAATATCTTGTTTGTTTATTTCAATGATTTTATTGGACAAAGTTTAGAATGGGTTGGTTCTCTACTTTTGGCAAAGGTTGTAGCCATTTTCCTATGCCACAACTTTTGTACAAGTAATCAAAGGCCAAATTATCTATCTAAGACTACTATTTTTTATCTTATTTTTTTAAAATATTGTATGACCATCCAAGTTGGTTACCTATTGGTGAGTCTTCTTCTTTACCTTGGCAATCCTAAATATTTCACAACAGCTTAAGTCCTAACATGAAGCAAATTTACAAGCATCTTAAAGTAAGTTCGAACTCTGTTTGGAATAAATATAACATACAATAAATTAATTATACTCAGTTTGGCATACTGCTTTAGAGGTTGAATAGAGTTTGAGCTTGAGTTAGCTAGACAATCATCATACATGGTCTATATAATGAAGTGTCGTTATCTTAGTTGTTTATCATTACTGATATACATATTCAGGCATGGCAAAAGAAATACAAACTGTGATTGTTGTAAATTGGAATTTTTGTTTTTTGCTTTGTTGATTTTGATATAAACCTAATAAATATCTTGTAGGGTCAGTAGCAATGATGACCAACTCTTTGAAGTAGCTTCAAATGACAACATTTTCTAGGGTTATATGCCTCAAGAAAATGGGGACAATGCATTCTATTATGACTTTGATTTGTGTTTTGGGAAAATGGCATTGTTTAATGCTCTGTCAAAACTCTTAAGCAAGTCTATTGTAACACCCCTCATGATACCTTTCTTAGCATTGTGTGCAGCACCAGAGAAAATAGGAAGGAGGAAGTTTCAAGTGAGGTCTGAAAGAGCTCCATGCCACAGCTTGAAGCAGAGCTACCATGGCAAAAGCATGTCCAGTATTGTTGTTTTAGCTGAAACTAGTGGAGCCACAATGAGAGGTCCTGGAGCTACGATGAGATTCAGGATTTTTGTTTAAATCCGGATCATTTTGGACAATCGGGAAAGAAAGAAATGAGGAGAACCGAGGGAGCTCTTCTAGGGTTTGAGATTTTAAGCATTTGAGAGTGATTTTTGAACCTCAAGAGCTTAGATTCAAGTTGGTAAGTACTCTCTGCTCCTCCCTCTCCATTTTCTTCGGTTGAAATTTAGGGTTTTTTGGTTTTGAGGTTGGATCTTCAGTTCTGGCTGAAATCCACCAATTGAAATGGATGGAATAGTGTTAATGGAGTGTGTTATAGTGTTCTTATTGCTTGGGTGTAAGTTTTGAAGGGATTATATGTGTTTTGAGCTTAACCCTAGGTTGTTTTTGGTTTGGGCTCTTAGGAATCTGAAGTATATATGTTTGAGTGGTGTTTGAATGGTCTCTAAGAGCTTATTAATGCATGAAAGCGATGTTGGAACTTTGGGTTAGGCCTAAAGTGGTTGAATTGTGATGTTTGATTATTGATATATTGTGTTAATTGAAGAATTATGGTATGGTTAAGGTTGTTTGGCTACTTGGAGAAGGCTAGTCATGGGATTGGCATTCAAGAAAGCGTGTGGGACTCATGTGAGCATGGTATTTACAACCTGAGGTAACCGGGTGTTTGTTATATTGTATTGTTGATATTGTATAATAGTATGTATAGTTGTGTATATATATGCATGTTTCTTTCATACCACGATACTGATGTATTTGTGTGTACTGTTTTTATATATCATGGTATACACACAGTTAGATGATGATTATGATTATGATGATAAGATATGTGATGATGACATTGATATGATATGACATTATGCATACATGACATTATGATGATTATGATGATGATGATGATGATATGTTGATACATGAGCATCACCACATGACATTGTGAAGCTGTGATATATGGTAGATGGGTTAGTGATGATGTGATGATGATATGATGTATGATGATATATATATGTTAGGGAGGATAAGGATGGAATTATATATGTTAAAGAGGATAAGGATAGATTATATATGTTAGGGACGATAAAGATGGATGATACATGTTAGGGAGAAAAAAGACAAGATCCCTACAAGGGTGACATGCATTTCATTAATTTCACATTTGCATTAATGAGTTGTATGAGATATATGTGTGTGTGTGTGTATGTGTGGTTGTCCTCGGTTACTGAGACATTGTCTCACACCCTTCTCCCATCAACTAACCTTTCAGGTGAAAGTTCTGGCACTAGTCCGGAGGAACCAAAGGAGTAGTAGTGGACGTGGGAATACTAGGTCTATGTAATTTATGTACATTTTGGAAAATGTATCTTGTTCCAACTAGAATAGAAGGTTTTGTAATAAAGGTATGATATTAGAAGGATTGTTTGGATGTATGTATGGTTATATGTGGAAAAGGTGTTGTTTATGGTATGCATGTGTTATGTGTGATGAAAGGTGTTTTTGGGCCTTGTTGATGTATGTTAGGGCCTATAGGCCATTTTGTCAAGTTAGGGCTCAAGGGGGTCAAATCTCATAGGAGTGGTTCCTTTAAGGTGAAATCTCTTTGGACAAGTTGGTTTGCGGGTTTTAGACTTGTATGAATGGTCTCTGAGCGAGCAATTGCCTTTGGTGTCAATTGGAAGTGGTTAGTGGTGAGTTTTGATCAATAAGTGGCCAAAATAGTGTTAGGGGTTTAGAATCTCCATATGGAGTTGGATTAAGCTGAAAGTGATATCTATGGATAGATTGAGACTAGATTGACTTGTAGGAATTGGAATCAAGTCAATCAGATGTCGGAGCATAAAGTTATGCACGTCGGAAGTTCACCCTGGAATGTGGAAGTTGCTGGTATAGAAAACCAACAAGGGGTGCCATGGCGCAGGGTAACAGGCTGCTGTGCTAGACTGTCCAGAAGTGATGGAGAAATAGGGGAAGGCCAGAGCCGTAATAATATTGTAGTAGCCACAGCTCTAACCCAGTTTTTGGTAAGTTTTGGTTTGTTTTTGCTATTCTGAAGTTTTGAAAAGTCATTTTGAGGTATCGGAGTTGTGTTTGATTGAATTTTGAAGTTGTTAGTCAAGTCAGGAGGTGTTAGGAGGTAGGATGTTACAAAAAAATCACTAGAGTTATGTCTCTATACTATGTAATTTTTTATAGATTATATGTTTCTAATGATTTGTAATTTTATCATATAGGGATGAGTATGCAATGCTTTTAAAGTTAAAGTCAAATCATTCAAAGCCAAACAAGTTAGTGCATGACTTGTTAAATATTGATCCTCTAAGAAACACATCTGCAAATAGTATTTTTTCATCCTTCATTAATTGTTGGGCCGAATATCCAATACATAACTATATATTTATTTTTGTTATGAGTCAAATAGATGGGATTTTACTTTTTTTTTTCTTCTTTTTTTACATATTTTGGTAGAACCAAAGAATTAGTTTACTTGGTTATGTTGTTGATGCATTTTCTGCTTTGTCCCAGGTTGGTTGAAATTCTAGGTTTATAGCCTATCTTCAAGGAAGTTTTCAAAGAGGTGAGCTTCTTTTTATGATGATTGTCACAACTTAACCTTAGGAACCATTTACTATTCATTATTAGTAGTTTAGATTCCAATTAGATGTATTTGGAAGCAAATTTGGGCCAAATTCAAAAATTCCAAAAATTTACCAAAAGTCACTATTCATTTGGTAAATATAAAAATTTGGCTTAACTTTGAAAACTCATAACTAATTCTAGAAAAATCATTTAAGGGTGGTTCAAATTGCTATATTCATCTCTTAAAATACTTTATAAGGGAAAAATATTAATTTGGAATTTTATTAGGCATATTGCTACAGTAAATTTCGTGAATTTACTTGCAATTTTACCCTAATTTTTCCAAATTTCATTCCCTAAAATTCCATAATACCATACTTTCAATGGTGGTCACATAACACATATAAAATTGATCCAAAATATATTTTTATTCATCTTCTAGGAGTCACACATAATTTACATAATTGTGACATAAAATGTCATTATACTTAATATTACATAAGTATTCAAAATACTCTTCCTATTTCTAAACATTTCTTCATGGATCCTCCTTTATCTCCTTTCCTTTCACATGATTTGAACCTAATCATGGTTAGATATTTGGTGGGGTGAGATTTAAGAAAATCCCAACAACATCATAATCCCATTCTTAGCATAATATTTAAAAATAATTGCAAGAAACATGATTTCATTTTGGCATGGTAACATTTAGGATCAAAAGGCATGTTTTAGCATGTTCATCATGTTCTTCACATATTCATGTTTGTTCTTGCAAAATTCATAGCATATTCATCGTTCTTTCACCATTTCGATCCAACATCATCATCATATTCATAACATAAACATGTTTTCTACCTACCAATCATAGAAATACAAGATCTAAACAACCATTTAGAAATAAAATGCAAGAAAGGGAAAAGATGTTACCTTAAACTTGCAAATTTTCCTTTCCTCTTCTCCTCCTTCTCTCTATAACTCACTCTCTCACTAATATATGGTGGATTTTCGTTTTTGGTGTGAATAATGGAGGGGAGGAAGAGCCTATTTATAGACAACAAGAAGCAACTCCATCCATTTGATTAACTTTTGATCCAAGGGCCAAAATTGCACTACATCATCTCTTTTCTCCACCATACACCTAATTTCCTCACATAATAGTTATCTAATTAATTTTCCCTCTCTTGTCATTAATTTGGATGCCACTTTTATCTCCAAATAAGGTAAATATTGCATCATTATGCTCATATAAACTTACTTCATCAAAACTTCCAATTTTGACACCTAATCTTTGAAATAGTGTCATGCATGGTGGTTAACTCTTCTCCACTCCTTTTGCACGAAATTTTGAGTGATAATTCAGCCTAAGATAGTGCCTTTAATTATTTGGGCTTAAACCATTTAATTCTAGGCCCAATTTCAACATATACCGGGTTTTCGGGCTCTAATTATGTAAATTTGTCTGGTAAAATTTTTCATGCATAAATATATTTAAAATATGAATTTCAAACTCATTATGACCTTAATTAATCATTTCTAAGCCCATATAATTTATTTTAGAAGATATTTTACCTTATTGGGCTCTAACCGAAAACACCGATAAAATTAGTGCTGATTAGTTTTTCCTGTAACTTCTCTGCATGGAGGATTATTATAAATATTCTAATATTATTTTTAACTTATTCTTGATTATTTCATAATCTATTGGGTCACCTATAATTTAATTAGCTTGGAAATCGGGTGAATTGGGCTCATTATCCTTTCTTGACATTATTTGAGCTATTATTGTCAATAATACTTCTGGATTTCCCAAAAATCATCCCTAGCCTATTAAGGTTTTCTACACCTTTATTGGGCCTCTATGAATAGTACTTTTGGCCCATTAAGAAACCGGTGCAGTCTTACTGGGTCCGGACTCAAATTTTGGCCCAATATCCATTAGACCGATTCTATGGCTATTCAAACCTTATAGAAAAATCCAGTTTCTCTTTTTATGCCCTAATATATCTAAGTTTCCTAATCTAGACTTATTTTCTAATTCTTATTAATTTACAGATTATGGAACTTCGGATCAATTTTCTGCCCAATATATCTATTTTCTGGTTTTGCTTATTAGAGTATAATTTCTTACGAGAATTTTCTTGAATCACCTCCTATAACCAGTCTTAGTAAATACTGGACAGATGATTTGTTTGAGGAAATGACATCTATGCCCCCTTTTTTTTTCTTTTTGCTAATAGTTAATATTTTTAATTATGCCATCCAACTTTCTTTGCAATTTGATCCTTAATCATCCTTTGCAATTTAGTCCCTACTTTGATCTACATAAGATATTTAAGCTCCTTTAATTCTAATTATGCAGTAATTCTCTAAACTAGAATTCAAACAAAATCATAAAAATTTAGATGTTACAATGATGATATAACATTTCTAGGGATCTTATGTCCTACTAACATGAAA
This sequence comes from Adenanthera pavonina, assembly GCA_026686845.1. Lineage (NCBI taxonomy): Eukaryota > Viridiplantae > Streptophyta > Magnoliopsida > Fabales > Fabaceae > Adenanthera > Adenanthera pavonina. The sequence goes on along the minus strand of JAIVEN010000012.1, from coordinate 16,386,699 downwards.
TTAAACATAGTTAGTATAGTTGTGCTTAACTGGAAGCTATAATGGGGAAGATATTATTGCTTTTAGTGGATGATATCTATGTATAATTATTAGTTTTTGTCTTGGATTTTGATGTTAGAACCATCACATTAGTTAAAAGGTATTAAGAATATGTTAGAATATTGGAAAATGAATTAATGTTTGTTTTTTGGCTAGGGCTATGGAACTGAAGTGTAATTGAATTGCTAGGTCATATACTTCATATGGTAATATGTCTTTTATTGTCAATAGGTTCAGTGGGGTAGTAGGGTAGGGTTGCATATGTATATATAGTGCTGATTTTTTTAAAAAAGGACTTTCTACATCAATTCTAAATAGAAAACTGATCTAGAAGTTATTTTATAGATCGGTTATAAAACCGACATAAAAAGGTGATACTTTCTACATCGGTCACTTTTACATCTATTCTAGAACCGATCTAAATAATGTTTTGTGTAGTAGTGTTAGATAACCTGCCTTTCACTTTATCAATCTCCTCATGAAAAGTATCTTTCTTGACTCGGGCATGATGGATAAGTATGCCTAAATATTTTCCTAAATCACTAGTTTGAGTAAAACCTAAGGTGGAACTAATCTCATTACGCCTATTATGATTCACATTATCCTAGAAGAAAATTCTAGTTTTTGCAAAATTTTCCTTTAAGCTAGAGCTCTGATAGAAACAAGTCAAACAATTGAGAATAACACTCGCCTGCTACAAAGAAGCCTTAGCAAAAATAATAATATCATCTACAAAGAAAAGGTAGGAGATAGGAGGGCCATTCTTAGTAAGCCTAATTGGTTTCCACTCCCCTCCAATTGTCTTCATTTGAATTATATGAGCTAATTTCTCCATGCAGATGACAAAAAGACATGGTGACATTGGGTCACCCTGTCTCACACCACGTGACAATTGAAACTTATTTGCATTAATACCATTCCATAAAAGCTGCAAAGATGTTGTAGAAATGTAGCCGCAAGATTCTAGGGGAGTTGAAACTCCTAAAGATACTTAACAAGGAAGCCCCACTTCACCATGTCATAGGCTTTTTCCAAGTCGATCTTAATAGTCATAAAACTTGTTTTCCCTTTCATGCTCTACATGGAGTGAATCACCTCTTGTGCCACAATAATGTTATTTGAACTGTGTTGTCCGAGGATGAAATTACATTGATTAGGCGATATAACTTTAGGAAGGAACCCTTTTAACCTATTAGCAACAACCTTGGAAATAATTTTATAAACAACATTGCAAAGGCTAATGGGTCAAAGATCCCTCGAAGTCTTAAGAGGGTCTTTTTTAGGAATTAACACTATTAATGTGCCATTCACCTGTTTGATTTCTTGTGGTTTTACAAATAAATATTTCACAATAGATGTAACTGTACTGCCCACGTTATGCCATTGATTTTGATAAAATAATGCATTAAAACCATCAGGACCAGGAGATTTAAGGGCACCCATACTAAAAATAGCTTCTTTGATCTCCTAATCAGTCATCTCTTTACCACACATACCTATATATAGGTAATCAATTTGTGGATAAGTTACATCACAATCAAGCTCAATCCTGACCACATGTTCTTCTAAGAATAATGATGAGAAAAATTCTGTTGCTTTCTTTTTTATGTCCTCAGTTTCATAACACTATTCACTATTCTTATCACGAATAGCTCCAATCATATCAGTTTTCTTTCTTTTGTTTGAACAAGCATGAAAATAATGTGTATTCCGATCCCTATAAATTAACCATTGGAGTCTCGCTTTTTGGGCCCATAAAAGCGAGTCTTGGATCCTCTTCAAGGTCGTGCCATAGACATCATTGAAGTTCTTCTAAGAAGGACGTGTCACCCCTTCGGTTCAAGGCCAAGGAAATACCATCTAAGCACCTCAGGACCTCCTTTTTACGAGATTCTATGTGGCCAAAAATCTCTTTATTCCACTTGCTTCAAGCTTCAGCAAACTCAGTGATATTCTAGTTCCAATCTCTATCATCCTTTCATTTCATCCTCACAAGTTCCTCAAATTTTTCATGCAGTACCCAAGATGCAATGAATCGGAATGGTTTATTGTTACATTGCTCATCTTCATGATTATTAATACTTAGAAGTATGGGACAATAGCCAAATTTGAGAGGTGGTAGGTGCTTGACAGTGGTGTTCATGAAGCAATCAATTCATCTATCATTGGCAATAAACCTGTCAAGATGAGCCTTAGTCTTTCCTCTTTTCCACGTATACCTTGGTCCCATAAAACCCAAATCATTCATTTAGGCTAATTCAAATGACCTGCAAAAGTCTCTATCACATGGAGTATTGTACAGAGTTGGCGAGCTTCTTTATTCACTAAGCAAAGTGGCATTGAAATCACCCCTTACCACCCAGGGTTCATTTATGGTGCTTCCTATGTGAGTGAGGTTTTCCCAAAGGTCACAACGTATACTTTCATTAGGGCTTACATACACCATTGTCATCATCCAACTCTTGGCTTCGCTCAGTAACACTTACTTTTTGAATATTCGAATCCTATAGACACCAAATACCATCACTATAACCCTTTACATCAACAACTTTAGTATTTTGGAATCCCAGCATACCAACTCGCTTCTCTAACTTTTTCAGGTCACACCTAGTCTCTAGAATAGCAAGTATTAGTCAGGTTGACTTTCCAAGAGGGGGGTGAATTGGGAAGATTAAAAATTTTCTGCACAAGGTGAAAACAATGAAGAAAGCAAGGTATGACAGAAAAACAGAGTATAAATCAGTAAGATGAAAGAGTAGTGATAGAGAGAAGAAAAACTCTGATATTTATCTTGGTTCGGTCTCTCCTATTGACCTACATCGAGTCCCCAAGACACCACTTGAGATTTTTCACTATTCAGCAAGAATTCAACGAGCTTCTTGCAAATGCCACAGTACAATGTCAGTGCTCTATTTTCTAGAGCTCACTCAATCACTTTCTGCACTTTCACAAAGTGCTTTACAATCCCTTGTAATATCTTCTCACAAGAAAATCTATCTTCCAGATGAAGATTAGATTGTTTACAAAGATGAAACTCTCTAGAATATAGTGAATATGAAAGTTTATGTACAAATATTGAAGTAAGAGGGTAAAAGTCTGAGTAGGAGATTAGGCAGAATTGCAGTATATTCAAAATTTGCTTCGTTACCCACAACTTCAAATGATGTTATATTTATAGATTTAGGTCTCAAATGTCCGTTAGAGACAAAATCTATCTGTTGGAGAAGTTATCTAACGGTTACTATGAAAAACTATCCGTTAACCAACGGCATTTAATGCTTCTGACATACTGAAATTTGAATTTTGATTGGTCAACAGACGAATTTTGAAGGAACCGAAGGTTAAAGCTTCCAATGTTGAAATACTGAAGTTCGTCTGTTCATGAAGTGAAATTCGAATTTTGAAACGTAGAAAGTGTTTCCATGTTGTGACATACGAATTTTCAAGAAGAAAGTTTTTCTGTTAAGTATGAACAATATTTTCAATTTGCTACATGCCCTCGAAATTTGAATTTTGGAACCCAAAAATTCGTCTGTCCGTAGCATGCTCAAGAAGCATAGTAGTTCATTTTCTTTCGAAATTCGAATTTTAAAAGAGTGAAATTCGTATGTCAGAGAGATCTCTTTTCAAATTTACTTCAACAATCGAATTTGAAAACACTGTCCTTCGTATGTCATAATATCATTTCAATAGATTCAACTTTAGCTTCTGAAATTTGAATTTTCATGTTCAAAGTTCGTCTGTTAGTGAGTAATCTTAGAAACTCAATATAATCTTGATTTCAGATGAACTTTAACATTGTTTCAGACAAATTTCTTCAGTTTTCATAAGTTTCATTTCGTTTGAAATTCGAATGTTCAAAACTCAAAGCTCATCTGTTGTTTAATAGCTTCTTTCAGACACTTATGAAAATTTGAATTTTGAAAAATCAAAATTTGTCTGTCAGAGAAGCATATCTTCAGACTTATTCAGTTTTAACTTGAAATTCGAATTTCCAAAGCCAAACTTTGAATTTCCAACATGTCAGTTCAATATAAACCTTTCAAACTTCATCTGTTGGTGGGTGTTTTTCAAATATTTCATGATTTAACATAAAATGAAGGTTTTAAAATATCTTTTCACCAAATCAAAGTCTTTTACCCATATTTAAACATAACTATTCACCCTACAACAATTCTTGCACAGATTTCTCCAGAATTTCTTCACTTGAACTCTTTGAGCACCTTTGATATCTTTATTCCAAGCTCTTGAGAGTTGATTTTGGAATCATCAAAACTTCTTGATTCAACAGCAAGAAAATCAAGCTTATAGTGTTTTGTGAGGTCTCTTACTAAATTCAAGAAGCCTAGAGACCTGGTGCCTTTGGAGTTCCATAGCATAAAATTCATAAATCCTGTGTAGAATGTTGGTGAGGTTTATCGTCTCCCACCAATACCTTATCCATATTAATAGTCATGTCCTCTTGTATGCTCATATTCATATTAACCCCACAGCCTTTATGCATGTGTTCAATAGGTTGAAATGTAGAGGGAGGCTCAACCTGTATTTCATGGTGCACTACCAATGACCTCTCCAACCAACCCATATCCATTGCTAAATCACTATGACCTTTATTTGATTCTATAAGAGAACTTTTGTTCAAGGGCCCATTTTAAAGAAGCTCAAAAGAGTTATTATATTAATGGGCCTATTACCATTAACCATTTTCCCTTTTTGTCTACTATTCCCATGCCTATTATTTTGTTTTTTTACCTTTTGCTTTCGGCCTAGCTATGCTTTTCCTCTTGGATCCAGCAACTGGGACCTACTTGAGATTAGATTTGTATTTCAATTCCTTCCAAAATTTTCATGCCTTATCCATTGACTTAGGCCCAGCTATACCCATCTCATTAACCCTTCCAGATCCTCTACCGTGTCTATCTTTCTTATTACCCTCTCCCAATTTAACTCTCTACTGAATCTTCGTTTGATTTCCGTTAATACCTCCTTGCTGATTCTTTACCTAATGTTGCAGATTTGCTCCCTTCATATCCATTTACAACAATCTTCTTGAAACTCACGCTGAGTAAAGACATTCCCTGGTTTAAGCCTGTCTCCGGCGTATAAGCCATTGCCGATGACCTTCTGTGAGCTCTCATTCACCACTTGTTTCTCCTGTCTTTCATTTGTATTTTCTTTAGCCAACACATGACTTGTCTCATATGCCATATTCAAACATTGTTCCTTATAGTAACCATGCTTCCCACATCCAAAACAAACTAAGTGGAGCCCCTTATAAACAATTTCCTGATCCTCCCTGAAAGCAAGGAAAGACAGAAACAAGGGTTGCTGCAAATCTAATTCCACACAAATCCTAGCAAATTCACCTTTATCATAAATAGATGTCGACCAGTCTACTTTAATGGCTCTACCCACCATATTACCTATTTTCTGAAGAGATTCCATATTATGGAATTCCACAGGTAGATCAGGTATACAAATCCAGGCTGCCATCCTCCTTTGGAGAATAGCTTTCAAGGGATGGTTGTTGATCATCTAGGGCCCCTTTTGATAAGCATATTCCTTATCTTCCTTATCTGCAAAAGACACAATGAAATACCCATTACTGAGGGGTGTTATTTTCATCACACCCATAGATTTCCACATTCTTGTCATACAGTCTACTATAATGTGCCTCGGAATACTGGTTCTCAATAGCTTTACTATTAGTGAGTTTATCCATGGTCGACACCATGTAGCATATTCCTCTGCAGTAACCTATAACATAGGACATTTCCTAATTGTACTAGAGACCTCCTCCCCATCTGACTTATCTCTCTCACATATCTCATTTTCCTTCACAGCCTCTTTCGCATTCCTTTGATAGGGGTAGTCCTTCTATCCATTCACAATGTCTTCCTCCTCTTCATGTCTCACCAGATAGCCTATGCATCTAAGAGATAAGAGTTTATCCTTGTAGAATTAAGGAAGAAACTTCCTTCAACTCGGAGCCTCCTTAGCCTTCTCGTTTGTACCAAATCCACTACCAAACACGAACCTCAATTGGTTCACAAATAGCTTCATACCTTTATCTCATTCATGTCCTCCCCCATGGTCACTGTCTCCCTTTCCACCACTACCACTCTTTTTCCCACTCATCTCTTTTCTTTAAGTTCTTATCTTTCTATTTGGTATTTGTGTTTAGTTTTTTTCTAAAATAATCTACCTTAGTTAGCAAGTTAGGTATTTTAGAAGGTCTCTTAATTTTAGGATTAAATAGTTTCCTATTTTATGAAATTCTCTAATCATTCTAGAGGGTTTTTGGTGTCTTAATATATATGTACTCAAAACCTAAGAGTTTTCTTAGTCTATTTGAATAAAATTGAATTTTCTTTGTGCAAGTGAAAAGCTTGTGCTCCTCTTGTGTTCTTTCTAAAAAACAAAATTGACTTATCCAATGACTGATCAACTTTGGTGGCATCCATAGTCCGGGTTCTTGAGGCATTGTTTCTTTCGAGTCTTGGCTTGATCATTTCCTTGTTTTATGGGAGTAAAGTGGGAGCCTATTGTATTTTTTTTAACTCTTTAGGACAAGTCATCTATTGGATCCACATCACGTTTGAGGGAGAGAGAAGTATGGGTGTTGTCACCAAACCTGTTAGAGAGAGAGGAAGAGAAGAGGGCGAATGACGGCAACAAACTACATTTGAAAATAGGAGTAGATCAAAGTGAGGATGACAAATAAGGAGGAATTAGGGATTTATATTATGTAGATGTAACTTATGCTAACCTAGAAATATCAAGAAAATTAAAAATTTAATCATTTGACACTTACAATTTAAATCAGCTAGTTTTCATTTTGGTCTTTATAGTTTTAAATTTGTTAAAAATCTCTCTGTGTACTGTAAGAGTTCAGCCTTACAACTATCAAATGTTGATATAATAGTCCCTAGCTACAAGCGCCACATAAGAAAATAGAAGTTTGTGTGCCTTACACTAAGATGATGTGGAAGCCACGGAAGATGATGTGTCATGCCACCAACCTAAATTCAGAAAGGGTGTTTTACTACATATGTTCATGTGCCGAAGGGTCTTTGTCTTTTTGCACAAAGCTTTGATGGATGATTGAGCTATATATGTTTTAATAAAAACTAGATACATTTTCCCATTTGAGTTTAAAGAATGAATCACATTTTTAATAACTAATGAACATATAATCCATTTTATTATAAAGTTTACATTTAATATAGATAATGATGCGAGTGACTAAAGGATATAGTTATATATGTGTATGTGTGTGTATCTGTCCATATGGCAGTCATGTAAGGAATCTATATAGCCCCATCAGCCAAATATGGATGGAATTAATCTATATAAATGATTAAGGAAGGAAAAACTTTAGCAGTGATATAGCAAAAGGACCACTGTTAAATTATTTTGAAAATATAAGGAGTGATTTTAAACAGTTTTGAATTATAAATACAAAATTAAAAATAGAGACAAAATATATATAAGGATTAACTCGTTGGACTTCTCAGATATTAATTAATTGAATTGTTATTTTTTTGGCTGAAATTGAAGTGTTATTTTTTTATTAGAAGAAACAAAACACATCAGTGAGTCACTTTATCGGATAACAAAAACTGATCTGACCAAAGCATATAATATCATTTAAAAAAAACTGGTAAGATAAAAGCAAGTGGTTCTAAAAACCCCTTCAGCATCTTGACTTGGCTATCCTTCATGCAGTAGACTACAATCGAATGATGCTCCAGGAATTGAACACCATCCTAATGCATGATGAAATTTGTCAAAAACTCATCCTAGGTTTAGTACACACAAATGAGTTTTAGCACAAAAAATAAAATGAAAAAGAAATCCTTATAAAACATATTTGACACACATTATTCAAACTCTATAAATTAAAAGTAGTCTTTCTATAAACTTCCTACATCAATAAGAAGAAGAAATTTGACCGCCAAACATAAAAGTCCGAACAAGTAATGCAATCAGATTTAAATCCCAAAGAAGATCCAAACCAAACCATAGAGCTCTAGCATAAGGATAGACTGTTTGCTTGATCCCACTCCTTCCTCTCAGAAGATGCAAGAGGAATTTGATGTGAAGAATTTGATCATTCAAGGTGCATGCTAAAGGAAGAGCATTTTTAAGTACTCTCCTAATGAAGAGCTGAATTTTGTAAGGAACACATAGTTCCAGACCTTACCCCAAATTTGATTATTTTGATCCTGCTCTCCATTTGAAATAAGATTGTAACCATCAGCCACCTTATACACACCTCTGCTATTCGCATTCTAGATCAAGGAATCCTTTTGAGAAGAAATAGAAACAGGAGCTCCAACGATAGAGTTCACCACTTGATCTGAATAAACATGTCTAAGCAAAGAAAAGTTCCAAAAAAATTCCCAAAAAAAATTGGCCATGATCATGTTAGTTTCATGAAAGGGACTTAGGAAGTTGATAACAAGATGGGAAAAACCAATGAAGAAGAAGAAACAGATTTAATCAAAGTCATTCTACCAGCATGGGAGAGGAGAAGAGATTTCCAACTCCGTAATCTCTTGTTAATTTTCTCCCCAATTTCTTTGAAAACAATACCTTTATCGATATCAGAATCCACATATATAAGCACCCCGCTACTACCCAAGCTTTCTAGCAAATTTGACTCCTAAACAAGAAGCTAACCGTAACACCTTAGTTTACTAGGTTTTTAATCATATCTTATATATCTAGCAGAAAGAATTAAAAACCTAGAACAATTAAACTTTTAAACTTTTCAAAATTAGGTTGCTCAAAAGATAATAACTTAACTGAAAGTTTACTTTAATCAACAATAATTAAGCCAACCATACTGTAATTATCTGAATATTGTTCCAAAGCATATAAAGTAAAGCTAGCAAGTAGAAATCATAACTAAAACATATCACCATAATTTAATTACATTTATTCTAATACAAATAATATCTTCCAGTCTGCTTCCTCTTAGTTAACCACCTCCTTGTCTTTGCCTTTGCTTGTACTTGGCCCTAACATTGTTAGTCATTGGGTGTGAGATTTGAGGAAATCTCAGTGGTATATATATTCATTCATATAAATTATACTCATAATTAGGTAATTATGCAAACAACCAAATAACTAATATTTCATGCATCTATAAAAATTTCAGTAGAGTTTCCTCTTAATACTAGACATCCATAGCATTTCAAAACATTTATATTGAAACAACCCATCCAATAATATCACATAACATCCATAATTAATTCACAAAAAATGCATGAAATAAATAATATACCACCTCAACCGAAAAGTATTTGAGCTAAGCAGCTTGTCTTCCTTGAATTTTTTAAGTACCTTACTTGAAGCTAGCCTTCCTTCCTTTTTCCTTCTTTTTTCACTCACACTATCTTTCTCTCCCTTGGCTCTCTCCTTTTCTCACTCAGTCCCAACTCTCACTCTCAATTGATGGTGCGTGGAAATGAGGAAATGAGAGGAGTATTTATAGTGTTGATGTCTTGGCTAGCAAGTGACATTAATTCATTGTATACCTTTATTCAGTATATGTTTATCATAATTCAATTTAATTCATTATATACATTCATTCAATGTATGCTCATCATAATTTAATGTAACTTATTGAAATCATAATTCATTGTATACCTTCATTGAAACCACAATTTATTGTATACCTTCATTTAGTGTATACTTATCATAATTCAATATAACTTATTGAAACCATAATTCATTGTATATCTTTATTCAATATATGCTCATAATAATTCAATATAATTTATTGGGACCACAATTCATTGTATCTCTTCATTCCTCATAATCTAAACATAAACCATATTAAAAATTCTAAATCATAGATGGAAATTTATGGATGTTATACTAACTCTCACTTATAATGATACAAGACATTCAGACTAAAACCCAGGAAAGACTTTTTCAAATTAATGATCTGACCTGAAATTGAAATGCCTTTCCACAAGCTCTTATTTTGACATTGAAATCGAATTGTTATTTAGATATACATTTTTCATGGAATCAACCTCGTACTCAGTGTAAAAAAAATGGCGCCCAAAACATCATGTTGTTTGGTACAACTACTAATACACTTGTTATAGAGCAAGAATTGCCATTTAACTACCATCATCTTGCATAAATTGACACTAAGTTATTAAAAAAAAATTGATAAATAGACACCATATCTTCAAGTAGTTTTCTTTAGTTGCGTAAGTCCAATTAGCCAAAAAAAATTTTATTAAAGAAATTCATCTAAAAAAAGATTTTTTATGAGATGCATTTGAAAGTTAAGGGACCATTTCAAAATGATTAAAATCTTAGGAGTTATTTCAAAACAATAAAAAAAGTTCAAGGGGCTGGATAATTATTTTAACCTAATTTTTAATGGTCATATTTGTCAATCACCAGAGCCGGCAAAATGGGTCAAATTTGATAGGTTGGTCCAAAAAAATCCCAAAAAATGAATGGGTTAGGCTTCAATATTTGGTGTCAAAGTAAACTTTGGGATTTTCAGACTCGACCAATTTAGCCCATTTCCTTTTTTTTCTTATTTAAAATATTAAAAAATACATAGTATTTTATTAATTAGTGATATGTAAATTGTAAAATTTAAATATTATGTTATTTTTTATGAAAATAATGATAATTCATTGTATTAATTTAAATAAATATATAAAAAAAATTTAAAAAAGTAAAAAATATTAAAAAAAACAAAAATTTTATGGCCAACCCGTAAGCCCGATCCCATGGTGTAACACCCCTCATGATATATTTCTTGACATTGTGTGCAACACCGGAGGAAATATGATGGAGGAAGGCTCAAGTGGAGGAAAATAGAGCTCCATGCCATGGCGAGAGTCGAGAATCTAGTTTAAATCAGAAATATTGTAGCTGGTCGGACGCAAAGGAAAGAAAGAAAACGGAGGAAGTAGTGAGGAGCTCTACTAGGGTTTGCAAGAATCGACCTTGGGAGTGATGTTTGGACCTGAAGTGCTTGGATTTACATTGGTAAATGATCCCTACTTCTCTCTCTCTATTTTCTTCGGTTGAATTCGATTATATGTTTGGATTTCCAGTTTGTGATGAAACTCACTGATTTAAATCAATGAAATAGGCTTAGAAAAGTGTGATTTGGTGTTCTTGTTACTTGGGTATGAGTTTCGAAGGGTTTATGCATGATTTGAGCTTAATCTTAGATTGTTTTTGGTTAGGGCTCTTGCGAATCCGAAGTGTATGGGATTGTTTGGTTTTTGAATGGTTCCTAAGAGCTTAATTATGCATGAAAGAGGTGTCAGAACCTTGGGTTAGGCTAAAGTAGTTGAATTATGATGTTTGGTTATATGGTATATGTGGTTAATTGAGGAATTGTGATATTGTGAAGGTTAGTTGGTTGACTGAGAGGGATTCAAGTATGTTGGATACCTCGAGAAGTTCATGGAATCCGCGTTTGTGGTATTGACAACCTGAGATAACTGGGTGTTTATTTGTCTTTTATTGTTTGTATGGTATGATAGTATGTATATTTGTGCACATATGCATGTTTCTTTCATACCACGATATAGATGTGTTTGTGTGTATTGTTTTCTATATATGGTGGTATGTACATAGGTAGATGTTGATTATGAAGATGATTATATATGTAATGATGATATTGATATGATATGACATCATGCTAGCATGAGATTGAGATCATGATGATGATTATTATTATTATATGATGATACATGAGCATCTCCACATGGCATTGTGGGATTGTGATATATGGTAGATTGGGTGGTAGTGATGTGATGACGATATGATATATGATGATATATGTTAGGGAGGATAAGGATAGAATATATATGTTAGCAAGGATAAGAATGAGATCCCTGCGGCTAAATCTCCTCCTATGGCCAGGAGGGGAAAGATGCGTAGTAGACTGCACCTTCCCTAAATCGCTGCCAATTAGTGATAGGAAAGGGGAAGGAGAGCCACGGTCCGAACATTAGTGTTACCTTTGGCTAGGTGCACTAATGGGAGGTGAGCTTGGTAATGTCCTGGAATCAGTCTTAACCGACTGCTGGAAGGAAATTACCTATGTGAAATGTCCTATTATGATGACAGCTCGTGGTTCTAGCTATGTGTGAGAGAGACACACATTCCATTCATTTCATATTGTATTCATGAGTTGTATGAGATATATATGTATATATATTTGTGTGGTTGTCCTCGATTATTGAGATATTGTCTCACACCCCTTCCCGTGAACTAACCTTTCAAGTGACGATTCAAGCACTAGTTCAGAGAAGACACAGTACTAGCTACGTATGTGGGAATAGTCTATGTAGTGTGTGTATGTTTGGATTTGTATTTGTGCCAAGTAGGATAGAATGTTTTGTAATGGATGTATGATATGGATAAAGATTGATATGAATGAATGTTGTATGTATGGATAGGTATGTGGAATTGTATTGTATGTGTTGTGTATGATGAAAGGTGGTGTATGTGTAATTTGGGGTGTTGAGGGGTCTATGCAGTAGTATTTTTGAGCCCCAAGGGTGTTTGGGTCTCATTGGTGTGTTTTATGTCATGTAGCCCATTTTGTTAAATGGGGTTCGAGGAGGTCAAGTCTCAGAGGAATGGTTCCTTTAAGGTGAAACCTCTTTGGATAAGTTGGTTGAGTGGTTTTGGACCTGTGTGAATGGTCTCAAGTGGTTGAATTGCCTTTGGTGGCAATTGGGAGTTGTGAGTTATGAGTTTTAGTCGAAAAGTGGCCAAAACAGTGTCAGGTATCCAAAATCTCCATATAGAGTTGGATTGAGCTGAAAATGGTATCTATGGATAGATTGGGACTAGATTGACTTGTAGGAGTTGGAATCAAGTCGATCGGAGGTCGAAGCATAAAGTTATGCACGTTAGAAGTTCACTTCGTTGTTGGAATTTTTTCTGGTGTGGAAACCAGAAGGGGGTGCCGCGGCGCCAGAGAGTCCAGTAGCAAGTGAGAAGCAGGGGAAGGCTGAAACCATGGTGGTACTGTATTCTGGTTTGTTTCTACTACTTTGCAGTTTGGGAAGTTGTTTTGACGTGTTATGGTTGTATTTGATTGGATTTTGAAGTTTTTGGTCAAGTTTGGAGGTGTCTGGAGGTATGGTGTTACACATGGGCTTGGGCTTGACTTTTGAGGCTCGTTTGTCAAATTGAGCTTTTTAACCTAGCCCGATTTGACAGCTCAATCACAAACACGCATCTTCACTATCCTTCCAAATTCAATGCAATATGATTTCCCTTGGAGCTTTTATAGATATGAGAAGTAAGATTTTGAAATGAACACCTATGAGTTGCCCTGTGAATTCATAGATATAATATAGAAGGGCACATATATTGAATGTTGACTTGTTAGATTGCAACTTGCTGACTCCAACATTCACATTACAAAGATACAACAAAAGTTCTTGAAACTTCTTTTTTTTCCTGAACTCTGAAGGAAAATAGAAATATACATCCAAAGATTTATTGTTTCAGACACCATATTACAAGCTATCCTCAACAGGTAAGACAATGGAAGTTAAGATTCATGATGAGGAGTAGAGCTTCAAAATCTAGTAGATAGCAGTGGCGACTAAAGAAACAAGATGGGAAGCAGAAGAGAAGATCGGAAAAGCTCAAGATTTAAAGAAGTAAGTTGAGAAAGCCAAAGCTTTTGAAGAAAGAGTAGAAGGAAGCAAAAGCAACAAAGCAGAGCCATAGAAGAAGTAAACATTCTGTCACAAGTGAAAACATCTTTCCATAGAACCAATCATGAAAAACAAAACACAAAAAAAGGAGACTAATCAATCCTGGATAAATTGACATTCATATGTTAATATACTTTTCAGTAGAACTAATGTCTACATCCTCCTGGTCTTTCTTTTTATTTATTTTTTTATAGATTTAGTTTACTGATAATTAATTTAAACTAGGCAGAAAAGGAGGAAAATATTATGTTATATTATATTTGACATTTCTCTAATGCATTCTTAGCATAATTTGAAGATGGGAACTGTATTATGCTGACTGCCCCCTGAATTTCAGAGACTTACATTAACAAGGCTAACTAATTCTGCAGATACTTATGGAAACAGCATAAAACCCTTCTACCGCATTAGTACAAATCATTTTAGATGGCCAAATACATGGGCTGCTAACTTATCATCAGTGCAATTCCTCAACCCCACAAAAAGACAGTTACCAGAACAGTCTCAATCACCATTGAATTTGAGTCTATCTGCGAGTAAGAAATCCCATTGCCATTCCCATTCTCAAACTTGTTCCAACTCTGATTCTATAGTCTTGGCAATCTCAGCTTCTTCCGCTTTAGGCTCAGGAAAATCCACATGAAAAGGTCCCTGCTTGATGGGTTCAGTAGCTTCATGGAGTCTGGATTGCTGCCTGATGTAATTGTAGAGCTCTTGGTGGAAGGGATGGTCCAAGCAATAGCATCTTATATTTCTACTATCTGAATGTGTAGATGATGCAGACCCTTCTTTTCTACAGAAAAGGGGCAGACGCGCGTAATCCATGATCTACATACCAACATTGATGAATAAATTCAACAGAGAAATTTAAAAGAAGATAAAAATTGAAAAAATCTCCTAATCAATATTAAGTTTCAAAAGAATGAATTCTAAAACAAACAGCTCACACACCAATCTACCACAAAAGTTCAACTTGCTTAGGAGTGAGGTCAATTGATAAACTTTTATTTAACATCCCAAGAGTTTAATGCGAAAACATGTCTCATTGGCTCGCAAGGATGTGCCACTTTTTGTATGGTTACGTTTAATTACGTAAAACATGCACTTTAAACTATGTTAGTTTAGTTGATTGATTCATGATTCAGCTAATTAGTCTTCCAATTTGCAATTTATGGTGTTCTTTAAATAACTTACGGAGGGATTTTAATTTTAGTCAGTTCCACACACACAAGCACGCACCACACATATATAAATCAATTAACAATGGTGTCAAACATGACACATGACTAGCATCGCTATTCTTATAAGCTTTCTTGTTTGATTTTTATTGTTTCTTATTACCTTTAGCTTTTGTACTTCATGTATTTTATATTTGAATTTATTCCATTTAAAATAAATAAAAACTTTAAAAGAAGAAAGACACCTTAAAAGTTTAAGATCACGCTGAAAAAACAAAATGGGATAGAGATATAATAAAAGAAACATAGTACACAATATTTATATAATCATTGAGGCTGTTTTATCGGAAAAATTGTTAGGAAAATCCAACCGGATAAAATTTTAGATAAAAAAAAAAAGAAAAAGAGTTTAACATAAGTGTTACTTCTTTTGAACAACACCAATTTTTATTTAGACTCCGTGGTAAAATAGAATTGGGCCAACTGTGAAACCTAACGAGAAATGGGCCAAGCCTCGCTAAGAGTTAAATTGGGACTAACAATTGCATGCAATGAAAGTGTTTATTGTAGTGTATAAGTGCTTACAGTGGGATATTATTAAACATGTCACTCTAGTCAAATAAGGGTGTATTTGACTTATATTATGTATAAATGATTATAAGGATAAATGCTTATTCATAATAGATTATGAGAATAAATGATTATGTTAAAAGTAATTTGTGTTTAAATTTTTTTACCCCATAAGTGATTTTGAGAAAAAAAAAATGTTTGGATATTGAGAGTTTAAGTGATTATTAGGTAAATAATGAAAAGGAAAGAAAAAATAAATGATTATGAGAGGATAAGTGATTATTATAAGTAGAACAAATCAATTTCTTCCATAAACACTTATTTGAGGTATAAATGCTTATTGAAAGGCTGTTTCTGTTTGACAACTCTACCACATAATCACTTATGGGATCTCATAATCACTTATAATCACAATCCAAATAGGCATTAAGTGTTTATAGCTAAAAAATCACTTACCTATAAAAGTAAAAAAATTTTACTGATCATTCTCAATAATCACTTAAAGAGACTATTCATAAAAAACTTTCACCTATCCATCCAAAAGTGATTCATCTAAATATGTTTTATTTTCTCAAAATCATTTTTGAAATAAAGTCAAGTATATTGTTGAATTATTATGAGATCTATTTGTCTGGGTATAATAGGATAAGCTTTTTTTTTTTTTGGGTCAACACTTTGGATGAGCTTTGAGATATATTTGTCTAGGTAATACAAAATTACTTTGGATAAGCTTTCAGGAAAAACAAAAAACAAAAACAAAAAGAAGAATTCAACGAAGAGCCCCTGCAAAATAGGAATAGGGTAGAGAACAGAAAAATATTAGAAGTGCAACACTTCGAAAATCACATCATAAAGTCAAGAAGGGTAACTTTGTGAACAATTTGAACTTTTAAGAGATTGAGAATTTTAACTATTAAATTGACTTTAAAATTAAACATGAACATAGGATACGATAAGATCTTTCTAAAAAAAAATAGTAACTTATAAACAATTTGACCATGAAATTTCGCAACAAAATTCATGGCCTAAACTTAGCTATTCAAACGAGTTGTAGAAGTACGAGAACTTGATTTCCAGGAACACAATTCTTTTACACCTTTTTCATACAATTTTTCTCTAAATTCGAAAATTTAATATATAGTATTATTTTTTTATTCAATAAAAAGGCTATGCGCAAGGAAAATAACTTCGGAAAGAAAAAGAAATTACTCATAATCGTCAATATTATGCCGCTATTCAGAGCAGTTGGGATAGAAAAGGTAAGAAAAAGTGCATGAATAATTTAATATAGTGAAATAATTCTTTTGTTAATTATGTATATAGATCATAAGAATCAAATTTGCCGTTCATTTCGAAATCTACAGGAAATTGCTTGACACACTAAAATAATGTCGTTAAGGTGCTGTCAGTAAAATTCAGATTTGGTACGTAACTGATATTCGCTGAATTACCATTATGCAGCCCATGCATGGATAGATTGATACTTGGATCCTATCGAGATCTCTTTGACAATATATATTCTCCAAAATGTATTCATCTTAAATTAAAATTAATGGCCCCTCCAATTCCCCACATGGTCTGATTTTTCAATCTTTTAATCGTTTTACTTTTTGCCTCTTGAAAAAAAAAAAAAAAGATCACCATGCTTGTTTCTTGAATGGTACTTAATTAATTTTCAAGTTGTCCAAAGTTGAAAGTTTGAAGAAAAATGTATCCTGAATTAGCTACCAGATTTCCTGCAAGTTTGTTGATGATTTCTTGTGATATATTATTTTAAGATTGTACGTTCTTCAACCATCTTGATAAGAATGCACTAATGAAACTTGAGGGATAGAGTTGTTTTGGTTGCACCAATTAGAATTCAAAAGTCGCATAGCAACTTCCATCAAAATTCCTAAGCGTTGACAATTATTCCTCCACGTGCCATTGTTCAATCGTTTTTTTTAATAATTATCTAATATCAGATATTATTAAATCAAATTTAAGCATTGTTAGACTTAAATGGGATAATTTTTCCGACGAGATTTTTTTCATCCATATACAAAACTCAAACTTAAAATCTTACTTAGAAAGCATTGACTCCCTTACTAGTTAACTTAGTCGCCATACAATAGATTAAGTAGAGTATATTGAGTTTGGGTCACCAAAAGAAGTATATTGAGATTGGCCCTCTTGATGCATGGTTAAATCTGAATATACAAATGTAACTTTGGATAGTTTTTGTTGAATCAAGAGTTTTGATGATTCCAAACCAACCTTCAAGAGCTTGGAATAAAGATATCAAAGAAGCATAAAAGGTTCAAGTGAAGAAATCCTGAAGAAATCAGCGTAAAGATTGATATAGGATGTTTAGAAATGTTTTATTTAAGTAAAAGACTTTGATTTGGTGAAAAGATGTTTTAAAACCTTGATTCTATGTTAGAACATGGAATATTTGAAAAATACCCATCAACAGACGAAGTTTGAAAGGTTAATACTGATCTGTCATCTTGGAAATTCGAACTTTAGCTTTGAAAATTCAAATTTCGTATTGAAACTGAACAAGTTTGAAGAGAAGCTTCTCTGACAGACGAATTTTGACTTGAGAAAATTTGAATTTTGATAAGTGTCTAAAAAGAGCTTTCACTAATAGACGAACTTTGAGTTTTGAAAATTCAAATTTCAGACAAAATGAAACTTATGAAAACTAAGAAATTCATCTGAAATTGTGTCAAAGTTCATCTGAAACTAAGTTTAGAGTGGATTTCAAAATTTCTCACTGACGGACGAACTTTGAACATGAAAATTTGAATTTCAGAAAATAAGCTTGTAAGTCTGTTATAATGATAAGTTGACATACGAATGTCAGTATTTATAAATTCGAATTTCGAAGTTAGTCTTAAAAGAAGTTTCTTTGACAGACGAACTTTGCCCTTTAAAAATTCAAATTTTGAATCATATGAACTATTGTGCCTCATAAACCAGCTACGGATAGACGAATTTTGGGGTTCCAAAATTTGAATTTCGAAGGCACTGTAGCAAATTGAAAATACTGTTCACACTTAACAGAAAAAGTTTCTACTTGAAAATTCGTATGTTACAACAAAGAAACATTTTCCAAATATCAAAATTTGAATTTCACTTCATAACAGACGAACTTCAGGCATCTAAAGTTGAAGCTGTTAACCTTCGGTTTTTGAGAAATTTGTCTGTTGACCAACTGAAATTCGAATTTCAGAGTGTCAAAAGCATTAAATGTGGTTAGTTAACGAATAGTTTTTCAGAGTAATCATTGGATACCTTCTCCAATAGATAGATTTGATCTCTAACGGATAGTTGAGACCTAAATCTATAAATATAACATCATTTGAAGTTGTGGTAACGATTTTAACATTGTATATACTGAAACTCTACTAAAACATCTACTCAAAGTCTCTTACTCTTTCACTTCAATATTTTGTACTCCAACTTTCATATTCACTCTGTTTAAGAGAGTTTAATTTTTGTAAATAATTTTATCTTCATCTGGAAGATAGATTTTCTTGTGAGGGGATATCACAAGGGATTAGAAAGCACTTTGTAAGAGTGCATAGAGTGATTGAGTGAGCTCTAGAAATAGAGCATCATCTTTGTACTGAGGCATTTACAAGAAGCCCACTGAATTCTTGCAGAATAATGGAAAATCTCAAGCGGTGACTTGAGGACTTGACGTAGGTTAAGTGAAGAGATTAAACCAGGATAAATATCTGCATTTTCTTCTCTTTACTGCAACTTTTGCAGTTTATTCTTCTATACTCTGTTTTACCATCTATACTTTGCTTTCTTCACTTTCTTGATTTTTTGCAGAAAATTTTCAAGCTTCCTAATTCACCCCTCCTCTTGGAAAACCAGCTTATCTAATAAGTGGTATCAGAGCTCGGATTCCCAATCAAAGGATTTCACAGTCTGGAAATTAAAATGGCTGGCTTTGGAGAAAGCATATTACCAGAAGGAAATAACATAAATAGACCACCTGGCTTCAGTGGAGAACACTATGGTTACTGGAAGATGAGGATGCAAATCTATTTTTAGTCAATTGATCTGGACATCTGGTCAGTCATTTAGAAGGGAGATTTTGTCCCAATGGATTTGGAAGATGATGGGAAGTACAGAGAGAAGCCAGAAGCTGAATGGAATGAGGAAGATAGAAGAAGAGTCTTGCTGAACTTCAAGGCAAAATACTGTTTGGTCAGTGCTTTGAATCAAGACGAATTCTACAGAGACTCCTAATGCTCCACTGCCAAGGAAATGTAGGACACCCTGTAAATTGCTCATGAAGGAACAACTGGAGTTAGGGAAAATAAACTAAATACATGCATAGGAGAATATGAAAGCTTTAGAATGGCTGAAGGAGAGAATCTAAAAGAGCTACAGAAGAGATTCACCCTCATTGTGAATCAACTAAAGAGCCTGGAAAAGGAGTACACTCAAATAGAAAAAGTAAGAAAGATCCTTAGAGCTCTCCATCTGGAATGGCAACCCAAAGTAACAGCAATAAAGGAAGCCAGAGGAGAATTAATGGCCTCTATCATAGCTCTTTTTGGCAGCCTCGAGGAGTACGAAGGAAAAATGAAGACTCTCAAGAAGACTGGACAAGACAGAAAGAAGAAAGGTCTTACTCTCAAAGCCGCTGAGGAAAAAGAAGAAGAATCTGACGACGGAAATGAGCTAGATGAAGAAACTCTGGCTGTGATGGTCAGAAAATTTGGAAGATTCTACAACAAAAAGAGAAACAAGAAAATCTTCAAGAAAGGAGCAGCTGGAGATAGCAAAAAGGGAAACAAAAGAGCCTATCACTTGCTATGAATACAAAAAGCAGGGACATATCAAATGGGATTGTCCATAATTTCTCAAGAAATAAGAAAATGAAAAGAAAGCTGCAGACAAAGGCAAGAAGAAAAGAGCCTACATCTCATCAATATGGGGCAACAGCTCAGATAAAGAAGAAGATGATGAAGATGAAGTTGCCAACATCTATCTCATGGCACTTGCCTCTAAAGAAACTAAAATCCCATGCAACAGTGATCAAGAAGATGATGTATATGAATCTAAACCTTCCTATTCTGAATTACTGGATGCATTTCATGAGCTGCATGTTGAGTTTGTTAAGGTTGTTAAATAATTGAAGCAAGCTAAGAAAAAGATTAACAAAATAGAATCTCAATGCAACTTCTCTGAAATTGCTTCTCTACCTATTACTGAATCTGTTTGCTGTAAATCATGCATTGAACTAAATCAAACTAATGAATATCTAGTGAAAAGCATGTCCAGGCTTACTAGAGGTAAAGATATGTTGTTTACTTTAATGGGAAGCCAAAGAATATCACAAGGAAATGCTGGACTTGGCTATGATCCTTGTGTTGTAAAAGAAAATATTAGGAAGAAAAATCAGAATGTGTACATGAGACATTTTGTGCATGCTAGTAGCAATAGAAAGAAAGATCATATGTCACATCACATTGAATCATATAATCAACCAAGGCATGTAAAACAAAAGTATTATCTGCATTGTTTTCTTCCTGCTTCTCAATCTAGTAATCCCTTTACCACCTGTCACTTCTGTAACAAGAAGAGACATATTTCCAGTTCATGTGCTTTAAAGAAAAATGGACTTAACAAGAAGGCTAAATGGATTCCCAAAGGTATATCTGTATCTAGGGAAAAGACTACTGACAGAAAAGGACCCAAGCAAATTTAGGTACCTAAAAAGAAAATATGAACTTTGTTTTGCAGGTATGTCTCAAAGCTAGAAAGAGTAATAAATGGTATATGGACAGTGCCTGCTCAAGTCACATGACCAGTGACAAGGAGAAGTTTATTACCGTTAGAGATAAGAAAGGAGGAATTGTGACCTATGGAGGTGATCAATATGGCAAAATAGTTGGCATTGGCATTATGGGCAAGAATCTTGAAACATCCATTGAAGAGGTGCTGTTTGTGATTGGCCTCAACCACAATCTGCTAAGTGTGAGCTAGACATGTGACAAAGGAAATTGGGTACTGTTTGACTCAAAGTTCTGCCTGGTCATCAGAAAAAATGATCACAAAGTAATTCTCAAAGCTCAAAGGGATGATAACTGCTATACTATTGATCTTGATAAACTTCCTCCCCTTGATTCTGTCTGCTTGATTAGCTAGGATAATGATAGTTGGTTGTGGCATAAAAAGTTAGCTCATGTTAATATGAATCAACTATCAAAACTGGTTAAAAATGAGTTAGTCACTGGCCTACCAAAAATCACTTTTGAAAAAGACAAATAATGTGATGCATGCCTAAGAGGAAAACAAACTAAATCTTCTTTTAATCCTAAAAACATAATCACCACAACTAGACCACTAAAACAACTGCATATGGATTTAATTAGTCCATCTAGGGTAAAAAGTATTGGTGGAAATCTGTATGTACTTGTAATTGTGGATGATTACTCTAGATTTACATGGACATTGTTTCTTTCCTCTAAAAGTGATACCTTTGATGCATTTATAACCTTAGCCAAAAAAGTGTAAAATGAGAAGGGTATTTCCATTGTGTCTATCAGGTCAGATCATGGAGGAGAGTTTGAGAACTCATATTTCCTGAAGTATTGTAATGAGCATAGAATTGATCACAACTTCTCAGCTCCAAGAACTCCTCAACAGAATGGAGTAGTAGAGAGGAAAAACAGAACAATTTGAGAGATGGCTAGAGCTATGCTGAATGAAAAGGAACTCTCTCAAGTATTTTGGGCTGATGCAGTAAACACAGTAAGCTACATCATAAATAAAGCCTATATCACACTAATCCTTTGGAAGACTCCTTATGAGCTGTACAAAGGAAGAAAGCCAAATCTCTCATATCTCCATGTGTTCGGCTGTAAGTGCTTCTTCTACAACAATGGAAAAGAGAATCTGGGTAAGTTTGATGCCAAATCTGATGAAGGTATATTTCTAGGCTATTCTAGTAGAAGTAAGGCATATAGAGTTTTCAATAAAAAGTCTAAATTAGTAGAAGAATCTATGCATGTAGTATTCATTGAAAATGAAACTGTTTCTAAATATGTAACTGATGAGGATGATCTTTTCTCAAATTGAACCTCCAAAAATCTCTGAATCTATTAACATAGAGGAAGATGTTGAGGAGAAAGACCTTTGGATGAATATAATAAAGATATGTCTCAAGAACTTCCTAGAGCTTGGAGATATCAAAGGAATCATCCTGTTGATCAAGTGATAAGGAATGTTTAAGAGAGAGTTAAAACCAGAAAATAGTTAAGGGATCAAATGATTAATTGTGCTTTCATCTCACAAATTGAACCTAAATGCACTGAGGAAGCCTTAACTGATGAATACTGGATTTTGGCTATGCAAGATGAATTAAATCAGTTAGAAAGAAATCAAGCTAGGATTTAGTGCCTAGACCTAAAAATCATTCTTTCATTGGTACCAAATGGGTTTTCAGAAATAAACTTAATGAATCAGGATCAATAATCAGAAATAAAGCTAGACTAGTTGCTAAAGGATATAATCAAGAAGAAGGTATTGATTTTAAAGAAACGTTTGCTCCACTGGCTAGATTAGAAGCAATCAGAATTCTGTTGGCATATGCATGCATGAAAAATATTTTATTATATCAAATGGATGTGAAGACTGCTTTTCTAAATGGATATATCATGGAAGAGGTTTATGTAGACCAACCTCCAGGTTTTCAGGACTCTGCAAAACCAAACCATGTTTATAAACTGAAGAAAGCTCTTTACGGTTTAAAACAAACCCCTAGAGTATATTATGAAAGATTAAGTAATTTTCTAACTAAAAAGGGGTTCAACAGAGGAAAAGTAGATACAACTTTATTCACTAAGAAAGAGAATAAAGATTTACTCATTGTTCAAATCTATGTTGATGATATTATATTTGGTGCTACTAATGAATCTCTTAGCAAGAATTTTCCTAAGTTAATGCAGGGAGAATTCGTAATGTCCATGATGGGTGAACTCAACTGCGTCCTCGGATTGCAAATCAAGCAGTGCGATGATGGTATTTTTCTTAATCAGTCCAAGTATCTGAAAGGACTGCTAAAGAAGTTTGGAATGGAAAATGCCAAGCCAATGGAAACACCTATGGCTACTACAACCAAACTAGATATGGATGAAAAAGGGAAAATGTTTGACATAACTCAGTATAGAAGAATGATTGGATCCCTATTGTACCTAACTGCCAGCAAACCTGACATCATGTTTAGTTTCTGTTTGTGTGCAAAATTCCAATCATGTCCTAAGGAAACCCATGCAACTGCTATGAAACGTATCTTGAGATATCTCATTGGAACATCACAGATAGGACTTTGGTATCCAAAGGGCAATGGAGAAGATCTCAAAGGATACACTGATGCTGACTTTGCAGGATCCAAAACTGACAGAAAAAGCACAAGTGGAACTTGTCAATTTTTAGGAGGATCCTTGGTTTCATGGTTTAGCAAGAAGCAAAATAGTATGGCCTTATCCAAAACAAAGGCTGAGTATGTTACAGCTGGAAGCTGTTGTGCCCAAATCATCTGGATGAAATAGCAGCTTGAAGATCTTGAGGTTGAAATGAAGGAAATACCAATCATGTGTGACAACCAAAGTGCCATTAATATCACAAAGAGTCCTGTCATGCATTCAAGGATAAAACATATTGAAGTTAGGCACCACCTCATAAGGGATCATGTTTTAAAAGGAGAAATCAGACTAGAATACATCTCAACAGAGGATCAAGTTGCAGATATCTTAACAAAGCCTCTATCAGAAGATAGACATTGTAAAATTAGAAGAGAATTGGGTATGGTAAATCTCAATGAACTGTAAGTAAATCCGTGTGCAAATTCTGTTTTTAGATTTTTCAACATTAAATTAATTCTAACTTTAGCATCGGAGTGAATTAAATTTAAACTGTAGGTGTTCCTCATGAGATTCAATGGCAACAAATCTGAAAAATGGAGCACACAAGAATGGAACAATCAAAAAGTGAGGAAAATAGCAAAGATTCTGAGTTTCTAGATCCATTCTGTAAGTTTTTAAAGTTGAAATTTGTATCTTAGTTGTATGTTAGATGAATATCCTAGATAAACTAAGTTTTTGAATAAGTCAGCATGGTCAACATTCGAATTTGGGTTCCCAACAGACAAATTTCAGCCTGTTACATATTGAATAAAAGTTTCAAAGTTATGTTTGTCCAACATGATGATTATACAAATGATTATTTCTTAACATACGAATTGTGAAAAACCTTTACAAAATAAAGAAATTCAAATTTTTGATTTAAAATTCGTCTGTTGAAGCATACTCTTCATGTTAAATCTTTGAAAGATAAAGTTTCATATGCATAATTCATCTGTTGTTTGCTGATTTGATTGATGCTTGATGGATAACTTCTTCAATAGATAGATTTTGTCTCTAACGAATAGTTGAGACCTACATCTATAAATATAACATCATTTGAAGTTGTGGGTAACAATTTTAACATTGTATATACTGAAACTCTGCCAAATCATCTACTCAAAGTCTCTCACTCTCTCACTTCAATATTTTGTACTCCAACTTTCATATTCACTCTATTTAAGAGAGTTTAATCTTTGTAAACAATGTTATCTTCATCTGGAAGATAGATTTTCTTGTGAGGGGATATCATAAGAGATTGGGAAGCACTTTGTAAGAGTGCATAGAGTGATTGAGTGAGATCTAGAAATAGAGCATCATCTTTGTACTGAGACATTTGCAAGAAGCCCACTGAATTCCTACAGAATAGTGGAAAATCTCAAGTGATGACTTGAGGACTGGACGTAGGTCAAATGGAGAGACCGACCAGGATAAATATCCGTATTTTCTTCTCTTTACTGCAACTTTTACAGTTTATTCTCCTATACTCTATTTTACCATCTATATTTTTCTTTCTTCACTTTCTTGATTTTTTGTAGAAAAATTTCAAGCTTCCCAATTCACCCCCCTCTTGGGAAGCCAACTTATCTAACAGTTTTAACTTCTAAATATTCCTCTCAACTATATATCACATTTTCTGATTTCATTGCCTCCGACCATAATTTTTAAGTAATTGTGAAATTGTGAAATTATCACATCAAACTCTTGATATTTGTTGTATTACACAAATCCATTCGTCTAAAAATAAGTAAAAAATTAAATGCCATCTTTATTAATATAATGGCCAATCAAAATGGATAAATTAAGGATTTAAATAATAAAAAGTGAGAATTAGCTGGGATATATCTTTCAATTTTCAAATTCATAACACATTTCTTCTCCCAAAAAAAAACAAAAGAAAAGAAAAGAAAATTGCAACACGTTTAGATTTGATTTTCCTGTTTATCTGTGCTTCACTTTTTTTTTTTTACAAATGTGTGTTTATAATATCATGTTAGTTTATATTAATATTTAGTCATTACTATTTATATATATCATATTAATATATTTCTCGCACATCGGTTGCAAATCTATGGCAAAAATCATTTTACTATAGATTTTTCTCTAATTCTGTGGCAAATTTTTATCACAAATCATGTAATGATAATACATAACATAGGCTACACACTAGTCATTAATATCAACATATAATATAAAACTATATAGATCATGAACAATATGAAGCATCTCATGCTCGGTACGAAGTTGGGGAGCCCATAATAGTGATAAATAAAAAGTGAATCAGTTATCAGTACAATTAACTAGATGAACTCATGTTGATGAGATTTTACTATGGATCAGTAGTGATAAATAAAAGAAACTGACAATCATCTGTAAGTTTTTCCTGCTGTAACAGCGAATGAAAGAATAATAATTGATCTGGCCAAAAAAAGAAAGAAAGAAAGAATAATAATTGACAGCTTGATTAGCGGATTTCATTGCTCCCATGATTATATAGATCTATTGTAAACTGTGATCAAGAATATATATCTTCATAATAATACTGAATATTATTGGAGAACTATGAGAGCTCAAGTACAATGAAGGTAAGCTATATATGAGCAATAATCACTACCTTGGCCTCACCATAAACGACACAAGGATACAAATACAACATCACATGAACGACTCTACTACATTACAAATACTCAAACGACACTTTGACTTAATTATTGACCATGCTTAGAATAATAAGATTAACCTAGAAACACTCTTTATTTAAACTAATTAATGACTAATGACCAACTTCGTTCATGCTAATAGAAATAAATCACGTAAGATAGCTTCCCAATTTGATGCATGCATTTACGATTGGAAAGACCATGGGTAGTATCAATATGGCTCTCATTCAAGCAATTTTAGTTAGGGATATGACCAAAGCAGGATACTCCAATTTGGGAAGCAATTGGACAACCTTGTTCTTAGACCTAAGGAATACTTCTTCCATGATTCCCTCTCCAAAATGTGCCTTCAAAAGAGGTTCAAAGATCGCTCTCAAGTATTTGGCTATGAACTCCCCTCTCTCATCGTCATCTACAAAACACTTATTGCCATCTTCATCCAGGCTTGATCCATCCCAACTCGTTCTGATACTCTCTAATCTTTCAACACTAAAAGACCCTTCTTCCTTTATTATTTCTCTAACTTCATCTGCTCTAGCAGCATAAAATGGCAAACTGAAACACTTCAATGTTGCCTCCTCAATCAAATTCTGCAGCATTCATTTATCATACGAAAGATATGAGATGAGTATAGAAAATTAAACAACATAAGGACGGATCGATATTAAGAAATTCACCCTCCTCCGCTCATGTTTATTCGATATGCTTAAATGATCATCAAGGAAGGCTTCTCTAGTTATATTTAATATAATCTGAGTTTACCTCTGAGACCATGTCATTGAGCACCATAAGAACGAGGCCTGCATAAGTTATATTTTCAGAAGCGTCATATCTGCCAATGAATGTAAGGAGCATGCCACCCCCTGGAATCAGTTCCTGGGAACGTAATCTTAAGAACAATTTGAAATCTTCTTCGAACTGCTCAGCGCATGATGGAGGAGTACGATCATCTTCTATTTCTGCTTCCTCATTTGACCATTTTGGAGCCTGTTCGCCAACAGGGACAATAATTCAATATTAGTGCAACTCATCATACACAACCACATACATATATATGTGTGTGTGGATAAAAGAATTGAGAATTGAAGTGGGGTAAATGTGATTAACCTGAGATAAAAAATGGACGGAGAAAGAGGAATGAAAGTAATGGATGGAATTGGAAGGGAAGAGAGTGCCATAGAAAGTGCCAGGCGTTGCATGTATGAAACAAATCGGAGTATGTTTCTCTGCCTTGTCTTGTTTCAGTGTGTGATAGAATTGTGGGAGTGACTTGAAGATTGCATTGAAATCGTTCCCAAACAGATCATTCAGGAAACATTGAAACTTGGGTGTTTCAAGCTTCAACCTGCGACTTGTTTCAGCCACGATGTCCATAATGTTAGATAACACCATAAGTGCATTTGGTCCTGAAGAACAGCCAAGATCTGCCACTTTCAAACAAGTTGGAAGAATGGTGCAGTAAATCTTTTTGATGCTTTCTTCAAGTATAGGTCTGGCTCTCATCACTACCTTTTTCTGCAATGACAAGAATGATAATAACATTAATCATATCATTATTGGATCTTTCATACAAAAATAACATGCATGCAACCCTACAAATCTCTTTTGAATACATTAACGTAAAAGGAAAACATTATTATATCAGCGTCAGAGCAAGAACGAATACCTGTACTAAAGAGTTGTTGGCGTAGCTTGATTCCCCGACACCCTCATTCATGTGAAGGAGTTGTTCCATGGGCATATCCATAGCGGTCATTGACGAGTAATAGCTCAAATCTATTGTAAGTATCTACTACATACTGTCACGCTTTATAGAAACGTAGTGTTGGAAAATTATAATTTTTTCGGGGACCCACATCAAATGGAAAACCCGCATAACCTAGGAGGTGCTTAAAGTGTTGTAATAAAGTGTTGGAAAAAATTTAATTAATACTTTGTTGTGGATTAGCGTGAATTTACTATTTGGATATTTATATACTAAATTGGATAATTAGTTTTGTTTTGATTACTGAGCCTTAAACAAATTAGGTCTTATTTAAGACATCATAGAAAACCCTAATATTGAGCCTTTTGAATTATAAGGGGCAATGCAAATTGTATCATTTTGATTGAATTTGATAATCTCTCATTATTCTATATAATTGTTAGGGCCAAAAGCTGATAATTAATATTTTGGTCATCAATAACTTGGCATGGGTCATTTTTGTAGTTGACATGGTTACGGCGTTGATCATTCACCTTTGGGTCATTTGTGGCTTTGATGGTTACGGCGTCGATTTTTCACCTTTGGGGTTCGATCTACACTTACTTTTAGGGAGCAAACAAAATGAGAATGGTCATCCGTTAGATGGTCTGACCCAAAACCATTACTTTAGGAGGAAGGCAACACGTGATCCAAAGGCATTTACTTGATATTTGGAGTTGGAGAGTGAGAAAAAAAAAATATTAATAATAATAAAATGGTTATTGATATTATATTTTAATGTCTACTTACAAAGCCAAAACTGGGACCATTGTGGATTCAAATTTTGGGAAGGCAATGTATTTGACCATTGGGCGCGCTAAATTTTTTGGCTTGTTTTAAATTAAGTTTCTTCAACAATTTTGGAAAACTTCCCTATTTTATTTTAATTTCTTGGATTTTATTTTGGCCTTGGATTAGAAGTATTTCGGTGATAATAAGGTCTTAATCTTTCATGAGATTTTGAGGGCAAATCTCTTGGAGTATTTGCAAGGACATCATTTGACCAATAAATATTTTGGGTTCAAATAAAATATGAAAAATTAACTGTAATATAGATGAGTTTTAATACATTAAGATATAGGCAAGTTGTTGCTAAGTGGCATTTAATTAAATCACTCAGAAATTATTTGCTACAAATTATGACGGATTGAAGAAATAATCTCAAAGGGATTAGTTGATCACATATTCTCCAAAATGTTGTAGAAATAATTGAATATTTCATGAGACGTGTGGTCTCTTTGTATTTTACCTGTAAATTTGTACTCAATCTAGTACACAATTTTTGAATGCTTATTTGAGAGAGAGTTCTTGAACCTAAAATGGGCCTGTGAACCTCATGTTTGGCCTTGTAATTTCCATCTTTTTCTTTTGTTAAGTGAATTTTTTTTACAGCTATGAAATTGTTTTTCTAAACTTATGTTGTGCAAGTTTATATTGAAATCATGGAATATTCGCATGAAATGGTTTTGTTGTGTACTATGTATATGATGTATTATCATTGATGATGGGTATTTATTTTTAGGCTTGATGAGTTAAATAAATTTTGAATATTTATGAAATTCATTTTCTCCAAACTTATGCCATAATTAAAAATTAAAAATTAAAAAAATAATATGTGTGTGTGTGAAGCACCAGAGGAAGGAGTGGATAAGGCAGGCCCAGGGGACCATTTCTAAGCAATGCGTGTTATTTATCTTTCCGCTTCAGGTTCCCCTTTTTTATTAGATTTAAATCAAGTAGTTTTCTCAACGTAATTTTTTTTTTCATTCATAAAACTTGAATTCAATATCTTATTTAAAAGGTATTGAGTTCCTTACCATTTAATTCAATTACTATTAGTCAACTTCCAAAGCATTAAGCATGTTAACTAATGTCATTAGACATTATTACTACTTTATTACTTCCCAGCCCCCAAATTACCTTCACCCTCACGCCTCTCCTCTATTCCCATCCTCTCCCTTTTCCTTGGTCTCCCTTTTCACCCTACATTTCCTAGCAAAATGCCTTACCCATCCTCCTCTTCATCCTCTCTCTCTCTAAACATCAATTTTTTTTTTTAAATAACATGTATTCAGGACAATCGATAAAAATTTGAAAAGAAAGAAAAGGAACAGTGTTTGCCCCTGCCAGCCAAAAGTTACATCAAACTGGCACAATATGTTCAACAAATTAATAGAGGGAAGACTGTGATGGAGAATCTTTTACTTTTCTTATGCGGAAATGCTTGCCAGTAAATTGAGGAAGACATTTAGCATTACAGACAAAGAATGGAAAAAGAAACCACAACACAATGAGTCTATTCAAAAATTGTGATGACTCTTGTTGTGTCTTTTTCAAATCACTCAATATTTCCAAGAAGTGAATGAGTCTATCAAATTGTGATGACTTTTGTTGTGTTTTGATCAATGAGTCTATCAGACAGTAATTGTAGAAGAAAATCTCCACTTAATTCATATGAGAACTATTTTGAATATTAATTTTTTAAAGTGGTCATAGCTTCAAAGAAAAGAAAATGTGTTTACAATTAAATCATAAGATATGTTTAAATATAGTTCAAAATTGATTCAGCAAAAAAAAAATGATGTTTGAAAATATATGTTCAAAAATAGTAATAACTAGTTATTTTTATTTGTTGTTGTTAAATATTTATGTTTAATGGGCATGAATTCTAGTTAATTACTAGAATATATTAAAAATTTTAGGTATATACAAAGACTAAACTTTTAAGTATAATTTATTATGAATACAATAATAAAAATATTAGACTTATCCTACTAATGTGAGGTCAGTTACATGGATTATACGATGTCAATGTGCTTTATCAAACACCATCTCCTCAGATAAATCATTTATCAATAAGTTATTCCTTATAACTTCCTTTAATGTTGTTTTGGGTCTTCCTCTACGCTTTTGATAAGGTTTCAAGCCATTTGATCAACTTTCTCCACTAGCTTCTCTTTCCATCTTTTTGGTACATGCCCAAATCACCTTAAACGATTTTCTACTATTTTTCCCTCAATAGGTGCTACTCCGACTTTTCTTTGTATATAATCATTTCATATGTTATCCAATTTTGTATAACCATACATCGATCTTAATATTCTTATCTCTGTTACTCCCATCTTATACTCTTGTTATCCTTTTAAAACCTAACATTTGCTACTATATAGTATCGCTATCCTTATAGCTATTCAATAAAATTTCCCTTTAAGCTTAGTAGGTACCTTAAGGTTATAAATAGCTCTTGATACTTTTCTCAACTTTAACCACCTAACTTGTATCCTATGCATAACATTCCCACCAAATTCATCATTATTCTGTAAAATTGTCCCCAAATATTTGAACTTTGACACTTTTGGAATGGTTTACTTTCCAATTTTTACCTTTAAATCTTTTCTAACTAGCCTGTTATTAAATTTGTAATGCATATATTCCATCTTTTTTCTACTCAAGCGGAAACCTTTTAATTCTAAAGTGTGTCTCTATAACTCAAATTTAGCATTGATCTTTTTTTTTTGAGTCCTTAATTAAGATTATATCATCCACAAATAGCATATCCTCTAGAATTTCCTCTTGTATATGTTCTATTAGAACATCCAAAATTAAATTAAACAAATATGGACTCGCGAAAGATCCTTGATGTAAACCTATTCTTATAGGAAAGCCCTTTGTCTCACTTTCAGGAGCTTTCACACTTATTATTGCCCTCTCATACATATTCTTTATGGTTTGAATATAAGCCACACGAACATCTTTCTTCTCCATTGCTTTCCACAATACATTTCTTGGTACTCTATCATTGGCTTTTTCCAAATTAATGAAAACCATATGCAAGTCTCTTTTTTTACTCGAGTATCTTTCAATCAAACCCCTTAATAAATAAATAACCTCTATTGTAGACCGTTATGATATAAAGTCAAATTGGTTTTTCAAAATACAAGACTCTTTTATTAGTCTATGCTCAATCACTTTTTTTCAAAGTTTCATGGTAAGACTCATGAGTTTTATCCCTTGATAATTTACACAATATCCCTCTTGTTCTTGTATATAGACACTAGAGTGCTCTTTTTTCATTTCTTTAATATTTTCTTAGACCTTAAAATCTCGTTAGATAACTTAGTGAGGCACAAAACCTCCTTCTTTTCTAAGCACATCCAAACTTTGATAAGAATACTTTCAAGACTAATAGCTTTATCATTAGTCATTCTATAAGAGCTTCTTTTACCTCTCCAACCCGAGTCCTACTATAGAAGTTCAAATTCAGATTATCTTCACGAGTTGTTAATCCTTCTGTATCAATAGTCATACTCACTTTATCATTAAAAATCTTATAAAAGTAGTTTTCCTATCTTTCTTTGGTATCATCATCTGTAATCAAAACTTTTCCTTCCTCATCCTTAATACATCTTACTTGGTCCAAATCTCTTGTCTTTCTTTCCCTTCTCTTGGCAATTTTGTAAATTTTATGTTTACTATTTTTTATTCCTAAATCTTGGTAAAATTCCACAAAAGCTTTAGATTGAACCTTGCTCGCTGCTCTCTTAGTCTCCTTTCTAGCCAACCGATAACATTTCTAATTTTAGGCCCTTACTTGATAGTAGAAGTCAATGAAGATGGCAAAGCATTCACAATAACCAG
Source organism: Adenanthera pavonina (assembly GCA_026686845.1). Taxonomy (NCBI): domain Eukaryota; kingdom Viridiplantae; phylum Streptophyta; class Magnoliopsida; order Fabales; family Fabaceae; genus Adenanthera; species Adenanthera pavonina. The sequence continues at coordinate 16,353,723 of JAIVEN010000012.1, read as the reverse complement.
GCATGTGTATTTAGACAACAAGAAAAAAACCCAAAATAATAATGTTTATTTCGATTATTTAGGCAAAAATATCATGGCCAAAAACAAAATCTAGGAAAATGTATGAGAATTAATACTTGACTAAGTTATGGAACCAAATCCATGCGAAAACTATATCGATTAGGTTGAAGATGAAGCTTTAAAAGGGATCAATGTTGAATAGGTGAAAGGCCGTGATCAAATATAACAAGGATATGTAAATTGCTATAGTACTTTTGGAGGTGAAGATAACAAAAGAATTAAGGACAAAGTTAGATTACCATATACGTTAATTAATTTGTTTTCAATTGTTGAGGAAAGTGCCCATAGTTGTTAAGGGTCACTTCAATTGCTTTGACAAATTAATAGAGGGAAGATTGTGATGGAGAATCTTTTTTTTTTTTATACCAGAGAATCTTTTACTTTTCTTTCTTGGAAATGTTTGCTAGTAACTTGAGGAAGACATTTAGCATTATAGACAAAGAATTGAAAAAGAAACCACAACACAATGAATCTATTAAAAAATTGTGATGACTCTTGTTGTGTCTTTATCAAATCACTCAATATTTCCAAGAAGTGAATGAGTCTATCAAATTGTGATAACTTTTGTTGTGTTTTGATCAATGAGTCTATCAGACAGCAATTGTAGAAGAAAAGTTCCGCTTAATTCATATGAGAACCTTTTGAATATTATTTTTTAAAAGTGATCATAGCTATTATACCATTCAAAAGAAAAGAAAACGTGTTTACAAGTAAATCATAATATATGCTTAAGTACATCTTTTTTAACTATGTTAAAAAATATTCTGACATAAAGAAACATTGTTTAAAAATATATGTTCAAAAATAGTAATCACTAGCTATTTTTATTGTTGTTGTTAAATTTTTATGTTTAATAAGCATTAATTATAGTTAATTACATCTTTTAGTTAAGTATAGAAAATTTTAAGTATATACAAAGACTAAACTTTTATGTATCATTTACTTATGAATATTTGAATAATTTACATTAAAAAAATAATAGAGACTACATGGCCTAACACACATATAGACCAAATTAAACATAATTTATTATCATTGTTTGTATGTGGAAATATTTCATAAAAGTTTATGGTGTAACAACCCTCATTACATTGTCCCTAACTTGGTCCCTAGCAAATCAAGTGTCTTTGTCATTATATGCAGTACCGAAGGAAATAAGATGAAGGAAAGGTTTAAGAGGAGAAGAAATGAGTTCTAGGCCATGGCGAAAAGCAGGGCCGTGGTAGTGAGAGCAAGCTTCAAAGGGATATTTTTTTGACTAGACGTGGAGGCACCACAGTGAGCTTATCTGGAGCCGCTGTGGGAGTCGAGATTCTTGTTTAAATCTGAATCATTTCAATCAGCCAAAAGTAGAGGAAAAGAAAGAAATTGAGGGAGGGACAAAGAAGCAGAGTTAGGGTTGAGAAATTCAACCAAGGGAGATCGTTTCTGGACCTTAGGAGCTTTATAAATTGTTGGTAAGTGATCCTTGATCTTCCTTCTCTATTTTCTTCGCTTTTGAGTTGTGTTTTCTTGGTTATATATTGGGATCTTTGGTTTTGGTTGAATCCCACCAATTAAAATGAATGAAATGGGGTTAATGGAGTATGATTTGATGTTCTTGCCTCTTGGGTGTGAGTTTTGAAGGGATTATGCATGATTTGAGCTTAACGCTAGGTTGTTTTTCATTAGGACTCTTAGGAATCCGAAGTGTATGGGTTTGAGTAGTGTTTGAATGGTCCCTATGAGCTTAGTGATGTATGAAAGTGGTGTTGGAGCCTTAGGTTAGGCCTAAATTGTTGAATTATGGAATTTGGATATTTGGATTGTCTGTTAATTAAGGTATTATGGTAATGTGAAGGTTATTTGGTTGAATGAAAGGGGTACAAGTTGCCTTGAACAACTTGAGAAGCTCATGGAACTGCATATATGGTATTGACAACATGAGGTAATCGGGTGTTTGTATTATTTGTATTGTATATATATTATGTTGGTGTATATATATATGCATTTTTCCATTCATACCATGATATGGATATATGTGTGTGTATGGTTTGTCTTTATATTGTGGTATACACACAGCTAGACACATAGGGTATGATGATTATGATGATGATTAAAGATGATGACGTATTATTACATGAATCATGCATGGCATTGTGAAACATGATTATGATTATATAATGATACAATAGGAGCATCACCACATAACCTTGTGAGATTGTGATATATGGTAGTTTGGGTGGTGATGATGATATGATATGATATATGATAAAGGAAGATAAGGATGAGATCCCTATCGCTAAATCCTCCCCTATGACCAGGGGTACTAGGCGACAGTGGACTGCACCTTCCCTAAATCACCACCAATTTAAGGTGATCCAGGGGAAGGAGAACCACAATTTGAATATTAGTGTTACCGTTGGTCGGGTGTACTAATGGGAGGTGAGCTTGGTGATATCCCTAAATCAGTTTTCACTGATTGTTGGAAGGGAATTGCTTATAAGAAATATCCTGTTATGATGACAGCTCGTGGTTCTAATTTTGTGCGAGGGAGATATGCATTTCATTTCATATTGCATTCATGATATTGTATGAGTTATATATATATGTGTATGTGTGGTTGTCCCTGGTTATTGAGATATTGTCTCATTCCATGAACTAACATTTTAGGTGAAAGTTGTAACACCCTACACTCAAACACCTCCAGACTTGACCAAAACCTTAAAAAACCAACCAAACACAACCCAAACATCTCAAAACAACTTCCTAAAACTTTAGAACAGCAGAAATGAACCAATCAACACCAAAAATTGGACTGCGGCCATGACTGCTATAGTACCTTTGTGGCTCCAAACCTCCCCTGTCTCACCACACTACTGGACTTTGTGGCGCCACAGCTTGCTTCTTGGCACCGCGACGCCCCTTGCTAGTTTTCTATACCAGTAAACTTCAACCACTAGGGCAAACTCCTTATGTGTATAAATTTATGGTCCGACCTCTGATTGACTCAATTCTAACTCCTACCAGTCAATCTAGTCCCAATCTAATCATAGACACTAATTTTACTTCAATCCAACTCCATATGGAGATTCTAGATCCTTGACACTGTTTTAGTCACTTATTGACTAAAACTCACCACTAACCACCTCCAATTGCCACCAAAGTCAAATGGTCACTCAAAGACCATTCATACAGGTCTAAAACCCCCCAAACCAACTTGTTCAAAGAGGTTTCACCTCAAAGGAACCACTTCTTTGAGATTTGACCCCCTTGAACCCCAACTTGACAAAATGAGCTATAGGCCCTAAAACATACCAACGTGGCTCAAATCCACTCTGGGCTCATAAACACCACCATACTGACTTCCCAACATCCAAAACTATGCAAACACCACAAAACAACATACACATCACATACAACACAATTCCACATACATAACCATACATACAACCATTCATAAGAATCCTTATCCATGTCATACATCCAAAACAAAACATTTTATCCTACTTGGCACAAGATACATTATCCAAATTACACACAAACTACACAGACCTAGTATCTCCACTTTCGATGCTACTTCTTCATCTTCTCTGGACAAGTGCCAGAACCGTCACCTGAAAGGTTAGTTCATGGGAGAAGGGTGTGAGATAATGTCTCAGTAACCAGGAATAACCACATAAATATATATATAACTCATACAATCCATGAATACAATATGAAATGAATGGAATGCATGTCTCCCTCAGACACAACTAAAACCACGGGCTATTATCATAACAGGACATTTTGTATAGGTAATTCCCTTCCAACAGTCGATGAAGACTGATTCTGGGACATCACCAAGCTCACTTCTCAGTAGTGCACCTAGCCAAAGGTAACACTAATTGTTTGGACCGTGGCTCTCCTTCCCTTTTCCTACCACTAATTGGCAGCGATTTAGGGTAGGTGCAGTCCATTATGCGTCTTTCCCCTCCTAACCATAGGAAGAGATTTAGCCGTAAGGTTCCCCATCCTTAACCTCCCAACATATATATTTCATCCTTATCCTCCCTAAAATATATCATCATATATCATATTGTCATCACCACTCAATCCACCATATATCACAATCTCACAATGTCATGTGGTGATGCTCATGTATCATCATATAATCATCATCATCATTATAATCATAATCATCTAGCTATGTGCATACCACGATATATAGAAAACCATACACATAAATACATCAATATCATGGTATGAAAGAAACATGCATTTTCACAAAAATGTACATACTATTATATAATACAAACAAACACCCAGTTACCTCAGGTTGTCATTACCACACTCATATGAGTTCCACAAGCTTTCTTGAATGCTAATCCTATGACTAGTCACTTCCAATTAGCCAACAACCTTAACAACACCATAATACCTTAATTAACATAACATACCAAATATCCAAATTCCATAATTCAACTACTTTAGCCTAACCCAAGATTCCAACACCCCTTTCTTGAACTATTAAGCTCTTAGGAACCATTTAAACATTAAGCAAACACATACAACTCAGATTCCATACTCCTCTTAATAATTTCAACCTAGGGTTAAGCTCAAATCACATATAATCATTTCAAAACTCACACCTAAGCAACAAGAATGCCAAACCAGACTTCTCTAACCTTATTTCATTCATTTCAATCGGTGGATTTCTGCCAAAACTGAAGATCCCAACTTATAACTAAAAAATCCCAAGTTTAACCAAAGAAAATGGAGGGGGAGAAGTAAGGATCACTTACCAATGTTAATCCAAGCTTCCAGAGGCTGAAAACAACTCCCAATAGCCAAAAATAACAAATCTTAGCACAGATCCTTATCGCTCCCTCCATTCTCTTTGCTTCCTTAGCGCCCGACAAACCAAAATGTTTCTGATTTAAACCAAGAACTCGACTCTCATCATGGCTCCAGGACAACTCGACGTGACACCATCTCATTTAGTTGAAACAATGCCACTAGAAATGGGCTCTTGCCCCGGCTGCCCTGCATCAAACTGTGGGTGGAGCTCTATTTTTCTCCTCTTGAGCCTTCCTCTATTCTATTCTTTCTGGTGCTGCACACAATGCCAAGAAAGTTGTCATGAAGGGTGTCACAAAGGTTCTGGCACTAGTTCTGAGAAGACAAGGGAGTAGTACACCCTACGTGAGAATATCTAGTCTATGTAATGTTTTATGTAGGGTTGTGTATTTTGTGTTAAGTAGGATAGTATGATTGTAGTGGATATGAGGATTTTGGATAGTTGTAATGATATTATTGTTGTTGGTATGATATAGATATGGTCTTGTGGTTTATTATGGTACATGTATGATTTTGGATGTCGAGAAGTTTGTATGGTAGCATTTGTAAGCCCAAAGATGAAATTAGGCCTTGGTTTGTTTTTGGACAAGTATCCTATAGTGTCAATTTGGGGGTTCAAGGGGGTTAAATCTTAGAGGACTATTTCCTTTGTGGTGAAATCTATTTGGACAAGTTCCTTTGAGGTGAAATCTCTTTGGACAAGTTCCTTTGAGGTGAAATCTCTTTGGACAAATTAGTTAGGTGGTTTAAGACCTGTGTGAATAATCATGCATGGTCAGATTACCTTTGGTGGCAAATAAAAGTTATAAATTGTGAGTTTTGGCAAAAAAGTGGCCAAAACGATGTTAGGTGTTCAGAATCTCCATACGGAGATGGATTGAAGTGAAGTTGGTATTTGTGGATAGATTGGGACTAGATTGACTTGTAGGATTTGAAATCATGTCAATCAAAGGTTGGGCATAAAGTTATGTGCGTCGAAAGTTTACTCCATCTAATGAATTTTTGCTGATATTGCATCAACATAGGGGTGCTACGGTGCCAGTAAGTTAGTAGGTGCTAGAGAAGTAGAGTAGGTAGAAGCTACGGTGGTACTATGGCGGCCACGACCCCAGCCCAATTTCTGGTGTCCTTTGGCTTTTCTTTTGCTGCTTTGGTATTTGGAAAGTAATTGTGAGATGTTTGGGTTGCGTCTGGTTAGGTTTTGAAGTTTTTGGTCAAGTCAGGAGATGTCTGGGAGTAAGGTGTTACATTTTGGTATCAGTAAAATGGTTTGGGCCATTATTTCTACTTGTGATGATACTTAGCACAACATTAAATACATAGACCCATATTCCCACTGCAGTGCTAGTCCAGAACCATATAACTAAATGTGTTGTCATTTATGTGTAGGAAGAATGTCTTGTAGAGGAAGACCGAGTAACAGTAGCTTAATGAGGCAAATGCATGAGATGTTGACTGGCCTCAGTAATCAAGTTAATACTTAGATGGAGACGTTGAATAGGTTACAAGAGCAAATGAATTGGCAAGAGCAGGGTGATGTGAATGAAGATGCCAGTATGTATGTAGACTTGATTGTAAGAGAGGATGAGAATGAGAATGTGGTGGAGCCTGAAAGAGCCCCAAGAATTGAAAGAAGGGCTATCTCCTCACAATTGAAGGACTTTTGGAAGTTCAATCCCTCAGCTTTTGAAGGTACTATGGATGTTGCAATGGTCGAGGAATGGATAGAGCAATTGGAAAATATATTCAGTGTGATAGATTACACCTTTGAGCAAAAGGTGTAACTGGTAGTGTTCAAACTTGAGAAGAAGGCAAGCATTAGTAAAGAGGTATTCTTCCAAGTGTTGAAGCGATGGGTGCCTTGATAACTTGGGAACAATTTAAGGAATGGTTCTTTGCACATTACTTCCCTCCAGGTCTGATGATGTAAAAGGAGGCCAAGTTCCTAGCTTTTTAGTAAGGGAATCTGTCGGTGGATGACTACATTGATCAATTTCTGGATTTGGTTAAGTATTCAAATTATCTAAACAATTATCATGATGATAGGTGAAAGGCCCAGAGATTGTTTGAGGGAGCCCATTGAGAGATTAAAGAAAGGCTGTCAGTTGTTGATTTTGTGTCCTTTGAGAACTTTTGTGCTAGGATATGTGTCCTATATAGGTGGATGAAGGAGACTAAGGAGGATAAAAGGAATTCCATGTTCCAAGCCTTTTCTCACCAAAGACCTACAAGCGGAATCAGTAAAGGAAGTGGATCGGGTAGTGGTAGTAGCGGTGGTAGTACAGGTTTTAGTGGAGGAAGATGTCATCATAATAGACGCCACCATGGTAGAGGAAGAGGCAGGTTTGGCAAGGTCAGTTCAACAAAGGTCGGTATGGTAGATGACCCTTTTATTGAGGAGGCTTTGATAGGGAAGTTCTAGTCAAAGTAAGTATGCAGGGAGAGATTTCGCCCCTTCTCAATATAGTTCAGGTAATGCCTTAAATTCGTGCACAAAGCGTGGGTTGAGCCATGGTGATCAACCATGTGTGATTTGTTATAATTGTGAGAGACCAGGATATATCGCACGAAATTACCAAGAGCCTAGGTGTGAAGGCCCACGATGCCCAATCAAGTATTTGCCATCACTCGACAAGAAGCGGATACAACACCTAACTTGATTAAAGGTAAACTTAAACTCATTGGTTTCTCTATTCATGCATTGATTGATTTAGGTGCATCACATTCCTTCATATCTTTTGATTGTACTCGGAGATTGGGTATTGTGGCAATGGAGTTGCGTTTTAAGTTGTTAGTATCTACACCCACGGAAGTTTCATTAAGAACTGCTCAAGCTTGTCTGAATTGTGTGGTTCGTTTTAAACACTGAAGCACTACTCTAGATCTAATCTATTTGCCATTGCAAGAGATTGATGTAATAATTGGGATGGATTGGCTAGAGGTGAACAATGCCATTCTTGACTGTGCTCGAAAGACTGTGTCATTACCCATGAATATCCCTAGTGTTAAAAGGGATAAAATTGTTTGCTTGTCCTTTGCCCAAGCTGAGAGGTATTTGAGGAAAGGATGTTAAGGGTTTCTAATTTTCTTCTATACAGAAGATGGTATAGAAAGATACCTAGTTGTGAGTGAATATCCTGATGTGTTTCTAGAGGAGATTACTAGTTTTTCGCCACTACGAGAGCTGGAGTTTTCCATTGATTTGGTGCTGGGACAAGTCCTATTTCTAAGGCTCCATATTGAATAGCACCATCTGAATTGAAGGAACTCAAGAAGCAGATTGACAATTTGTCAAGAAGGGGTTTCACCGGACCAAGTATCTTACCTTGGGGAGCTCCAGTTCTGTTTGTTAAGAAAAATGATGGTAGCATCAAATTGTGCATTGAATATAGGTAGCTAGTGTAACATCCCAAGAAAGTTAAAATATCTAGGATGCATAGGAAATTTGCAAAAATGTGCAGACATCGTTTTACGTGAAAAAGGGTAAAGAGGTCATTTTGCTCGGTTGAACGAAAAAATGAGAAAAATATATTTTTGCCCTTAAAGAATTATAAAAATGACATCCATGTCCCATAATTATTAAATATCATGTCCTAAAATTATTAAATATTACGTGGAGAAGAAATAGAAATGCTCTTGGGAAAAATTGCACATAATGACTTGAAAATATCATACATTGTAATTTAACCCTGGGTCAAGGGTAATTTTATAAATATACAAAATTACTATCAAAATGAAGCCCTTGAAGAGAGAAGTCCTATGATATATGGCACTGAGGGTTAATATTCAAGAATAAAGAAATAATTTGTGCTGAGTATCCAAAAGTAACAATAAACCAATAAAGTAAACTGTAGGCCCCACGAACAATTGAAAAGAAACTAGGACAGGATATGGGTCATACACAAATATCATTTGGGACATGATAATTAAGGAAATATAAATATAAATATGGAATAATCCTATAGCCCAAAAATGATAATTTACTATAAAAAGCACTTTTATCGGTACAGCTAAAAATTACTTGGTTCAAGATATATCTGGATTAGGAAAAATTGAGTAGTATTTGGACACATTTCTCTCTCTTGGACGTACAAGTCAGCAGCTCATGTGCTGCAATTGAATATTTAATATTAATTCCAAAACTGAATGAAGAAGTTTGCTTAACTAAAGTTAAAGCTAACCTAATCATGCAATTAAGTGAATTAAGCTCCTTGCCTTATCTCTCTCCTCTCATTTGAGCATCCAGACAACTGCATAAAGGAGAGAGAAGCAGCTAAAAATTCTCCTAAGAAAAGAAGAAAGGAGATGAAGGAAAGAAGAAGAAGAAGGAAGAGAAAATTGGAAACCAACATAAGGTAAGCTTTTCCCTTGAATCCTTGAAGCTTTTGGTTCAAGTTTATGTAGGTTTAGCAAAGTTTTCTTCTTTTCCTTTCTAGGTCCAGATTTCATCCAAGGTTTAGGAAGAGAGGGAAAGTGATTTTCATGCACAAAAATGAAGGGAAAGTGTAAGAAAATGTAAGAAAAGTAAGCTTAGGTATGTTTGAGACAAGTTTTATGAAAAACCAATATTTTCCCCTTCATGGCAGATTTTTGGTCAGCACATTAGGCCATTTTAGAGTAGGAATTTCATTATTTTGATGTCAAAAATGGATTGTCCATGATCCAAAACCTTAAGAACAACTATGGATGCAAGGAAAAACAAAAAGAATTGGAAAGTGAAATTTTAAGGGTTTGATAAGCACTTGGTGAAGCAAGGTATGAATAAGTGATTTATGTGCTTCATTGCTGCTATGTATAGGTTCAAGGAAGCTTAAGCAAGCCAAAGAATAGGTGTACAAAGTTTCGAAAGGAAGGGAATACATTAAGGTAGCAATTTACCTATTCTTGCCTTTTGTTGTCATGTGATTTTCAATAAATTTGATGACTTGCCTATTGTTTGATATGATCATTTGTGATGCTTTGAGAATGTTGGATGAGTTAATTGAGGGGTTTTGAGACCTTGAGATGTCCAAAATATAAAGTGAAACTCTGCCAAAAATTTTGTAAAATATTATGGCATAAATGTTTAAAAGTATTCACTTGATGTTTTATGATAATTATATGCTTAATGTGATAATATGATTGCATGAATGGTGATTGCTACTGAGATTCTTTGAATCTCACCCGCCCTTCAATGACTAACCATGCTAAGAAGGAAACAATGGAAAAGAGCTAAGGAATGAGCAAGAGGCATGAATAAGAAAATGATGAATTATTAATTGTGCCTTGTTTTACATGAAGTTGTAAAATAGTAAATATTATATTAATGTTGTAGAAAATGTATGAGAATTTTCAGTTCTGGATATTGTGTAATGAGATTATATTCTACCTAGTTTCATGCCAAAATGAGTTCATTTGCATGGGTTTTGGCAAGTAATTTGTAATATAGATTGAAACAGGGCATTTTCCATATGTGTCTGCTTAATTCGTCCTTTTTTGGTACTTAATGTGAGGTTAGGTTTCTGGAATTTTTAAACCAGATAGAGGACATGTCAAGCTTTAGGTGATTCACACCATTTGGAGTTCTATACAATTAATGTGATTTTTCAAAGTTAAGATTCATAACAGGGCAGGAATGGAAAAACTGAAAATTGAAAGTTAGGTACTAGAAAATTCAAAAGATAATATAAAATCATACATAGTTCCAAAAATTGAGCGGTTTAAATTTATAGAAAGATATATATTTTAATTTCATATTCCACTAATTTGGAGGAAATAGAGCTATATAATAGAAGATATGGAGTTTTTCCCAAAACTGTTTTAGTAAAATTTGAATTTTGACCCTTCGTGATTTAAGTTAAAGTTATGTCCTGTGTAAGTGAAATAAATATATGAGAAAAATATATCTATAAGTAGACATGTAGATCTTTCAAATGACATATAGTATGAATAATTTGGAATAGAATATAATGAAATATGATTTTTCAAATTTGAGATTAGAAAACTGGAAGATAGAAAAATGACAAAAATGAACAGTAAAATTCCATGAAACTACTATATAAATTGGCCTAATGAAGTTACTATTTTATATTTTTTCCATGTAGAGATTTTATATAATTTTAGAGACTTGAATGACTTCAATATGATTTTTCTATAATTAGTTATGAATTTTCAAAGTTCATCAAGTAAAATGGAAATTGCCAATTGAACAGTACCCCGAATTTTGAAAAATTCTGTTTTTATTATATTATGATTTTAGTCTCTAAACCATGATGAAAGACATCTAAAATGATCTAATACATGGGAAATGAACCCTAATATTAGCTGAACTGAGTGACGGTTAAGAATAAATGTCCTTTACCTAAGATTGAAGACTTGATTGATTAGTTGGTTGGTGTCTCCATTTTCTAGAAAATCGATTTGAGGTTGAGATATCATCAACTATGGGTCTATGGTGAAGATGTTCCCAAAACAAAATTTCAAACTCGATATGGTCATTATGAGTTTCTTGTGATACCATTCGGGTTGACCAATATCCCAGCAATCTTCATGGATTATATGAACTGAGTGTTTCGGCCATATTTGGATAAATTTATGGTGGTATTCATTGATGACATTTTGATATGCTCCAAGAGTGAAGAAGAGCATGCACTCCATCTTCAAACTATGTTGCAAGTGTTACGGGATCACTAATGGTATGCCAAACTCAATAATTGTGAGTTTTAGCAATAGGAGGTAAAATTTCTGGGTCATGTGATTTATGCAAAAGGAGTAGTGGTAGAACCTAGTAAGGTTGAAGCAGTATTGAATTAGGAGAGACCACAATTGATGACTAAAACCCATAACTTTCTAGGATTGGTTGGTTACTAGTGGAGGTTCATTAAAGGATTCTCTCAACGTAAGGATCGATCTTTCATTTGGGATGATAGGTGTGAGAGAGCATTCCAAGAGTTGAAGGTTTGTTTGCCATTCACTATTTATAAAGACCCCTTTAAGAAGGGTTTAGGGTGTGTATTGACGCAACAAGGTAGAGTTGTGGCATATGCTTCAAGACAATTAAGACTTCATGAGGAGAACTATCCTACTCACAACCTTGAGCTAGCAGCTGTAGTGTTTGCCTTGAAATTATGGAGCCATTATCTCTATGGCACTTACTTTGAGGTGTTCAGAGATCAGAAAAGTTTGAAGTATTTGTTTAATCAGAAGGAATTGAACATGGGACAAAGGTGTTAATAGAATTCTTAGTAGACTATGAATTTGACTTGTAGTATTATCCTGGGAAAGCCAATGTTGTGGTAGATACGTTAAGTAGAAAGTCGATCCACATAGCCATGATGATGATGAGGTAGCAACAGTTGCATGAAAGCCTAAGAGATATGAAATTATCCATTAATGTCTACCCTGGAGTACTAGTATTGGGATCCATCAATACATCAAGCGATTTGTTGAGAAACCTTTGCTATGCTCAGTTGGAGGAAAACTATTATTTGGGCATATAGGAATGAATTGAAATGATGGAAACTTAAGACTTGATATTCTAGAGGATGGTATCATTTGGTACTGTGGTCAGATCTGTGTGCCAAATGTTACAGGGTTGTGAGAAATTAGTCTGGAGAAAGCTCATAAGAGCAGGTATACTATTTACCTTGGTACCACTAAGATGTACCAAGACTTGAAATGAGGGTACTGGTGGCTAGGCATGAAAATAGACATCGCAGAGTATGTGGCAAGATGTCTAATATGTCAAAAGGTGAAGATTGAGCACCAATTGCCTTCAGGTACGTTGCAACCTTTAGAGATCTCAGAATGGAAATGGGATAGTGTCTCCATGGATTTCGTGATGGGATTACCTAGGACCTCTTTAGGGCACAATGCAATATAGGTGATTATGGATAGATTGATGAAGTCGGCCCATTTTCTTCCAATTTGGGAGAGTATTTCAATAGAGAAGTTAGCCCAGTTGTATGTGAATGAAATTGTGAGATTGTATTGAGTCTCAATGAATATTGTGTCAGATAGAGATCTTATGTTTACATCCAGGTTTTGGAAATCTCTTCAGAAGGACATGGAAGCGAAGTTGAGTTTTAATATTGCTTATCACCCTCAATCTGATAGGCAAACTGAAAAGATAATTTAAACTCTAGAAGACATGTTGTGGGCGTGTGTTTTAGAGAATAAAGGCAATTGGGATCAATATCTGTCGTTAGTTGAATTTGCCTATAATAATAGCCATTACTCAACTTTGTAGATGGCTCTGTATGAAGCTTTGTATGGTAGGAAGTATAGATAGTCGTTGTGTTTAGTTGAACTAGGTGAACGGAGTCTTTTGGGCCCAGATATTGTGGATCAAACCTCTCAACAAATAGAGAGTATTTGATAGAAGCTTCTGACCGATTAGAGTCGATAGAAGAGTTATGCAGATAGAAGGAGGAGACCATGTGAGTTTGATGCTGGAGATTATGTGTTTTTTAAGGCCACTCTTAATACAATTGTTAGGAGATCAATTCAAGTGAAGAAGCTCACTCTGCAATATATGGGTCAGTAGCATATCAAGTGGTGCTACCACCTAATCTTGCTAGATTGCATGATGTTTTCCATGTGTCTCAACCCAAGAAGTATCATCCAGATCCATCTCACATATTTCATGATGAAGCAATACAAGTGTGAGAGGATCTGACTTTTGAGGTGACACCATTACAAATTCTTGATGTAAAGGAAAAGTAGTTAAGAAATAAGACCATTAAGTTGATAAAGGTTCTATGGAGTGGCTTGACATCCAATGATGTCACGTGGGAGACGGAAGAATCCATGTGAAGGAGGTATTTAGAGATTTTTGCTTAAGGTAAGTGTTAAAATTTTGAGGACAAAATTTTTATAAGGAGGGGAGAATGTAACAACCCTCATCACATTGTTCTTAACTTGGTCCCTAGCTAATCTAGTGTCCTTGGCATTGTATGGAATACCGGAGGAAACATGACAAAGGAAAGGTTCAAGTGGAGAAGAAATGAGCTCCATGCCGTGGTAAGAGTGAGCTCCAGAGGGATATTTTTCTGACTAGATGCGGCGGCGCTGCAGTGACCTTATCTGAAACCGTGGAGGAAGTTGAGATTTCTATTTAAATTTGGATCATTTCGGTTAAGGGAGATCATTTATGGACCCTAAGAGCTTCATAAATTATTGGTAAGCAGTCATTGATCTTCCTTCTCCATTTTCTTTAGTTTTGAGTTTGGTTTTCTTGGTTATATATTGGGATCCTTGGTTTTGGCTGAATCTCACTGATTAAAATGAATAAAATGGGGTTAATGGAGTGTGATTTGGTGTTCTTGTTACCTGGGTGTGAGTTTTGAAGAGATTATGCATGATTTGAGCTTAACTCTAGGTTGTTTTCGGTTGGGGTTATTGGGAATCCAAAGTGTATATATTTGAGTAATGTTTGAATTGTCTCTAGGAGCTTAGTGATGCATGAAAGTGGTGTTTGAACCTTGGGTTAGGCCTAAATGGTTGAATTATGGAATTTTGATATTTGGAGTATATGTTAATTAGGGTATTATGGTAATGTGAAGGTTGTTTGGTTGACCAAAAGGAGTACAAGATGTGTTAGACAACTCGAGAAGCTTGTGGAACTGCATGTGTGGTATTGACAACCTGAGGTAACTGGGTATTTGTATTGTTTATATTGTATATGTATATTATATTGGTATACATGTGTATATATGTATATTTTTGTTCATACCATAATATGGATATATGTGTATGGTTTGTCTTTATATTATGGTATGCACATGACTAGACACATAGGGTATGATTATTATGATGATTAGAGATGATGATGATGATATGACATTACATGATGCATGCATAGCATTATAAAACATGATGATGATTATACGATGATACAACATGAGTATCACCATATGACATTGTGAGATTATGATATATGGTGGTTTAAGTGGTGATGATAATATGATATACAGTGATATGATATGATATATGATAAAGGAGGATAAGGATGTAATCCCTGTTGCTAAATCCTACCCTATGGCCAGGGGAGCCAGGCAGCAGTGGACTACATCTTCCCTAAATCACCACCAATTTGAGGTGGTCTAAGGGAAGGAGAACCACGATCCGAATATTAGTGTTACCTTTGGTTGGGTGCACTTATGGGAGGTGAGCTTGGTGATGTCCTTGAATTAGTCTTCAGCAACCATTGGAAGGGAATTACTTATATGAAATATCCTTTTATGATGATAACTTGTGGTTTTAGCTGTGTGTGAGGGACATATGCATTCCATTCCATTTCATATTGTATTCATGAGATTGTATGAGCTATATATATATATGTATTTGGTTGTCCCTAGTTACTAAAACATTGTCTCACACCCCTTCCCATGAACTATCATTTTAGGTGAAGGTTCTGGCACTAGTCGGAGAAGGCAAGGGAGTAGCGTACCAGACGTGGGAATATCAAGTATTTGTAGTATTTGTGTTGTCATGTATGTTATGCTAAGTAGGATAGGATGTTTGTAATGGATGTATGATATTGATAAGGATTTTTATGTATGGTGAATGAATGTGATGAGTATGACAGTTTGTGATGTATGTATGGATTGTGATGTTGTCAAGTTAGTATGTTAGTGTTTGTGAGCCCATGGGTGGAATTGGGCCTTATTGGTGTATTTTGGGGCAAGTATCCCATGGTTTCAATTTAGGATTCAAGGGAGTCAAATCTTAGAGGAGTGGTTCCTTTGAGATGAAACCTCTTTGGACAAGTTGGTTAGGTGGTTTTGGACTTATTTGAATGGTCCCAAATAATCAGATTACCTTTGGTGGCAAATAAAAGTTGTAAGTTGAGTTTTAGTCAAAAAGTGGCCAAAATGGTGTCAAGTATCCAGAATCTCTATACAGAGATGGATTAAGGTGAAATTGGTGTTTGTGGATAAATTGTGACTAGATTGACTTGTAAGAGTTAGAATCAGGTCAATCGAAGGTCTAAGTATAAAGTTATGCATGTCAGAAATTCACTCCAGAGGATGAATTTTGCTGATATTGCATCAGCACAGGACTGCCACTATGCCAGGAAGTTAGGCAGCGACACTAGCAAGTCAGTGGGCACTAAGAAGCAGAGCAAGGTTAGTACCGCGGTGGTACTGTAGCGGCCATAGCCTCAGCCCTATTTCTGGTGTCCCTTGGTTTTTCTTCCACTACTTTGATATTTGGGAAGTAATTGTGAGATGTTTTGGCTATGTCTGGTTAGGTTTTAAAGTTTTTGGTCAAGTCAGAAGGTGTTTGGGAGTAAAGTGTTACATTTTTTATGTTTTCACTGCACCATTACACTTCAATATCCTCCATAATTGGTGCTTTCTTTTTTTTGTTAACCATTATTGTACTTAAATGTCCTACCTAATTAGCTGCTCGACATCAAGTCAATACAAGAGGCACATACATATCATTAAATGTAGATAAGGAGCAAATTTGTTATAGAGGTAATGACAATTATGTTGTTTATATACATTATACAACCTAGATGCCCTATGATCATTATAAGCAAGAGCACCAACTAGAAAAAAATCCAAACTCTACAAGGGAAGAAAGTTTAAGAACAAAGTAAAAGGATATACACACACACACACACAGATATGAGTTATGTCCAAATATGTACTCTTAAACAAATGTATGAAAATAACTTAGAAATGTAGAAATTAGAAATTGGGATTGACTATTAGGCATTAAATTCCTTTGGTCTTGCAACACTAATCTTTATCAACTAAATCTTTCAATTTTGAGCCACCATTTCTATGTAAGAAATACTAAATTTAACTATAACATAATCTATAAATGGATCATAATATTAACTACTCCTATAATACAGAGCCATTCAAAAAGAATGACTAAAATTTGTAGCTATACTATTCTTGCTACATATAAATGGTTAATTCATCAAAACAATACACAATTAGCACCATCTATTATATACTTCTACAAGTACACATATATACATGATATTACTATGAATAACATGTACCAATATATATATATATATAATGATCTATTCTATTTATTCCCAGAATAGAACAACAACAAAGGAAAAAGAAAGGTACAAATAGCTTATGGAATCCACAATATAGCTTTATTGACAAAGCTTTTTAGCCACAGGATCTAATGACTCTTCTTTTTTTTGTTCAACTTTCTTGCCCTTATTTTCAGCAGCTTTTTCAAAATATTTTCTTGGTACTCTATAGGCTTAGCTTTAACCAATCATGTAGACAAAATGCTTGACCAGCTATCTTCAACTCTACTTGAAACATAGTTACTATACTCAAATCTAGTGTCATGGCTCAATAAATTAGCAGTACTCATAGAAGAAAAGAAATAAATCATCCTCTTACAGCCCATCTATATTATTATTAGTGTAATATAAAGGGGGGAAATGCCAAATTTCATAGCTAAATCAAAGGAGGGATTATGAAAAATTTCACGCGCTTTAACTGAAACAAAAAGAGACATGAGCTATTAGAACAGAATTTCATTTCTCATATATCCAAAAAATTATTACCCCAAGAGATTCGATATTACAGATACAAAGCAAAATATATCGAACTATCAATATAACATACCAATCACTTAAGTACAGCATGTTGGATGATTCATGATATATTTTGGTTCATATCAAACAAATATCTCTAAGCATTTGTTTTAAAGGGAGAGGAGATTTTAAGGTTAGTTTATCTCTAACAATATGGTTGAAAAGCATTGATATACATTAGACTATAAATTGGGATTATCGTTTTTTTAAATTAATGATCATCTAATATATATTTTCAATATTTAAAGAATATTCATCAATCACTATAACACGGTTGGTATACATTAGTATTACAATTGTAAGTTGAACATAAGCTATGCAAAAGCAATATATTATATAAACTTAATTGTGAGATATGAGATGATTTCTTTTACACCAAATGGTCATTTTTAATTGAAGTTTTTTTTTATTTTTTATTGTTTGTATTGAGGCAATTTTATGGTTTGTGATTTAACTAAAAGAGGGGAAGGTGGGTATCAATTGTGCATCCCTAACCTATGGTAGGAAATTAAATTTTCAATGAGTCATATTTGAAAAACCAATTTAATTTTAGACAATTCCACACAGGGCATTAATTCCAACCCGATTTTGGTGCATCTTAAACTCACTAAAATCGACAACATAGGGAGAAGGAAAGAGAATACAAGAATGTTGGATAAAAATGTTTAATATACTTTTTTATTTAAGTTTTTCTGGGATTTAAGTATTTGAAAAGGAATTAAGATAAGTTTTTTTCATAATTATAATATATCCTTCTAAGTATTTTTTTTATCAAGTGTAATATTTGATTTGTAATGCTATTGTATAGCTTGATCGGGAGACTTTAAGGAAAAAAAGAATTAATGTAAAAATACATAAAACACCCCTTTGGGTGTGGTATATCATACTACTAAAAAATCATGGAAATCTCATATAACACCCCTTGTATTATTTCTAAGAGAATTTTAAACTGTCATACTAAACATAGGTATCTGAAATAACATGGTATCTTATACCATGAGATCTAAGATATCATAGAATGTGAGAGTTGCTTAGGAATTAGAAGATTGCTTACTAATGAATTACTTCTTGATCACTTTAGCAGTGGCATTAGCCTATTTAATAATCCAAGTCATTTGTCCAATTTTTTCCTGTAGAGTCATTTGCTTCAGTAAATCTCTGATTCTAGCATTAACTGGTTCTTTCTAACACAACAGGGATTGCCTTATTAATTGAGTAACCACAAAAACAAATTACAAATTTTGACTCTAGTAAAGGATGATTTGGAAGTGCAACTTATAAGTATAAATAAGATCTTTAAACTCTCATATTTCACTAACAACACTTGGGACTTGGGAGATTGATCACTAAAATGGGAACAACACAAACTATAAGGTAATCATTTCAAAATGATTCTTTAAATTCAAATAAAATGATTTGCTTGTTCTATATATGACTCAAAAATGCTATAACCAACTTCCAAGCTCCTAGCTATTCAAAACAAAAGTATACAATAAATGCTATATTCATGTAGATACTATCTTAAGAAAATTGGTGAATTAAATAAATCATTAATGCATACATAAGCATATTAATATATTGGCAGAGAGACAAAGTCAGCATTCAATGTGAAGACAATATAAAATTAAAGCACAAATATTTGATAAAAGAAGCAAAATACAATAAAAAAATAATTGTAATTAACTTTTCTATACTTGTTAAGTGGAGCTGCATTAATCATTTTGGAATGCAAATAAACATCTCTCAAGGAACTCACCCGAGAAATTAGCTCTTGAATTGCATTTAGAAAATGCCAACCAATACCCCTCCATTAAGGGATTCTCTTAGCTTCTTATGTCATTGACTGCACTCACTTGTAAGGATTGATCTTTCATTTGGGATAACAGGTGTGAGCGAGCATTCTAGGAACTAAAGGTTCCTTTAATGTCCACCTCAATGTTGATTACCCTAACCCATCTAAACCGTGAATAATTTACATGGACGCCTCTAAGAAGGATCTAGGATGTGTGTTGATGCAGCAAGGAAGAGTTGTGGCATATGCTTCAAGGTAATTGAGGCCTCTTGAGGAGAACTATCCTACTCATGACCTTGAGCTAGCAGATATAATGTTTGCTTTGAAATTGTGGAGGCATTATCTCTATGGCACTTAGTTCGAGATATTCAGTGATCATAAAATTCTTAAGTATTTGTTTGATCAGATGGAGTTGAATATGAGGTAGAGGTGTTGGGTAGAATTCCTGAAGAATTATGAGTTTGCTTTGAAGTATCATCCTGGGAAAGCCAATGTAGTGGCGAATGCGCTTAGTAGAAAGTTGATCCACATAGCCACCATTATGAGGAGGGAACAACAGTTGTTAGAAAGCCTAAGAGATATGAAGTTATCCATTAATGTCCATCCTGGAGTACTAAATTTGGATCAATCAATGTATCGAGTGATTTATTGAGGAGCTTTGCTATGCTTAGTTGGAGGATAATTAACTTTTGAGCATTCTAGAACGAATTGAAATGGTGGAGACCCAAGATTTTGATATACTAGAGGATGGTATTATTCGGTACCATGGTCGAGTTTGTGTGTCAAATGTTGCAAGGTTGCGAGAGTTTAATTCAGAGGAAGCTCATAAGAGCATGTATACTATTTGTCCAGGTACCATTAAGATGAACTAAGATCTAAAGTGAGGTAATGTAACACCTCTCATAATATTTTTCTTGGTGTTATGTTCAGGATTAGGGAAAATAGGACAGAAGAAGGATGAAGTGAAGGAAAAATAGAGCTCTATATTGCGGCAAGAAGTAGGGCCACCACGATGAGAGAAAGTCCAGTGGCTCTTTTTAGCTGAGAACTAGTGGAGCCGCAGCGAGATTCAGGATTTTTGTTTAAATCCGGATCATTTCAGATGATCGGAAAGAAAGAAAATGGAGAAGAATGGAAGAACTCTGCTAGGGTTCATGTTTTTTGGCATCTAAGAGTGATTTTTGAAACTTGGAAGCTTGGATTCAAGTAGGTAAGTGATTTCTACTCCTCTCTATCCATTTTCTTCAGTTGAAATTGAGGTTTTTTGGTTTTGACCTAGGATCTTTGGTTCTGGCCAAAATCTACCAATTGAAATGGATGAAATAGGGTTAAGGAAGTGTGTTTTGATATTCTTGTTGCTTGGATGTGAGTTTTGAAGGGTTTATGCATGATTTGAGCTTAACCATAGATTGTTTTTGGTCAAGGCTCTTAGGAATTCGAAGTGTATGAGATTGTTTGGTGTTGGTATGATTCTTAGGAGCTTAATAATGCATGAAAGGGGTGTTAGAACCTCGGGTTAGGCTAAAATGGTTGAATTGTGATGTTTGGTTTAATGGTATATTGTGTTAATTGAAGAATTGTGTTATTATGAAGGTTGTTTGATTAACTAAGAGGGGTTCAAGCATGTTGGGCAATTCGAGAAGTTCGTGAAATTCACATGTGTGATATTGACAACTTGAGGTAATCGGGTGTTTGTTAGTATTGTATTGGTTGTGTGGTATGGTATGATAAAACGTATATTCATGTATATATGCATGTTCCTTTTAATACCATGATGTTGATTGTGTATGTGTATGGTTTTTTCTACATATCGTGGTATGCATGGTTAGTTGATATGTGATGATAGTATATGTAGTGTATGTATGATGTGTAGCATCCCCATACCATTACATGCTAGCATGTCCATATGATGTTTGTGATGACAATGATATATATATGTGTGTTGAGGCATATTGGCATGACATTGTCATCATCACCATATAATTGCATAGTGAGAGATTGATGATGATATGATGTGATATGAGATGATGATATGATAAAGACCTCTGTCGCTAAATCCTCTCCATGGGAGAGCCAGGCGGCAGAGTACAATATGATATGATGAAATATCCCTATCACTAAATCCTTTCCTTGGAAAAGCCAGATGGTAATGGATTTGGGGATACACCTTCCCTAAATTACCATTAATTTGTGATGGTCCAAGGAAAGGAGAGCCACATTCTAAGCTCTAGTGTAACCATTGGTCGGGTTGCATTAGGGGTAAGGTGAGCTTGTTGATGTCCCAAAATCAGTCTTCACCGATTGTTGGAAGGGAATCATCTATTGAAATGACTTGTGATAACGTCAGCTAATGGTTTTAGCCGTGTATGAGGGAGAACATGCATACCATTCATTAGCATTGCATTTCATGATTGTGTGGGTCAGTATATATATATCTTGCATGTGGTTGTTCTCAGTTATTGAGACATTGTCTCACACCCCTCTCCCATAACTAATCTTTTAGGTAAAGGTTCTGGCACTAGTCCGAAGAAGACACGGGAGTAGCTATGTATGTAAGAATAGTCTATGTAGTATTTGTAATTTTGAATATGTATCTTGTGCCAGGTAGGATAGAATGCTTTGTAATGAAGGTATGGTTATGAATTATATGGATGTTGTATGTATGGTTACATGGTTTTGGATGTCGAAAAGTCAATATGTTGATGCTTGTGAGCCAGAGTGGATTTGGGCCCTGTTGGTGTGTTTTAGGGCCTGTAGCCTGTTTTGTCAAGTTGGAGTTCAAGGGAGTCAAATCTCAAGAGAGTGATTCCTTTGAGGTGAAACCTCTTTGAATAAGTTGGTTTGGGGGTTTTGGACCTGTATGATTGGTCTCCGGGTGACCAGTTGCCTTTGGTGGCAATTAGAGGTGGTTAGTGGTAAGTTCTAGTCAATAAGTGGCCAAAATTGTGTCAAGGATCCAGAATCTCTATACGGAGTTGGATTGAGGTAAAAGTAGTGTTTATGGATAGATTGAGACATATTGACTTGTAGGAGTTGGAATTAAGTCAATCGGAGGTCATAACACAAAGTTATGCACGTAGAAAGTTCACCTTAGTGTGTGGAAGTTGCTGATATAGAAAATCAGCAGGGGGCATAGTGGCGCTAGGAAATTGACCACAGCGCCAATGAGGCAGCATTGAGTAAAAAACAGAGGAGGCTGGAGCCACAGTGGTACTATAGCGATCGTGGCCCCAACCCATTTTCTAGTGTGGTTTGGTTCATTTCCACTATTTGAATGATTTGGGAAATTGTTTTGAGTTGTTTAGGTTGTGTTTGGTTGGATTTTGAGGTCTTTGGTCGATTTTGGAGGTGTCTGGATGTAACATCTAAATTTTTATGATTTTGTTTGAATTCTAGTTTAGAGAATTACTGCATAATTAGAATTAAAGGAGCTTAACTATCTTATGTAGATCAAAGTAGGGACTAAATTGCAAAGGATGATCAAGGACCAAATTGCAAAGAAAGTTGGATGGCATAATTGAAAATATTAATTATTATCAAAAAGACAAAAAATGGGACATAGATGTCATTTCCTCAAACAAATCATCTGTCCAGTATTTACTAAGACTGGTTATAGGAGGTGATTCAAGAAAATTCTCGTAAGAAATTATACTCTAATAAGCAAAACCAGAAAATAGGTATATTGGGCAGAAAATTGATCCGAAGTTCCATAATCTGTAAATTAATAAGAATTAGAAAATAAGTCTAGATTAGGAAATTCAGATATATTAGGGCATAAAAAGAGATACTGGATTTTTCTATAAAGTTTGAATAGCCATAGAATCAGTCTAATGGATATTGGGCCAAAATTTGAGTCCGGGCCCAGTAAGACTGCACCGGTTTTTTAATGGGCCAAAAGTACTATTCATGGAGGCCCAATAAAGGTGTAGAAAACCCTAATAGGCTAGGTATGATTTTTGGGAAACCCATAAGTATTATTGACAAGAATAGCTCAAATGATGTCAAGAAAGGATAAAGAGCCTAATGAGCCCAATTCACCCGATTTCCAGGCTAATTAAATTATAGATGACCCAGTAGACTATGAAATAATCAAAAATAAGTTCAAAATAATATTAGAAGGTTTATAATAATCCTCCATGCAGAGAAGTTACAAGAAAAACTAATCAGTACTAATTTTATCGGTATTTTCGGTTAGAGCCCAATAAGGTAAAATATCTTCTAAAATAAATTATATGGGCTTAGAAATGATTAATTAAGGTCATAATGAGTTTGAAATTCATATTTTAAATATATTTATGCATGAAAAATTTTACCAAAAAAAATTTACATAATTAGAGCCCGAAAACCCGGTATATGTTGAAATTGGGCCTAGAATTAAATGGTTTAAGCCCAAATAATTAAAGGCACTATCTTAGGCTGAATTATCACTCAAAATTTCGTGCAAAAGGAGTGGAGAAGAGTTAACCACCATGCATGACACTATTTCAAAGATTAGGTGTCAAAATTGGAAGTTTGGATGAAGTAAGCTTATATAAGCATAATGATGCAATATTTACCTTATTTGGAGATAAAAGTGGCATCCAAATTAATGACAAGAGAGGGAAAATTAATTAGATAACTATTATGTGAGGAAATTAGGTGTATGGTGGAGAAAAGAGATGATGTAGTGCAATTTTGGCCCTTGGATCAAAAGTTAATCAAATGGATGGAGTTGCTTCTTGTTGTCTATAAATAGGCTCTTCCTCCCCTCCATTATTCACACCAAAAATGAAAATCCACCATATATTAGTGAGAGAGTGAGTTACAGAGAGAAGGAGGAGAAGAGGAAAGGAAAATTTGCAAGTTTAAGGTGACATCTTTTCCCTTTCTTGCATTTTATTTCTAAATGGTTGTTAGATCTTGTATTTCTATGCTTGGTAGGTAGAAAACATGTTTATGTTATGAATATGATGATGATGTTGGATCAAAATGGTGAAAGAATGATGAATATGTTATGAATTTTATAAGAACAAGCATGAATATGTGAAGAACATGATGAACATGCTTAAAGATGCCTTTTGATCCTATATGTTACCATGCCAAAATGAAATCATGTTTCTTGCAATTATTTTTAAATATTATGCTAAGAATGGGATTATGATGTTATTGGGATTTTCTTAAATCTCACCCCACCAATATATCTAACCATGATTAGGTTCAAATTATGTGAAAGGCAAGGAGATAAAGGAGGATCCATGAAGAAATATTTAGAAATAGAAAGGGTATTTTGGATACTTATGTAATATCAAGTATAATGACATTTTATGTCACAATATGTAAATTATGTGTGACTCCTAGATGATGAATAAAAGTATATTTTGGATCAATTTTATATGTGTTATGTGACTACCATTGAATATATGGTATTATGGAATTTTAGGGAATGAAATTTGGAAAAATTAGGGTAAAATTGCAAGTAAATTCACGAAAATTACTGTAGCAATCTGCCTAATAAAATTCCAAATTAATATTTTTCCCTTATAGAGTATTTTAAGAGATGAATATAGCAATTTGAATCACCCTTAAATGATTTTTCTAGAATTAGTTATGATTTTTCAAAATTCAGCCAAATTTTTATATTTACCAACTGAATAGTGACTTTTGGTAAATTTTTGGAATTTTCGAATTTGGCCCAAATTTGCTTCCAAATACATCTAATTGGAATCTAAACTACTAATAATGAATAGTAAATGGTTCCTAAGGTTAAGGTGTGACACTGGAGGTATGGTGTTACAGGTTACTGGTAGCTAGGCATGAAAAGGGATATCACAAAGTATGTGGCAAGATGTCTAATTTGTCAGAAGATGAAGATTGAGCATCAATTGCCAGCAAACATGTTGCAACCTTTGGAGATCTCGGAGAGAAAATGGGATAGTATCTCCATGGATTTTGTGATGGGATTACCAAGGACTTCTTCAAGGAATAATGTAATATGGGTGATTGTAGATATTTTGACGAAGTCAATCCATGTTCTTTTAATTGGGGAGACCATTCCAATGGAGAAGTTGGTCTAGTTGTACATGAATGAGATTATGTGATTGCATGGAGTCTCGATGAACATTGTGTCAGATAGAGATCCTAAGTTTACATCCAGATTTTGGAAATCTCTTCAGAAAAAGCCATGGGGACAAAGTTGAATTTTAGTACTACTTATCATCCTTAATCTGATGGGCAGATAGAGAGAATAATATGAACCCTGGAAGACATGATACGAGCTTGCGTTCTAGAGAAAAATGGCAATTGGGTTCAATATTTATTGTTGGTGAAATTTGCCTACAACAATAGCTACCACTTGAGTTGGCAAATGGCTCTGTATGAAGCTTTGTATGGTCAAAAGTGTAGATCACCATTGTGTTTGGTTGAACTCGGTGAGCAGAGTCTCTTAGGCCCAGATATTGTGGATCAAACCTCTCAGTAGATATAGAGTATTCAGTAGAAGCTTCTGACTGCTCAATGTTGACAGTAAAGTTATGCAGTAGAAGAAGGAGACCATTGGAGTTTGAGTTATGTATATATATTGGATGAGTTATGTATACATCCCTTTCCCATGAACTAATATTTTAGGTGAAGGTTCTGACACTGGTTTGGAGAAGATAAGGGAGTAGTGTATTGGATGTGGGAATACCAAGTCTATGTAGTGTATGTCTGTATGGCCTATATACTTTATGCCAAGTAAGATAATATGATTGTAATGGATATGAATCTTGATGTTTGTAATGATGAATGGTATTATTGTGGAATGATGTCGTATGTGATGAGTATGATGTATTGTTATGCATATGTGGTTTGGGGTGTTGAGGAGTCAGTTTGGTAGTGTATGTAAGCGCAAAGGTGGATTGGGCCTTGTTAGTGTGCTTTAAGGCATGTAGCCCACTATGTTTATTGGGGTTTGAGGGGGTCAAATCTCGAAGGAGTGCTTTCTTTGGGATAAAACCTCTTTGGAGAGGTTGGTTAAATAGTTTTGGACCTATGTGAATGGTCTCTATGTGCCCAATTACCTTTGGTGGTAGTAAGAGGAGGTTATGGTAACTTTTGATCAAAAAGTGTCCAAAATGGTATTAGGTGTTCAAAATCTCCATACAAAGATGGATTGAGGTGAAAGTGGTGTCTATGGATAGATGAGGACAAAATTGATTTGTAGGAGTTGGAATCAGGTTAATTAAAGGGCTGAACATAAAGTTATGTGTGTTGGAATCTCATCCCAAAAGTTGAACTTTTGCTGATGTGGCATCAGCAAGGGGGCATTGTGGTGCCAAGGCCAAGCTGCAGCCCTAGCCCCTCTATTTTGGCAGCTCTGGAACTCGAGAGCACTATAGACATGGCGGTACTATAACGGCCACAGCCTTGCACACTATTTTTGTTGTTTTTGTGTTTCTCAATGTGTTTTGTGATGTTTTCCACTGCTATAGTGTTTCGGAAGCTAAAATTGAAGTGTGTGGGTTGTGTTTGGTGGGTTTTTTTGAAGTTTTTGGTCAAGGTAAAATGTGTATTAGAGTAAGGTGTTACACAAACAAAGTCATTTGGATCCAATAGGCAACCTTTCAAATTAAGTGAAGATTGGGAGACAGGAAATCTTTTACTTTTCTTGTGTTGAAAAGTTAGCTTATAAATTGAGAAGAAAGGACCAAATAATAGTACATGGACAATTATATTATTATTCATTTTAAGTTGTTGTTTGGTTTTTTTAATTATAATTCATTTTTATTTTATTTTATAAAAAATAAACATGTTTCACTTTACTTAAAAAATGAATCTCATATATATTAATTTTCTTCAAAAAATTTATACATTATTCATTATAAATTTTTAATAATGCTTTTTCTCAAAAAATAATTACCTTAATTTTAAGTGCTATGTCAATATATTGTTTTTTCTTAATCTCATTGTTAATTTTACATATAATCTTACATGAATGGAAAAGTATAAATATTGAAATTTGCCTACGTTCCTTCTAAATTAAATCTCCCCATTTTTGAAAGGGAGAGGTAGGAATGGAGCTCTCTCTTAATCTCTCTAACCATACAAAGGATAAATGAAGGTTGGAGACGAGTGTGATGGAAATAGAAAGCTTCCATGCATATTTTATAAACCTAATTCTGCAAAATCTTTATAAAAAAATTCATAATGAGGCTAATTAAGATCTATTATATCTCTAAATTATACCATTTTTTGCCTGTCTAATATATACTAGTTTATGTGTTAGAATACACTTATCTATATATCATTTATTTTCCACTTAAAATAAACTTACCAACACAAACTTCGTTCAATCCACTCTAATTATTTCAGGAAGTCACATTGTGTCTGTCAAATATTCACAACATATTGATTCTTGATCGGAGTCTATCATATTGTTAGTATTTTTTATTATTGTAGATTACTTTTTTTTCTTTCAATCAACGAGTCTGAATGTGGAAAATGAGGGTTATAATGGGAATCTTATACTATTCTTATTTATAGAAATGGTTTTGTTCCAAATTTTTTTGTGGTGTTTGGGGACCTCTTCTTTATTTTCTTTTAATTTACAGTTACCTCATCTTTATTTTGAAATTAAAAGTTGTATCACATAAGGCTACTCTATATTTTTTAAGATTTCATTTTTGTCCATCCATCTATTTTTGAGTCGTTAAATAATCTATTTTAACCTTTTTTTAAGACTAAAATACCTTACTTTAACAAAAAAAACTTATTTAATAATCCCTTGAACAAATATGTTGACAAAAAAAATCTCTTGGAGACGTATGTTGAAATAGAGAAGAGGACTTGTAACATAAATTATTGATTTACGGCTCGTAAAAATTTTTATTGTCATATATAATATAATCAAACAAAAAAAAAGTAGTATAAAAAATAGATGGACTATGCTTGTTCTCCCACAAATTCATTTCTCACAAGTTTTGAGAAATGTTTAGCATAAAGTAATAATTATTAATTTCTAATTAAAAATTAGAAAATAATAATTAAAAAAATTATGTAATAAAATATTATATCCCACGCAAGATGTCCATGGAATCCAAAATGGTTCTTCTAATTTCTTCTTTCTTGACCGCAACGTCCACTCGGAAGGTGGAAGTAGTGAAGTTAGGAATTTATTATAACGAGGGGCAAATTAATGAATAGGAATTATTTTAATTTATGTGACATCATTCAAAATGTCTATATTTAAGTGAATATATATATTTATAAGTAAATAAGAAAATAAATAAATATATAATTGTTTGAAATGATGATAATAGTTATCACTTCACATATAAAAGAATGAAAATGATCACAGGTAAGCAATTTATATCTGCAACAATGTATTTTTAACTACTTTTAATATTTTATTTATTATAATATTTATTCTCAATGAGTAAACAATAAATTCATTACTCGGTTATAAGAGGCGTTAAAATATATTATGCCTTGCAGATACGTCTTCTGTTTTTTTTTTTTTATACAAAGGAAAGAATGCAGATACATCTTCTACTTCCCATAAAATAGAAAAACATGACATTCTCAAATATATAAAACATTTAAATGCTTTCCAGACGTCGGCCAAAAAATAAGTAAATAAATGCTTTCTAGACATAATTGTGAAGTATAATTTATGATAAAATTTGAATAATTTTCCTTAGAAAAAACTAATAAGATCTAACACACGTATAGACCAAACTCTTTGGATCCTACTAACACAAAAACTTATTAATATACCATCATTTTTACCTTTTTTTTTAATGAGACCATCGTTTTAACTTTTTGGGTACCGTTTAAAATATCTAAATTTAATATTTTGCATAATATACAAAAGTAAAATCTTAAGAACAATGCATTTTTATGATATGCATTTATCAATAGAAGCCAATTATTGATATAAATTATAAAATCAATGACAAAGTGCACCACATATAATCTTTTGAATAGTGTAGCATATTTCTTATATTTTGTACGGGATTCAAGGGCCCACATCCAGCTAATTATTGAATTAGCATTTCATTAATGGTACCAGAGTCATTATTTATTTCTTAAGATATTGGAGCTCAAGGTTTTGTCTCCAAAAATAGATGACGCCTCTCACATAATGGCGTTACTTCACTTTATTTTTAAATTTTCTTGAAGTGCGTCATATATGATTAAAAAAAATTAATTAGGTCCAACGAAACCTTTCAAAGAGAAGATTTTGATTTTGATGGGGAGAATCTTTTACTTTTCTCACGTCGAAATTTTTGCATAAAGTTTAAGGGACAGGTGGCAATAGATGATGGACATGAAAAGCATCCATACACACTACGTAGACCCCTACTGTCATTATAAATATCAACAAATTTGTCAAGACCTGTATATATCCATAACAACCAGGCAACACACCAAGAAAATTATCATGGGCTTCTACAACAACACTAGCGTATCTACTTTGCTCTGGCCTCTTACCTTATTGATAAATCATTTATGGATATGCAAAGCAGATGACCAAGGTCTTTGCATTCCACATGAGCGGCAAGCCCTTCTTAGTTTCAAGCATCATCTTCTCGATCCTTTAGTTAGGCTTGCCTCGTGGTTTGAGAACACAAATTGCTGCAATTGGACATCAGATGTTTGTGACAATGTAACTGGCCATGTTCTTCAACTTCTCCTCAAAACTTGACCTCCTTCTGATTATTGTTATGCTTATAAGACATTAGAGTTTGGTGGTGAAATACATCCTTCCATACTTGATTTGAGACAGCTAAGTTACTTGGACTTGAGTTACAATGACTTTGGAGGTATTCACGTTCCATGTTTTCTTGGCTCAATGAAGAGCTTGACATATCTAAACCTCTCTTATGTGGGTTTATATGGAAGCATTCCTCATTAAATGGGAAACCTCTCTTGCTTGATCTCTCTTGATCTTGGAGGTAATTCTTTCATCAGAAACATTCCTCAACAAATTTAGAATCTGTCAAATCCGCACTTTCTTGATTTCTATGTTGGTTATAAATCTACCATAGATGGGATATCACTGTTTCATGAAAATCTTCAGTGGCTTTCTTCTCTTTGATCAATCCAATCTTCAATTGAGTCATGTTAATCTGTCATTTGATTGGTTGCATGTTTTACAATCACTTCCCTCTTTGACAAAGTTACGCTTGATAGACTGTGTTCTTCATCATCATTTTCATCCATCCATAATTACTAACTTTGCATCTCTTGAAGTCCTTGATCTTTCATTCCAAAGTGAATTTTTCATTTTAAAAATTTGGTTTCTCTTCGATTAAAAGATAATAATTTGCAAGGTTCCACCCCAAATGATATTAAAAACATCACTCCTATTGAAGAACTTGATTTATCCCAAAAAGTGTTTAATTCTACTATCCCTGATTGGTTATATAGCTTGAATCATCTCAAATCTCTCAGTCTCTTTTTCAACAACTTGCATGGTGTGATTTCTAATGCAATTGAAAACTCGACTTCTATTGTCACACTTGATTTGTAATATAATCACTTGGAAGGACCAATTCCAAGCTCTTTAAGAAATCTTTGTAACAAAAAGTATTTCTTTGTCACAAAAAAGTTGCAATCAACAACTTTATGAAATACTGAGAATATTCTTGGGATGTGCTTCACATACACAAGAGAGATTGTCGATATTTAGTTCAAAACTCTATGGTCATTTGACAAACCAAATTGGGGTCTTCAAGAATCTCATTTATCTTGATCTTTCTAACAATTGTATTTAAGGTGAAATTCCTATATCCTTAAGAAATCTCACCTGATTGAATTATCTTTCTCTTTCTGGAAATGATTTCATTGGGAATCCTTTTGATGTTATACGATCCCTTTCTGCATTACAAGCACTTGACATCAGTGATAATCTTTTTCAAGGAGAGATAAAGGAAGATAACACTACAATATTTTTTACTTTCAACAACACTTTTCTTTACAATAGTTAGACAAATGTTGCCTAATCCATGTATAGGCAACAATTTTGCTAGTGTTGCCTATTGATAGGGACTTTAGGCAATAGAAATTGATTAACACCTGAAAAATGTTCCCTATATTAAAATAGGCTGTTGAATCAAGAGTTTTGATGACTCCAAATCAACCTTCAAGAGCTTGGAATAAAGATATCAAAGGTGCACAAAAAGTTTCAAGTGAAGAAATTCTGGAGAAATAGGTGCAAGAATAGATGTAGGATGTTTAGTAATGTTTTGATTTGAGTAAAAGACTTTGATTTAATGAAAATATGTTTTAAAACCTTGATTCTATGTTAAATCATGGAATATTTGAAAACACCTACTAATAGACGAAGCTTGAAAGGTTTATACTGATCTGTCATCTTGGAAATTCGAACTTTGGCTTTGGAAATTTGAATTTCATATTGAAACTGAACAAGTCTGAAGAGAAACTTCTCTGACAGATGAATTTTGACTTGAGAAAATTCAAATTTTGATAAGTTTCTGAAAGGAGCTTCCAGTAAAAGAAGAACTTTGGGTTTTGAAAATTTGAATTTCAGACAAAATGTAACTTATGAAAACTAAAGAAATTCGTCTGAAATTATGTCAAAGTTCATCTGAAACCAAGTTTAGATTAGGCTTCAAAATTGCTCACTGACAGATGAACTTTAAACATGAAAATTCAAATTTCAGAAACAAAGCTTATGAGTCTAATATATTGATATGTTGACATATGAATGACAGTATTTGTAAATTTGAATTTTGAAGTAAGTCTGAAAAGAGGTCTCTCTGACGGACGAACTTTGCCCTTTGAAAATTCGAATTTTGAATTAGATGAACTACTGTGCCTTATAAACCAGCTACGGATAAACAAATTTTGAGGTTCCAAATTTCAAATTTTGAAGGCACTGTAGCAAATTGAAAATACTGTTCACACTTAACAGAACGTCTTCAAACATGAAAATTTGTATGTCACAACATAGAAATATTTTTCAAAGATCAAAATTCGAACTTTACTTCACGATAGATGAACTTCAAATATTCAACGTTGAAGTCTTTAGCCTTCGGTTTCTGTGAAATTTGTCTATTGGCCAACTGAAATTTGAATTTCAGAATGTCAAAAGCATTAAATGCGGTTGGTTAATGGATAGTTTTTCAGAGTAACCATTGGATAACTTCTCCAATAGATAGATTTTGTCTCTAATGTATAGTTGAGATCTAAATCTATAAATATAACATCATTTGAAGTTGTGGGTGACGAATTTAACTTTGTATATACTGAAACTCTGCAAAATCATTTACTCAAAGTCTCTTACTCTCACACTTCAATATTTGTACTCCAACTTTTACATTAACTCTATTTAAGAGAGTTTATTCATTGTAAATAATCTTATCTTCATTTGAAAGAAAGATTTTCTTGTGAGGGGATATCACAAGGGATTGGGGAAGCACTTAGTAAGAGTGCATAGAGTGAAAGAGTGAGCTCTAGAAATAGAGCATCATCTTTGTACTAAGGCATTTGCAAGAAGCCCACTGAATTCTTGCAGAATAGTGGAAAATCTTAAGTGGTGACTTGAGGACTGGACATAGGTCAAGTGGAGAGACCGAACCAGGATAAATATCTGAGTCTTCTATTCGCTACAGATACTTTTACAATTTATTCATTTATACTGTATTTTACCATCATACTTTACTTTCTTCACTTTCTTGACATTTTGTAGAAAATTGTCAAGCTTCCCAATTCACCCCCCTCTTAGGAAGTCAGCTTATCTAATATAGGCAACATTCTTTTGTGTTGCATTATAGTTTTAGAATAGGTAACAAAGAAAACATGTTCTCTATAAATGAGTTTTGAATGCAACATTTAACAACTGTTGTATATATTACGTAAATATATAACTTAATAGCATTTTTTTCTTTGGAGGTAATATATTATTTATATTAATCTTAATGATTCATTATTAATATGTAATTTTTTTTATTAACGTCATTTTTGTTTTTTATTAATTTATTAATCTACAAGGCATAGGAATGTTGTAAAGAAAATTCAGAATATATTAATATTAACTTAATTTACTAAAAGATTTGTGTAACTTTGTACCAAATAAAATTTGTGTAGCTCAAAATAAATTTGGGACCCCGCCAAGAGTCTCTGCCATCAGACTCAATTCGGAACCCTAATCCCAAAAGCTCTTCCTTCCTTCCTCTTTTATATGCTCCCTGCGACTTCTTGGCATGTTCCTTCTTATCCTTTCCATCAACCTTAGCGACCTTTCTTCTTTCTTGTTATCTTCTTTTTGTAACTATCTACTCTAATACACCTTCAAACTTGACCAATTATTTCAAAAACTAACCAAACTAAACCAAAGCATCCCAACTTTAACTCCCAAAATATCTAAATAGTGGAAGATGCACTAAAAGGCACTAGAATAGGCTAGGGCCGTGGCATGCTACATTACCGCCACGGCCTCAGCGGGGCAGTAGTGCTTAGTACCATGGCCAAGCTGCTGGCGCTGCAACACCAGCACCAGTATCTATATCAGCAAATTACTGATTTTTCGGACAAACTTTCGGCACACATAACTTTATGCTCCGATCTCTAATTGACTTGATTTCAACTCTTACAAGTCAATCTTGTCCTAACCTATCCATAGACACCAATTTCACTCTAATCTATCTTCATATGGGGATTTCAGACACATGAAACTATTTTGACCAAAACTTATAGCTCTCTACCTCCAATTGCCACCAAAGGCAATTTGACAATTATGAACTATTTACATAAGTCCTAATTGACATAACCAACTTGTTCAAAAAAGTTTCACCTCAAAGGGATCACTCCTCTGAGATTTGATCCCCTTGAATCCTAATTTCACTTAATGGACTATATGCCCTAAAACACAAGGTCTAAATCTACTCTGGGCTCACACACATGACCAATTCAACCCACAGACAAAGACTCCAACCATACATGACCAATTTCATCACCATTATCATTATATAATCATCACATATCTTCCATGCCATCATATAAAATATATAATCAACAACATCATTATAATCACCCTAATCCTCATATCCATCACAAATACACTATCTTACTTAGTACAACATATAACATAGACATTACAATATACTACCAAGACTTTAAAATTCTCACATCTAAGACACTACTCTCTTGTCTTCTTTAGACTAGTGACAGAACTTTCACCTACAATATTGGTCATAGGAAGAGATGTGAGACAAAGTCTCAGTAATTGGGAATAACCACACACAATATATATATATATAAGTATATAATTGTGCACATGGTGCAGTGTAATGCAATGAATGGTATGCATGTTCTCCTTCATACATGGCTAGAACCACGAGCTGTAGTCATCATAAGATGCTTCAAATAGATGATTCCATTCTAACAGTCAGTAAAGATTAATTCCAGGATATCACCAAGCTCACTTTACACTAGTGTACCAGAAAAAAGGTAGCAATAATGCTCAGGCCATGGCTCTCCTTCACTTGGACCAGTGCGAACTGGTGGTGATTTAAGAAAGGTACATTCCAAATCCACTACCACCTGGCTTTCCTGGTCATAGGAGAGGATTTAGTACCAAAGATATTTCATCATATCATCTTATCCACTGCCACTGGCTCTCCCAAGGAGAGGATTTAGTGGCAGGGATCTTTTGCATATCCCCATTGTATATCTGTCATCATTAACTTAACATCAATCTCTCACTATGCAATCACATGGTGATGATACCAATGTCATGCCAACATGCCTCTAAACACGTATGTTTATATATATATATATCATCACAAGCGTCATATGGACATGTTAGCATGTAATGGTATGTGAATGCTATAACATCATACATACATGTCATACACAAACATCCTATCTTAGCTAGCTTTGTGTATAACATGATATGTAGAAAAACTATACACACATACACAATCAATATTGTGATATGAAAAGGAACATGCATATATATATCAACATATATTCACATAAATCATAACACCTGGTTACCTTAGATTGTCAATACCACACACGTGAATTTCACAAGCTTCTCAGATTGTCCAACACAACTTGTATTCCACTGGTCAACCAAACAACATCTACAATACCATAATGTCTCAATTAATATAATATACAACTTGATCAAAATCCATAACTCAACCAGTTACACTTAACTCATCATTCCATTAGCATAATCATGTTCTAATAAACCCTAAACAACTATCCAACCCTTTTCGTATCGCATACAATTTAGATTTTATAATCTCTTAAACAATTCTAGCCAAGGGTTCTACCCAAACCCATTATAATCCATACAAAACTCATACCCAAACATCATAAACACTAAATCACACTTTATTAATCACATTTCATCCATTTTAATCAGTGGATCCCTGCCAAAACTGAAAACCCAAATATATACCCTAAAATCTAACTCAAAATCGAAGAAAAATGGAGTAGGAGGAGCAAGGATCACTTACCAACCAAGATTGAAGCCCCTAGAGATCGAAAATCACTCCCAAGGGTCAGAAATCTTGAGACTTAGCACTACTTCTCCAATTCTCCCTCGATTTATTTCTCTACTCGACATTTGAAATGATTCTAATTTAAGCAAATCTGGAGCTTGGCGCTGCGACGGTGGGTAAGTGTGTCGTGGTGTGAGCCCTTTTTTATCTAAACAATCATACGAAATTCAAGCTTTTCTGCAATTGTGGCCTTATGTCTCACCATGGCATGGAGCTCTTTTGTTTCATTTTTGGCTTTTCCTCTATCCAGGTTCCTTTGGTCTTATACATATGATCAATTATACTTCATTAGCTAGAGATTAATTTTGGAAAAATGTAATTAGGGTTGTTATATTCTACCCTCCTTATAAAAATTTCATCCTTGAAATTTCACACCCTAACCTTAGGCAAAAATCTTTGAATACCTCTTTCGCATGAATTCTTCTCTCTCATAAGTGACATCATTGGAAGTCAGGCCGTTCCACAGCACTTTCACTAATTTGATGGTTTTATTCCTCAACTATTTCTGTAATATCCCAAAATTTTACTGGATATAAAGTAATGAAAGAGGAAAAAATAAACGATAATATAAAATATACAAAGAATTCGTGAAAATAAATAGACACTATTTTGCATGAAAAAGGGCAAAAAGGTTATTTTTCTAGGTTGGATAAAAAAATGAGAAATTATGTTTTTTATCCCTAAAAAATTAGAAAAATGACATTCACATCCCAAAATATATACAATTCACGCGGAGAAGAAGTTAAAAAGCCTTTAGGGAAAATTACACCCAATGACTTGAAAGTTTCAAAAATTATAATTTAGCTTCGGGTCAAGGGTAATTTTGTAAATATGCAAAATTATTGTCAGAATGAAGCCCTCGATGAGAGAAGTCCAATGGTACATGGCACTGAGGGTTAATGTTTAAGAATGAAGACATAATCAGTACCGTGTATCCAAAAGTAATAGTAAACTAATTAAGTAAATTATGGGCCATATCGATGATTAAAAGATAATCGGGACAAGATATGGGTCATACATAGATATCATTTGGTACAGGATAATTATGAAAATATAAAAAATAAAATTAGAATAGTTTTGTAACCTAAAAAAGCTAAATTATTGTAAAAAGCAGTTTTATCAGTATGGTTAAAAATTACTCGGTTCAAGATAGATCTAGACTAGAAAGAATTGAGCAGGTTGAACACTTAAAGTCCTCTCATTGGATGTGAAATTGGGGCAGCATGGGCAACAAATTTTATTGGAAAACCTCCTCAAGAAGTAGTTGATTTTTTTGGTCAAAAAATAACTTTAGTTTGTTTAGCTAATTAACCATAATTAGCCACATCATTAGTCACCTAATTAAGTCATCTAATTACCCTCTTTCTTCTGTACATTCATGACCATTTCTAGCAGCAAACTGAGGGAGACAAATGCAAGAAATAAAGAGAGAAAGAGAGAAAGGAGAAGAGGAAGTTCAACGCAAAATTGAAAGCTCATGTTGGTAAGTTACGTCCTACTACTTCAAGCTTGCTATTAGTAAGGTTTGGTACATGATTTATGGATTAGATTTTCTTTCTTTTCCTATTAGGGTTTTGGTCAAACTAAGATTAAACAAGAAAATAGGTTAATCAACCATAAATCATGGGGAAAATGATAGAATGTTCATTTAAAGCATGATTATGGATGTAGTTTGATGAACTAAGAAACATAGCAATTTTTCTTGAATTATCCTGACTTTCATGAGATACTGTTCATACATAGAGTTTGAATTTCATAAATTGGACCTCAAAAATGGGTTCCACATAGTCCAAAACCTTAGGAACAAGTGTTGATTTCATGAAAAAGCTTAAGATTAAGAAAGTGAAATTTTTAGGGTTTTGAAGCTTAATTCAGAATAAATAGTAACCCTAACTAGAGATAGAATTTAGTAATTTTGAGGCCATATTTGATTCCTCACAAAAAATTACATGGAATAGAGGTATAATTTATTATTTTTGAGCTAGGAATGAATTTTTGGTGAATTTTGAAGAATTAAGGTTTCATGAACACTTTTTAAAGAAAGTCATGGAACCATTAGCTTGAGTAATTGTTTGATGATATGTTTAGGTTTGAGGAAGCCTAAGAAATCTTGGAGAAGTGTTGGACAAAGTGTGGGAAGCAAGGAAGTACTATAAGGTAGATAATTCTCTTTACTAACATCACATTGTCATTATTGTTTCTTTGATATTTGACACTATGGCATATGTATGAAATGTTGATTTGTGATATTTCTATGTTGTTACCTGAGTTGTATGAGGGGTTTGGAGTCTTAGGATATATTTTTTACAAAATGAAACTCTGCCAAATTTTTTGTAAAATGTCTATGTTTCCAATGTGCCTATATGATGAACTAAGCTTTCTTGATGTTTTCATGTTCAATGTGATGATATGATAACATGTGTGGGATTTATCTACTGAGATTCTTTGAATCTCACCCTCCCACATATTAACCATGATTAGGTAGCAATAATAGCAAGCCCTCCAAGGAAGAGAAGGGAAAGGAGAAAGAATTTGGTATTTAATTTGATGGTCATTGCATTGGCCCTGTATTTTGACCTCTTATGTAAATTTATAAAGATGAAGTTAAATATGTTTCTCCAATTTTTTATGTTCTTTTAAGTCCTAGCTATTGTATGGCATGATATGAAGATGAAATATGGTCATGTGAATATCTTACAACTTTTGTATTTTAAGTATTAGGATACAAATGGTCATTCTAATCACTACCAAATGAATATGATAATGTTTTAGCTTTTTGATGTATAAAGTATTAATGTTATACATTTTTAAAAACTATACAGAAGTATCTTTCATATGGTCAAAAGATTACTCAATTTGGATGAGTGTACTATTTATAGTGAATTTTGAAATTTAACCCAGAAAACTGAAATTTCTGAAGTTGACCTTATGAATAATGGAAATTCATGAATTTGAATGTGAAAATTGGCCAAGTAATTTCTATGATTGATATTTTTAGCATGTATAAATTCTTTTAAGCTATCCATAAAGACTTGAATCACTTCTATATGATTTTTATGGAATTAGTTATGATTTTCCAAAATTCAGTCAAGAAAAAGAAATTTGATTAAAGGAATAGTACCCGAAATGTGGAACATTTTATGAGATTCATGTTTCTAATTAGTTATAGTTGGTTTCTAATGAAGCCTAATACATGGAAACAGTCCTGAATAGAGGTGTTACACTTTTTCGTATCAAAGCCGAAGGTTTAGGCTTTCATAACATTATATTTGGGCAAAAAATAGTTGAGTTTAGAGAAAGGAATATATTAAGTATTGATATTCCTTTGGATCAATTTATTGACAAGGAATGCTATTGTGTATGGAGGAAGATAAGATGTTTCCCCAAACAATAACCAAAATCTTGACCATAAGAGATAGGTGATCCCTGAGCCAAAGATGGAAGAAAATAATGAAAGTATTGGCTCAAACAAATGACTAGTAGGAAGTTCAGATAAGTGCAAGGTTCATGTTGGACCTCATCCAACTGGATCTAAACCTGATAAAGTAGCAATGTCCTAAGTTGCTTTAGCTCTTCTTGCTCAAGTACAAAAATCAGGAATAAAAGCTATAAAAGTTGTGGACTATGAAGCTGGGATTTTACTAGATGCAGATAACCCTGGTTATGATAGTCTAATTAATATGAAAGATAAGTTATATTGAAGTGTTTCAAGAAAAGTGAGGCATATCTTGAAGGGCCTAAGCATATGCTATATTTCCTATATGAAGTTGCTAAGGTCAAGGGCTTTCTAGTAGGTAAAGAGGTACATTACTTGGAGTCATTATGAATCGATACACTAGTTAATGAAATCCCTAATGATTTCTTCTGGCTTTATATTAAAGCTATGTTGGAGAGTGTATAGTTCGGCAGTCTAGAAGAATGTGCTGCAACCTATTGCATACAAGCGGATATTCAACTAAATCATCAGCCAGCATGAGCTAATGATCAAGTAATGACTCCAAAAGACTTTAGCCCTATTCCCCTATTTGCTGATGTCGCAAAACTAGAATAATGGTTATGAAGCTATTATAGGAAAGCCAAAAGCATTTTATAGAATCCAGAATCTTGACCTTTCTGGATAAAGTTAAAGATGCTAGGCAGTCTTGGAAACCCTAAATTACTTCTATATAGAGGCATCCTTGATCAACACAATGAAGAATGTACTACCAGATGATGAGTATAATATGCTGTATAAAGTTAGACTCCAAGAAGAAATGCCAGAAGCATTTCAAGATTGTATTAAAGAGTTGGCATATTTGGAGGCAATCTAACTATAATAGGAGGATCCTATTATAGACATAGAAGAAGAAGATTATAAAGTCTCAGAAGAGCATCCATAAGAGAATTTCGATGAAGTTTTTATTGGAGAAGAAAGTAGCTCTGGTCTCTCCGGAATGGAATGATAAATGAGACTATGTGTAAATATGTATAAATATGTGACTGTAAAGAACAATGATAACCACAAGTTTTGAGTGTATCATAAGACATCATAAGTAGGAACTATAATAAAATGATAATGTAATGAGATCATAAGAACTTATATATGAAGTTTACTTATGCAAATAAATGTATTATATTTATAAATATTGTCTGAGAAGAATGATCATACATTGTGAATTTATTATTATGAGAATGGAATGAAGATGAATGAAAAGGTTTACATTAAGAGACGAATAAGAGTAGAGATTCTTGAACAAGGAAAGACACCATAGGGTGATCCTTAGTAAGTTATTATGAATAGATGGGATCAGCAACAAAGGATTATTGAATAGTTATAGTGAACCTTAGACACTCAGAGACAACTTCAAGAAACTATAGTTCGAATTTCATCTCTGAGGCAATATCAGCTGCAGGTACCCTAGACTGTATTAATGAATCTGGCAGTAGGAACAGAAATTGATCATGCTAAGCCACAATATGTAATATCTTAGTTTTGGAGATAATGTCCGCCCTCATTTAATGAAAGGCTTGAAGTACAAATGGTCGAAGACTGGGTACTGAGTTTAGAAGGGATTTTTAGATTAATGGGATATTCCTCTAAAATGAAAGCCCTATAGGCTATCTATTTATGCACTTAAGAAAAAGACAGATATATTTTAGCTTAATACTGAGTTGATCCTACAAGCTTGGAACATACCCTTGACACAAAAATTTTTTTGTAATATTCTATGATAAATATTTCCTGCAATCGGTTAGGGATGAGAAAGAAGATGAAATCATTATGTTCCAATAAGCAGAGGATTAGTTAATAAGTAAATATGTATTCATACAGTTAGTATGAAATTCCACGTAGTTATAATAGTATGATGACTAGAGGTGGAAGCCAGAAAAGCTAGGAAAAGGATCAAAGCCAATTTCAAGGAAAGGAAAGCTTAATATGAAGTAGGCAATTTAGTGTGCTAGTAGAGGTTAACAGAATTATAGGAAATAGTTTGAATAATCAAAGTTTTATGTTTGCTACCTAGTAAATGTTAGAGACATTGCTGTTGAAAAAAAAAACAAGCAGAAAGAGAATTAAGTTACGAAGTAATAGTAGCAAGAAAAAAATATACTCATCATAGTTTTCCCTGCAAGTATTATTTTATGAAAATCTGGCCTAGAAATATTTTAATAACATAAGAGAACAAGTCCTAAAGATAGTAGTTGCTAGCTTAGATGAGGATGTTTCATAGGTTATGAAGCCTTCTAGAGTTAGATCCTGATGGATCCTATCAGTTAAGTGATGATAAAGGGTCATATAGGATCCTAATAGGCCTTTAAGATCATAGTAGATCTCATGGTCATAGTAAACCAACTATGAGGTTGTAGTATACCTCTAAAGAGAATGAGATGACAAAAAAGATTGATGAGCCCTAAAGCTCTTATAGTTCTCTGGAAGAGGATTACCTAAAATGAATAATTTAAAAAAGGATATGAAACATCATTAATTAACAACTGGAACAAATGTTTTATTAAGGCTTTTCTCTAATACTAGGCCACATACTAGGAATTAGTAAAGAAATGTGATGGTAGGTGACAATAATGAATATGGGAAGTAAGTATACCACCTACGAATAAGTTTAGAGGTGAGATATTTTCAATAATAAATGAAAAAGGCCAATAAGAAATAAATGATAGTAATAAGGGAAAATAGTTATGGAAAAGAATTAGTAAGGAGAAACTAATGCATAAAGGAATATAAATTAAACAAGGAAGTAGTCTCGAGAAAGGAAATAAGCAAACTGATCTATGATCAAGGAAAGAGGTTAATTAGCCCATAAACTATGATA
Source organism: Adenanthera pavonina (assembly GCA_026686845.1). Classification (NCBI taxonomy): domain Eukaryota; kingdom Viridiplantae; phylum Streptophyta; class Magnoliopsida; order Fabales; family Fabaceae; genus Adenanthera; species Adenanthera pavonina. The sequence goes on along the minus strand of JAIVEN010000012.1, from coordinate 16,311,687 downwards.
ATTTTAATGAGTTTGCGCTAGATGAATTCTTTAATGAAGATGGTAGTTTCTTCCAACTAAACCAAGGACTCCAAATCCAAATAGATGTTATAAGTATCTATGATGAATGTCATGTGGGATTTGGAGGATATGTTTCAGCTTTGTATTCCCTAAGCATTGGATTAGAAACAAAGAAAATTCTAGAAGGGTATCATAACCATATGCTCCCGAAGAGTTAATAGGTTGAGCAAATACTTGATGCCATAACCCAATTACAAGCTCTAGAATTATATCAAGAATTGTTTGGAATTAAGACCATATTTTGGGAAATTGTCTCATTGCCTATATGTTCTAGACAGTATGTTATTGTATAAAGAAGAAGTTGAAGCGTTAGAAGTCTCACAAAAGGAACTAGAGAAGGGCCCAAAAGGACTTCCCATGGAGATAATAGATGACAATACTAGGTTTGCCATTAGTACTAAAACCCCATAAGTTCAGTATAACAACAGATGATGCAAGTATAAAGTAATGCAAGTGTTGATGTAAGTTAAAGGAAGAATATGTATGTGTGATGTTTAAGGTATAAATTATGAAGCAAGAAAGGAGAAAATAGTGGCAAGAAATTTAGGGAATTACAAAACCTTGAGATAGTAAATTGCTAGCCTTTGTGTGAAATATAGCTATAGAAAGAAATGTTTATGACCAGAAGATCTCACAATGAATAAAATCTTTTATCAGTTGCTAAGGTGGGAAAAGGGAGTTAGCTTTTAGGTAAAAACCCAATTGAGCCAAGATAGTAGCTCTTGGGGAGAAGTCCAATTGAGCTATGGAAAATGAAATCCTCCATATGATAAAGTTCACTGAGGTGAGGAAGATGAAAGGTAGCTCCTAGGGTGATGCCTAAATGAGCCAAAAATGGTAAGAGGCCGAAGGCTAAATTCTATTTGAGTTAGCAAGAAAATTTTGAAGGGTTGAGAAATCTCCCTTAAGTTGTTGAGCCACTAATTAACCTTGACTAAACAGTTAAGGAAGTTATAGATAAAAACAATAAAGTAGAAGTATGAGAAGTGTTAAAGAGTAAAGAGTTAATGATCATTGCCTTAATACCATTAAGATCCCAACCTATAAAAACCAAGAGATCCTAAAGGCTATGCCAAGATAAGCAAAAGTATTGGGTTCGAGAATATGTGTATACATGAAGGCAGAGTGTCAAGTTAAGACTCTAAGTTGATACAAACTGGAGTAAAGAACAATGATGCAGAATAAGTATAAGCAATGAATGAAAATGAAAATTGTGATGAGATACCATTATTGGATAGTAAACAAATTGATAGAAGAAAGATGAAAGTCGTGATTGAATGGTTTAAAAATTTAGGTAGAAAAGTATTCAAAGGTTATGCAGACAAGTTATGGCTTGAAATGAAGCCCATTGCCAGTGTTCTATAAGACAAGTTTTGGTTTGAGTATAAGTAGAACCCTTAAGCATTCTATAGTTAAATAAGCTCAAGTGAGGAAAGTACCAGGATAGTAACCTACTAAGAATTATTAAAAGATGAGAAAAATGTAAAGAGTAAGAAAGAAAAGATGTGCTGATTGTTAGATAAGGGCACTATGAAGTTATGATGAAGCCAAATAGTCTTACCATTGCACCTACTAAGACTACATGAATAAAAGTATAAGTAGTATAATGATGGTTTTCAAGAATGATATGTTAAGGTACTCCGAATCTGTAATAAGCATGAAATATGACTGAGAATTTTTAAAATATTTTAAATAAAATTATTGACTTACTAAATTTAGTGAATGTAGCTCATGAAGTACAGTTAATAAGTTATAAAATCTCCTAAGGGTTGTAGTAGATCCTAGTAAAGCAAGTAAAGTTATGAATGGTAGAAACCGAAAACCAGAATAAGATGAGAAATTTACTAAGTCCAGTAAGATGTTATAAAAATTTTACTATGAAAAATTTTTCTGAAATTGTCTTACTACTTGATTAAAAGAAAAGTTATGGGAAAAGAGGTGAGAAATGAGTTGAAAGAGGCTAAACCTCATCCCCTATGATGATTAGTCTTGATCTAATGATAACCCTAGGGGTTTATAATAATTAAAGAAAGTGTGGATCAAGATATAAGTAATTAGACAGGGTTGAGTTGAGGATACACCAATAGAAAAGACATATTTTACATTAGCATTCTAGATCGGTTAGAAAAAAAACGATCTCGAAAATATGATTAGGGGCATTTTTGTAAATAAATTCTTAAATTTTGCATTTTTAGATTGGTTATTTTAACAATCGATCTAGAAATTTTTTTTTAATTGGTTGCCAGAACATCAGATCTAAAAAGATTGACTTTTTAGATGCATTGTTTAAGAAATCGATCAGAAAGATCTGAAAATTAAAAAAAAAATATTTTCACTTCATAAACTAAGATAAGGAGGCAAAACTCGTGAAGCTAAATTCTTGAACTCTACTCATCATTCTTTCTCCTTCAGACTTAAAAGACCACCGCCGCCACCACTGTAGACTTGCAGTATCTCCTCTTCCTTTCTTCTTCACCGTCATTTAAACCTACCACCATCACCATTGCAGCTTCCGTTATCTTCATTATAGGAGTCAGAACTCATTGTCATTTGAAGCTACTGCATTGTTGAAATTCGTGCATCATTTGAAGCTTACTCCCCATCAACATCCTTTCTCTCTCATGGCTAATGAAACCGATTCCTTTATATTTCCCTACTTAGCATCAGCTTTAGCTTTCTAGATCTGGGGCTTTGGTTATTCTACGATGGCATCAAGATTGATCGCTTTGAAGATGATGATGAATTTGAAATCATTGAAGGTAATCTTAGATAATCTCATTCATATGTGCTTCTTCTGTCAGTCATCCCTTCCTTCTCTCTCTATGCGTGCATGGTGCTTCTTTATTTGGCATTTCATGATATTTCAACTAAATTGCAAGGTTTTAGAAAGTTACAACAGATACAGAGAATAGCTAGGAGAAGATCAAGTGATAGCTAGCTTTAGGTATTGGTAGAACTTTGCTGCACGGGTCACTTCTCAAGCGTGATCTAAAATAGTAATTTGATTCTCCTAATAACTTTGTGTTTATGGGCATTTGTTGTTGAGTTTTATCAATTTGGTATGAAATTATTAATTTTTGACTCACAAATTATGTAATTTTGTGGGGGAAATCTCTTTCAACTATTATAACTGTGAAATTGGTGCATTGCATGAGTCTTTGAAATATAACATAACATCGTGAAATTTGGATCAAAATGAATAGTTAATATTCAGTTAAAATTTTATTTGTATTTTATCCTAACTGGATATTGATCTGTTAAGATTGTTGAAACAAGGAAGTAGTTTCTTGTGGCTAATTTGAACACAAATTTCATCCTATCATTCTAATTGTAGTCAAAAGTTCAAGAGGTCTTCTATTACAAGTTAATGTAGTTTCCCCAATCTTATTAGTACCCCATTTATAGGTTTTCTCCTTCATTTTTTATCATATTTTTCTTTTATCATCTGCTAGTTACAAGATATTGTGGGGCTTTTTTCTTTTTCTTGTTAGAAACAAAGAAAATATTATTAAAACCAGAACAAAGAGTCTCAACATATAGAGGTTAACCAAGACCTGTCACAACATATTGTTGCTGAGACTTTCAAAGCATGATGAGTTGTTTCCTTCTAAATTAAATTATTGTTTGCTAGCTCATGAAAATGATTTTATGTTTATAGCTATGAAAATGGAATGAGCATTGGGTAATCTTTGACCCAACAGTGAGGATGATGGAGTATTAATGGGTGTATATACATCATTTATTCCTTTTGCATTTTTGTTGGAGAAACTCTTTGGCTACTAATCAGGAGGAAAGAACTAACTGTAAAGGGGACAATAATATTTGATGCAAATAGCACCATTACTGGATCTCCTGTGAATTTCCAGTGACCTGAGCAAGCCTTTTTTAATAATTTCCTATTTGTGTATTGGTGATTTGCAACACACACCAAAGGAAAATGTAGATGCAACTCTGTCAACTTATTCAGATATTAAATTATAGTACTCACACACCTTCTGCTCTGTGCAGGATGCTTAAGGGAGCTGTGAATGTTCAACATCTAACAATGTTGGAATAGTTATTTCATCAACTCATTCAAAACCCAATAAACTCACTCCAATATTCATCAATTACTTCTCTGCCTAAAGTAGTTTATATTATTTTTAGTATATATATTTATTCTATGCTAGTATATGGAATGTGTTAGGTTGACTGGTCACCCAAGAGGGGAGGTGAATTGGGTGATGCAAGATTTTCACTTTTTTTAGATCACAACCTAATTTCACTAAGAGTACAGTAAAATAGGGATAAACAGAGAGAGTTGTGTGCAGCAACTAAATAGAGAAGATGAAGAACAATACACAATAATTTATACTGGCTCAGTCCAACCACTTGGCTTACATCCAGTCCCCAAGTCACCACTTGGGATTTTCTACTATATCTCACAAGTTTGATCTGGATACCTATGAAGCCTCAGTACATCCCACAAGTTTCAGTAAGCACTTGTGAAGCCACTTTCCCCACACCCTTATAAGATGTGTAAATCTTTTTGTGTTTCCCCACACTAAGATTCTACCCAAAATATGTAGAAAGAAATGTTTACAGAATATAAACTCTCTTGAAGAGTAGATAATACATTGAAGGCTCACTATATTGAGGTAGGTTTTTCAAACAATACTGAGATAGAAAGATTTTACAAATTGTTGCAGCATTTTCACATAAACTCTCTTAAAAATTGTTACTCATAAGTTCAAATGATATTCTATTTATAGATTTGTAGTATAACTAGATGTTAGACACAAGATATAGCCATTAGAGATGTTACCCAACTGTTATTCTATAAAACTAACCATTTACCAACCATATTTAATGCGTTGACACTCTGAAATTCAAATTTTGGGTGTTAACAAACAAATTTCACAGAGATCGAAAGCTAAAGACTTTAACGTTAAACCTCAAAATTTATCTGTTATAAAGCAAAGTTTAAATTTTCATCTTTAGAAAATGTTTCTATGTTGGAACATACAAATTTTCAAGTTTAAAGTACTTCCGGTAAGTGTGAATAGCTGTTCCATATTGCTATAGTGTCTTCAAAGTTTGAATTTTGGTGCCCAAAATTAGTTTGTCAGTGAGCAACTCAATATGACACAAGTTCTTCCTTTTGAAATTCAAATTTTGGATGTGGAAATTTGTCTGTTAGCTGTTCTAGAAGAATTTCCATGTTCTAGAGATTCAAAATTCGAATTTTCAAAGCCAAAATTTACCTGTTATACTTGAAGTTTGAATTTTAGATGTGAAAATTCGTCTGTTAGCTGCTCCAGAAGTATTTCCATGTTCTAGAGATTCAAAATTTGAATTTTCAAAAACAAAATTTACCTGTTATACTTGAAGTTCGAATTTTAGATGTGAAAATTCGTTTGTTGGCTATTCTAAAAGTATTTTTACATTCTGAAGTTTTGAAATTTGAACTTTAAAAGCCAAAATTCATCTATAAGATTTAAAGTTTGAATTTCATAAGCCAAAATTCATCTATCAGTGGCAAACTCAATATGACACAAAAGTTCTCTTCGAAATTCAAATTTTGGAGGCCGGAAATTTGTCTATCAGAGGCGGAATCTCTATAACTTTGAACTTTGCACTGTAAATGATTTTACAGAAGCTATAACTCTCTCATTTTAACTCCAAATTAAGCAAATGACCTATGGTTGGAAAGCTCTCAATGTCTACTTTCAAATGCAGAAGTTTCACTTCAAAAACAAACGTATTCTATGAGATATGATCAAAATAATGATAGGAGATTAAAACTGAAAATCCATATCTCACTACTCAACTTTAACCGACCATAGCTTTTTCATATGAGCTTTATTTTGATTGAAATTAACCTTATTTGAAAAGCTTATTAAGTCAATTTCATATGAAATAAGTTTTACATCAAAGTCATATGTATTTTGAGAGATGTATAAAAAATACTAATTAACGGTCAAACTCTAGATTCTAGATTTCACTATATTTAAAAGTAAGGATATGTTACTTTGATACCCAAAACTTCTTGAGTTAATGAAATGCAATTATAAATCATTGAGTTTTATTCTAAATTTTAAATTTTGAAATCCAAAATTTGTCTGTCAGAGGGAATGTTTTTAAACCATTTTAGTGCTTAATTATCATATGAACTTTGTCATGACTTCAGACTAATTTTGCACATTTTACTACTATGCTTGACTCGAAATTCAAATTTCAACACTTGAAATTCATCTATCAGAGGTGATATCTCTGGAACTTCAAATTTCATTCAGCAAAGTTCATATTTTCACAAAGTATATGAAGTTTAACTTCTCAAAATTCATCTATGAGTCAGAGTTTTTCAAATCTAACATATGCTAATATTAGATTTACTTAATCTAACACATTTAAAACATATGGTAATAAGATTAAGTAATTTTCAAAGATTAATCCCATCTCAAGACCTAAGTGAAAATAAAATAAACCTAGTGACTAGGCCTTGAAATGTTTAGATCCACTTCCACATTGTCATTTCCTTCTTGGCATGCTCCCTTTTGATCTTCCATTTTTGGAACATCCTTTCTTTTCTTCTTTCATGAGTTAGGTATGATATTGATTTCCATTTGTGTATTCCAATGCTTACTCTTTTTACTTGGATCAATCTACATTTAATATATTACACTTACAAACTAAGTAGTTAGTTCTGTTTATATATCGAACTTATGTTATTCATTGTAAAAGTATAGTGGATATATTTACATATAGCATGATATATGTATTATAACCATAATTAAATAAATACTATTACACATTTTACTTCTTTAAGGAACATTATATATGTCAGATACATAGGATACATTTGTTCCTTATTACTCTATATTTGTCATCATCAAAACTTATGTTATACTAAACCTTACAGAATAGGTGGAATTACTAGCTTCTTTAGAAGCCTTCTTTTGTAGGTTTATCTTTCTATTTGCTTAGGACTTTATTTGGAATTCAATTGCATTGCTTAGGATTTTATTTACAAAGCACCAACTGGCTTGAAAGGTATTTGTTCTATTTACTCTCTCTAAATATATATATTTGCATTTGTGTGTTATTTACTTTCTCTCTTTAGCTTTTTGTGCCTTTGGTCCATGTAGTGGGATTAGCTTTTTTTAATTCTCATTTGGAATTGATTATCAAAGATAGGCTTGATTTTACTATCGTCAAATGTATTCCATACTCGGGATGTCCTAAGAGTTGATCAATAAGGGGAATGGACAATGAGTGAGACTATGATGAAAAAAGTGCTTTAAAGTATAGAGACAAAAACTGAGAATGATTGAATTTGTAAATGAATTGCTCATTCTCCATAAAATGGATAGTAAAATGAGTGTGTAAAACATGTCTAATAACAAGCCCTCCATGAGGTTGTCTACAAGCTTAAATTTTGCTCAAATAATGCGTTAATTTTTTTATAAGGCTCATGATCCCTATTTAACTTTTGAACTTCTTTATTTAATAAAAAATTTCCAGTACTTTTTTATTGTTATCCAAGTACTCTCTTATCCTCAAATTTGATTCTTGAATTTATCTATAATGTGTATAAGAACTTCCTTTGTTTTTGCACGAGCTTTTGAAGTAGTGATAGAAACATGCAGTAGATCCTCAATTGCTATGTCAGTGCAGCAATTATTTATTGCATCAAATTTGACCCTTCATTTTGTCATCACATGTAATTTTATTATAGGTTGTGCTTCTTTATCTTTTGTATAAGATAGTCTGATTAAAGCTAACTCTATGTAAATATATTTAAATAATCTTTTAAACATGTTTCTTTATCCTTAATTATGTTTTTATTTTCTATTATAGGTTTATGAAATTATAAATTATTTTAACTACTAGAGTGTTTGTGTAGGAAAAATGTATTTTTTAAAAAATAAAATAGACTTTCTAAATCGGTTAAAACTATCTAACAGATCAAGAAAGTCTTTTTTAAAAAAAAAATAACAAAATTTCTAAATCAGTTCTATAATCGATCTAGAAAGTGATATTTTCTATATCAACTACTTTTACATCAGCGCAACAACCAATCTAAAATGTCCATTCCAACTGATCTAAAAAGCCCTTAATTTGTGTACTAGTGATAGTAGCCTATATTTTATATGATAAATTCTTATTAAAAAAAATGTTTCGACACATAGCAGTTGTGATTAATGCTCTCAAGATATGGATTGTGATAAGTTAAAGTGAGTTATAATCTCTATGGTTTTACCATAGAAGTATTATGAGAACACCAAGAATCTTAAGTAACAATGAAATAAAGAATAAGTGGATTTGAGATAAAGAAAAAGAAACGGAGAAAAATATGGCCTTGTAATTCCCATACAAGCAAAACTAATGTAGTCAGCTTATGTTTAGTAAAAATATTATTCATGTAAATAGCATAAAGTTATGAAAAGTTAAAAAAAAAAAGGAATGATGTCAGGTACCAAAGAAAAGACTATAGCATGAATAAGAAAAGAAAGCTATGAAAGCAAGGATGATGATTAAGAATGGGTATGTTACATGAAATTTCAGATACCCCTAAGGTAAAACAAGTCTATGATGTCCTCAACATTTCCCAACATGAAAAGCAGTAGCCAGATCTTTCAAATGTTATGAATGAAGAAATGAGACTAAAGTGAAAAAATTGATTTCTAAGTTAGACAATTAAGATATGAAAATGTTCCTCTATTGATAATGATCTGGAAATGGGGAAATAAAAGGAAGGAAGTAAGAGATAAAAGTATGTATTAAAATTTCGAGGAGGAAATTTATTTAAATGGGGGTAAAAATGTAATATCCTAAAATTTTATTAGACATAAATTAATGAAAAAGGAAGAAATAAACGATAACATGAAATTTACAAAAAATCGTGAAAACGAATAGATACTGTTTTGTGTGAAAAAGAGCAAACAAGTTATTTTTCTTGATTGGACAAAAAAAAGAAAAATTATGTTTTTACCCCTAAATAATTATAAAAATGATGTCCATATCCCAAAAGATATAAAACTCAATTATAAAAATGATGTCCATATCCCAAAAGATATAAAACTCACAAGTTAAAAACCTTTGGGGATAATTACACGTAATAACCTGAAAGTTTTAAAAATTATAATTTAGTCCCGGTCAAGGGTAATATTTGTAAATATGTTAAATTACTGGAAAAATGAAACCCTCAATGAGAGAAGTCTAATGGTACATGGTACTGAGAGTTAATGTTTAAGGATGAAGAAATAATCAGTACCGAGTGTTCAAAAGTAACAGTAAACCAATAAAGAAAATTATGGGCCTCACAGAAAATTAAAAGGTAATCGGGACAAAATATGAGGCATACATAGATATCATTTGACACAAGATAACTATGAAATTATAAAAATAAAATTAGAATAGTCCTGTAGCTCAAAAATGCTAAATTATTGTAAAAAGCAGTCTTATCGGTATAGTTAAAAATTTTTCGGTTCAAGATATATCTGGACCAAGAAAAATTGAGCAGGCTGGGCACTCAAAGCCCTCTCATTGGATGTGAAATTTGGGGTAGCATCGGCAGCAAATTTTTTTGGAAAACTTCCTGAAGAAGTAGTTGATTTTTTTGGTAAAAAAAAAGTAACTTGAGTTGGCTTAGCTAATTAATCATGATTAGCCACATCATTAACCACCTAATTAAGTCATCTAATTACCCTCTTTCTGCTGCACATTCAAGACCATTTCCAGTAGCAAAATAGAGAAGAAAAACACAAGAAAGGAAGAGAGAAAGAAAGAAAGGAGAAGAGGAAATTCAAGGCAAATTTGAAAGCTCATGTTGGTAAGTTGCCTCCTACCACTTTAAGCTTCCTATTAATAATGTTTGGTGTGTGATTTATGGATTAGATTTTCTTCCTTTTCTTCTTAAGGTTTCGTCCAAACTAAAATTAAGAAAGAAAATGGGTTAATCAACCATAAATCATAAGGGAAATGATAGAATGTTCATTTAAAATATGATTATAAAAGTAGTATGATGAACTAAGAAGCATAGCAATTTTTCTTGAATTTTTCTGATTTTTCATAAGCTACTGTTCATACTTAGAGTTTGAATTTCATAAATTGGACCTCAAAAATGGGTTCCCCATAGTCCAAAACCTTATGAACAAGTGTTGATTTCATGAAAATGCTTAAGATTAAAAAAGTGAAATTTTTAGGGTTTTGAAGGTTAATTCAGAATAAATAGTAACCATAGCTAGAGATGGAATTTGGTAATTCTAAGGCCATATTTGGATTCCTCACAAAACATTACATGGAATAGAGGTATAATTCATCATTTTTGAGCTAGGAATGAATTTTTGAAGAATTAGGGTTTCATGAACACTTTCTGAAGAAAGTCATAGAACCATTAGCTTGAGTAATTGTTTGATGATATGTTTAGGTTTGAGAAACCTAAGAAATCTTGGAGAAGTTTTGGAAAGTCCAAGAAGTGTTGGACAAAGTATGGGAAGTAAGGAAGTACTATAAGGTAGATAATTCTCTTTACTAACATCACATTGTCATTATTGTTTCTTTAATACTTGACACTTTGACATATGTATGGAATGTTGATTTGTGATATTTTTACATTGTTGGCTGAGTTGTATGAGGGGTTTGGAGCCCCAAGATGTCCATTTTACAAAATGAAACTCTGCCAAAATTTTTATAAAATGTATATATTTCCAATGTGCCTATATGATGAACTAAGTTTTCTTGATGTTTTCATGTTCAATGTGATGATATGATGACATGTGTGGGATTTATCTACTGTGACTCTTTGAATCTCACTCTGCTACTTATTAACCATGATTAGGTAGCAACAATGGCAAGACCTCCAAGGAAGAGAAGGGAAAGGAGAAAGAATTTGGTATTTAATTTGATGGTCACTACATTAGCCATGTATTTTGACCTCTTATGCAAATTTGTAAAGATGAGGTTAAATATAATTCTCCAAGGTTTTATGTTCTTTTAAGTCCTAGCTAATGTATGGCATCGTATGAAGATGAAATATTGTAATGTGAATATCGTACAATTTTTGTATCGTAAGTATTGGGATACAAATGGTTATTCTGACCAATATCAAATGAACATGATAATGTTTGGGCTTTTCAATGTACAAATATTAATGTTGTTTATTCTTAAAAACTATACAGAAATATCTTTCATATGGTCTAAAGATTACTCAATTTAGATGAGTGCACTATTTATAGTGAATTTTGAAATTTAGCCCAGAAAACTGGCATTGCTGAAGTTGACCATATAAATAGTGGAAATTCGTGAAATTTAATGTGAAAATTGGCCAAGTAATTGCTCTGATTGATATTTTTACCATGTATAAATTCTTTTTAGCTATCCATAGAGATTTGAATCACTTATATATGATTTTGATTGAATTAGCTATGATTTTCCAAATTTCAGTCAGGAAAAAGAAATTTGATTAAATGAATACTACGCAAAATGTGGAACATTTTATGTAATTCAAGCTTCTAATTAGTTATTGTTGGTCTCTAATGAGGTCTAATATATGAAAAACAGTCTTGAATAGAGGTGTTATAGTTTCTCCATTACATCAATGATTTGCAGTTGCGTGACCTCAAAAGTCAGATCCTCTCTTACTTGAACTTACTCATAATCAATTATGTGAGATGGATCTGGATGATAGTTCTTCAATTGAGACACATGGAACACATCCTATAATCCTGCAAGATTAAGCAGTAGTGCCACACGATATAATATTAGCCCAATTCGCTCCAAGAATGAATAGGGACCCATATACCACGGAGTGAGCTTCTTCACTTGAATTGGTCTCTGAACACCTATAGTAGGAGTGACCTTCAAAAACACATGATCTTTAACATCAAACTCCAATTATCTACTTCTTTTATCTGCATAACTCTTCTGCTAGCTCTAGGTGGTTAGAAGCTTCTGGCAAATACTCTCTATTTGTTAAGAGGTTTGATCCACAATATCTGGGGCCAATAGACTATGCTCACCAAGTTCAACTCAACACAATGGTGATCTGTATGTTTGGCCATACATTGCTTCATAAGAAGTCACTTGCAAACTTGAGTAGTAATTGTTATTATAGACAAATTCGACTAACGGCAGGTATTGATTCCATTTGCCTTTGTTCTCCAAAACAGAAGCCCACAGATGTCTTCCAGAGTTTGAATAGTTCTTTCAGTTTGCCCATTAGATTGAAGATGATAAGCAGTATTAAAATTCAGCTTCATCCACATAGCCTTCTAAAGAAATTTCTAAAACTTGGATGTAAACCTAGGATCTCTATCTGACATAATATTCATTAAAATCCCATTTAATCTCACAATCTCATTTATATACAACAAGGTCAACTTTTCCATTGAAATGGTCTCCTGAATCAGAAAAAAATAGGCTGACTTCATTAATCTATCTACAATTACTCATATTGCACTGTGCCATGAAGAGGTCTTAGGTAATCCTATCATGAAATCCATAGAGATGCTATCCTATTTCCACTCAGAAATTCCTAGAGGTTGCAACGAACCTACTAGTAACTGGTGTTCAATTTTCACCTTCTGACAAATTAGACATCATGCCACATACTCTATGATATTTTTTTCATGCATGAGTGTCCAAAATATTTTGAAAAAAATTACAGTTAATAACCTGAAAAAATTAAAAATCATAATTTGGCCTTGAGTTAGGGGTAATTTTATAATTATGTAAAATTACTGTCAAAATGAAGCTTTTGACAAGTTGAGTCCAATGATATATAGCATGGATGTTAAATAATTAAAAATGAGGAAATAATCAGTGTTAAGTGTCTAAAAGTAACTTAATACTAATAAAGTAGATTATGGGTCTTATAGACAGTTAAAAGGTAATCAGAACAGGATTTGGTCCTTACACAGATACCATTTGGAATAGGATAATTAAGAAAATAAAAATGTGAAACTAGAATAGTCCTCTATCATTGTAAACACTGTATTTCATCCAGATCCCTTTAAAAAATAATAAATAATTTTTTAATAAATATGAAAAAGAAAAAAGTTTACATAAAATAAAATAATAAAAAATAATATCTCCCAAAGAATGCCATATCTTGAGGAGTTATAATTTTCACCTTTTTCAAATTTTCATAAAACTACAAAAGCAATAAAAATAAGAAAAAGAAAAAGAAAAAGAAAAATCAAGGATTGAGATTTGATATTAGAGTAATAATAATAAAAAAAAGGAAAGCAAATCAATCAATATTAATGTAAATATCAAAGAAAAATAATAAAAGATATTTTTATGATTTTGAAGCATTAATTAAAAGATTTCCTTTTAGCATTATAAATAGAGGCAAGATGAAAAAAGAAGGAAAAAGGAGAAAAGAGGAAAGAAAAAGAAGAAATTGAGTGAAAGAGAGAGGTTACGTGAGGGAGGTTTGAGAGTGAAAAAAGTGGAGAGTGGATGTTGGTTTTTTTTCGATAAAGGTTGAGATAGGAAGTTTCTTCTCTTCTTCATTCAATCTCATCGCATTGTTGGGGTTTTCTTATGGGTAAAACCTTTTTAGAATATGATCTTATATCTTTTTCTCTTCTTGAATATTTCCATGGATCCTAAATTTGATATTTTGAGAAGTCCATGGAACAACTCATTCACACCAATGAACGCCTCACAATAGGTGGAGGTTTGCTTGTGATGTGTATGTTTTATTTTATTTTCTTTTCTTCAATTTGTTTCTAAGGATCGCAAAGTATGATATTTTGGTGAGGCCCTATAGACAAATTACTCATATCCATGAATGTTCTTAATGAAGGTGGAAGCACATTCTAGTTGGTGATAGATAGATTTGTCCTTTTTTTACAATATCATGATTTGTGTTCCATAAGCCAAGGTGTATAACTATATAATCATGGCTATGCTTGCCAAACACCACTACACCAAAATTGGGAATAGTTGGTGTTTGTTTTTGCTCTTTATTGGCATTTCCAAAATGCCATTTAATAACATGCTAATAAAAACCATACAAAAACGTTGGCGTTTAAGAAACGCCAACTAAAGTCTGATTTTTGTTTGTCTACTTTTGTCTTGTCTAAAGCATCTCATTTTTTAGACAAAACTGAAATTAAAGGCCAAAGATAAAATTGACAGCTAAAATTTTTACATCCTCTGTTTCATTAGTGTAATTTTATTTAGTCACATTTCATTGTAAGGAGGAAGAGAGCATCAGTAGGACAATGGGATTACCTCAAAGTTGGCTGTTGTTCACCATTGGGATTGGGAGGGATTTTGAGTTCATCAGAGCGAATGGAACTGAGCCTCTTTGACTCCATTCACCTTGACCATTGACAAGGAGAGGTTTCAAGATCTAGCGACTTTGTGGTCCTCTGACAGTAGGAGTCTCAGCTTCGACCTTCAGGTTGAATGGGATTTCTAAGGAGCACAACCATGGCGAAGGAGGAAAGTGTGCAAACTTTGATCTCGTGGTAGTAGAATAGTTGTGCTAGAGAGCTATGGCAGAGGAAGCGATTGAGAGCACGCGGTGGGAATAAAGACGCATAATTTAGAGTAAACACGATGTTAGGGCTGAGAGGGATTTTAAAATAACTTAGTTAGCGTTTAAAATTTAAACACTAACTAAAAATAACATAGATGGCGTTTATATTTTAAACGCTATCCAATATTTACAATTTAATTGGCGTTTAAATTTTATATGCCAACTAAAATTTTAAAAAACAACTTTCCTTGGCCTTTAAAATATAAATACCACCTAAAATACTATAGATGGCGTTTATATATTAAATGCCAACTAACAATTTAAGAAAAATTTTTTTAAAAAAATTATGGATCTATGCTTGGCTTTTAATATGTATGCGCCATCTAAAATTTGAATATTAGTTGACGTTTAAAATATAAACGCCACCTAAAATGTATAAATGACGTTTATTTATTAAACGCCAACTAAAAATTTAATAAGAAAATTAAAAAAAAATTTGGAGCTTTGCTTTGCGTTTAAATGTACAAACGCCACCTAAAAGTTTTATTCAACATTTAATCATATAAACATCATAGAAATATTTGTATAAGTTAGCGTTTATCTGTATAAATGCTAAACTTTTTCCAGAGTCCAGATTTAGTTGGCATTTATTTAATAAACGCTAACTATTGAGCACCATTAAAGCCACAAATTGGTATAGTGTACGTTTACTAAATTAGTGGAATGATACTTTGTGATATTCTTTCGGACTGAAATATTGTAATGATTTCTTTGTTTTTTTTCTTTCTTCACATTTTTTTTCTTTCCTACCTTCTTTCGTTTCTTTCTTTCTTTTCTTTTGTTTTATTATTATTATTATTATTATTTTCCTTTCTTCCTTCTCATTTTTTTCTTTCTTTCTTCTTTCCTTCTTTTTGTTTCTCTCCAACTCATTTTCTTTCTTTTCTTTTCTTTTATTGTTTTGTTTTGTCTTTTTTTCTCTAAAGGTTATAATATTAGATAATTATATTTTCCCTTTCAAGACTATAGAATTCAATTGAAATACCTATCCTTCAAAGTTGTGGTAAAAGGCACATACAACTTTAAAGTAGGTAACTTTTATTTGCTTTATAATAATGATAATTTGGTGATTGATTACATTATTCTTATTTTCTCATATAATTATGATAATATGATATTTTCTCATGAAATATATATATTTTTAAATTTTTGCTTTGTAGGGTTTTTGGAACCTCTATGGATGTTTGGATTAATAAATTTACTACATGTTGCGATGTGACTCTACAGGTATACTAATCAAATTATGAATTTTTTTATGGAAAATATTTTTTTAAAGATTTTCCTAAATTTGATAAAATTTTGAATAAATATATTTCTTTAAATATAATTTTATAATATTTTTTCAAGTTATTTTATGTGAGGTTTATCAAAGCTTTCATAGGTATATAAACCAATTAGTGAACACGTGGGATTTTGGCAATCTCCATGAATTTATTCACAAGTAACAAATAAATAACTAAATTATTTATATATATATATATATAATATGCATAATTCAATTTTTTTAAATAACAACTATATATAATTTCCCTTAAGAAAACACAAACCCAATGAGATGAATTTTTACATTTGAACTATGTGGACTTTGATCCCTATATTAGGATACGTAGGCTCTAGATTTTTATTCCAGGTCAAGTCCATCTTTATAAATAAATTTATTTTATTTATCTATTTTATTTTTCTTGTTTTTCTATACATATTTTATAAAGGTAATTAAAATAATTATAAGGCTACATTAATTTTGTATAATCAATTTAGGATAACTATTCTTATGAATGGGTGTTATGAGGTATCTAACACCTTCCCCATAACGTAATCGACTCCCAAACCCTCTATGTTTCGTAGACCATGTATTTTTTAAAATAAGGTTTTCCAAACTTTCCCTTTTAAAAATTTTGGTGCCAACTCTACTTTATTTTAATTTTTTTTTTTTGAAAATTAAAAATCAGGTGCAACTATTTGGTGACTCCATTGGGGAATGTTTGAGAGTCAAGCCTATATAAGTTGGTTTTACAAAATTTTGTGGCCTTAATTTTATTTTAATTACCTTTCCTTTTATTTATTTTTATTGTTTGTCTCACATCATTATGATATATAATTTTAGTTTATTAATTTTTTACTATATGAATAATGTGCTTATTGTATATTGTTTTATATATTTCTCTTATTGTTATCTGCTTCGCAGATAAGGGTTGAGTAATTTGTAGGTCTCAGGTATGTATGCTTTCCTCACACATTGAGCACTTACACATTCTCCTCACACACGTTTTTAGCCCTATACCCGAGTCCGTGAGTACCTTAGGTTAGTGAAGTTTGTAATGGTTCCCCCATAGGGATTTTGGAGCCCTAGGAGCTTACTATAAAGACTTCATTCAAGCAGTTACCCATTTTGTAAAGTTAGTCCCCATAGAACTTTTGAGTTTTCAGTGGATCAAGTTTGCTAATGGGGTCTTCGCCTTGATGGTGGGGGTAGCTTGGAGACTTTATTAGGATAATAAACCAAACCTGAAAACTGGCACATTGATAGATAAGTCCTAGTAACTAACCAGTTAGCTAATACTCAATTTTCATAAGCCTAGACATCCCTATATCCTAGGGCTTAACCCATGATAAGACAAAAAGGAGAGTATATTCTTCTCTTTCATAACATATCATCATAAAAAAAAAAAACATAGGAAAGGGTGACACATTGTTGCCTTGCCACCAGAGTGTGTATCAACATCTTTACATAATTTGGTACAACACAATGATGGTGTATGCATTAGTAGCCTAACCATTGTTTATGGGTCCTCGACTTTAATAGACTATGATTACATTACATTCATCATTTTAGAAATATCTCATAAAGAGATAACCTCATAAAAATCATGGATTTTTTTTTATAATAAAATATAAGCCAAATGAACTCATTTTGATATGGGAGAGATTTAAAAAAAAAAAATTATCTACGTATTCATTTTAGACTTTTCGCAAGTTAATGATTTTCCTTCTTCTCT
Organism: Adenanthera pavonina; assembly: GCA_026686845.1. Lineage (NCBI taxonomy): Eukaryota > Viridiplantae > Streptophyta > Magnoliopsida > Fabales > Fabaceae > Adenanthera > Adenanthera pavonina. The sequence continues at coordinate 16,294,095 of JAIVEN010000012.1, read as the reverse complement.
TAGTTAATTGGCCCTAGAAGAATTAGGAATTAGTTTTCTTCCTCAAGTTTCTCATACCAAAATCAGTTGCATTAAATAGAAATCAATCACTTTTTTAAAAAATAAAAAATAAAAAAAATACAATTTCTGCATGCATTTGAAGGAAAAAGAAATTTTGACCTAAATATTATCTAACATTTAACTTGTTTACAATTTATTGAGTTGTCTAGCATTTTTGGAAAACAAAATTTGGCATAAGGGTAATGGCACATAATGGAATGGTGAATCAAGGCCACACCGGTCAAGTGTACAAAGAAAAGGGAATAAAAATGATTATACAACTATAGCCAATTGAAAGCTTAATTTAGTTAAATCATCTAATTAAAGAACGAGTTAAGGATGACTTTAAAAACAAGTATGATAACATATTGGAATTACTGCATATGAAGATACACAGCCATGCTTTGATGGAATTAGGTTAATATTGGGATGCTTCGCTAAAATACTTTACCTTCCCGGATTTTCAAATTATGCCAACCTTAGAGGAATATGGTGCAATCCTTAGAATGCCCATGAATGAAAATATAGTAGCATATCATTATCTTGGGCAATTACTAGCTCGAGAAGCTATAGCAAAAATTCTAGGTGTATGCCCAAAAGAGGTACGAATGTCTTGTCCAGGACAAACCGAAGGAATTTCAAGAACTTACTTAGCAAATCATTTGAAGAAGTTGGCAAAAAACAAAGATTGGATCACTTTCTGTAGGGTCTTTGCATTGGTTATTTATGGGGTAATTCTCTTTCCATCGACACCAGACATAATTGATTTAGGCACCATTAGTGTATTTCAGGTAGTAGAGAATCATCGGATTAATCTAACATTTGCAATATTAGCGGAGACATATTTAACTTTGACTCATTGTCATATGAAAGGTAATGGTAAAATCCTGTGTTGCCTAGCAATGTTAGACATTTGGATGTTAGGTCACCTCTTTGGTAAATGATATCACTTCCGAAGAAGGAATGAATTGTCAGAAAATCCATTTGACTCATTTAAGAGTCGACCATCAATTGATGAACTAACTCGTGATGATTGGATGATGATTTTTATTGAGCTAAAAGAAGATTCCATCCTATGGAAGTTAGATTGGTGGTGGGATGAAAGAGTTATGTGCTGTTGCAGTGACTTTCCAAACATACCTCTCATGGGACCTAGGGGTGTGTCAACTATAAAACCTCACTTGCATTATGACAACTGGCATTCAAGCAACACGTGCCATTGAAAGGAAGAAGTACACGAGATATAGTTTCGACATGGACAGCCTAAAATGAAACCTTTAAGCTAGAAAATTAGAGAAGCATGGCAAAGGGTTGTGTACAAAGGGAAAGCTGAATTTGGGTGACGAGTGGTGAATCCAACTCCAGGATATACAATCTGGTTGAAGGATATGATAAATGGGTCAAATCTTGCTTATGCTCCCATAAATCCTCTGTTAGGGAATACTATGCAGGAAATTAATGAACACTTGACAAAACGCTTGGAAGAAATTAAGAGAGAATAAATTACAAGAGCTAGTAGATGCAAATTCCAAAAGTCAAGAGGAGTTAAACCAATTGCAAAAAGAATGCATCCATTTACAAGAGAGATTAGAAGAGAAGAAAAGAAGAAAGGATCCTCGAGAAGATTCTGAGGTTAAAAAATTAAAAAGGGAAAATACAAGATTGACAAGAGAGATACAAGGCAATGATGTAAAAATACAAAATGCCCAAGCCAGACTAGTCAAGTTGGTTAGAGAGAATGATGCACTTAGGAAAGAACTTCGAGAAAGTGGGCCACATGAAGAATTACAACAAGAGATCCACATGCTCACCCAACAATTAGAAGAGAAGATGGGTGAGCTCACTTCAGTAAGAGAGAGTGCTACCGAGACCACCCAAAATTTTATCAAGAAACTCAACTAGCAGATAGAAGTTGTGGAGAGCTGGAGGTCACTTTACTTAGAACGGATAGAGGAAGCGAAAGAATGGATGGAGCGATGTAGAAAGTTGATCGTGCTTGCCAACTTCACAATTCTAGAATTTGTTGATGCATTTAGGTGTGCTAAAGCCATGGATTTACCTTTGAGTACTTTGACAAAGATCACCAAATTTTTCCATTTATGCAATCAAGTTATAGGAGACCTTAAGCATATAGTAAGTTTTGATACTGTAACATCATTCAAATTATGGAGATTTGTGATTTTTATTTATAAAGGAAAATTTTTTTAGACTTTGAACAAGGATGGGATCTAATATCCTTCTATTTTAATTGTCAAATCTATGTCCCTTAGTAGATTAATAAGCTTCTCATAGGGAATAGAGGATGTTCATGCCTAAAGACCCTTATGCCAACATGATGCTGGACAATTCACCAAGTAAAGAAAAAATATAAATAAATAAATAAAATCTAACTATTTATTATTTTGAATTTGCAAAGTAACATTGCGTGTCCAAAGCAAAAGCAATGTAACCAGGCACCCCTAATGCATTCTTACAACAAGCGTTTCCGAAATCGCCAAATGGGTTCAACTAATGTGAATGAACCTACCACCTTAGATGAATGAATAATTGCTATAGAGGCTCAAATAGTAGAAATGAGTCAAATGATGAAATTCTTGACCACTGCTTGGAAAGCAAAAAGTAGTGATGATCCTCCCTGAATAGAAAAGACAAGTTCATAAGAAGATATCGAGAAGGAAGCTCAATCAATTCCAAAAGTAGATTTAACACAGAGTAAGTTGAAAGATTCCCAAGATCAAGGAGCTTTTGAAACAAATTTCCTTGGTGAAGACCCTACATATGCCTTCCTAATCCCCTCAATAGCAGCTAAAAATAACAAATGGAAGGAAGAATTATAAGAGATGAAGGACCAGCTGAAGGCTCTATAAGAAACAGATGTTAGTAAGGCTGACTTCCCAAGAGGGGGGTGAATTGGGAAGATTGAAATTTCTCTGCACAAAATGAAATGGGTGAACATAGCACAGTGTAATGGAAGCAATGTATAAAATAGAGCAAGCTGAAAAGTAAAGATAAGGAGAAGAAGACTCAGTGATTTATCCTGGTTCGGTCTATCCACTTGACCTACGTCCAGTCCCCAAGACTACTCTTGAGATTTTTCCAATATACAGCAAGAATTCAACGGGCTTCTTGCTAATGCCACAGTACAAAGAGTATGCTCTGTTTCTAGAGCTTTCTCAATCTCTCTAAGTACTTCTACAATGTTCTTCCCAATCCCCTTGTGATTTCCCCTAACAAGTAAATCTATCTTCCAGATGAAGAGTAGATTGTTTACAAAGATATAACTCTCTTGAATAGAGTAGATATGAAGGTTAAAGTACAAATATTGAAGTTGAGAGAGTAAAAGCTTTTGAGAAGAAGATTTGGCAGAAATTCGGTATATACAAGTTTGATTCATTCTTCCCACAACTTCAAATGTTGTTATATTTATAGATTTAGGTCTCAAATGTCCGTTAGAGATAAAATCTATCCGTTGGGGAAGTTATCCAATGGTTACTCTGAAAAACTATCCATTTACCAACCGCATTTAATGTTTCTGACATACTGAAATTCAAATTTTGGTTGGTCAACAGACGAATTTTGAAGAGACCGAAGGTTAAAGCTTCCAATGTTACAGCACGAAGTTCGTATGTTCATGAAGTGAAATTCGAATTTTGAAACTTACAAAACATTTTCACAATGTGACATACGAATTTTCAAGAAGAAATTTTTTCGGTTAAGTGTGAACAGTGTTTCCAATTTTCTACAGTGCCTTCGAAATTTGAATTTTGGAAGCCCAAAATTTGTCTGTTAGTAGAACGTTCAAAGAGGCACAGTAGATCACTTTCCTCAAAATCGAACTTTGAATGAGTGAAGTTCGTCTGTCAGAGTGATTCTTTTAAGACTAACTCCAACATTCGAAGTTACAAAACTCTGTCATTCGTATATCAATGTTTCATTCCAACAGACTCACAATCTTAGCTTCTGAAATTCAAATTTTAATGTTCAAAGTTCGTCTGACAGAAAGCAGTTTTGAAACTTAAATCATTCTTGATCTCAGATGAACTTTAACATTGTTTCAGACGAATTTCTTCCATTTTCATAAGTTGTGATTTGTCTGAAATTCGAATTTTGAAGACTCAAAGTTCGTCTATTTCAAAGAAGCTCCTTTCAGACTTATATGAAAATTCAAATGTTGGAAAGCCAAAGTTTGTCTGTCAGAGAGCATTGTTCAAACTCAATTTCTTCTTGATTTCAGATAAACTTCAACATTATTTCAGATGAATTTCTTTGGTTTTCACAAACTGCATTTTATCTGAAATTCAAATTTTGGAGATGTGAAGTTCGTCTATCACTAAAAAGCTTCTTTCAGACTTTGATGAAAATTCAAATTTTGGAGAATCAAAATTCGTCTGACAGAGGAACATCTCTTCAGACTTATTCAGTTTTAGCTCGAAATTCGAATTTCCAAAGGAGAAATTCGAATTTCCAACATGACAGTTCAGTTTAAACTTTCAAACTTCGTCTGTTTGTGAGTATTTTTCAAATAAGTCAAGTTTTAACATAAAATCAAGGTTTAAAAACATCTTTTCTTGAACTCAAAATCTTTTACCCTCTTTTAAACATAACAAAAGATCCTACAGAAGATCTAGCAGCTAATACTCAGAAATTCTTCACTTGAAGCACTTTGATCTCCTTTGATATCTTCAATCCAAGCTTTTGGATGTTAGTTTGGAATCATCAAAACTCTTGATTCAACAACAGACACATAGGAACTGTTGGACTTAGAGGAATTTTGCTTGATTCCTTCAGTCACCATACCCAAGAAGTTCAAAGTTTCGGACTTTGACAAGTACAATGGTAGTAGTAACCTAATTTATCACTTGAAGGCCTATTGTACAAAAATGTCAATTTGTCACAAGATGAAAAGTTTCTTTTGATGTTCTTCCATGAGAGCTTAACTGGACCTACCTTAGAGTGGTACATGCAATTAGACATGGCCAAAATCTGTAAGTGGAGGGATCTTATTGATGTCTTCATGAAATAGTACAAATTCAACATTGACACCACTCCAACCAGGGAGGAGTTAAAGGCAATGAGTAAAAAGACTACAGAGTCATTCAAGGAATATGCCCAAAGATGGAGGATGGTTGCATCACAAGTCTAACCTACTCTAACACAAGATGAGCTTTGCTCAGATTTCATACGTACATTGCAAGAACCTTTCTACTAGTATATGGTAGGTACACATGTCACAGAATTCTCTAATTTGATTAAAATTGGAGAAAGAATTGACTCTGAGTTTTGTGATGGAAAGATTGCTATTTCATGAGCTGAAAATAGTACAAAAAGAAATCAAAATCCTAAGAAGAAAGAAGATGGTATAAATTACATCCAATCTACAAAACCATTTTTTGCAGCATAATATACACCCTGTCAAACAAGTGGGGAGAATCCAAGGCAAGCTTAGATTAGGACAACAGCTAGTAGGCAGGGAAGCTGGAGGGTAGAGAAATATGTAGCAAAGAGATAATCATTCATGGCCCAATTTCAACATGAAGAATGCCGAACTCTATCACCAGCTCTTAGAGGCTCAATTGTTAGGCCCATAGTCTTACAGGCAACCTCTTCCTCCATATCCTGCTTAGTACCATTCCAATGCAACTTGCAAATACCATATGAGCGCTCAAGGACACTCAATAGAGGATTGTTTCACATTCAAGAGGAATGTATTGGACCTAATTGATTCCAGTTATATACAGCTTAAAGAGAGTGAAAACTCTACTATCAACACTAATCCACTCCCTAACCATGAAAGGTATATCAATGCTATTGAAAGAAGGATTGAATTCTCTAAGGATCCTATAGATATCAAGGTCCCTATGAAGGAGCTTTATACTCATTTAAAGATGTCAGGTTATTTGTCCCAATATTCTAAGGATGATGACCAAAAAGGACAACATTATCGGTTGTTGTTCAGTGAATACCATGAGAAAATGATAGATCATGATATTGAAGGTTGCCTCAATTCAAGAAAATAATTAAAAGAATGATGGGACTAGGGGTTGTGGTAGTAGGAAGAACTAACGAAGAGATATGCATGGTAGAAAAAAGCCATGTTGAACTTGTTGTCCAAAATCTCACTCCAAGGGGAAATACTGATGTTGTCTCTTTTATCATTAATAAGTCACCACATCAGGTTGATGCCCCTCCAATAACTAATTTGAGGCAATCATCATTGACTCTAGGCATGCCAACCTTTTTTCCATATGAAAGTAATAAGGTTATGCCTTAGGGATATGATACAATCATTGAGCAACCTTTAAATCAAAAAATTGTAGCAGAAACAAGTAAAGATGTGGCTGCTAATATAACAATCCCATCTGGAGTTACATGAAGTGGAAGGGTTCATCTCCCAGCAGATATTTAAAAGGTAGAAAAACAAAAAGAAGTGAGTGGTGAAGGATTGAAAGAGACTAACCATAAAGATATAGAAAAGAAAGATGAGGAATTCTTGCAAATCATGAAGCAAAGTGAGTATAGTGTAATTGATCAACTAAAAAAGATATCGGCATGAATCTCACTTCTTTCTTTGATTTCATCTTCTGAATCACATTGCCAAGCTTTGTAAAAAGCCTTAAATAAGGCATATGTGCAACCTAGCATAACTCCTGAAAAAGGTAACCAGTGTCATTAGTGTTACATCCACTATCTCATTCTCAGAGGAAGAGATTGTAAAATCTGCTGCCTACCAATCCAAGGCCTTACATGTTACCTTCAAGTGCAAGGGGTTTGTACTGTCTAAGGTGCTAATTGATGGAGGATATGCTTTGAATGTTTTTCCATTGACCACATTTTAGCATTTATCACTAGAAGCTTTAGACATTGAAAGTAGTGATATGGTGGCTAGAGCATTTGATGGATCCCGTAAAGAGGTATTAGCCATTATTCAGCTACCTTCGGTGATTGGACCAAGCTAGTTTATGGTAGATCTTCAACTTATAAACATAGACTCATGTTACACAATGCTACTTGGGAGACCATGGATACATTCTGTTAGGGCCGTGTCTTTTACCTTGCATCAAAAAGTTAAGTTTGTCCATGATGGGAGAATTGTCGTGGTAAGAGGGGAAGAGGAGATTGTAGTGAGCAAGCCAAGCTCTCTTCATACATAGAAGTTGCTAAGCAGGACAAAGGAATAACATTTCAAAGCCTAGATGTGAAAAATCTTGAGTGTAGTACTAAGAATATTAACTTCATTATCACCAAGATAATAGAGAAAAATGGGTTTGAACAAGGCAAAGGGTTAGGTGCACAACTGCAAGATATCAAATGTCCAATTAATATAACACATAACCAAGTGACAAGGGATAGGGTACGGGACTTCTATAGAAATACAGATGAAAGAACAAGCTAAGTTGACTAAGGAAAAAGGAGCTGAAGAGCAAGAAATCCCTCATATCACAAAAACATTCTCATCTTCTACTAAGGTTATCAACCAGTCAATGGTTGCAATGTTTCTCCTAGTATTAACAAAAGTTATGCCTGGATCTCAATCGATAGCTCAGGAGAGGAATTAGCAAATTGGGAATTCGAGAATGCTTTGGATATTATTACCTTAAAGTAACTTGTTTTGATTATGTTGTCCTTCTTTTTAACTTGTCACTTCATCTAATACCCCTAGGAGTTAGATTTTAAGGCAAACTCTTATTTAAATGAAGATGATTATGCAAATAAATTTCAATTTTCTTTGCCATTTTTTTTTCTTATGTATTATTCATTTTTGTCCTTCAAGAATTTGACTTCCTCAAAACTCTTGTCTAACATGAAGGTTTCTGAGCCCCTAAACAATGATATGTGTGTTGCCTCTGATATGCATAGTTGTAAATTTGATGAGGGAGAATTAATTCAAATATATACAAAACTCCTAGATTCAGAAGAAAAAAGAATGTGCCCATACAAAGAAGTGATTGAGATGATAAATATGGGAACTGAAGAAGCAAAAAGAAGCTTAAAATAGTTGATAATCCAGAAAGGGAGCAAATGATTGAACTTTTTAAGGAGTATATGGACGTGTTTGTATGGTCTGATAAAGACATGCCTAGGCTTGATCCAGGGATCGTTTCTCATAGATCCCTTTGTTCCCTGATATCAAGCCAAAAAAGCAGAAATTAAGAAGGGTGACTACAGAAATGTCTCTAATAATTTGAGAAGACGTGATAAAGCAATTAGAAGTGGGTTTCTTAGAAGTAGCTAAGTACCCTTAATGGATAGCAAACATTGTTCTCATCCCAAAGAAGATGGAAAAATACGAACGTATGTTGATTATCGAGATTTAAACAAGGCTAGCCCTGAGGATGATTTTCTATTGCCTCACATTGATGTTTTAGTTGATAGTACGGCTCAAAACCATAGATACTCATTCATGGATAGGTATTCAGGGTACAACTAAATTCCCATGCATGAAGATGATAAAGAGAAAACCACTTTCACTACACAATGGGGAACCTATTGTTATTGAGTAATGCCCTTTCGTTTGAAGAATCCTGGGGCAACATATCAATGAGCTATGATGACACTATTTCATGATATGATGCATAAGGAGATTGAGGTATATGTTGATGATATGGTAGCTAAGTCAACTGAAAGGGAAAGTCATGTCACAGTCCTTAGAAAATTATTTGAAAGGTTACGCAAGTATAAGCTCAGATTGAACCCTAATAAATGCATCTTTGGAGCTCTTTCTGGAAAATTATTAGGATTCATTGTAAGCCAAAAAGGGATAGAAGTAGATCTCGATAAAGTAAAAGCAATTTGAGAAATGCAACCTCTTCAGACAAAAAAAGAAGTTCAAAGTTTCCTAGGACGGCTAAATTATATCGCCAGATTTATTGCAAACTTGACTACAACTTGTGAGCCAATTTTCAAACTGTTGAAGAAAAACATTACAGAGAGATAGGATGATAATTGTCAACAAGCATTTGACAAAATTAAGGATTATCTGCTAAATCCCCAAATTCTGGTTCTTCCTACACCAGGACGACCTTTGATCCTTTACTTGACAATACACTCTGGATCAATGGGAGCTGTACTAGCACAACATGATGACTCTGGGCGAAAGGAACAAGCATTCTATTATCTGAATAAAAAGTTTAATGATTGTGAATCACATTACCAGACAATTGAGTGAACTTGTTGTGGGCTAGTATGGACTACAAGGAGATTATGGCAATATATACTTTACTACACTACCTGGTTAATCTCTAGAATGGATCCATTAAAGTATATATTCGAGAGCCCATATGTAGCTTGTAGAGTCTCTAAATGGCAAGTAATATTGTCTAAGTATGACATAAAATTTGTGACTCGAAATTCTGTAAATGGAAGCGTGCTTGCTAACTTTTTAGGAAAAAATACTTTAGATGATTACCATCCATTAGATTTTCAATTCCCTGATGAAGACATATGTGACATAGAAGAAAGTAAAGAAGATGATATAGGGAGATGTATTTTGGTGGCACAGCTAACACATTTGGAAATAGGGTTAGAGCAATAATTATGTCTCCAGAAGGGAAACAATTTCCGGTAGCTATCAAGTTGGAATTTGATTGCACTAACAACATAACGAAATATAAAGCTTGTGTTAATGGACTTCAAGCAGCCATTGACCTTGGAGTAAGAAGTCTAGAAGTCTTTGTGGATTTAGCTCTTATAATTTATAAAGTTAAAGGGGAGTGGAGGACTAAGGATTCAAAATTGGTCCCTTACCAACAAAGTTGATCAAGCAATTTGAGGTTATTAACTTTCATCATACGACTCGAGATGAGAATCGTTTTGCTTATGCTTTAGCTATATTAGCAGCAATGCTTTAACTTGACATTGGTGTCCATGTTCAGCCAATCAGAATTGAAACCAAAAGTTGTCTAGTGTATTGTTCAAATTTTGAAGAGGAAAATGATGGTAAGCCATGGTTCTATGATATTAAGGCCTATATAGCAAATAGGACATACCCAATGGATGCCACTGAAAATGATAAAAAGACCATTCACCATTTGGCTATGAGCTTCTTTATCAGCAATGGTATTTTATATAAGAGAAATTACAATTTACTATGTTATGTGGATACAAAAGAAGCGCAAAAGATCATGACAGAAATTCATGAAGGCATATGTGGCACACATGCAAATGGTTGTACAATGGCTAAGCAAATCCAAAGATGTGGCTATTTTTGGCTAACGATCGAGAAGGACTACATTAACTACGTTAAGAAATGCCACAAGTGTCAGATATACTCAGACAAGATAAATGTTCCTCCATCCCTATTGCATAACCCGTTCTCCATGTGAGGCATTGATGTTATTAGACTAATAAGCCCTAAAGCTTCTAATAGGCATCGTTTCATCCTTGTTGCCATTGATTATTTCACCAAATAGATCAAGGCTAATTATTTCTCTAGCATTACCCAAAAAGCATTCATCAAGTTCTAAAAAATAGATATCATTTGTCATTATGGACTACCTAAAAGAATCATCACGGACAATGCATCTAATTTAAATGGATTAGCAGTCAAAGCTTCTGTGAACAATTCAAGATCAAACATCACAATTCAGCACCATATAGGCCATAAATGAATGGAGCAGTTGAAGTGTCAAATAAGAACATTAAGAAGATCATTGGCAAAATGAATGTAGCTTATAAGGACTGGCATGAAATGCTCCCATATGCCTTACATGGTTATCGTACCACTACACGTACCTCAACAAGGGCAACCCCTTATTCCCTAGTATATAGGATAGAAGCTGTCACACCTATTGAAGTAGAAATCCTATCTTTAAGAATATTGGCTGAAGGCGATTTAGAAGAAAATGAGTGGATATGAACTCGATTTGAACAGCTAAACATGATTGAAGACTAATAGCAATATGCCATGGGTAATTATACTTGAAAAGGATATTAAGAGCCTTCAATAAGAAATTCCAACTGAGAGAATTTAAAGTTGGTGATCTAGTTCTGAAAATGATCTTACCAAATCAAGAGGATAGCAAGCGCAAGTGGGCCCCAACTTATGAAGGTCCTTATGTTATCAAGAATGCATTCTCTAGAGGTGCATTAATTTTGATTAACATGGATGGTAAAGAATTATCAAGACCTATTAACACAGATGATATCAAGAAATATTATGCCTAAAAGAGGCTAGAAGCTCCATTTGGAAAAGACTTACTTAATACTCATGAAATGCATATCTTTGGCAACCTCCTTAGAGGGCATGCACATAACCATCTACAAAGGATATTCCAAAGGAAGACTATTCATATTATGTCTTGTTGTACTCACATGATATCTTGACTATTGGCATTGTACTTTTTCTTTTCAATAAAAATGCATTTTTTTCAAGTTTTTCCTTCCTTCTTTTCCTTTTCTTCTTTGTCCCTTTAGAAATCTCCCTTTCCAAATAGCACATTTATCAATGCATTCATAAAGGGACAACATTTATTAAAACAATTGCTCAATGTGATATATTTGATGTGGTCTACTCCAAATTAACTTTCATGATTTCAATACTATTGAGGATTCATTTTGATGGCAAATTTCAAGGATGGATCATGTAGAATCAAAAGTAACATCTCCCTCATATATCAAATGCTCACTCTACTACTATCATCAAAATGCATATTGCAATGGGGGTTCCTAGTTAGATGCTTTCTAAAAAGGGCATAACAATACTTCCTTTAGGTTTTCTTCCTTTTCCAAAAACTGGTAAAATTAAGAAATCCTCATGCACAATTGGAAAAACAAAGCATAATCTCTACTCATGTACTCATTTAACGAAGTGAAAAAAAAATCTTGCTCTTTTCATTGTAAGCATTACATTCATTCCCTCTTAAATTGGGGCAGGCAAAGAACATGTTAGGATTATCAAGTTAATGGCCAAATTCTTTCTCCTTTCTTTTCTCTTCCTTGGTGGTCTTGCCATTGCTGCTACCTATTCATGGTTAATATTTGGGAGGGTCAAATTCAAACAATCTTAGTAGTTAACACCCAACATTCTATCACATAATTACATTAAGCATGAAAACATCAAGTATATTTCTTCAAGCTTTTATGATGTCTTGGGTCTTAGCTTAAGTATGGTATGGTATAAAAATGATATATGGCCATGTAAATATTTGATGGCTTTTGTTTGGCAAAGTAGAAGATATAAATGGTCATCTGGACCTATGTAGAGTAAACATGCCACTATTTGAAACTTTTGATGTATAAAGTATGAATGATGTATATAGTTTAAAAGTAGACATGAAGAGTTCTCAAATGGTTTAAAGAACACTCAGATTGGATGTGTGTGCGACATTTGATAGAATTTTATATTTAATCCCAATTACAATGATTATTTTTGCAGTTTTTCATATAAACTATGAAAATTCACGGAGTTTCTTGTACAAATCTGTATTATCATTGTTCTGACTTATATTTTTTCCATGTATACAAAGTTATAAGCTAGCCCAAAAGGCTTGAATCACATACATATGATTTTTATTGATTTAGTTATATTTTTTTAAAATTTAATTGGAATAAATAAAGTGGATTAAATGAATAGTGCCAAAAGTTGAGAAAAAGTTACCATGACTTTTATTGTGATTCAAGATCCTACTATGATATAAATGGACTTTAGAATGATTAAATACATGGAAAATGGGCCCATAAGAGAGGTCTTACACACTTCACTACTACCAAAGTCTAGTTTCGGCTGACACTCAAAGCCATGTAATGGCAAACCTTCACCAAAGTCCTATAAAAATAGGCACCTTACTTTCCTCTAACATTGCACTTTATTATTATTTTTTATTTTATGTCCAAACATATTACAATGTTTCATCGTCACTAACTACTAAGTGGTGAATGTTGTATGACTTAGTCTTTCAATATTCTCCCTTAGACACTAAGTAAAGAGGGGAATCTCATTAACTTGACATTTTGTTTAGTCACTCCATTAGATTGAGCTAAATAGTCCTCATTTGATTGTCCATCTTAGGCCCATATAGTTTAGTTATAGTAAGAGTCTGTTTTTCATTGCATCACTTGCATAAATGTTCTTTCTTGTCCTTTTGGTCCATAGTTTTAAATGTACATTTTGAAAACCACTAAGATATCTCTTTGGCTATCTCTTTAATATCAGGACAATGAAGTAAGTTAGAAGTTACATGTAAAACTTTTTTGAACTCCACAACTCAGTTTGTGGGAAATAGGAACAATTGGCCAAGCGAAAATAGTATTATGGAGAAAACTCCATTGGTTATCGTATAGACACAATGAGCTATGAGTTATGAGGATTTGAAAATTAAATATAAAGAAAATAACAACCAATGAAGGACTTAGAGAATATGTTGTCACTACTAGTCAAATAAAGTGGAGATCCTTTACATGGTTGAAAATTCTAATTGATTTTAGCATGCCAAAGTAAGTCAAGAACTCTTAAACATAATTGAGCACAATCAAATCCATAGGGGTTAAACAACAAGGTTCAGCATAGTTGGTAGATAGTTGGGTCCCTTAAGCATGATATCCAGGGCTCGATTGCTAGCCGTGTATGTAAAAGATCTTGTCGAGAGAGGTAAAACCCTACTTTAGTGTTCTCAACACCTCGAATAACCTACAAGAGTTAGGGAAAAGAAGGTGGAATTTTATATACCCATGTTAGAGCTATGGTAGAATTCCCTGTATGGATCCATAAAAATCTACCTTGAAGAAAATGAATCAGGTTGGAAAAACTCAAAAGGAAAAATAAGTGTAAAAAAATATATAAATATCCACTTCACTGGCTCAAGTTGTACTAAGTAACTGGGGGGTTTCAGCAAAAAGTGTTGTCCTTCACATCAAATGATGTAGTATGAGCTATGAGTGTGCTAATAGTATCTTGGTGTAGCAGGTTATGTAAGCTTGAGTAACGGGGGTTTTGCATTATCAATGTTTGATCCTTGCATCAAAAAAGCATATAAACGGCCTAAGAAAGAAAATGTCCCCTATAAAAGTGAAGCATAAAATGTGCGAGGAAACAAAGAGAATCCTTGATGACTCCATCACACTAGAATATGGTCCAAATAAGGTGGAATTTACTTGTTGCTTTGGGTAAGTATGTATTGTTATATTCTTACTACCTAATTCTAAAACAATTAAAGACATATAAGTAAGAAGTTGAGTTCCTAATTTATTTGGGCATACTGGAGATACTAGAAAATATTCAATAATGTTAAAGTCCCACTTGCTTAGATAAAGTGATGGGAAATTCTGGATTTAGATCCAATTTGATAACCAAAATAATCTTAAATAAAGAAAGAGAAAGAAGAGACTCCTAATGACCGCAAATGGTTCATGCATGACCAATGGAAATGTCTTTTAACATTAAAATTTTCAATTCACTTGACTAGCTATTTTCATTCACCATGTACTGGGTACTCACACATGCAATGGTTTATGACAAAATGGCTTGATGCCAAATCTCGAATGATCCTACGACTTTTTACTTTAGTGGCAAGCATTCAAGTGGTGAAAAAGGAACAAAGTGAGGCCTTAAATGACTCTTGTTCTAAAAAAAAAATTGAATTGAATGGACCAAACTAGCAGGCATATAGGTTGATCATTGGTCTGGTTATGGGGCAATCTAGTCGTCTCATTGTATTACATGCATGGTAGCATTAAATTCATACTAAGGCTAAATCTAGTGGAGTCTAGTGTTACCTTTACATTGCATGGATGGACAAAATACATGTTTTTTTCTTTAGTTATTCCTTATATAAGAATTTCAAAATCCACACCTTTTCTCTTTCTCACTTAAGAAACAAGTAAAGAGGGGCAACTATAAATGCCGTATTTCATCCGTATCCTTTAAAAAAAATAATAAATAATTTTTTAATAAATATGAAAAAGAAAAAATGTTTACATAAAATAAAATATAAAAAAATAATAATATCTCCCAAAGATTACCATATCTTGAGGAGTTATAATTTTCTCCTTTTTCAGGTCTTCATAAAACTACAAAAGTAATAAAAATAAGAAAAATAAAAATTAAGGATTGAGATTTGATATTAGAGTAATAATAAAAAAAAGAAAGCAAATCAAGAATAATAAAAGATTTTTTATGATTTTGAAGCATTAATTAAAAGATTTCATTTTTGCATTATAAATAGAGGCAAGATGAGAGGAGAAGGAAAAAGGGGAAAAGAGAAAAGAAAAAAAAGAAGTTGAGTGAAAGAGAAAGGGTACATGAGGGAGGTTTGAGAGTAAAAATAGTGGAGAGTGGGTGTTGGTTTTTTTTCGATAAAGGTTAAGGTAGAAAGTTTCTTCTCTTCTTCTTCATTCCATCTCATTGCATTGTTGGGATTTTCTCATGGGTAAAACCTTTTTAGAATATGATCTTGTATCTTCTTCTCTTCTTGAATATTTCCATGGATCCTAAATTTGATATTTTGAGAGGTCAATGGAATAACCCATTCACAACAATGAACACCTCACAATAGGTGGAGGTATGCTTGTGATGGGTATGTTTTATTTTATTTTCTTTTCTTCAATTTGTTTCTGAGGATCTCAAAGTATGTTTGCCAAACATGTTGGCTAAATTAGTGGAATGACACTTCATAATATTCTTTTGCACTTAAATATTGTAATGATTTTTTTTTATTTTTTTCTTTCTTCTCATTTTTTTCTTTCCTTCTTTTCTTTCATTTTATTATTATTTTTTGCCTTTCTTCCTCACAAGTAATAAATAAATAAATAAATTATTTATATATATATATAATATGTATAATTCAATTTTTAAAATAACAAATATATATAATTTCTCTTAAAAAAACACAAACCCATTAAGATGAGTTTTTACGTTTGAACTACATGGACTTTGATCCCTATATTTGGGTACATAGACCCGAGGTTTTTATTCTATGTCAAGTCCATCTTTGTAAATAAATCCATTTTATTTATTTATTTATTTTATTTTTCTTATTTTTCTTGTTTCTCTATACATATTTTATAAAGGTAATTAAAATAATTCTAAGGTCACATTGATTTTGTATAATCAATTTAAGGTAACCGTTCTTATGAACGGGTGTTATGAGATACCTAACACCTTCCCCATGAAGCAATTAACTCCTAAACCCTTTATGTTTCGTATACCATATATTTTTTTAAAAAAAGGTTTTTCAAAATGTTCCTTTTAAAAATTTTGGTGGTGACTCTACTTTATTTTAATTTTTCTTTTTTAAAATTAAAAATTAAGTGTGACAATCCCTAAAATGTTAATTTACTATAAAAAATTAATTTTATTGGTATAGTTAAAAATTAACTTGTGCAAAATATATCTAAAACAGGAAAATTGAGTAGTATTTGGATACTCAAAACCCTCTCATAGGCGTTAGTTTTGGGCAGATTAAACATGTGATTTTTGTCCAAAAAAATTCTCTTGGAAGGCATGCCAAACAACTTTTTGAGGAAGGTTTGACTTTTGGTAAAAAAAGGTGATTAACGTTAATTAAAGTAATTAGCAAGTTGAATAAGCCAAATAAACTCTCTCTTTACTCCTTATTTCAGATGTGATTTTTTGCATAAAATAGAAAGAGAGAGCTTCCAAAACCTAAGAGGCAAGAGAGAAAAAGAGAAGGAGAAAGTGAAGACAAGTTGCAAACCTTGAAGATTTAAGCATCAAGGTAATATTCTAGGCTTATTAGCTTGTATATTCATGGGATTCATGGTAGTTTCTTTGAGTTTTCCTTCTCCTTGCTCTCTCTAAAGATTTTAGCCAAGGCGTAGGGTATGGAGAAGATGATTTTCCATCTACCTAACTTAGGAGAAATGGCTAACTAGTAGTTTAAAGCATGATTTTGAAGGTTGTTTTAAGTAATTTTAAATATGGAAATTTTTCTCCATTTCCCCTAATTTTTGGCCAATTAGGGTTTATGTTCAGAGTTGAAATTTCATGATTTTGACCCCAAAAATGGATTCCTTGGGTCCAAATTAGTTAAGTACAAGTGTTGGTTTCAAGAGAATCACAATGGAAAGCAAAATGAGAATTTTAGATTTTATGAGTACTTTGTAAAGTTGAAGCATGAACCAATGGTATATAACCTCATTTTGTGATGTGACAAAGGCCAAAGGAAGCATCCACCAAGTTGGGAAAGCTTGAAGGTAGTAATTTACCTATTTATGCTTATTGTTCTCAAACTTGAATTTCATGAACTTGTTGCTATGCCATATGTATATAATGATGCTTTGTGACGATTTGTGATGATTGGATGAGTTGTTTGATGAGGTTTATTACCTTTGGGTGTCCAAATTTCAGAATAAAACTTTGTCTAAATTTTTATGAAATGTTACGGCATTAAAAGTTTCAAGTGATAAATTGATGTTTTCTTGATGTTTCCATGAATTATGTGATAACATGATTGTATGAATGGGTTGTTACTATTGAGATTCTTTGAATCTCACTTTCCCCTGAATGACTATCTATACTAGGGAAAACAATGCAAAAGGGCTAAGGGAGGAGCTAGATGAATGAAGAATATAATAATGAGTGGTTAATGATGCAAGTTATTATATTATCATGTGAACATTTGTATCCATATATGTATAGATGAGTGATGCTACCATTAATTGTTATCATGTATTTCTAAGTTTCTCATTATGTTATGTATGAATGTGGTACTATGAATGATGATGTAATTATGATTTGAAGCTTATTTTACCAAGATAGGAATGGAAATGCTCAATCTAAACACCCTAAAGGAAACACAAGTACTATTCATGTGAAACAGGGTAATTAGTATAAGTAATTTATATTCTCTAAAAGTAGATAGAATAAGCTTTCTATAGAGCTAAAGAAAGCCTAAATTGGATAATTTTTACATTTTATGGTGAATTTTAAAAGGTAGGGTTTAGAACAGGGCAATATTGGAAAAATTGGAAATTGAAAGTTAGGTACTGGAAAATTCAAAAGATAATATAAAGTTGTACAGAGCTTAAAAAATTTAGTAGTTTATATGTATAAAAAGGTCTATATCTTAAGTTTCATATGTCACTAATTTGGAGGTAATTGAAGCTATATAATATAATATATAGACGTTTTCCCAAAACTATTCCAATAAAAGTTGAAGTCCGATCCTTCATGATTTAAGTTAATGGCATGTCCTGTGCAAGTGAAATAAATGTACAAAAAAATATATCTAGAATATAGTATAGACCTTTCAAATGACATAGAGTATGGATGATTTGGTTTAGAATATAAGGAAATATGATTTTTCAAATTTGTTGTCAAAATCAGGAATTTTCATAAATGACCAAATCTACAATATTTTTTAAAGGAATAAACTGTACTAATTGGTCTAGTATTTACTCTGTTGCAGTCTCTCCTAATTCAATACTACTTCTTTTTTACTGGAATCCACCACTACTCCTTCCTTAGGATTCATGTGGCCTAAGAATCTCACCTCCCGAGCCAAAACTTACATTTACTAAGCTTGGCATCCAGTTGGTGATCCTACAATACTTGTAACACAATCCAGAGATGGAGTACATGCTCTTTTTCACTATTGGAATATATCAAAATATCATCAATGAATACTACTACAAACTTGTCTAGATATGGCCAGAATATCCTATTGATGTAATCCATAAAAATTGTCGGGGCATTGTTAGCAAGGCTGACTTTCCAAGAGGGGGGTGAATTGGGAAGATTGAAATTTTTCTGCACAAAGTGAAATAAGTGAAGATATCACAATATAATGAAAACAATGCGTAAAACAGATCAAGCTGAAAAGTAAAGATAGGGAGAAGAAGACTCAGTAATTTATCCTGGTTCGGTCTTTCCACTTGACCTACATCCAGTCCCCAAGACACCTCTTGAGATTTATCCACTATACAGCAAGAATTTCAATGGGCTTCTTGCTAGGGCCACAGTACACGAGTATGCTCTGTTTCTGAGCTTTCTCAAACTCTCCAAGCACTTTCACTATGTGCTTCCCAATCCCCTTGTGAATACCCCTCACAAGTAAATTTATCTCCAAGATGAAGAGTAGATTGATTACAATGAAATAACTCTCTTGAAAAGAGTAGATATGAAAGTTTAAGTACAAGTATAGAAGTTGAGAGGGTAAAAGCTTTTGAGAAGAAGATTTAGCATAAATTCGGTATATACAAGTTTGATTCGTTACCCACAACTTCAAATGATGTTGTATTTATAGATTTAGGTCTCAAATATCCATTAGAGACTAAATCTATCCGTTGGGGAAGTTATCCAACGGTTACTCAGAAAAACTATCCGTTTACCAACCGCATTTAATGTTTCTGACATACTGAAATTCGAATTTTGGTTGGTCAACAGATGAATTTCGAAGGAACCGAAGATTAAAGCTTCCAACGTTACAGCACGAAGTTCGTCTATTCATGAATTGAAATTCCAATTTTGAAACTTACAAAACATTTTCACAATGTGACATACGAATTTCCAAGAAGAAAGTTTTTTGGTTAAGTGTGAACAGTGTTTTCAATTTTCTACAGTGCCTTCGAAATTCGAAATTTGGTATCCCAAAATTCGTCTGTCCACTGAATGTTTAAGAGACACAGTAGATTACTTTCTTCGAAATTTGAATTTTGGAAGGGTGAAATTTGTCTGTCAGAGAGACTCTTTCCAGAACAATTTCGTCATTCGAATGTTGCAAGTTCTTATCATTCGTATGTCAATGTTTCACTTTAACAGACTCAAGAACTTAGCTTCTGAAATTCGAATTTTAATGTTCAAAGTTCGTTTGTCAGAGAGTAGTTTTGAAACTTAAATCATTCTTGATCTCAGATGAACTTTAACACAGTTTCAGACGAATTTCTTCTATATTCTCAATTTTTGTTTTGTTTGAAATTCGAATTTTGAAGACTCAAAGTTCGTCTGTTGCAAAGAGGCATCTTTCAGACTTATATGAAAATTCGAATGTTGGAAGTTCAAAATTCGTTTGTCAGAGAGCATTTATCAAACTCAATTTCATTTTGATTTCAGATGCACTTTATCATAATTTCAGACGAATTTCTTTGGTTTTTACAAACTTCATTTTACTTGAAATTCGAATTTTGAAAGTGTGAAGTTGGTCTGTTTACCAAAAGGCCTCTTTCAGACTAGATGAAAATTCGAATTTTGAACAGCCAAAATTCGTCTGACAGAGAGCCATCTCTTCAGACTTATTCAGTTTTAGCTCGAAATTCGAATTTCCAAAGGCAAAGTTCGAATTTCCAACTTGACAGTTTAGCTTAAACTTTCAACCTTCGTCTGTTTGTGGGTGTTTTTCAAATATTTAAAGATTTAACATAAAATCAAAGTTTGAAAACATCTTTTCTTCAAATCAAAATCTTTTACCCAGTCATAACAAAAACTAAGGATCCTACAAAAGATCTAACAGCAAGAACTCAGAAAATCTTCACTTGAGACAGCTTTGATCTCCTTTGATATCTTCAATCCAAGCTCTTGAATGTTGGTTTGGAATCATCAAAACTCTTGATTCAACAGGCATTAGTCAACCCAAAAGGCATGACAAGCAATTCATAATGTCCATATCAAGTTTGAAAAGTTGTTTTAGGCAAATCCTTAGCATGCACCCAAAGTTGATGGTATCTCAACCTCAAATCAATTTTAAGAAAACCAAGACACCTGCTAATTGATCAATCAAATCATCGATCGAGGCAAAGGATATTTATTCTTAATTGTTACCCTGTTTAACTACCTGTAATCGATACGCAACCATAGACTTCCATCCTTCTTATTAACAAATAATACTGGAGCTCCCCAAGTTGAGACACTTGCTCTGACAAAATCCCTTTTTAGAATATCTACTTCTTGAGTTTTTTTAATTCAGATGGTGCCATTCGATATAGAGCCTTAGAAATAGGACTTTTCCTAGGCACCAAATTGATGGAAAACTCCAACTCTCGTGGTGGTAGCAAGCCAATGATCTCCTTTGGAAACACATCAGGATATTCACATACAATTGGATACCATTCTACACCTCTTTCTTCATTCACGTTAATAGAGAAGAAACCCAAAAACCCTTGACACCTTTTCTACTAGTCCCTATTGGGTTGGATGCTAGACAAATATTTTCACCCCCTTGGACACTAGGTAAATTCATCGGCAATTACACAATCTTCCAAGCATAATCAAGAATAGCATTATTTACATCAAGCCAATCCATCCTAATGATAACATTAATCTTTTGCAATTGTAGACAAATTAGATCCAGTGTAGTGCTTAAGTGTTCAAAAAAAACCACATAATTCAAACAAGCTTAAGTGGTTCTTAATGAAATTCCCAGGGATATTGGAAACTAACAATTCAAAAGGTAACTCCATTGCCACAATATCAAATCTCTGAGCATAATCATAAGATAAAAACGAACGTGATGCACCAGAATTAAATAATGCATGAATAGAGACACTATTAAGTTTAAGTTTACCTTTAATCAAGTTTGGTGCTGCATCTACTTCTTGCCGAGTTATTGCAAAAACTCGATTAGGCATCATGGGTTTTCTCATTGCATTATCACGTCTAGGCTTATGGCAACCCTGTGAAATGTGTCCAAGCTTCCTATAGTTATAGCAAATCACACATGGTTGATCGCCATGGCTCATCCTACATTTTGCACAAGGAGTTGAAGTATTGCCTAAACCGTGTTGAATTCCTTTTCTCTTCCTCTGCTTCCTACATTTGCCTAGATAGAACACGCCTCTTTACACATAGGTTCTCAAAGTACACAAATTCAACCACTGATAGCCACTCCTTAATTTCTAGGATGGCTCCCTTAAACAAATGCAGAGCCTTCCACCTGTCATCATGATAATCTTTTAGGTAGGTGGAGTATTTTGCCAAATCCAGGAATTGATCAATATAATTGTCCGCTAATAAATTCCCTTGTTGAAAAGCTAGAAACTTAGCCTCCCTTTGCATTATTAAGGTAGGAGGAAGTAGTGTGTGAAGAATCTCTCTTTAAACTATTCCCAAGTCATTCAAGCATTCATGGATTCAGTACTTGGAAGAATACTCCTCTACTAATGATTAACTTTCTTCTCAAGCTTAAACACTACCTGTTGCACCTTTTGTTTAGAGGTGCAATCTATCACACCAAATATAGTCTCCAATTGATCAACCCATTTGTCAGCCAAGGCAGGGTCCATTGTACCTTCGAAAGCTAAGGGATTAAACTTCCAAAAGTCTTTTAGTTGGGAGAAGATATCCTTTCTTTCAGTTCTCGGGACTCTCTCATTTTCCATGTCAGCCTCAAATTCATCATTATTGCCCTCTCCTGCATTCAAATCAACATACATGCCAACCCTTCATTCACATCACCATACCCTTGTCGGTTCATTTGCTCCTGCAGTCTATTTAACATCTTCCCCTGTGTACTTACTCGATCGCTTAAGCTTGTCAACATCTCATGCATTTCTCTCATCAACTCACTATTACTCGACCTTCCTCTGCGAGACATATTTCTCCTACACACAAACAACAACATATTCAGTTATATGGTTTTGGACTAGAATTGTAATGGGAATATTCAAGTCTATGTAATTGAAATTATGCCAAATATCACCACCAATAGAAATAATAGCCTGAACCATCACTCTGATACCAAAATGTGACACCCTACTCCAACATACATCCTAACTTGACCAATTATTTCAAAAACTAACCAAATAAAACCAAAACATCCTAACTTTAACTCCCAAAACATCTGAATAGCAGAACACGCATGAAAAGCTAGCAAAACAGGTTGGGGTAGTGGCTTACTACAATACCATTGTGGCCTCATCCAGCCAGTGGTGCTTCGTACCGCGATGACAGTATTAGTATCCATATCAACAAATTATTGATTTTCCAGGCTAACTTTTGACGCGTATAACTTTATATTCCGACCTCCAATTGACCTGATTCCAACTCTTACAAGTCAATCTTGTCCTAACCTATCTATAGACACTAATTTCACTCCAATCCATCTTCATATAGAGATTTTGGACAACTGACACCTTTTTGGTCATTTCTTGACCAAAACTTGCAACTTTCCATCTCCCATTATCACCAAAGACAATTTAACCATTATGGACCATTAACGCAGGCCCAAATTGACTTAACCAACTTGTTCAAAGAGGTTTCATCTCAATAGGACCACTCTTACCCCATTGAACCATAATTCCACTTAATAGACTATATGTCCCAAAACACACCAACAAGGCCCAAATCCACTTTGTGCTCACACACTTGACCAATTCAGCCCACAGACACATACATCAACCATACATGACCAAGTCATCACCACCATCATTATATCATCATCACATATCAGTCATGCAATCATACAAAACACATAATCATCAACATCATTACAGTCACCTTGATCCTTATATCCATTACACATATAGTATCCTACTTGGCATAACATATAACATAGACATTACAATATACAACCGAGACATGAAAATTCTCATGTCTGAGACACTACTCGCTTCTCTTCTTCGAACTCACTTCTCTTCTTAGTCATGGGAAGGGGTGTAAGACAAAGTCTTAGTAACCGGGAACAACCACATACAATATATATAACTATACAATCGTGCACATGGTGCAATGTAATGCAATAAATGGTATGCATGTTGTAACGCCTCTATTTAGGACCATTTTCCCATGTATTAGAGCACATTATAGCCCAATTGTACTTAATTAGAAGCCTGAATCACCTAAAATGTTATAATAAAATTTTCCAAATTTTGAATACTATTCATTTAATCAGATTCTCTTTTCCCGAGCAAATTTCATAAAATCATAACTAATTCTACAAAAATTATATGCAAGTGATTTAGGTCTCTAAAAATACCTTAAAATATTTTCTACATGAGAAAAATATAAAATAGACCAATTACTTGGCCAATTTGTATAGTAAATTTTGTAAATTTTTACTATTTATACGGTCAATTACAGAAATTTCAATTTTCTAGGCTAATTTTGAAAATTCACTATAATTCATACATAAATCCAAATTAAGTACTATTTAGGCCATATGAAATCTATTTTTGTCTAGTTTGTAAGCATATATAACATTCATACTTTGCAATACACAAAGTTCAAACAGTTGTGGGTTTACTCTGTAGTAGTCAGAATAACATTTTGCATCCTAGTACCTTGCCAAATAAAAGCTATAAAATATTTACATGGCCATGTTTCATCTTCATATTATACCATACTTTCACTATGACCTAAAGCAGCATAAAATCTTGAAGAAACAAATTTAACATTACATTTACAAATTTACACAACAACTCTAAATTCATGGCATTGTTGCTACCTAATCAAGTTAATGATCAAATTTTTTCTCTTTTCCTTTTTCTTTCTTGGAGGTCTTGCCATTGTTGCTACCTAATCATAGTTAATATGTGGAAGGGTGAGATTCAAAGAATTTCAGTAGCTAATACCCAAACATTGTAACACCTTATCAAAACAAACCTCCATTCTTGACTAATTTCTTTAACTACTAATCGAATGCAACTCAAATTCACTTCCCAAAATACCATAATAGTGAAAAAAACACCTGAAAGGCACTACAATAGGATGAGGCTGCAGCCTGCTACTGTACCACCATGACCCTAGCCCGACAGTAAAGCTTAGCGTTGCAGCCAAGTTTCTGGTGCCACGGCCCTAACATTAGAATCAAGATCAACAAATTGCTTATCCGATCTCCGATTGACTTGGTTCCAATTCCTATAAGTTACTCTCATCATTATCTAACCATAGGTACTAATTTCACTCATACCTAACTCTATTTGGAGATTTTGGATATCCAACACTCTTTTTGGCCACTTTTTGATCAAAACTCACAACCTATAACCTCATATTGCCACCAATGGCAATTCAACACACAAAGACCTTTCATATAAGTCCTATTCTGCTCAACCAACTTGCTCAAAGAGGTTTTACCTCAAAGGAACCACTCCTCTGAGATTTGATTCTATTAAGCCCCATAACCATTTAGCACCAGAGTCTTCAATTGAAAGGTTAGTCATGGAAGGGGGTGTGAGACAGTCTCAGTAACTAGGGATAACCACACGCATATATATATGTACATAACTCATACAATCTCATGACTGCAATATGAAATGGAATGCATGTCTCCCTCGAACATAGCTACAACCACAAGTTGGCATCATAACATAACATTTTGTATAGGTAATTCCCTTCCAACAGTCAGAGAAGATTGATTCCGAGACACCATCAAGCTTACCTCCCACTAATGTACCTAGCCAAAGGTAACACTAGTATTTGGATCATGATTCTCCTCCCCCTGGATCACCTCAAATTGATGGTGATTTAAGGAAGGTGTAGTCCGCTGCTACCTGGCTCCCTTGGCCATAGGGGGATGATTTAGCGAAAGGGATCCCATCCTTATCCTCCCTTATCATATATCATATAATCATATCATCATATAACATAAAATCATCACCACCTAATCCACCATATACCTTACAATGTCACATGGTGATACTTATGTCATATCATCATATATTCCTCATCATTATATATCACAATGTCATACATGTATCATGTAATGCCATATCATCATCATCATCTCTAATTATCACAATCATCATACCCTATGTGTCTAGCCGTGTGCATACCATGATATAAAGATAAACCATATACACACATATATCTATATCATGGTATGAATGTAAACAAGCATATATACACATATATACCAACATAATATACATATACAATACAAATAATACAGACACTCGGTTACCTCAGGTTGTTAATATCACACACGTGATTCCATAAGTTTCTCGAGTTGTTCAACACACTCAAACCTCTTTTGATAAAGCAAACAACCTTCACATTATGATAATATCTCAACACAAATTCCATAATTCAACCATTTAGGCCTAACCCAAGGTTTGAACACCACATTCTTGCTTCAAAAATCTCCTAGAGACCATTCAAACACTACACAATCACATATATCTTATATTTCATACACCCTCTAACAATTTCGACCTAAGGTTAAGCTCAAATCATGCATACTCCCTTTAGAACTCATACACAAGCATCTTAAACAATAAACCACACTCCCTTAATCCCATTTCATCCATTTTAATTGGTGGATTCTTCCCCAAACTCAAAACTAAACTTACTCCCACCAATTTCTAACCCAAAACCGAAAAGAGAAGAGCAGAAAGGGAGCAAGATCAACTTACGAACCATTTAGCAAGCTTCCAGAGGTTGAAAATCATCTCCCTCGGTCAGATTTTCAAACCCTAGCATCATTCCTTTGATCCCTCCTCCGTTTCTTTCTTTTCTATTTGTCCGAAATGATCCTAATTTAAATTGATTTCTCAGCTTCCGCCATGGCCCCAAGAAAGCCCACCGTGGCACCATGCTTTCAACCAAAAAAATATCTTAATCTGTAACTTCCTCACCCCAGCGGTCCTACTCCTCGCTGCAGGGTGAAGGTCATTTTTCTCTGCTCTGAGCTTTCCCCCATCCTATTTTTCTCCAGTTATGCACACATCATCAAGTTTACTTCATGTTAGCTTGGGACTAAGTTCAAGGTAGTGTCATGAGGGTTGTTACATTCTCCCCTCCTTAAAAGAAATTTCATCCTTGAAATTTGAGAACAATAGCATCGACTTTGTACAACATACTACTTCCACATTATCCTTCAACTTCTGGGAAACTTGCTGAATTTCTACCTTCTATTGTGCATCTTGTGATGAACTACTCTCTTGTATTCCACTTCTATCATCACTAATTTATGCAACTTACATTAAAAATCAATCTTAGTGCTGAATTCTCCTTATGTTCTTAGACATAAGAAAGGTTGGACAACCACCTTGTCCTGAGTTCTTTCTCCCCAAAACAAACTTTTCACACAATTGTTGCATTAAAACTTCTAGGATATACCATCATTCTCCTTAACTTTTGATTTTCTCCCTTACTTTTCCACATCATTACTTATTTTCTCAAATGGTTAATCACTTTTAATCATTTCTCTTAGAAATCAGATCATATCAACTATCATATTTACACTGATAAGGCTCCATTAACCAAACACTATCGATTTCCATAATTTTTTTACTCAGTTTATAATATCTAACATTCACTCCTTATTACTGTATTAAGAGGAAAACTTCATTTCCTGAGAGCTCCTTTACAATACCAACTATTTTTCCAAGTCTCACCATAAGATATACTCTCTCCATATGCAACTTCTTATATATTAACCCTCTGTGGTGATCCTTGTTAACCAAACTTCTTTCTTGCTTTATCCATATAATCATTTTCAGTCGACAACCTTTTCTTGTCATATTGTTAACCTTGAGATTCCTTAAGCCATAGTTACTATGTGTAATGATCTAACCAATTGAACTCTCACCACCACTTCTTTTATGACACGGATTATTGCTTCCTTCACACATTCCTCTTGAACTAATAGTTCTGTCTTTCTTTCAATACCATTGTAGTCAAGATTTGTCAAGTAGTATACTAATCTGCTTGACAGTTCAATCAATTGAACTCTTTGTTGTCACTTTACTTACTACATGAATTATCATTCTAAATTTTACATCATCGCCTCTTGATCTCCATATCATTGTCTCTCCTCGACATCAATTTGTATGTCAACACTGAGTATTTCTTAACTTAGTAGTATACACTGGATTAACCATATTTATTGCATCTCTTGGAATCCATTAGCTATACCTTTGGTATTAACCAATTTAAAATCATCACAAAACATTTTGAAGGTTATTCTCATTACACTGTATATACGTCTACACCATATAAAAACTCTTTATCTTACACTTCTCAACCAAATGGCACTACGAAAGGCATAGGCAAAACCATCACATCTTTAAAGTCCACTAAAACTCCTATAGCCTCTTTATCCTAAAGACAACTTCTTTAGTAACCAAACCATGTTTCCTTATAGTAAGACCACTTTCCCTAATAATTCCATAATCTAACAAAACCTCCATACCAACAAGCCAATCATTAATTTCTTATATACTTTAGAAAAGTCCTTCCAGTTCTCTTTTCATCTTTAACACTATATACTTGGCTCCATTCAAACATATCCTTTTGTCTTATGCCACTCTTTTCCACATGCTTCTTATTACACTATGTCTCTTCGATAATCTTGCTTATAGATAAATCTCTCTAATTTGAGGCCTTAAAGCCTTTCTAATATCCTATCAGTGTACTCTTTAGGTTTGCTTCTACTGCGCACTCTGATCTCTTCACCTTTGTACATAAGGTTATACAATACACTCACATAACCCATGTACATCGCCATCCTACTTCCATCCCACCGTTCTAATTTTGTTTCCACTATAGACCTCGCAATCTTCATGCTTATAGCAAGAGGCTCGAGCCACCAAGTACCACTTACTGTTATACCATAGTCACTACTTATCTTTTACCAACAATAGTTAGGATCTTACTCACAACTTCAATTATTTCTTCCACTCCAAGTCAACCATTACAATACTACTACCTGCTTATATCTTTGTGAATCCTGCTCAAGCTCTACTTTCGGGTCTTTAATGCTTTTCTCCTTCTCATTTTTATTGAAAGGTTTGGAATTCCTTCCATTAAATGATTAACCACTTACCTCATGATCAGTGAATTGCTACCACTTATGGCTTGATTGGCCAACCATGTTGAAACAAGAGTTTTGATGATTCCAAACCAACAGTCAAGAGCTTGGATTGAAGATATCAAAGGAGATCAAAGCTGTTTCAAGTGAAGATTTTCTGAGTATTTGCTGTTAGATCTTTTGTAGGATCTTTAGTTTTTATTATGATTGGGTAAAAGATTTTGATTTGAAGAAAAGATGTTTTCAAACTTTGATTTTATGTTAAATCTTTAAATATTTGAAAAACACCCACAAACAGACGAAGGTTAAAAGTTTAAACTAAACTGTCAAGTTGGAAATTCGAACTTTGCCTGTGGAAATTCGAATTTCGAGCTAAAACTGAATAAGTCTAAAGAGATGGCTCTCTGTCAGACGAATTTTGGTTGTTCAAAATTCGAATTTTCATCTAGTCTGAAAGAGGCCTTTTGGTAACAGACGAACTTCACCCTTTCAAAATTCGAATTTCAGGTAAAATAAAATTTGTAAAAATCAAAGAAATTCGTCTGAAACTATGATAAAGTGCATCTGAAATCAAAAGAAATTGAGTTTGATAAATGCCCTCTAACAGATGAATTTTGAACTTCCAACATTCGAATTTTCATATAAGTCTGAAAGAAGCTTCTTTGCAATAGACGAACTTTGAGTCTGCAAAATTCAAATTTCAGACAAAACAAAACTTGAGAAAATAGAAGAAAGTTGCCTGAAACTATGTTAAAGTTCATCTGAGATCAAGAATGATTTAAGTTTCAAAACTGCTCTCTGACAGACGAACTTTGAACATTAAAATTTGAATTTCAGAAGCTAAGTTCTTGAGTCTGTTGAAATGAAACATTAACATACGAATGATAAGAACCTGCAACATTCGAATGATGAAATTAGTCTGAAAAGAGTTAATCTGACAGACAAATTTCGCCCTTTCAAAATTCGAATTTCGAAGAAAGTAATCTACTGTGCCCCTTTAAACGTTCAATGGACAGACGAATTTTGGGGATCCAAAATTCAAATTTCGAAGGCACTGTAGAAAATTGAAAACACTGTTCACACTTAACCGAAAAAATTTCTTCTTGAAAATTCGTATGTCACATTGTGAAAATGTTTTGTAAGTTTCAAAATTCGAATTTCACTTCATGAACAGACGAACTTCGTGCTGTAATGTTGAAAGCTTTAATCTTCGGTTCCTTCGAAATTCGTCTGTTGACCAACCAAAATTCAAATTTCGGTTTGTCAAAAACATTCAATGCAGTTGGTAAACAGATAGTTTTTCAGAGTAACCGTTGGATAACTTCCCCAACGGATAGATTTAGTCTCTAACGGATATTTGAGACCTAAATCTATAAATACAACATCATTTGAAGTTGTGGGTAACGAATCAAACTAATATACACCGAATTTCTGCTGAATCTTTTCTCAAAAGCTTTTACCCTCTCAACTTCTATACTTGTACTTAAACTTTCATATCTACTCTTTTCAAGAGAGTTATTTCATTGTAATCAATCTACTCTTCATCTGGAAGATAGATTTACTTGTGAGGGGTATTCACAAGGGGATTGGGAAGCACATAGTGAAAGTGCTTGGAGAGTTTGAGAGAGCTCAGAAACAGAGCATACTCGTGTACTGTGGCCTTAGCAAGAAGCCCATTGAAATTCTTGCTGTATAGTGAATAAATCTAGAGAGGTGTCTTGGGGACTGGATGTAGGTCAAGTGGAAAGACCGAACCAGGATAAATTATTGAGTCTTCTTCTCCCTATCTTTACTTTTCAGCTTGCTCTGTTTTACGCATTGTTTTCATTATATTGTGATTTCTTCACTTACTTCACTTTGTGCAGAAAAATTTCAATCTTCCCAATTCACCCCCCTCTTGGGAAGTCAGCCTTGCTAACAAGTGGTATCAGAGCCCGGATTCCCATTCAAAGGAACTCACAGTCTGGGAATTAAGATGGCTGGCTTTGGAGAGAGTATACTTCCTAAAGGAAACAACACTAACAGACCACCAGGCTTCAGTGGAGAGCATTATGGATATTGGAAGATAAGGATGCAGATCTACCTCTAATCAATTGATCTTGACATCTGGTCAGTCATTGGAAAAGGAGAATTCGTCCCAATGGCTCTAACTGAAGATGGAAGACACAAAGAGAAGCTGGAAGCAGAGTGGAATGATGAAGACAGAAGGAGAGTCCTACTAAACTTCAAAGCAAAGCATTGTTTGGTCAGTGCCCTGAACCAGGATGAATTCTACAGTGTCTCACAATGCACCACTGCAAAAGGAATGTGGGATACTCTACAGATTGCACATGAAGGAACATCTGGAGTTAGGGAGAACAGACTGAACACGTTCATTGGGGAGTATGAAAGCTTCAGAATGGCTGAAGGAGAAACTGTAAAGGAGCTCCAAAAGAGATTCACTCTTATTGTGAATCAACTGAAGAGCCTGGGAAAAGAATACACACAGTCTGAGAAAGTAAGAAAGATACTCAGAGCTCTCCCTCTGGAATGGCAGCCCAAGGTGACAACTATAGAAGAAGCCAGAGGAGAATCAATGGCTTCTATCACAGCTCTCTTCGGCAGCCTTGAGGAGTATGAAGGAAAAATCAAAGCACTCAAGGAAGCTGGGCTGGACAGAAAGAAGAAAGGCCTTGCCCTCAAAGCTGCTGATAAAAAGGAAGAAGAATCTGACGAAGGAGATGAGCTGGATGAGGAAACTCTGGCCATGATGGTCAGAAAATTCGGAAGATTCTACAGCAAGAAGAAGAACAAGAGATTCTTCAAGAAAGGAATGGCTGGAGAAAACAAGAAAGACACAAAAGAACCTGTGACTTGCTATGAGTGCAAGAAGCAGGGACACATAAAGTGGGACTGCCCCCAATTCATCAAGAAACAAGAAAAATAAAAGAAAGCTGCTGACAAAGGGAAGAAGAAGAAAGCCTACATCTCATCCATATGGGGCAACAGCTCTGATGAGGAAGAAGAAGATGAGGATGAGATTGCCAATATTTGTCTAATGGCACTTGCTTCTGAAGAAGTCACACCCTCATGCAGCAGTGATCAAGAAGAAGAGGTATATGAATCTGAACCTTCCTATTCAGAATTACTGGATGCATTTCATGAGCTTCATGATGAATTTATTAAAATTGCTAAAGAACTAAAACTGGCAAAGAAAAAGATAAGCAAGCTAGAGTCTTAAAGCATAGTTTCTAAAACTACCACTTTACGTACTTCTGAATCTGTTTGCTGCACTTCATGCACTGAACTTAAGCGAAGTAATGATTATTTAGTTAAAAGCATGTCTAGGCTCACTAGAGGTAAAGATATGTTGTTTGCATTGATGGGGAGCCAAAGAATATCACAAGGAAAAGCTGGTCTTGGCTATGATCCATGTGCTGTCAAGGAAAAGATTAGGAAGAAAAATCAGAATGCTTATATGAGACATTTTGTGCATGCTGAGAACAATAAAAAGAAAACTAATGCATCACATCACATTGAAACATATGATCAACCAAGGCATGCTAGACAAAAGTATTATCTGCGCTGTTTTCTTCCTGCATCTCAATCTAGCAGTCCTTTCACTACCTGTCATTTCTGTAACAACAAGGGACATATTTCCAGTTCTTGTGCTTTGAAGAAAAATGGACTTGGCAGGAAAGTTGAATGGGTTCCCAAAGTTGCATCTACATCTAGGGAAATACCTACTGACCGAAAAGGACCCAAGCAAATTTAGGTACCTAAAAGGAAAACATAAACATTGTTTTGCAGGTCTGTCTCAAAGCTAAGAAATGCAACAAATGATATATGGACAGTGCCTGCTCAAGTCACATGATTGGTGATAAGGAGAAGTTTATCACCCTTAGAGACAAGAAAGGAGGAAAGGTGACCTTTGGAGGTGACCAATATGGCAAAATTGTTGGTATTGGAATTCTGGGCAAAAATCCAGAAACATCCATTGAAGAGGTGCTATTTGTGATTGGCCTCAACCACAACTTGCTAAGCATGAGTTAGACTTGTGACAAAGGAAACTGGGTGCTATTTGACTCAATGTTTTGCCTGGTCATCAGAAAAAGTGATCACAAAGTAATCCTCAAAGCTCAAAGGGATGGTAACTGCTATACTATTGATCTTGATGAACTTCCTCCTTTAGATTCTGTATGCCTAATCAGTCAAGATAATGATAGTTGGTTATGGCATAGAAGATTAGCTCATGTGAACATGAATCAACTGTCTAAACTGATTAAAAATGAGATAGTAACTGGTCTACAAAAAATATCTTTAGAAAAGGATAAAGAATGTGATGCATGCTTAAGAGGAAAACAAACTAAATCAGCATTTAAATCTAAAAATGTAGTTACCACAACTAGACCACTTGAATTGCTGCATATGGACTTAATTGGACCTTCTAGGGTGAAAAGTCTTGGTGGTAATCTGTATGTGCT
Source organism: Adenanthera pavonina (assembly GCA_026686845.1). Lineage (NCBI taxonomy): Eukaryota > Viridiplantae > Streptophyta > Magnoliopsida > Fabales > Fabaceae > Adenanthera > Adenanthera pavonina. The sequence continues at coordinate 16,260,959 of JAIVEN010000012.1, read as the reverse complement.
TGTAATTGTTGATGATTATTCTAGATTTACTTGGACATTATTTCTTTCTTCTAAAAGTGATACCTTTGATGCATTTGTAACCTTAGCTAAGAAAGTACAAAATGAGAAAGGTATTTCTATTGTGTCTATCAGGTCAGACCATGGAGGAGAATTTGAAAATGCATACTTTCTGTAGTACTGCAATGAGCATGGGATTGACCACAACTTCTCAGCACCAAGAACTCCTCAACAAAATGGAGTGGTAGAAAGGAAGAACAGAACTATTGGAGAAATGGCTAGAGCTATGCTAAATGAGAAGGAACTCTCCCAAGTGTTCTGGGCTGATGCAGTAAATACAGCAAGTTACATCATAAACAGAGCCTACATCAGACCAATCCTTGGGAAGACTCCATATGAGCTGTACAAGGGAAGAAAGCCAAATCTGTCACACCTCAATGTGTTCGGGTGTAAATGCTTCGTTCACAACAACGGTAAAGAAAATCTAGGTAAATTTGATGCCAAATCCGATGAAGGTATATTTCTGGGCTATTCAAGTAGGAGTAAGGCATATAGAGTTTATAATAAAAGATCAAATGTAGTAGAAGAATCTGTACATGTGGTTTTCATTGAAAATGAAACTGTTTCAAAACATGCTACTAATGGGGATGATCTTACTTTCAATTTTGAAAAACTAGAAATTTCTGATAAGAGTAAAACTGAACCTCCAAAGATATCTGAATCTATTAACATAGAGGAAGATATCCAGGAGCAAGAGTTTGATGAAGAAAACAATGAAGAAACATCTCAAGAACTCCCTAAAGCTTGGAGATATCAAAGGAATCATCCTGTTGATCAAGTAATGGGGAATGTTCAAGAGAGAGTCAAAACCAGAAAATAGTTAAGGGAACAGATGCTCAACTGTGCTTTCATTTCTCAAATTGAACCCAAATGTACTGAAGAAGCCTTAACTGATGATTACTGAATTTTGGCTATGCAAGATGAATTAAATCAATTTGAAAGAAATCAAGTTTGGGATTTAGTATCTAGACCCAAAAATCATCCTGTTATTGGTACCAAATGGGTTTTCAGAAATAAACTTGATGAATCTGGAACAATAATCAGAAATAAAGCTAGATTAGTTGCTAAAGGGTATAATCAAGAAAAAGGTATTGATTTTGAAGAAACCTTTGCACCAGTAGCTAGATTAGAAGCTATAAGAATACTGCTAGCATATGCATGCATGAAAAATATTTTATTATATCAAATGGATGTAAAGAGTGCTTTTCTGAATGGATATATCATGGAAGAGGTTTATGTTGATCAACCTCCAGGTTTTGAGGACTCTACAAAACCAAACCATGTTTATAAACTGAAGAAAGCTCTCTATGGTTTAAAACAGGCCCCTAGAGCATGGTATGAGAGACTGAGCAATTTTCTGATTGAAAAGGGGTTTAACAGAGGCAAAGTTGACACAACCTTATTTACTAAGAAAGAAAATAAAGATTTACTAATTGTTCAAATCTATGTTGATGATATTATTTTTGATGCTACTAATGAAACTCTTTGCAAGAAATTCTCTGAGTTAATGCAGGGAGAATTCGAGATGTCTATGATGGGTGAACTCAATTTCTTCCTTGGATTGCAAATTAGATAGCTTAATGATGGTATCTTTCTCAGTCAATCCAAGTATCTAAAGGAGCTGTTAAAGAAGTTTGGAATGGAGAATGCCAAGCCAATGGGAACACCTATGGCTACTGCAACCAAACTGGACATGGATGAGAATGGGAAGATGTTTGACATTACTCAGTACAGAAGAATGATTGGATCCCTGCTGTACCTAACTGCCAGCAGACCTGACATTATGTTCAGTGTCTGCATGTGTGCAAGGTTCCAATCATGCCCCAAAGAAACCCATGCAACAGCTGTGAATAGAATTTTTAGATATCTTATTGGAACATCACAGATGGGTCTTTGGTATCCAAAAGGCAATGGAGAAGACCTCAAAGGATACACTGATGCTGATTTTGCAGGATCTAAAACTGACAGAAAAAGCACAAGTGGAACTTGTCAGTTCCTTGGAGGATCCCTGGTTTCATGGTTCAGCAAAAAGCAAAACAGTGTGGCCCTATCCACTGCAAAAGCTGAGTATGTTGCAGCTGGAAGCTGTTGTGCCCAAGTCATCTGGATGAAACAGCAGCTTGAAGATCTTGAGATTAAAATAAAAGAGATACCAATCATGTGTGACAACCAAAGTGCTATAAATATCACCAAGAATCCTGTCATGCATTCAAGGATGAAACATATTGAAATTAGGCACCACTTCATAAGAGATCACGTTCTAAAAGGAGAAGTCAGATTGGAGTACATCCCAACAGAGGATCAAGTTGCTGATATATTCACAAAACCTCTACCAGAAGACAGACACTGCAAAATAAGGAGAGAATTGGGAATGGTAAATCCCAATGAATTGTAAGTCATTTCTGTGCAATTCTGTCTTTAGAATTTTTAATATTAGAATAAATTCTAACTTGAGCATCGGAGTATGTTTTAGTGTAGTTGCAGGTGCTCCCTGTGAAAATCAATGGCTAAAAGTTTGAAAGATTGGAGCACTCCAGATTGGAACAACCAGAAAATAAAGTGAATGATAATTATTCTAAGTTCTGGATCCATTCTGTAAGTTTTTAAAGTTGAAATTTATATGTTGTTTGATTGCTAGATGAATTTCATTAATAATCTGTGTTTTTGAACTGGTCAACGTGGTCAACATTCGAATTTTGGTTGACCAACAGACGAACTTTGGCCTGTTATGCCTTCGAACAGTTCTCGGTAATGCCTCGAAATTCGTTTGTTGAAGCTTGAAAGTTCGAATTTTCAAAAACAGAAATTTCAAAGTTATGATTGTCCATCACTGTTATATGAATTATTACTTCTTAACATACGAATGCTGGACAATCTTTACAAAAGTTGAAAAATCCGAATTTTCAGTTCAAAATTTGTCTGTTGAATCTTGTCCTTCATGTTGAATTCTTGAAAGATGTAGTTCTGCATGTTTAGTTCGTCTGTTGAATGATGGTTTGATTGTTGCCTGCCTTTTTCTTTTCAACATTCGAACTTTTGTGAGACAAAATTCGTCTGTTGTGCTTGTATTGCTTGTTTCAAGCCACTGTCAGACGAAATTTCAAGATGAAAATTCGTCTGTTAGTAAGCTGTGCTGAACGGTTTAACTTGTAACTGCCCGAAGTTTGAATTTTGACCCCTCAAAATTCGTCTGTCAAACGGTTACACACGTTAAATGCGACGGTTTTCCAAAGAACAGACGCAACCCTATTTGTAACCTCTCTAAGTCTGTTCTGATTCTCTCTTCAATCCTCTTAACTCCTGTCTAAAAACCGTCATTCTTCACCGTTTAAACTTCCATTCGCATCCCATAAACATATTCTCTGCCACATTCTGCATTCTTCAACTGAGAAATGGCGAGAGTAAAGATCCCTGGAGCAGGACAAGCTGGAACTCGGCCAAAAAGAACGGTCAAATCTCAATATGCTACAAAAGAAGGAGAGAAATCCAAGAGAAAGGCTGAACCCAGTAAAGCTACCCCTTCTAAACGCCAGAAATCTTCATCCAAGGCAGATTCGCAGAAAACTGGACCTTCCTCATCAAAAATTGCGGTTCCTTCTGCTGATACTACTGCTGTGACTTACTCCTCTTCTACTCATTCTGGAGAATTTGAGCTTACAACACTGCCACTTTGGAGCACTCCTGAGATTCAAGAAGAGTATTCTGCCAAGTTTTCCAACAAAAAGGTAATCAAGCCTCACTGTGTAAATGTGGAACAATTTCTGATATCCAACAACTTTGATGCTGCATTATGGTTATTAAGATATAAAAATCTGTTGGAAATTGCTGAAAAATATGATGATGAAGTAGTGAAGACTTGGTATGCCTCTCTTCAATATAACAGCAAGAAAAAGAAATAGGAGGTCTCTTTGAGATCAAGGACCATCTGGCTTGCTGATGAAATAATCAATGAAGTGTTGGAAATCCCAGGACAAGATGGGCTGAAAGTTGACATCACAACCTCAGGATATATGGATGAGGCAAGCACAGCTGATGAAGAAGGTGGATCCTTTCTGAACTACAAAGAGAGCACCATTTTGGACACCTTATTCAAGAGAAGGGAGAACAGGCCAACGATAAATCTGTTGAAGCCCACAGACCTAAGTGTTCAAGTGAGGATCCTGCACTACATAGTGTCTAGGATCATATTCAACAAGGGTGGCAGCTTCAATTTGATAACAAGGGCAGAGGCTCATGTGATGACTGCTATCATACATGGGAAACTGATCAATATGGGTCATATCATTCTCCAACGTATGATAAAGGCAAGGGATCAGAGGAAGGATTCCACACTCCCCTATGCTGCAATTATTTCAAGAATCCTGCAGCATGCTAGGATTCAACACATTGAAAAGGGGAAAGGGAAACTCACTGAGGCATTCAAAGAAGAGGAACTGCAAAGGATGGGCATTGAAAGAGATGAAGGACGATGGGTTGGAAAGGGAGCAGGAAAATCTGAAGACTTATTCTTTGTTGCTGATGCATCCCTCCAACAAGAAGGAACTTCTGAGGCCCCTGGCAAATCTGTACCTCAGCCTTCTCAGCCAATCCCATCTCCCTCCAGGCCTACTCACCCTCCTTCCACTCCCGACTCACGGGCCAAGCCAACAAAGGTCACTGAGTTGTTTGACAGTCTGTCAACACTCATTCTCAGCATTAGAGATGAGCAAAATGCTAAATTTGCTCATCTACAAGATCAGATCCATCAGTTGGCTGTAAATATGAAGGTGGTGGCTGATGCCTATGAAGAGATAAGAAATGCAATTCCTACCACTTCAGCTCCACCTCAGCCTGGTGTCCCTGAGCCTACTTTATCTCCATCCCCTGTGCCTCCAAGTCCCTTCGAGATTGCCTCCTCTGACCATGATGATGATGATATAGATAGTGCTGGTGCAATGAGAACACCAAGTCCTGGTCCACCCTTGGACTATGGATTAGAAGAAGAAGGTCTTCAAGAATCAAGCCCTCTTGAGCCTATGCAAGAAGATGCTCCGGATTCAATTCTGTCCATTCAAAAATCAGAGCAAGTTGAAAGACTGTTTGTAGCCATTTCAACCTCTTCTGTGCCAGAAGGAGCAAGCAATGAGGAAAAGAGCATTGTACCTGTTATTGATTATCTTGCCATTGCTCACAATGCTCTGCTGCTAGCTCAAAGGAGAAGGCTGGAAGAAATGTTTCCTCCTACTAAACCAGCTTCTTCTTCTTTTGCTTCTTATGGGCTTTCAGAGGAACAGAGAGCTCAACTAGCTCTTTCTAGGCAGGAAATACAAGTGCTGCTTGAGGTCTCTGATGATGATGATGAAGAGCCTGCTGAGCCCCTGCACCAGTTCAGCCAGAGATTCCTTTTGCTCCTGTCCCCCTTCGTGCTGTTCCTCTCACTCAGATACCTCCTCCAATGGACTTTGTTGGGCTTTCTGATGATGCCAAAAAGGGGGAGAAGATAAAGCAAACTGGGACTAAGCAAGCTAGAAGATCTGCTGAGCCATCTGGAAAAGGAAAGACTTACAACAAGAAGTCTAAGCCAAAGAAGAAGTGATGTTTTTAGATCTTTGGCTGAATCTTCTTGTTGTATCTTGTTTTTAATTGTTTAATTGTATTTGGTTGTTTGATATTTTTGAGAACTGCTCTTTAATTGGAATATGTATTGCAACAGTTTGATTATATATTATGTTCTTGGTTGCAATGTTTTGGGCTTTGAATCTCTTCACTTAATCTGCTGTTTTGATATCTTATGCATATGTTGAGGGGGAGCTTGTGAAAGCAAACCTAAGTACTAATCCAGTTTGTAAGTTATTTTGTCATCATCAAAAAGGAGGAGAATGTTGAAACAAGAGTTTTGATGATTCCAAACTAACAGTCAAGAGCTTGGATTGAAGATATCAAAGGAGATCAATGTTGTTTCAAGTGAAGATTTTCTGAGTATTTGCTGTTAGATCTTTTGTAGGATCTTTAGTTTTTGTTATGATTGGGTAAAAGATTTTGATTTGAAGAAAAGATGTTTTCAAACTTTGATTTTATGTTAAATCTTTAAATATTTGAAAAACACCCACAAACAGACGAAGGTTGAAAGTTTAAACTAAACTGTCAAGTTGGAAATTCGAACTTTGCCTTTGGAAATTCGAATTTCGACCTAAAACTGAATAAGTCTGAAGAGATGGCTCTCTGTCAGACAAATTTTGGTTGTTCAAAATTCAAATTTTCATCTAGTCTGAAAGAGGCCTTTTGGTAACAGACGAACTTCACCCTTTCAAAATTCGAATTTCAAGTAAAATGAAGTTTGTAAAAATCAAAGAAATTCGTCTGAAACTATGATAAAGTACATCTGAAATCAAAAGAAATTGAGTTTGATAAATGCCCTCTGATAGACGAATTTCGAACTTCCAACATTCGAATTTTCATATAAGTCTGAAAGAAGCTTCTTTGCAACAGACGAACTTTGAGTCTGCAAAATTCAAATTTCAGACAAAACAAAACTTGAGAAAATAGAAGAAAGTCGTCTGAAACTATGTTAAAGTTCATCTGAGATCAAGAATGATTTAAGTTTCAAAACTGCTCTCTGACAGACGAACTTTGAACATTAAAATTTGAATTTCAGAAACTAAATTCTTGAGTCTGTTGAAATGAAACATTAACATACGAATGATAAGAACTCGCAACATTCAAATGATGAAATTAGCCTGAAAAGAGTTTCTCTGACAGACGAATTTCGCCCTTTCAAAATTCGAATTTCGAAGAAAGTAATCTACTGTGCCCCTTTAAACGTTCAATGGATAGACGAATTTTGGGGATCCAAAATTCAAATTTCGAAGGCATTGTAAAAAATTGAAAACACTGTTCACACTTAACCGAAAAACTTTCTTCTTGAAAATTCGTATGTCACATTGTGAAAATGTTTTGTAAGTTTCAAAATTCGAATTTCACTTCATGAACAGACGAACTTCGTGCTGTAACGTTGGAAGCTTTAATCTTCGGTTCCTTCAAAATTCGTCTGTTGACCAACCAAAATTCAAATTTCGGTTTGTCAAAAACATTAAATGCGGTTGGTAAACAGATAGTTTTTCAGAGTAACCGTTGGATAACTTCCCCAACAGATAGATTTAGTCTCTAACGGATATTTGAGACCTAAATCTATAAATACAACATCATTTGAAGTTGTGGGTAATGAATCAAACTAAAATACACTAAATTTCTACTGAATCTTTTCTCAAAAGCTTTTACCCTCTCAACTTCTATACTTGTACTTAAACTTTCATATCTACTCTTTTTAAGAGAGTTATTTCATTGTAATCAATCTACTCTTCATCTGGAAGATAGATTTACTTGTGAGGGGTATTCACAAGGGGATTGGGAAGCACATAGTGAAAGTGCTTGGAGAGTTTGAGAGAGCTCAGAAACAGAGCATACTCGTGTACTGTGGCCCTAGCAAGAAGCCCATTGAAATTCTTGCTGTATAGTGGATAAATCTCAAGAGGTGTCTTGGGGACTGGATGTAGGTCAAGTGGAAAGACCGAACCAGGATAAATTACTGAGTCTTCTTCTCCCTATCTTTACTTTTCAGCTTGATCTGTTTTACGCATTGTTTTCATTATATTGTGATATCTTCACTTACTTCACTTTGTGCAGAAAAATTTCAATCTTCCCAATTCACCCCCCCTCTTGGGAAGTCAGCCTTGCTAACAAACCATACCTAATTAATCTTTTAGAAGATAAGCATTGAAGACCATGAATTTGAGCGGAATTGGGTTCCCAATGGGTATCATCACCAAGTCTGTTACTCTCAGTCTATTAGTGCCTTACACCTCGAGTAACTGGTATGTTAAATGCATAGCTAGCTGGCATTAAGCCTCAACTAGTTAACTGATAGTTCTAGACTCATGATTCTATATCGTACAAGGCTATCTCATTCTTCTCAACAGTAGGTGGAAATGGGTTAGCTCCATAACTTCTGTCCTTAAGCATCTTGAGGGTAACCGACACATTACATTTGTAATATGTCATCCCATAATTTATTTTATAACCTTGGGATGTACCAAGAAAGAAACTTCCTTTAGTCTATACCCATGACATTTTGACACTTACATCACTCCCACAAATCATCATCATTGTTTAGGTAAACTTCTCGCTTATAACTAGTTGACCACACATTCCCCTTATCGACCTTATTTTATTCAAAGAGAGAGAGTCATGAAGACTCTTCCTTTGACTTTAGAATCCTCACATGATATTTTCTTTCTAAACTCCTCATAGCTTAAGCATCTCCTGTAATCTGTTATTACTTGTAAAACTCACCTTTAATCTCTTATAACTTAAAATTCTAACCCTGTTGCCACATATTGCGCCATACAGGATATCATAACAATCTT